>CM041296.1:122386523-123626247 GCA_023052935.1 Piezodorus guildinii | reverse complement strand
TAAATCATGTTAGAAACACGTCGTACAGACTAGCCCATCTCCTCACCTCGCCCACTTAAGTTTGCGACTGAAAATCATTATTTACAGCAGCTTCATCCGGCCAGCTCTGCTGTACGGTGCTCCTATGTTTCCTCATATCACACAGCATACAGCGAAGAAATTGCAGCAATTTCAAAATGGGGTGGACAAAAAAATATGCAGAAGCACTTCACTCTGGAGGGAAAAACTCTCAATGTCCATACAATTTTGAACATCCCAACTGTGCAAGAGTTTATGAAGCGACGCCAGGTTAAGTTTTTTGAAACTACAAAACAAATTGCTAATCCGCTAGTTTCTAGCTTAATACCTCCACGGTGGCAAATTCCTGTTGTATCTCATTAAGTTATTTTAGAATAAGATAGGCTTAAGAGGTAATTTTAAGGACACCAAACAGCCAGAAGCGAGCCCCTTCGCAGATATACTTCATTTTGAAAATCATTTTAAAACCTTTAAGAACTCCGCAATTTCTTAAAATGTATACAAGTTACAGAAAAAGGAATAATTTAGTAACGAAAACGAAAAATTACGAATTTTAAATTAAGGGGATAAGGAAAAAAAATTGATTTCCCTTTTTATACCGTTTATTTATAATTACTGTTATTTATTTATTTCCTCCTCCTTCTAGAAGTCTAACAATTATGTTAGCTATCGTATAGGCGTTGATGACCTTTGATGTTTTACGCCTTAAAACCCTAAATAACAATAACAAACTAATCCCAAGAATTGCAAATTTTGGATTTCAAAAAATTCAATATGAAAAAAATAAAAAATGTAAAATATCTTCAATGTGGTAAAATGATGTATTCTGTTCTTTACAATTACATAATAAATATTTTATCCAGTGTTTTTTTTTGTTAATTTTAGCAACAAATAATTATAAGTTAACAATAGTTATAATAATAGGCTCAGTAAACTGAAAGGTTCGATGTCGATATCACCTAATGACGTTTACACAGATTCTTCTAATGATCACTGTCATAGACCAAGCTCCAAAATCAGACTTCAAACAATCCTCCCACTGACGCCTCGGCCTACCTCTCGGACGCATTTACACGTTAAGAGGAGGTGCCGCTGGGTATATTACGTTCCAATGTATTATCGTACACATCGCATCCGCTTATTGTCGCGGTAAGAGTGACATGTGGATAACAAAAATAAGGTGAAATTATGATATCACTGAATGGAAATTGTTGTTTTGAAGAAAAAAAAAAAAAGAAGTGTAGATCGCACATGTACGAAATATCTGGAAAGTCTAGGTATTCTGCTTTAGATTGGTTTTACATCTGATCCTAGACACTTGATGACGCCGTAGCGATGAAAGTAATGACGGTCCTAGATTGGAAAGAACCGGCTAATCGTCCGTCGCTGCCAATTACACCGCGGGACCTGTTCGCGTGAGAATGTGAGAAGTTACTGGCTGTACTTGGGCCTCTCCACCCATTCTATATATGTACCTAATAGAGGTCGGCGAAATTCTTTGTCGTTGTTTCATAGTGAATTGATTTATGTTTGTTGAAGATAAAATATTCGGAAGTATATATTGTGATATTCCACTTTCATCGTTTGGAGACCACACATACATGATCTATAATACCATACCATAAGGGACTGCAAAAAAAAATTTACAATAACTTCAAGGATATTTCATCAAATACAGGTAGCCTGGCATTGTTGTCTATTTGCGATATGTGAACACTGGCTGCTCTCAGGGATGATAATGAAAATCCTGAAGAAAAACGTAGCAATTTTTACTTTCACTTACCTATATATAAAATATATAGTAAGAGAAAGTATTGCGAGCGTGAAAATGTTCGAATTTTAAACGGAAATACACGTTTTAGGGTCCCCTGTGTCCAAATAACCAACTCTCGCAAAAAAGTCTGCGTGTGTGGGGAACTCCCGGGCGAAACTAGAAGTCCTATGAAACTGAAATTTTATATTTAAGACAACTATACGCCGAAGACAACTATAGATGTTACAGAAACTTTCCATCAAAGTCAGCTGACCGGAAGATCTACTTTATACCATGCATTTTGCACCTATTTACGATTTTCTCAAAAACGGCTCTAATATCAAAAACTCTATATATCGATTTAAATTTGATAGGCTTTAATGATGTAGGTTTCATTCTGATTGAATTAGTCTGATGGAACTTAAATACCTATGTTTTAAATTTCCTTCCCTTAAACTACCTGTAATTTAGTGGATTCTAAAAAAATAACTATATCATCATGTTACCATTGATAAAAAAACAGGTAAATATATAAGTTAGGTATCCGACTAAAGGAGAAAACTGAAAAAAATATATTTTTATGCAATTTTTGGATTTTGAACATAAGAACTGTAATATACATGTATAATATACTGTTGGAAAGCTAAAAAATTTTTAATAAAACACATGTTTATATCGAAATTTAATTAAATTAATTGTTTAATAGTTTCACTCATTTTTATCTGTAACTGTATTTGAAAATTCTCTAATTGATTTTTAAAACGAATGTAAGTGAAAGTCGTGTGTTGCCTGCACCAGATTTTTTATTCTTTTCTCATGTTAATAGGAAATACGAAATCCAGGAGGAAATAAAGTCGCGGTTATTAATCAGTTGCGAAATTACTTAGCTCACGGCTTCTGTGAAGAAACTTAGAAATTTATAAAATTATTATAATTGCGATGGTTTTTTACGGAAGGGAAACATGGTCGCTTACATTAAAGGATGAATAACGGCTTAAAGTGTTCGAGAAAAAAGTAATAGTAAAAGTAAAAGTAAGTTAAAAAAAACCTGTGCCACTACAACCCATGAAGAGTCTTGGGCTCAGTACATATAGAGAATCGTACTGTTTCAAAGCCAACGGCCGTGCAATGAGGTGATTCGGCCGAGATCACGCTCAGCCGCCAGATTTTTCCCCATTTATGGGTACCAACTTTATAGAGGCTGGGTCTGTCCCAGGAGGGTCTCAATACCCCAGGATCGCTCCCGGCTGAAATAACAGAATAAATAATATTCCGTCACAGTCGGGATTCGAACCCAGGACTCGGAGGCCACTTAAAAATTTAGAGGGTTACTCAACGGGTATTACGGAGCTTGTACCCATTCAGTATAATCGAGTTGGTAGCATCGCAGTGAATGAGATGTGCGTGTAAAGTTGACTATTTTGGAAAGTCTATCAACTTAAAATAAGTGTATTAAAATTTTTTTTACTTTCATATACCATATGAAATATAGTAGTAGGGAATATTTTAGAATTTAAATTATCAATGAAAATACACGTTTTATTGTTTAGCTCCCTGAGTCCAAAAGAACAAGTTCTGCAAAAATGTCTGTGTAGTTGGTAAGTCTAGTTTGAAAACGAAATTTCGCAATAAACTGAAAACTGATATTGAAGACAATTAGGTAAGCAGGTGCCTTGGATACTACATTTACTTTTTTCACTAAAATCGGCGATCCAGGCGGAAAACCTTATACCGAACATTTTGCTCCATTTTTATTTATCTTGATACTGGTAGTCCCCGTTAAATACTTTAATCTTTTAAAGGAAGGTCTATGTATATATATATATATATATATATATATATATATATATATAAAATAGAAAAAAAAAAAAGCTAATAAATATTATATTATAATGGGTAAATATACCATATATAAATAAAGATTATTATTATTTACAATAATACTTCGATTAATTATATTTAAATTATGTTTAAAGAAGTAAGCGTTGGTTGGCAATTTCCCAACGAACAGTGAAGTCTACTTAAGTTTAAGTACAAGCCTTTAGCGTCATGAAATATATATTCCATGAGATACAATAGAACTGAACGATTGGCAATCTGACCTGCTTCTTCCTTTATAAAAAAAATAATTATATCATATGTAATGACATTCTATCTACAATAATATAACAATAATTTCACCGTTAATATTCATCAAACAAACTGTATTCGATAACTTGATATGGTACGAGGCATGGGATTTAAGTAAGTAGCGTTTTGGAATTAAAAAAAGACGTGCAAAGATATCGCAATAATTTTATTTTTACATGAATGCCTGTACCTTAATCTACTTTTCTACATAATTTCCATGAATTTTGAGGCACTTGTCATAACGCGGCACCAGTTTTTGAATACCCTCCTCAAAACATTCTGCCGCCTGACTTGTTAACCACTGCATAACAAATGTTTTGACATCTTTATCGTCTTGAAGACGCCGACCGCCCAGGTGTTTCTTCAAGTGCAGGAACAAATGGAACCCAACGTGTACACAATTTCCGGTAATTCAAGTTCTTGGTCACAATGCGATACAAAACACTGCGAGAATATTGAGGAAAGCAGTCGGACAATGATAAAATTGTGAAGCGTCTGTTTTATCTCACCTTTTCATCCACTTTCTGCACCAAATCTTCATTAACGACCGAAGGACGTCCACTCCGTTCTTCATCATGCACATTTGTGCGGCAATCTTTAAATGGTCTCACCCATTTTCTTACCATTCCATCACTCATAATGTTTTGTCCGTAAACTTCAACGATCTGACGATGAATATCGATCGGTTTTACGCCTTTAGCACTAATAAATCGTATAACAGCCCGACTAACGGACTAACGATTGTCGGAGGCATCTTAAACACTCAGTAAACAAAGTATACAATGAAGTATCTGATTGTAATGGCGTCAGTGCGTAGACAAGAGATGTAGGTAACCAACGCGCATACGCGGAACGCCGACCGTAGCGCTGCGGTGGCGGAATCGCTAAATGGTACTTACTTAAAAAAACATGCCTCGTATATTAGAGCTTAAATTATCTCCTAAATTATTATGTATTATTGTATTAGTAAAAATTTAGTTTTCATTTTAAAATATTAAATATTTTATGATTATTTGGCAAATGAGTTTTCGTAAGATCTTACATTTTGATAGATATAGATTTTTCATCACCTATTATTTGACACTTTTATATTTTCCTGTTGTTTTTTTTATTATTTGTTGTCAAAACTAATTTCAATGATCGCATGTTGTATAACTATAGATTACATAACTTTTATCCAACAGAATATAATTGTACGAATCCGTAATTATAATTTAATAACTTACCTGTGACAGTAGCTGTAGTAACCAGAAAAGGAGTGACAAAGAACCACAAAACCATCACCAGTAAAACCTGAAAACAATTAAAAAACATGTAATTTACAACCCTATCATTTTTTTTCATAAACTAAAAAACACATAAATAGGAGAAATGCTTTTGCATATATGCAACAAAGAAAGAAACCCAGTGTATATATATATCCCACGTTGATGGTTTGTTTGCAAAATACACGGATGAAATACCTGTGCCATTTCCGACTTAAACTTGAAACACTTCTCAATAGGCATCAATCATTTTTTGTATGTCTATACTCACAGGTGTTAAGTGGTTTTTCTATGCTTAAATTCAGAGATGTAATGAAGATATGAAAATCAATTTTTATAATGTTTTGATTGATGAATCGTTTTATGTATATTTACTTCAACTTAGCTATATATTAAATAAATAGTTTGAGAAAGTATTGGAAAATCTACGTTTCAAGATTACCTGAGTTAAAAAGAACTGTGTATTGCAAAATGGTCTGTGTATGTTTGTGGGAGGGAGGGAGATAATTCTGTTTAAAAAATGAAAAATTGTCCAAAAAAAGAATTTACATATCTAGGATAGGTTATGTCTGGGAGTTAAGCAACATTATACCATACTTTTCATTCCTCTTTAAAATTTTCTCAAATTGCTCCAACGATGTTAATTAAAATCGCTTTATTGATAGAAAATTGGATGAGATTTAATATCATGAAGATTTTAGAAAACAATTTATTAAATATGAAAAAGTAGTAAAAGCTAATGTAGAGCGACGGAATACTTTTATGGTTTAATGATAGTTCTGGATAATTTCTGCAGATAATCTGAAATATATATTCCTATTGAAACCTAATGTAATTTTCTTTTATTCAACTCTTTGTTTATTTAAAACTATTTAAAAGTAAGGTTAATCTGTAGTGAATTCGAAAGCATGACTGCCTTCTTTGCCCAAGGTTGCGGGTTCAAACACGGCAGATGGCTTTTGATTGTTTAAAGTGAATAAACTTAAATTAAATCTGGATAAGCAAAATTTAGGACTTCCACAGGAGCATCAAGTGTCGTTGAATGAATGAACAACGTATACAATTGATCGCAAGAGTTAAATCAGAGTTGTGTGTTGCTACCACCAGAGTTTTTTTGTAAGAGGCCTATAAATTTGGCTACGTCCCCGAGAGCTTTTTATCTCAACCCTACTTTAATACGAATATTAGAATAAATCATCTTTTTTATCTGAAAGTCGTGGTTTTCACCTTCTTAGAACGTTGCTGCGAAAAAAAACGTCTGAAGTTCCATAAACCTGAAGAAGTTTGAAGGCTTTGTTTTAGAAGTATGGATTGTTCGTTTTCAACGGCGCTGTTATTAGACTTAGTAAAACAATGGCTCTGGTGATTAAAATTCAATGCGTGTACGCTTAATATGCACCGCTTTGATCATCGCTCGTATAGTTATCATGAGACGGCCACGGAATTTTAATGCCCAGTTTTAGGACTAGAGCGTCAAGAATTGCTGTTTCTGAAATAGTTTTACTTTTTCGTCTGTCAGAAAAATTTTAAATGTTTTTAGATAAAAACATCAATACAGTTTAATTATGATTGTAATATGTTACTATTATTTTAGTTGAAGAATTTAATTAATTTTAAAAAGATATATTTTTGAGACTAATTTTTTTAAATTATTAGATTCTGTACATAATGCGGCACTAAGAATTTGCACTGGAGCCTTCCGAACTTCCCCAATAGAAAGCATCTACGCAGAATCTGGCGAACCATCCTTACAGCTCAGAAGAGGATACTTGACTCTCATATATGTCTCCAGATTAAAGGCTTTTTACCATCACCCATTAGCCTCTTCTCTATTTGCTGAAGAGCCCGAAAGTCGTGATGTCAAGAGTACCGAGAAACCTATCCAAAGACAAATCTAACAAGCACTGACTCAAATAAATATGAGCCTGAATTTAAAATCCCTCGCAGATACAAAGAAAGACCTCACATAGACAGATCGATGGCTAGAGTAAAAAAACATGCTTCCAATAGAAGTACAGAACTCGTTTTTGGAAATTTTGGAAAAGTACCATAACTCTGAAGTTCTATACACTGATGTTTCCGAAATGGAAGATAGCGTTGGCTGTGCTGTCTACAATAAAGATAAACAACTCATGTACAAGCTGTCTAAAGGGAGCTCCGTCTTCACAGGGGAAGCCACTGCTATACTAAAGGCTCTGAAATGTATAGACAACTCTAACAAAAATTCTTGGATTATTGCGACGGACTCTTGGAGTGTGCTGGCTGCCATCGACAGCCAAACACCAACCAACGCGATAATCCGGGAAATAATTAACGAGGGTTGGAAAATAAAACTCGGACATACACATGTAGTGTTGCTATGGGTACCAGCACATGAAGGAATTCCGGGCAATGAAAAAGCTGACCAAGCAGCCAACACTGCCAGAATAGGAGAAGAGAGTGGAATTGTCCAAATTAATGAAGTAACTGTAGAAGGGTTGCTATAGAACCAGAGAACAGTAAAGCCGTAGTCGACATCCTGCCGTAGCAGCCGTAGGGATGAGGTAGCCTTGGGCGTTTAAGAATTGGCCACACTGCGCTCTCTCGTACCTTATAACAAAACAGCCAGCGCCAAAATGCACCTACTGCAGCTCCATGCTTTCGATGAAGCAAATCTTTGAGGAATTCACTCATTATACTCGTATAGACAGTATTAACATAATAGGTCTGACTCCAAATTTGAGCAGTATTTTAAAAGACAACGAAGCTTTAATAGCAATGGATATCAATTTTTTGAAAGCACACCAACTCCTGCCTCAACCATAGGTTTTATGTCTGATTTTTTTTTTTTTTTTTATTCTGTATGTCATTTAAATTTGGAATTTTTATAGCACTATTCTTACACTTATCACTTACATTAGTCATTATTATAATTAGTACTTTTCTCATTATTATTAAATTTAAGTTAAAATAGAACCTCTCTCACAAATTTATGTAATATAAGTGATTTTATTGGCGTTGATGACTTTGGGGTTTTACACCTTACAAACCAACTAACAAGGGCTGTTACATTGAATGTGACGAGAAATATCACACATTCAATTATATATGGTGTTAGTGTTATATTTAAAATAATACTAATGATGGGAGTATTTAATGGCAAAAGTTATTGATAGTTCTTAAATAAGTGTAAGTGTGTACGTAATTATTGTACGAGTTTAAACTCGACCTGAATTGACACCCTCACCCCAGGAATATCAACGAAGTGTCGTGCGAGAGGTGTATTCCTGAGTTCACTGTTTAAAGGTGTTTCGAAAAATTCAGAGAGGGAAACTTCTGCCTGGAAGACTAAAATGGTCGTGGAAGGACGTATTCCATTAATGACGTTGTTCTGCGAGCTTAAGTACCAGACAATGTAGACCTTTTTGTGGGTCTTAGCTATTTGGACTAAGAGGAACCTGACACGTGTATTTCCGTTGAAAACTGAAATTCGTATTTTTTTACTATCGTAATACTTTCCCTAACTATATATTTCATAGAAGTAGAATTATTGATCAAAGAGCTTTGAAAAATACTGAATTTATAAATTCCAAGGGTTACGAATTCTATTTAAATGGTGTAAAAAAGCTACCAACACGTTTGCAAAAATATAATGAAAGTAATGAAGAATATTTTAGTTAATAAAAACAAGGATAAACGTTTTATTTTATTAAAACCGTAATCATGCGATATTTTCACAGCCCAATCTTATAGTTAATGTAACTTTCTTATAAAAAAACATAGTTCGTGGTATTCAGTGGGCCCAAGTATCACAGAGGTTTAAAAATGTCTCTTTACGCATTCTGCCCTCGACTGCACAAGTATGCCATGGTGTCCTTAGAACTGACATTTCTCTTCTAAACAGTTTAGTGAGGAAAACAAACAGTTTCCCCATCAAGTTATAATTATATTAAGAACTATAAAAAAAAATCATTATTTACGAATTATATTATAAAATAATTATATGATTGTCATACACACTTATGTGTACAAATGCTCTTTCATTCCTCAATGTTTTGTTTTAAATACTCTCGAAAACATAAAAATTTATAAAATTGAAGTCAGACAAAAATTTACTGCCATCACTAAAGGAAAGCTTATTCGTTTCATTAATTGAACTTAGAAAATATTTTGTTAACCAAATCTATTACGATGGTTTTAGATTTTTATTTCGTGTAACTTACGTTTTTATGGTTATGACTATGTGTTAGGTGTTATGACTGTCTCATGAATTTGACAGACACATCAAATTTTTTTGTTTATTCATTTAATGCCACTTTTATGCTATTGTAGCTCATTCGATATAGCTGCAGTGGGAGTTCTAAATTTTGCCTATCCAGATTTAATTAAGATTGGGGTATTAAAGAATATCTGAGATCGTACATGACCAAACATGTTTTACTCCCTCAAAAAAAAAAAAACCACAGGGCTATCTCTCAACTATTAATTTTGTTACTGACTTCAAAATTATAAAATTTATTTCATCTTAAAAAATCAATTATGACGTGTGCTGCACACATCGTTCTTTAAAAAAAAATCGCTCTCCAAAAGTGAGTATTTGTTTTTTATTATTATTTTTTTTTTTTATTCGTATATATTACAATTTGTCATAATAGACAATAATAATAGTGCTACAGGATCTCATTCATACAATATTTACAATATAAATAAAAGGAAAGTCAAATTACATAAAATAAAATCAAAATAAATAAACGTATACAATAACAAAATTAAGTAGACAAAATAAATACAAATAAATGAAGTTAACAAATAAATAAACAAAACATGTCACATTCATACCTATGTACAATATTTACAATCAGCTCGGGAACCCCAGACGGGGCTTGTCCCCCCACTTGTGGAAGGACAAGCAGAGTCAAAAGGATCCCAGCGCCTCCCTCTCAGCCGCATCACTGGTGAGAGCCAGCGGAAGCTAAGTGAGGGCGCCATAGCCACAATCACACCGCACATGAGAGGAGAATCTGACCAGTGTCAGAACTCCAGAATAGATGTTTACAATATGTCTCGAGGCCACTGCCGTTTCAACCTTCTAGGAGGGTTGTATGGATGAGTGGAGCTGGATAGGGATTGTGCTAGAGGATTAGGATGATGAATGAGGTTCTGGTGGAATTTGGAAAATTTAGATAGAATCAGGTCTGAAATAAATGGAACATTAAAGTCGTGGTGTAAGGTATAGTTGGAGACATAATAAGGAGCATTTACTATTGTTCGGAGGACTTTGGATTGAAAGGATTGAATGCGTTTGATGTTAGAACGTTTGGCTGTCCCCCATAGTTCAAGTCCGTAGGTCCACATTGGTTTCAGTATTGTCTTGTAAAGTAATAATTTGTTGTCAACTGTAAGCTTAGATTTTCTGTTTAGTAGTCTGTATAACTGTCCGAATCGTCTGTTGAGTTCTTTTCGTTTAAGTCTTGTATGTGGGTTCCAGGTCAATCTTTTGTCTAGTAGTAAGCCAAGATACCGGACTGTGTCTGAGGAAGGAAGCGGTATGGAATTGAAATGAACCATTGGACAGGATTTGCGTCGAAGGGTGAAGGTGACGTGGGTGCATTTGCTTTCATTAACCTTAATACGCCAAGCATTACACCAGTCCTCGATAAGACAAAGGTGTCTTTGCAGGATTAAGGATGCTATTTCAGGATCGGAATTGGATGATAGGATGGAGGTGTCATCTGCAAATGTTGCCAGAAAGGTGTCAGGATGAATAGGAATATCAGCAGTGTAAAGGATGTAGAGGACGGGTCCCAAGACGCTGCCTTGAGGAACACCGGCCTCAATGGGATAAAAGTTAGAAAATTCTACACCACAGCGAACTCGGAAGGAGCGGTTTGAGAGATAGGATCGTAGAATGAGGTATAGAGACTGGGGTAAATGCGTTTTAAGCTTGAAGAGTAATCCGGTGTGCCATACCCGGTCAAAAGCTTGCGCTATGTCCAGAAACGCACCAGAACAATACTCTTTGCATTCAAGGGCTGAGGAAATATGGTCTACAACTCGGAGTCCTTGTTAAACAGTGGAATGATGAGCACGGAAACCAAACTGATGGGAAGGAAGATTTTGTGATTCTAATATAGGCAGGATTCGTTTTAGAAGGAGTTTTTCAAACACTTTTGAGAGGATGGGGAGTAGACTAATAGGTCTGTAGGATGAAGTGTTGCTGGAAGGTTTAACTGGTTTTAGGAAGAGAATGATTGTGGAATGTTTCCACAAGAGAGGAAAATAGGTGGTGCGTAGGATGCAGTTGTAGATATAGGTAAGGAATATAATAGCTTTCTGCGGAAGTTGACGGAGGATCTGGGGGGTAAGGAGATCATGTCCAGGAGATTTACGGAGGGTCAGTTTCTGGAGAAGATATTTAACCTCAGAGGGATTAATAGCTTTAGGAGGTAGGGAAAGAGGTATTGGTGACAAAAGGAAGTCTTGTACTGCTGCGGTATGATTGCTTTGGGATTCCGGGTGAGGAGTGAATACTTTGGAGAGGTGTGTGGCGAATTCCTCGGCTTTATCTTCATCAGACGCAGCCCAGGAGTCGTCACCACGCCGGAGAGGATGGGAAACTTGATGGGATTTTAAAATCTTCTTCGTGACATTCCACAAGGAATTATCACTAGCTGACAGAGAGGAGAGGTAGGAATTAAAGGACTGGGAACGGAAGGTCGCCAACTCCTGCTTCAATTGTCTACAATAGAAGTTATAGGAGCGGCGATCTGTTGGGTGTCGGGTGCGCTGCCATAATGATCTGGCACGGCGTTTTGCATGGATTAGGTCTGTAAGGTGTTGAGGCAAATGGTTTTGGTGAGGAGTTATATTGGAGTGCTTAGGAGAGGAGGCAGTCCAGACAGCATGCTGAATGGCGGTGGTGAAGGAGTAGACGGATTCGTCAAGGGCTTCTGGGGTTTTGAGGGTCGCTCTGAGGTTAATATTATCGGTCAGGATTTGGCGAAATAGGTTCCAGTTGACAGGGCCTCGGATAAATGACGGTGGGATAGGTTTTGGAATTGGAGTGAGAGATACTTTTAGGATCAGTGGACTATGGTCTGAGGAAAGTTCATCAAGCCGAGTTACAGATAAGTTGAGGGAGCCTAATCCGCTGTGAATGAAGAAGTCAAGGATGTCAGGATTACGGTTGGGATCGGTTGGCCAGTAGGTAGGGGAATCAGGAGGTAAGAGATTGAAATGACGGGAGTTGAGTGCAGACAGCAAATTTCGTCCACGAGAATTCGTGGTTCTCGAACCCCACTGTTGATGCTTGGCATTTAAGTCTGCACCCAGAATGAAATGATTCCCTAAGGAATTTAGAAAGGATACAAATTCGGTGTTGGAAATGGAATGTTTGGGAGGGCAATATGCTGATGTAAGGGTTACCGGAAAGGAAAAAGTTTTGATTACTATGGCTGTGGTTTGTAGGAAATCATAGGTAGGAAGTGGGAGTAAGTGATGAGAGAGGGACTGGTGCACAATGACAGCAGTACCGGCATGGGCTTTGCCGTCTGGGTGGTCCGTACGGTATGTTACGTATTGAGGTATTTTAAAGTACTGTTTAGTGGTTAGTCTAGTTTCAGTAATAAGTGCTACGTCAACGTTTTACTCTTGCAATAAAGCTGTAAGTTCGTCAGTATGATTTCTAACACCATTCGCATTCCATAGGAGAATGGATAAAGAGTTAGGTGAAGTCATTTAAGGATTTTTTAAGGAAGGGATTAAGTTTGATACAAGATTAGTAAGTAGTGATATTAGCGGCATAACGAGGGATTTGATTTCAGTGATGAAGGATGTCATCAAACTTGTAAGGTCTGAGACATTTGATGGAGGAGGAATATGAGAAATTTGATTTGGATAAGGTTTTTGAGGGTTGGGTAAATTTTGAGGAATAGTTGGTTGTGGAACGGTTTGAGGATTTTGAAGTGTGCGTTGTTCCGGCAGGGCCTCGGCCTCTTTTTTCTGGTTCCCACCTCCAAGTAGATGGGCAAATGAAACATTGGAATCAATTGTTTTTGAAGGTTGTCTTCTGCTTCTGATCGGTTCAGCTGTTTCATCCAGATTCTGGGGTTTTTGGTATCTGCTTTTGAGGTTCTTGTAGATTTGACATCCCTTGTAGCTAGCCGGGTGGTCCTTGAGGCACAGAGCACAAACAGCGGGTGTTGATCTTGGTCTTGTACTTTCTTCTGACTTATGTTGTTCACCGCATTTCACACAGCGTGGTATGTGGTGACAATAACTTCTAGTATGACCATATTCCTGACAATTGTGGCACTGTACTATTTCTTTCTTAGTGTAAGGTTTTTCAACTCTTACGCTAGTATAGTATAATCTATTGAGGTCATAAATTTTTTCAACTCCTGCTGATGGTTCCAAGTCCACAAAGAATAGAGGCAGTGGAATTTTATCTTTTAGGACGTTGGTGACTTGTCGCACTTTATAGCCTATCTCCGTGAGTTCTTCTTGGATAGCTGCTGCTGGTGTCGAAGGGTGTAGGTTTCTAATTACAACCCTTAAAGCTCTCTCCTGGCGTAACTGATATGTATGATAATCAGCTTTGGTCTCCGTCAGATATTTTACTATTTTTCTGTAGGTTTCGGCGGTAGTCGGGGATATTTTAGTATCACTGGTTCTACTTATACAATAATAACTGTTAGGATCGGTTAATTTGTTTAGATGCGCACACAGTAGTTGAAAGTTTTCAATATTTTTAACAAATATTGGTGGAGGTTGTGGTTCTTTTGGTATAGGAGAAGATTCCATTGTTTCTTTTTCAATTTGAAGGATCTGAAATGGGTTCGGTGTAAAAAACGGCGATTCTTCAGTTAATCCTTGTGATGATGTGCTAGGCTGTGGTTCAGATCCTAAAGAGGTAGCTGAAGCAGTCGCTGGTAGAATCATTTTTTTATTATTATCACGGCGAGGTCTCTGTTTTGTGGGAGACGAGTTTGAACCTGCAGATCTAGATCTTTTACTTGTAACTTTCGAGGACATCACTTGATGAAAATATCGCATTGATTAAAAAAAAATAAATAGGAATAAATATATAATGGAATAAGAATAAGAAGGAAAAAAAAAATAAATAAAAGAAAGATAAAGAAAAGCAAGCCCGAGCTTGCCGAGCTAGCGGCAATCAGCTGATCAGTGACCCTCCTTTCACTTTTTCGTGATTGTACAAAGTAAATTATAACTTTGCTTACTGAAATTTCTCCAATATTCACTGCTGTAGTATTCCTGAGGTCTAGTGATGTTTTTCAGACTGAACTCAAGCGAATTCCTACTGAAAAAAGCAAAAATCTGAGAGACGAAGTAACGTATGACTGTTATCATCGAGCGCATCAGCTGATCTCGAGTATTTGTTATTAATATAAAATTGAACATTGTGTGTCACCTTTGGTGTAAAAGCTATTAGTAAAACAGCATTCTCTGCCCAAGGTTGCAGGTTCAAACCAGAAGACCCAATATTGTTTAAGGAGAGTATCTTTTGGAGAGGACGTAAAATGGTACTCCCGATCCTATGTGAAGTCAGGCTCTCGTTATAGAACTCCATACTAATTAAAACTGGATTAGAAAATTTAGAACTCCCATTGGAGTATCGTCCGATTAGCAACAAAAATGTGTGTGTGTGATAAGTTTAGTTGTGTACCATGGATTTATCACCTTCTTTCGAATTCCTTACTCTACAATTCCTTTAATTTTGTATATTCGAAAAATTAAACATATCAACTTATCAGCAGACGGCGAAATATACAAGTTAATCGAATTCGATGAAGGAGAAAAAAGCAAAAATATTTTTAAGATGATTTTTTTTCTTTGTTAATTGGAAAACTCTTAAGTTGATTTTAACAACCGAGGTAAACGAATGTCGTGAGTTGTGCGTTTTTTTTTTTTTTTTTATGCTATTTGTTATTAATTGTTTTTGTATGATTTTTTACATATTTTGTTACGTGGTCCGGTGGATAGAATAGACAACTATTACTTTTTGGGTTCGAGGTTCGATTGGATAATTGGGATGTTGATTTCCAAAAGGTACTCTAGGACATTTTTTAATAAATTGTTGTTTTGACATATTTACATTTTCAGCATTTAGTTTTATCTAAATGTTCTATTTCATTTTGTATAATGAATACTCTAGTCCTTTTGAAACGCGATTTAGAAATTCAATCATTTTCTAAAGGTACTAATTACACATTTAATTTCGTTCCAAATCATACTAAAGCATTTCATTCCAAAACTTTAATACAATAGGGGTACTCACTACGTTTGCTATAGCATGCTATTTGTGCTATTGTGCTTAACCCATCAATTTTATGCAGTAAATAAATGTAGAAACTCGACGGGTTTAGCAAAATAACACAAATAGCATGCTATAGCAAACGTAGTGAGTACCCCTAGTGTTATTATTATAGTGATAAATCTGGTGCTTGATTTTCACTTACTCTCCGTCGTTATAAACAATTTAAGAATTTTTAAATACATTTAAAGATAAAAATAAATTGTTAAAGAATTAATTACCTAGAGTCTCGAAAGAATGAGTTTTTTAAAAATAATCTATTATATTATGATTTGTTTTTTAAAATAATTTATTATATTTACTACAATATTTTTTCTAGAATCTTTAGCTTTCCAACGGGATATTATACGTCTATATTACTATTGTTATTGAATTCATTCAACTTACATATTTACCCATTTTCGATCAATGCTCACAAGATGATATAGTTATTTTTTTCGAATTTATAAAATTAAACTTAAATTAGGGGAAGAAAATTTAAAACATCGCCATTTACGCCTTGTCAGACTATTTTAATCAGATTGAAACTTAAATTATATTATTGTGGATATAATTAGTTGACCGTTGAGAATTACTGGAAGGAATTAGTCCGGGTGGCGGTCATTAAATGAAACAACTGAATAGTTTCAACTATTTTATTGTTTGCCAAACTGAGTTTCCACTCGCCTACCAGACGCCCTGATGATGACCCACAATGGGGGTCGAAACGTTGGCAAACAATAAAATAGTTGAAACTATTCAGTTGTTTCATTTAATGACCGCCACCCAGACAAATTCCTTCCAGCATTAAATTATATTAAATCCCACTTTGACATTGCGAGTTTAATCAAAATCGTTAGAC
Organism: Piezodorus guildinii; assembly: GCA_023052935.1. Taxonomy (NCBI): domain Eukaryota; kingdom Metazoa; phylum Arthropoda; class Insecta; order Hemiptera; family Pentatomidae; genus Piezodorus; species Piezodorus guildinii. Next base: position 123,609,928 of record CM041296.1, on the reverse strand, counting down.
CCGTTTTTGAGAAAATTGTAAAGATATGTAAAATACATGGGATAAAGTAGCACTTTCGGTCAGCCGATTTTAGTGAAAAAGTTGCTGCGAAATCTCAGGTGTATATTTGTCTTAAATATGACATTTCAATTTTGTGCGTCTTTTCGTTTTCGCGCTAGACTTACCACACACAAACCTTTTTGCTGGACTTGGTCATTTAGATTCTGGGTATCCTAAAACGTGTATTTCCGTTGAAAACTGGAATTCAAAAATTTCTCAAGTTCACAATACTTTCTCTCATTTATAGGTAAGTGAATGTGAGAATAATTCAAGATTCTAATATGAAATTAATCAAATAAATTGGTTTAAGAATGAAGTAATGGAAATTTTTTTTTTTTTGTAAAATTTCTTAGAATGGGTATAGTAACTTTCGGAAATCAACGTCTCAATAATTTATTGTGTTTTTTCAGACATGAAGCGATCCTAGGGTATGCAGACCCCCACCCCTTCCTATTCTTAAACTCTAACTTAAATTGAAAGTTTTTTGTTTGATTTTAACAACCGAAGTAAGTGAAATTCCAGATTTTTTTCTCTTCTGGATTTGTAAATAATGATAGGATGCCTCTCTGTTTAAGTTAAACATATTCATTTATTCATGCTTCTCCAAAAATGCAACGCTATTCAACAAAACAGTGAAATGCCTTTCTGTTTTCTAACGATGTCTCTTTCTTCTCTTTTTTGAGGGAAAAAAAAACCCAACAACAAACAAACAGAACAAAACAACAGCGAGGTTCTTCTCTTCCAGGAGAAGGTGATATCGCCTAAAGAGCTGACTATTTTCTCTTACACTTTTTATGCTAATACCGGAGTCCCCATTCTTTAGTCGCCTAAGCAAGTTTCCTTCATGGAGGCTATGGTCTTACACTAGGGACGTATTCTTTTATCTTTACATAATGCTTACTTAACTAATTTTCGTTTTTATTGTTTATAATTATTACTATTTGTTTTAATGTATTCAATAATGAACCTTTGTATTCAATATAATAAAAAATTAGGGTTTACGTATCAAGATACATAGAATTCTAATAACGAATGGAAAAAAATACGTTTTTTCTCTGTTCGCGGCTTTTCTCCGAAACTACTGGACCGATTTAAAAAAAAAAAAAAAAAATACAAGTGGGTCCAGGCATAATCATAACATCTAGACGTTCACATCCGCCGATCAGTTTTAAAATGGCAGCCGATTAAATATGATTTAATTCAATAATTCAGTTATTTTGGAAGATGAAGCAAACAGTTATTATAGAAACCGCGAATAATAATAAAAAATAAAAACATATAACCCATAAATAGCCTATAACTCAGTTATTGTTTAAGATAGAAAACAAATTGTATTGTGTTTTAGAATCAGGGCAGCGCTATTAATTTTAATTAAGCGCTATTAACAGGAAAAAAATTACCTGTATATGACCTAAACTCAATTATTTTTTTAAGATAAATATTTAAGTACCCATTTTTAAAAATTTTATTTATTTCAAATTTAGGTACCGTGAACCACACCATTAGGTTAGAGGCACCGGTCATTGGATTACTTACAATGGTTTAGAAGTGGGCATAATCGAATGACGATCATCGGATCGTTTGATTATTTCAATCATTCGAATTAATCGATGATCGGATTAATCGGTTTGGAGAAACTGAATTGTTAAAGCATAATCGAGGGATTATAAGGAAGAAAGACAACCGAACGAACTTTTTTTTTTTTTTTTTATTTTTTTTTTTTTTTTTTTTTATTTTTTTTTTTTTTTGCTCAACATATAAATTACTTGCATATTTTCGCCTAGGCTGAGCCATTATAGAAACGGGAATTGTGTCATATAGTCCATATTAATCATTCGATCATTCGTTTATTTAAATCATCGAAGTCCGATCATTCGATTATGCTCACCCCTACAATGGTTTGTACAACTTATTATCTTTGATGGATTCTATAACATTATTGTGGAATTTCGTGTCATTCTCTGGTAGCTGTAGCAGTTTAAGCCCATCGATTCCATATTTCTTCTTTCTCGTTGGTATCTGCTGCACTCCACAATTATGAGTTTTGTAGTGACTTGTTTCTTACGGTATTCACATATTGGTGGAGTTGTGCCTTCTAATAAATGACTGTGCGTAAGCATTGTGTCTCCTATCCTCAGTCTTGTGAACACTAATTGATCTCTTCTTTGGCCTGAGACTAGCAATTCCAATCCGGCTTCATTTTCAATTCGGCCCGGATCCGGTCGAATTTTCATCAATCCGGACGATTAACACTATATGTTTTAAACGTTTCTACTTTCAAAATAAAAAATAATTTTTGATAGTGTATACTAAAGAAATTAGTACTAAAATACTATTTGAAAAACAAATATTGTAAGAAGAAGACTTTAATAAGTTATACTTATAATAAAAGCTCATTATTGTGATAATTATGCCATTCCTTAGACACATTCATCAAATGATGATGGTGTCTATCGTAAATATAAAACTTATATGCATTATCTAATAATTTAACTTTATTTTAATCACAACTCCCATCTCAGTTAATTACGCAAGATTAATTATATTAGATTTTATAATTTTATCTAATAAATTAATTGAACTATCTGATAAATTGAAATCTGTCTAGCAGTAACATAGCCCAGTCTTCTTAGATGTCAATACATATGTTCGTAGTGCTTGATATAAAATTCAGTACTTACCTTGTTATAAGTGAGCCAATTTCTCCAAAACAAATTTTTAAGTTTGCTTCAAACAGTTAACATCGATAGTACGGCCTCTGTAGCAACATAAAAGTTTTGTATGTAAAAAACAAAGACATGTATTGTCTCGGGAACGAATGATACTGAACTAAACAAATAGTTAATTTAGCTTCGAGCGACTCACCACCACACATGCACACTAAATGCAACGCAATTAAAGTACCTACTCATCAAACTGCGCTATTGTTTTTGCAAAAAATTGTTAGCACCGGATCCGTTAACAGCTACGACAGGTGAAGTAGTATATCCAGTATCAATATGGAGTTTGCAGATCGTTCGTTGACTCTTTGACTAAAAGAGGTTGCGGCATAATTATGTCCAACAACACATAAATTGATTGTAAAAAATACAAAAGAATTTCTAGATAAAATTAGTGAGGTATAAGCATGCTTAAGGGTAAATTAATGTATGACTAATCAATTTATCGCTTTAACCGAGTGGTGATAATTTGATCGACTATGAACTGACACCTTAATTATCTCCTCCCAAAGCTTTGTAGAAGATTTTTTAAAATTATTAATGCAAAGTTTAGTTTATTAATTTATTTTTTGTAAGACTCTTTCTAAATGTAGCGGACGATGCTATAGTTTGGGTCCTAAATTTTGCTTATCATACCAAGTTTAATTAGTTACGGGTTTTTACATACCCAGGCTAATACAGCAATTGTAGATTAAAAAATCTATTTTTTCTTTTGTGTTATCGAAAATAAATGTTAGTAAAAATAATCATTATAAATATTCAATATTGATTTATTTTTGAGGGGTAAGTGAAAGTTATTTGATGCGCACAAAGTTTTGTGAATTTAGTTTTAATCTAAAGCAGTCATTGCTTTGCTATAAATAAAATAAATGTCCATAAAATAATCTTCAAAAAAAGATCTAACCTTTTGGGTATAGAAATAGAATACGGTTCTCTTGGTCTCGTTCGATGGATTCGAACCCCAGCTGTGGCAGAATAATTATTTATTATGTTATAGCAGCCGTGGTGTGAATTCGGGTATACAGATTTCTCTAGTGTTCACACAGCCTTTATGAAGTGGGTACCCAGTTTGTAAAAAATAGAGAACAAAACCCCGCAAATTATTACACAATGGTTAGTTGTTTCTAGTTATATATGTTTATAGGCAATTAACTAATATGAAAAGCAAAATAATAATTCAACTAATAATTCAAAGGAAAATGGAATATCACCGCTCCTAATTTCAAAACGATATATCTCTAATATTTCTAAACCAATTTTAATGATTATTTTTTCTTTACGTAAAAATTTAATTATTTATTGAATAGAGCTTACTAAATTGGTACTTATTTATTAATATATTAATTAAAAGCAATAAATAATCAACAGAAAATGGAATATTATCTCTATCAAAACGCTATATCTCTGCTAGTTCTTTTTTCATTTTGTAGAAATATATCAATCGACGTTTTTTTTTTTTTTGTTTTTTTTTCTTTCTTGTTTTTTTTTAATCATGCTTTAGTGATTCTAAAACTCTTTACATATTTTACTCTATCTTTAAAAATAACTAAGTTATGGGCGTATTTATGGGCAAAATTGCTATTTTTTTTATCCCTATTTAATAACTATTTACGGGTTTTTTAAATTAAAAAACACTTACTTTTTTTGAAAATAAACGAGTTACAAGCGTATAATTAGGTAAAATTAATTTTATTATTATTTTTTTTTTATTGCTTTATCACCCTTTGCTTATAAAATTCTTTACATACTTTTCTCTATCTTCAAAAATAACTGAGTTATAGTCGTATTTATAGGTGAAAATTAATTTTTTTTCTTTTATTTCTCTTCTTTATTTTATTCGCGGTTTTTGGGTTAAAAAAGAACTAATCAAGTTTCTAAAATAACTGAGTTATTGAATTTAATAACTTTTAATCGGCCGCCATTTTAAACATAAAAAGCTGATACCAACGTCTAGATGTTAGGATCACCGTTGCATGATTTAGTATTTGTGTAGCGAATTAAAAAAAAAAAAAAAAAAAAGGTCAAGTAAGGATTTGTTTATTCGTTGTTCTAGTTCTACGTATGTTGAAACGTAAGTTATCAAATTTAGAGGGGGAGGGGAGTAATTTATTTATTTTTTTTGGTCCTTTACAAAGGTTCATTATTGAAAATAATAAAACAAAATATGGAGGCTGAGCCTGATCTGTCTTAATCACCTCCTTGATCGGTCGTTGGCCAAGAAACAGTAGGAATCCCTATATGCACTTATATAAAGACCCTTCATGAGCAATAAGGTGTACAGTTACACATTTTTATTTTCATATCTAAGGCATCTTTAATGTTTTATTTATTGATTTGTCTGAAATACGATTGAGGGAAGGTGGGTTTATAAATAATATATCATAATAGGTATGGTTCCCACAAATTAAAAAAAAAAAAAATAAAAATATCCTACTTCTTTCTCTAATATATAAATCCTGACTTAGTCCTATCCCTAGCCATGCATGGAAAAATAAAATAAATAATAATACAATAAAAATAACCTTTACAACCCATGAAAGGAGATTCGCACTGTTTCTAGGCCAATGACGTCGTGCAATGAGGTGATTAAGCCTTGATCACGCTCACCAGCCAGATTTTTCCCCATTGTTGGGTAACAACTTTATAGAGACTGGATGTGCCCAAGTAGTGTCTCCATACCCCATGTTCGTCCATCTGTTGAAATGACAGAATAAATGATATTGCGCCTCATTCGAGATTCGAACCCTGGACCCGGAGCACAGTAGACTAGTACCATGTATAAAAAAATGTTTTGAAGGATTGAAACACATACAAGTCAGCTAGTTTGTATGAAAACCAATTTGTGCATGCTTACTAATTGTCTTGGTCCTGGATTTTATTTAAAATTTATTATCTCGTATGACAAGGGAAAGTTAGATGTGTTCTCAGGTTTTTATGTAATGATGGACATTTGTCAAAGTGAAACTCTAGCCGCGTTGTGGTTAACATTTCGAAGGGATGACGAATTGAACCACCTGAGACAGGAGCGTTATGGGAAGTGTGACGTTTTTAATTGGCCATGTTAGGGGAAAATTACGTGGCATGTCTTAACCAAAGTAGGACATTTTTTATATGAATAGAAATATTTCTTATTTTAGGACGAAATTGATTTTTTTAAAAATAGTTTCTGTACCTGTATATTTTTTAAAATATCTTTACTAATAAGATTTTCAATATTATTTCACAATAGGTGTGAATTAAGAATTTAATTATCTCTAGATAGAATGGAATTGTAGAAGGCGGAAAAAAATATGAAAAAAAGAAACATTATAAAGTAAACAGATGCATTACGTTTTATTTATCTGTAAGTTATAATATATCAATTATTATATAGTTATCACAATTATTCAATTAATTCAATCATAATTGTTTTAAACCATCCATTAAAAATTTCTCTTTTCACGGTTTTGACAGACTCATAGACAAGGTTTTGTGGAATTTTAGTTATTGATAACATACCTTAAAAGACTTATGCAAAAATTTGCCACTTTTATTAATATTTTTAAGTTATGTTTTATTGGAGCTTCCTGGTCCTATGGCCTGTGCAGTGGAACAGCAAGGCGTCATTAGGCTTAAATTATTGTTAGTATAGGTTTACACCGTGACTATATCCATTTTTAATTTCTGAATTTTACTTTTTATATTTAGCCTAATTACTCTCATGCCACAACGCAATGACTGTCCGAAGCTGTATAACATCATGATTGAACAGGGAATACCTAGAAAGTTAGTAAATTTAGTAGAGATGTTTCTGTCGGAAACATTTCATAAAGTTACAATCGGTCATAATTACTCCAAGAGATTTGAGGTTTGATCGGGTTTGGAACAGGGTGACTCTCTTTCACTGGTTTTATTTAATATAGCATTAGAACATGTCATAGAAAAGGTGTTGTGTACAAAGAATGATTTGAATGTGGATGATGAAATCCAGGTTCTGGGATACGCCGAAGATTTCGTACTGCTAGGTGAAGGCACAGAAACTTTACAATTAAATACAACTGCGTTAATAAAGACCAGTAAAGAAATAGGACTTGAAATAAATACCTATTAGACGAAATATATGATTAGTTGCAGAAACTATGGCGAGAATGGTGGTATTGATATATCAGGGCATACTTTTGAACAAGTAGAGAAATTTAAGTATTTAGGTTCAATGATAACAAGAAAAAATTAAATCCAGGAGGAAATAAAGTCGCGGTTAATGGCGGGAAATGCGTGTTATTATTCAGATGCTAAATTACTCAGCTCGCGGCTTCTGTCTAAAAACTTAAAGGTTAGAATTTATAAAACTATTATTCTTCCGACGGTCCTGTACGGATGTGAAACGTGGCCGCTTACTTTGAATGATGAACAACGGCTTAAGGTTTTCGAAAATAGGGTACTACGTAAAATATTTGGTTCGAAGAGAAATGAAGCCACTGGGGAGCTTAGAAGGTTGCTCAACGCGAGGCGTGGTCCAGAGTATAGAGCATTAGTACACAGTTCTCCGGGTCCTGGGTTCGAATCTCGGCTGTGCCAGAGTAATATTTATTCTATTTATAAATCAACCGGAGGACGACCCTAGGGTATGGAGGTTCTCGTGGGGCAAAACCATCTCACCAAAGTGGGTACCTAAAAACCTGGAAAAACGTATTGGCTGAGTGTGATCTCATTGCACGTCCGTTGGCCTAGAGACAGTGCAAAAATCTAAATGTACTCACCTCAAAAAATGGATTTTAGAAGTACAGGTTTTTTTTTTTTTATGCTTATAGATGAATCTTAGAAGCTTGGTTTTATTTTACCTTCCATTATTAGTTACTCGATTTACAATAGTTTTTTGACATATACACATTTAGGCGGCCAGATAATAAGAAATTTTTTTAAATATTTTTTTTAAAGTTTCATTGACTTACCATATTTTAAAACCACTTCCTCGAAAAGCTATCCTCTATCTCACTTACATATATAATTCCGTACTTCGTTCCACATACTTACCTGCCTCCTGGAAATTATCCATCGTTAAAATGATACCCAAACCTAAGAAACCGTCTGAAAATCCATCTTCTTACCGTCCCATCTCACTTTTACCAATCATGGGTAAAATCTTGGAAAAACTTATCCTAAAATGCCTGTATCCCATCCTTGATACTAATTCCATGATTCCTGATCACCAGATTGGATTCAGAACGTCCCACTCCACTATCCAGCAATGTCATCGTGTGGTAGACGTTGTATCGTCTACATTGGAGCGCGGCTTGTATTGTACGGGAGCCTTCCTCGACGTGGAATAGGCCTTTGACCGAGTCTGACACCCGGGATTGCTTTACAAGCTCCGCCAATTCCTTCTCCCTACGTACTTTCTAATTACCCAGTCCTACCTCACTGGCAGATCCTTCAAAATCAATCATAATAATTCATATTCAGCCATTTTTAGTCAGCCTGCTGGTGTCCCTCAAGGTAGTATCCTAGGACCCATCCTTTACACAGTTTATACAGCTGATATCCCAACCCATCCTAACACCTTCCTTTCTACCAATGCTGATGACACTTGTGTGTTATCAGTCAATACTGATCCAACTATTGCCTCTCAAACTCTCCATTCCCACCACAGAGACCTTGAAGTATGGTGTCAGAACTGGAGAATTAAAATAAATTCCAACAAATCCAACCAAATTACCTTTACCCTTCGTCGTAAACCTATGACATTCTGCCCTACTGTCTCCTTCAATAATACTCCTCTTGTCCCGGTTGAACAGATCCGATATCTGGGACTGCACCTTGACATACGCCTTACTTGGAACCCTCATACAAGGCTGAAACGACAAGAAGCTGCACGACGTTTTCGACTACTTCAACACTTACTAGAAAAACGTTAAAATCTTCCACTTAACTACAAAAGTTAATGACTAACATAACTACATGACTATCATAGACCGATATGGACTTACGGAGTTGAGCTCTGGGGCTCTACTAAACCATCGAATTCTTCTCGTATCCAATCCCTACAGCCCAAAATCCTTCGTAAAATCCTTAATACTCCTTACTTTGTCACCAATAACCTAAGCCATAAAGACCTTAATGTCCCTTATGTTGCTGATTTGGCCCGTACGAGGTATCAATCCTTTCATGACAAACTCCATTCCCACCCTAATCCTTTTGTTTCAATCCTTTCTTCCTCTTCAATTCCTGACGATCCTCCGAGGCGTCTGAAAAGGAGATTGCCCCGGGGCCTTCTAGTTAAGAATATTATTTGAGTGCTTCCATCGGGAAGCTTCTCTACATGTGTTTTATGCCTTTTTATATTTCATTCAAATTTACTTGATGTATTACTTGTTATACAGTTGTAAATTCCAATAAATAAATATTTAAAAAAAAGTTTCATTGTGGTATTATGAAGATCTGTAATTTAAATTTTTTAAATTTAAGTGATTATAGAATACATATATTTAGCGACCCTATTCTATTACATTATTTTTTTTTTTTTTAATTCTTGTTATCTCTGTATGCTAGTGAAACAACGTTTTTGTTAAAAAAATAAATGCATTAATGTATATAAAACCACGGAGGGACTAAGGTCATAAGGAATTCGTTCTGTTGCTTGGCCATCATGGCGAATAACTAATAAAACCTGTACCACTACAACCCATGAGGAGTCTTGAGCTCAGTACATATAAAGATTCGTACTGTTTCTAGGCCAACGGACGTGCAATGAGGTGATTTGGCCTTGATCACGCTCAGCCGCCAGGTTTTTTTTTTTTCCAAATTTTGGATATCACTTTATATAAGCTGGGTTTATCCCAGGAGTTCCTCCATACGACATCCCTCTAAGGCTGAAATAACGACTAACTAATTATCCTGATAAAAAAGCCAGGTTCTAACTCGGGACCTGGAGAACTGTAATGACTTATACACCGCATCACGTCGCTTCTTGTTGGAATAAAAAGTTTATATACTTTTTCCATCTCTTATGAATGGAAATGCTCTGAGGCCCGTACCGTACGTAATGCAATTACGGCTAATTATTTACACGTGTCGGAGGTATTAAAAAGTGAATACGTTTTTAATATTTTATGACCCATTTACATAATTATAAATTTATACAATGCACTTCTTTCCCACAATTGGAAAGTTTTTCACGCCTTGCGACACCTGTCACGGCCTGGTTCCTTTCCAAAGGCTAATATTTTGCATAGCGGTTAAAAATCCCTTTGCTTTTGTTGTCAGTAATCCTTTGAAATAATTGTAGCAAAAATAATAGCTTCTATACTCTTAATTGAATAATAACTAGTTCAATTTTCAAACCATCCGCATTACTTAGCAACACAGTTCCTTCAGTTATATTTATGATTCGTTTCCGTTCTGAAACCCAAGAATGGGTTTTGTTTATTCCTTCCCTTTACTTATACTATCTGAAATATATCCTTCCAGTGGCGCGACAGGCAGTGTAGGCCCTGGGTCTTGCTGGATCTGGGGTTCGAACTCACTACCTTTAGCACAAGAGTCTAGCGCGCTAGCCACTCAGCCACGTGCTCTCCATTATCTGAAATGTATAGTCAGGGAAATAATTGTATCCAGGAAAATTTCCGAATTAGAATTTTACCGGAAATATGCGTTTTATGATCTTCTGATTCTAAATGACCAAGTCCCTCAAAATGGTCTGTGTATGTAAGTCTTGCTCGATACCATAAATTTATCAGATTGTTACGAAAATTCAGAATTACATTACTTATTAAACATTTTTAATCATTTTACTAAAAAATGATTGCATCAATAATATGTTTTTAAAAAATCCTTCATTTAACCACTATTACTCACCTCTTCTAACGTTTCACTTATTACGAGGCATGTTTTTTAAGTAAGTACCGTTTTGGAATGAAAAAAAACAAGAAAAGATATCGCAATAATTTTATTTTTACATGAAAGCCTGTACCTTAATCTACTTTTCTACATAATTTATATAAATTTTGAGGCACTTGTCATTACGCGGCACCAGTTTTTGAATACCCTTCTCATAACATTCTACCGCCTGACTTGTTAACCTTAGTGCTATAGGCGTAAAAACGATCGATATTCATCATGAGATCGTAGAAGTTTACGGACAAAACATTATGAGTAATGGAATGGTAAGGAAATGGGTGAGAGCTTTTAACGATGGCCGCACAAATGAAGATTAATTAAGATTTGGTGCAGAAAGTGGACGAAAAGGTGAGAGAAAACAGACGCTTTACAATTCCATCATTGTCCGACTGCTTTCCTTAATATTCTCGTGTCGCATTGTGACCGAGAACGCCGAGAAAGACGGCAGAATTTTTTGAGAAGGTATCAAAAACTGGTACCGGGTTATGACAAGTGCCTAAAATTCATGGAAATTATGTTACAAAGTAGATAAAGGTACAGGCTTTCATGTAAAAATAAAATTATTGCGATATCTTTGCACGTCTTTTTTAAATTCCAAAACGGTACTTACTTAAAAAACATGCCTCGTATTTGTGAGAAAACAAAAATTACATGATTTATATTTTTATCTGTAATATTTGTATGCGTAGCAAATATGGCTGATTGTTCCAACACGGAATTTGATTAGCATCAATCCGTCTCGGGAAGTACGAATGTTAGATAAGTTACACATCCGAAAAAATGCACTTTTATGCGTCGAAAACTACCTGGTAATCAGATATTTGAATTGGAATCACATTACTTATATTTTATTGTGTTTTTTTTTTTTTTGTTTTTTTAAAGTAAATTTTAGAGGTCGCATTGAATATTCCAACAAACAAGAGATATATTTGATATAGATATAATATGTCAAGTACATTGTTTACATCCGAACGTTTCCTCACTTTTCCTCTTACCTCTTTTCATATATTATTCCTAAAGTTAATTAGTTGGCATTGCAGTGAATTTTTATTTGTCAGATCGCATTTAAAATCTGAATTTTAATTTATAATGTTAATCGTCCATAAATGACATAAAAAAACAAAACATATTTATAACTTTACTAAAAATACATCAAGCAAATGTGATAGGCATATAAAAAAATGATATACTCTTAATACAGTATAGTACGGCAGCAGTACTCTAGTAGGAATTCTGAATCAGACGGTCCCGCGGCTATCATCTTTTCATACACCTTGAAGGATTATCAGGAATTGAAGAGGATGATAGGAAAGAAACTAGTAGGTTAGAATGGGAATGGAGTTTTTCATGCAATGATTGATACCTGGCTCGGGCTAATTCATTAGCATATGGAACATAAGAATCACTTGTAGCTAGCTGGGGTTGTCCTAGGATTTTTTAATGGGAGCAAAAAATTCTTAGTTATGCCCTCCTTTGGAGGGGATGTTAAAAGGTGGTCCCGAACCTGTGCGATGTCAGGTACTCGTTAAATATCTCTATCCTAATAAAACCGGTATAGGCAAAATTTAAGACTCCTACTGCAGCATCGTCCGATTAGCCATATTAGCATAAAGTGACGTTAAATAAATAAACAAGTAAACAACACATGGAACATTAAAGTTTTTTATGGATAAATTTATTCCTGTTAAAGTAAGGAGGATTAAGGTTTTTACGAAGGATTGTGGATTGTAAGGATTGGATAATGGAAGAAGTTGATGGTTTAGTCGAGCCCCATAGCTCTACTCCGAAATTCCATACCGGTCTTATTATTGACATGTAAATGAGCCTTTTGTAGTTAGAAGATGGAAGGTTCGAGCGTCTGTCCAGTGAGTGTTGAAGTAGTCGAAAACGTCTGGCAGTTTCTTGTCGTTTCAGGCTTGTATGGGGATTCCAAAATATTACTTCAAAATTGTTCTTTAACTTTAATTGCTTGCATAATTGTTCACATTAAACTTTTATTAGTTACTATTTTCTCATTACAGTGTTCAAATATTATCTGTTTTAAATTTACGTTTGTTTTCATATTTTCGTCTTATTATTGTATCCGACTTATAATTATTTTTTCTCTTTATTGTGCTGGTTGTTATCTTGTTTTTCTTATCCCTGATGTAGGCCCACAATCTATGCGGAAACGTTAGCACACAAAAATGAACACTTATTATATTTATATGAACACTTATGTATGAATATTAATGTGTTATTTCTTGATGACCGTTCTCCCAATAAGGTTCTACATCATACAGTCCCAACGGTCAACAATAACTCCATCACAACATACATATGTTCGATTAGGTAAAATATGTCAATACATTTATGCATTCTGATAGTGGATAATGATCAGCGGCTCAACAAATGCTCGATATCAGTATTGGTAATTATGAAATATCTTTACATTCAAGTCAAAGCCTACATTCTATAGTTATATTTTAAACTTGGCTAAAGTCTGATGCGTATCGAAAGTTCACCTTTTAACAATAAGCTGTCACTGACCACTGCTACTGTAAAACGTTTTGAAACCCGCCGGCAACCGTGGTCATGACGAAATTTCTAGGGGGCCTTGCAGGCTGTGATTGGGTAAAGTTCGTTGCAAGAAAAATACAGTGATGAAAAAGTTGCCCTTAATGATAATTTTACGAAATGGTTTTTATCTTTATGTTCTTCCTTTAGAAAAAAGTTGGAGTATTTTCTTAGCTGAATTTTAGCTATCGTTGTTATAGAACAGTGGTTCCCTATAAATATTTTTCGCGGACCTCTTCATGCTATCAGCACAATGGCAAGGATCCCTTTAAGTAAAATAATTGTGCATTTATCTTAAAAAACATAGGAATCCTTTAAAAACGTATTTGAAAATTCCATTTTATTCCAAAAGGTACTAAATCCAGATTTCATTTCATAACAAAAGGTACTATATTTCCCACTATACGTAATATATTACCAATATTAATTGTTTTCTTCATGTTGTGCTTTTTTATTGGTTCATTAAGTAATTCATCACTTAAATTACTGCTATTATTTTGATCAATGGTTTTAACCTAATAATCAGTTTTTAGACTGTTTTAAAGAACTTAATTGCGTCGCTTTGGTTTTTGTAGGTTAATTGAATTAAGTTTTTAATAGTATTTTTTCTTGCAGTAACATAAATTTAGTTTTAAAAATTTCAGAAACTCACATTTTAATAGAATAATGGTATTTGATCCAGAAAAAGTTGGAATTAGTATTTCACGAACTTGCTAAGTATGAGAGGAAAAACCGTGCCTGATTTAATTTAATAGTAGATTTTTTTATGTAAATTAAATGCTCAAAAGTTATTTATTTATCAGTCTCTGTAGTTAAATATTGTTTACACGTAGTTAATAATATAGATAAATTTGCTAAACTCACCCAAATAGTAAATACAAGTTCAAAACAAACTTCATAATTACATACTTTCTTGTTATGGAGCCATAAATAGATAAATTGTCTTTTAAATATTTACTTTTTTTATGAAGAATAGATAATCAATGTAATTAACCAACAAAGAAAGATATTTCTCAGAGGGAGAATAAGAAAATATACATAACTTAGTAATTAAGAATATAAAATATATTTATCGGTGGTGTTGTATAAGGAAGGTTATAGTGACTGTTACCAACTTATCGCGCGTTATATTCTTCTAAAAAGTACTATCCCTATTATATTCTTTTAAAGTCATTGGAAGAGTGCAATGATTTGAAAAAGTGAGTTTGTAAAAATCTTAAAAATCAACTTTAGATTTTAATAAAAAAATAATCACGTAAATTGGTCCAATAATAAATAAATGACAGATTTTTGTGTTTCCTGTAAAAAAATTGTAAGTGGATATAGTACCTTTTAGAAATCAACGTCTCAATTCTGTAATAATTTTCTATGAGGACGGGTTGTTTGGGAATATAAGAATAATTTATTCAGTTTGCGACAGCCAACGAAAAAAAACATTCCATACTCGCGAACGACTCTATTACCTCATACACACTGCACAATGGCCAGTATTCACTTAACAGCCGATCGAAACTGAATCAAACAAGCCTCTCACATTTGCACTTGCTGAATCCGAATCAACTAATAATTATACGGAGTAAAATTACATATTTCGGAATATTAAAAATATGACTATATCAATTCTCACTTTTACTTTTGTACAAACTGTTATTGTATGGATTTGTTATTGTTTTTGTACCTTGAATATTTGTAAAACTTTAGTTACTATATGAACGGCCACTCTGTGAAACAGGTTTGCGTGACGAATGTTTGTTTTGCGCTCAACTTCATGTTTGCTGGACTTTTTTCACCCTCCTAAACTAACAAGTCCGTTTTTTCCCTTCTTTTTTTTTATTGAATTACGATCGTAAAAACTAAAGAATGTTTTAGACCCTTTATATTTTTATGCTGGGTAATAAAATCTTCATTTTATGTATTAGTTTTGCTCAGCTTGGTTTTTAGATGAGCACTATCGACTGCGATAAAATGTTAGAGTATCAAAACGAAAATATTCGTCTCAATTCACTATAAAAACCTGGTTAAATCTATTTTCCTTTGTTTCAATATTTGCTCCATTCCATGAAATATCTTTTAGTTTTACTTGTTCTGAGACATTATTCTTACCTTTGTGTTTTTGCTGTCGGATATTAATTTTATAGAACCAAATTGGAATGGCATTTTCTTTTTCCTACATAACTGTTTTGGAAGGAATACCCAAAACAGAAAACATAGTCGGAATCAATGTCACGTTTGAAAGATTTGTAGATTGTGATTAAGGGTTACTTATACCCAATTTCAAATGATGTATAATACGATTATCTCCGCTTTATGAAACTTGTAAAACCACAAGATGAGTAAAAATAATTAACCGTTATAAGCTTTCAGGAAGCTCATGTGGGCTGTCATGTCAAAGATGGGGGGATTATGCTGTCGTGGAAGCCAGAAAGTTTGTGGATATTTGCATCAAGCTGACTGCGGTTACCGAGTTAGGTGACGACTTCTAATGTAACACGTCTTGACTGCGAATTTTACAAAATAACTGAGTGTTAATGCATTATCTTTTGTGATACATTTAATTTAATATTTTTTCAATGCTTATTTATTTACTTAAATATAATATCACGGAATTATCAGTAATCTGTGAGCGTAAAAAAATAATAAAAATCTGGCCTGGGCAACACATGACTTTCATTTACCTCGGCTGTTAAAATCAATTTAAGAACTATTAAATAAATTTAAATTACAATTTTTAAAGTGAATTTAAATAAAACGATTATCAAGTTTCGTTAGTAACATATGACTCACATTAAATAATATACCAATATCAAATTGTTAAGTATAATTATCAGTTATTTATTTATTTATTTAACGTCACTTTATGCTACTATGGCTAATCGGACGATGCTACAGTGGGAGTCCTAAATTTTGCCTATCCAGGTTTTATTAGGATAGGAATCTTTAAGGAGTACCTGACATCGCACAGGCTCGGTACCACCTTTTAACGTCCCCTCCGAAGGACGGCTTAATTAAGGATTTTTTACTCCCATTAAAAAATCCTAGGACCACCTGCGGGTATGAACCCGTGTCCTTGGGCATAGAAGGCTGTTATGCTAACTACTATGTTACAAGTGACCCCAAACCAAAAATTTCATTAAATAAATATTTTCACTCTTTTCTCCTTTTAGTCTAAGATCCGAACTTGAAACGATCTGCACCGAGCTGATAATAGGATGAAACATATTTTATAAAAAAAAATAGTTTATTAGGAAATATGTTAACAATGGGTTGCCTAAAAAAATCTGGACAGGCTATTTTTAATTATTTGAAAAAAAAATTAATGTTGTACCGGCTTGATAATAGAAAAAAAATTATATCAATAAAGCGTTGTTTTATTGCAAACACATTGATAGGGGGTTGCCTGCAAAAAACTTGGTCCTAATCTGGGTTGCCGAATTTTAAAGATTAAATTTTAACGCGAGTGGAAATGCGTGACAGAGAGCTCCGAGTTGAGTATAGCTTGTAATAATAATGGACCCAACATTGCACGTAATCGGACATTGAATATAAGAAAGTTGGATATCCTATATAAAATTACAGGACCTCAAAAAATCAGAACCAAAGATTTTGGCAAAGCCGTAAAATTTATCGTTTCAAAGATGCTTTCGTACACTTCTTGGCTGATTATTGGGAAAACAAATATTTACTGTCAATAATACAAAACAGAAAAAATTATATTTAATATAATATTAATTAATATTACGTGCGGCTGGAACGTTGGGTTCTTTATTATTACACGCTATACTCAACTCGGAGTTCTCTGTCACGCATTTCCACTCGCGTTAAAATTTAATCTTTAAAATTCGGCAACCCAGATTAGGAAGAATTTTTTGCAGGCAACCCTATATCAATGTGTTTGCAATAAAACAACGCTTATATTGGTATATATTTTTTCTATTATCAAGCCGGTGCATCATTTAATTAAAAATCATTATTTTTAAATAACTAAAAATAGTCTGTCCAGGATTTTTTTAGGCAACCCATTGTTATTATATTTCCTAATATACTAAATTTGTTATAAAATATGTTTCGTTCTATTATCAGCTCGTTGCAGATCGTTTCAAGTTCGTATCATCTACTATTTAGTTAGTTATCAAATTCGTTCAATTTTTACATATAGCCGTTTTTTATTAGCCCTAGTAAGATTATATGGATTTTTTTTCACAAATGTTTTCAAATTATTTTTTCATCCCATTGATTCAGTTTCAATGGTTTATTTAATATTTTTTTAATCTGTCAGCATTAAAATTTCTAGTTGTTTTCACAAATCCAATTATGAGTTTATTGTAGATGTTTTACGGGGTTTAGTCCGTAGGTTATTTTCTTCAGCAAGACGTATACCGTATACTAGCGCAGGAGCAATTATGGCAGATTACAGTTCCAACCCGAAATAGAACAGTGTCCCAGGATGAGCCAACCTACTTTCTAAGCTACGGGGTAGTAAAAAGTTTCAGGCCACCGTAAGCAGATTCAAATCTCATTCCGAGCCTATCAAGGGGCATCACAATGCAAGCGGAGCCCTGCACTTATCCTCTCTGCCAAATTCAGTTTTCTTTTGTTCTACCGTCGAATGTTAAAACTTGGAATCGTTTCTAGTTTGCAGCTAGCTATCTATCGATTCGGGATTCGAGAGGAATACGACAAACAAGCATTAGACTTTTTAATGTAAATGAGCACTTTTAACTTCCTATATTTTTATTTAATTAAATCGTTTCTAATACTATAATCTGTCTATGTTTCGGGGTCTTGTCCCCCCTACAAGACCAAAGTAAAACATTACAACAATAAATTAAATAATAGTTAGAAACGACATACTACTTTTTCTTTTATTAAATTTACATTTTATTATTCTTTATGGTTAATATAGAAATATTGAAATAAGTCAATTCTAATTTCGTCATTAATAATTTAGAATTAGCACCCTAAGGTCACTATTAAATCACTGTTATATTTTAAATCCTATGGATGGTTCTTTGTTTGATTGTTAGAATGCTCATGTTTCCAGATTTTTCTAAAGATATTTTTTATTATAATTACATTATTATCATATCTGAATAATATATTTCCAGGCTTTTTGTATTAATTTAATGTTGATTGTCTTTTTATTATTTAGGGTAATATATATTTTTTCCAGAATTTTTTTTTTATTTTGTAATTTAATCAACTTTCTAGCATTTGTACGTATTCAAAATTAAATTGATGGTGTAATTTGATCCCATGGAATGCAAGGGTTTATTTGTTAACTTTTTTCATATTTTTGCAGTTGTACGCATGCTTTTAATTTTTGTTTTTAACGTTGTTGAGGTTCCTTTTATATATTATTCATCACAACTTTCACATTTTATTTTGTATATTTATTTGGTATATAATAAAGATGCTCATTTAAAAAAATATATAAGGAATGTTACTGAAGTTAAGGAAATAGAAAGATATTTTTTAACAAATTGTTTAATATTAAAAATATTGCCAACTATTACAGTATGTGTTTAGTTTATTTTTATTTATTTATTTAACGTCAGTTTATGCTATTGTGGCTAGTCGAACGATGCTACAGCGGAGTCCTAAATGTTGCCTATTCAGGTTTAATAAGGATATGGATCTTAAATGAGTACCTGACCTTGCACATGCTCGGTACCATCTTTTTACGTCCTCTCTCTCCGAAGGACGGCATAAGTGTTTTTTTACACCTATTCAAAAATCCTAGGGTCACCTGCGGGTTTTAACCAGTGAACTTGGGCATAGAAGGCTGTTATGCTTGCCACTAGCCTACAGGTGACCCCATATGTTTAGTTTATTGGTACATTATTTATAAACGTTGGAGTCATTTGGGTACAAAGATATTTTATTGCAGCATTAGCCAACTTGGATGGCGAGTACTTATTTATTTATTTTTTTTTGTCCAAAATACCACCATGGATAATCTTAAATTATTTATTGTATTGCTAACGTTGGGTCTTCATCGGGAATCCTTGAGAAGAAACAGCCCGGAAAAGACTGCCTTTTGATTTCCATCCGGACATTTTCCTCCTGAATTTCCAACGGCCAGTTATTTATATCATTTTTTTTTTAAATACGTTTAAAGTAACTCAAATTTTTATTGCTATTTAAAATTCATTTTAAGAAGGGCTGTTAGTGAAAGTCGTCTGTTGTAAGTGCAGACTTAATATTGATAAAGTGAGGTTGATTAGTAAAATCGACAAATACACTGCATTGTGAAGATTCTTTTTTTCTTTTTCCTCTTTGCTTCCTATTGTATTTTAATTGTAAAAGAAAAAACGAGAAGAAGCAATACTTTTATTTTTGTACTAGTAGCTTTCTGCTCTTCCACATCTAGGTTACTCGACAATCGTTGAAAAGAGACTTCTACTGAAGCCTTATTCAATATATACAATGTCTTTCAGAAATTACAGTGGGATAGGAAGAGATGCGTGATAGTGAGTGAATTGGCCCTGAAAAGAAAAAGTGAGCCCAGGCGGGTGAAATCGGGTCGTGGATGGAGACGGCTTAACGCCATTGTTAGCTCAATCATTAGGCGGCTCCCGCACCTCTCTCCTTGGCTGTCCTTTACTATCCTCTACTATCGTGCAATATCGTATACTGTCATCCAATTCTGCGGGTAGTTCCTTCTTTATTCGATGTATTATGATTATGTAAGTTGGGGTTCGCGAATTTAAAATTTATCCTGTTTAAGTGAATTTACTATTTATCCTATTACCTATGTACGTTGTCGCTATTTACAATGATAATCGATAAGATATCTGAACCCACCATTTGTAAGTCATTCTCTTAACACGTTTACGTCGGGGCGAATATCTACGTTTTTTCACGTGAGGCGCTACTTGAACCCTCATCATCTGTGACATCGTTCTTTCACCTCTACGGAGGCTATAAAGCCCATATAATAAGAGAGACAAGCAGTTGTAGCTAAAGCACCAATAGGAACCAGTGGATTTTCTTTAAATTTCCTAATAAGTTTTTTAGTTCCTGTTTCAAGCTTTAAATCATCAGCATTTCCTCCAAAATCTTCTCTAAATTTAATCCAATCCAATATATCTTTCGTAGTACCGTAAAATTTAGCTTCACCCATTGTTTAAATGATTGGATAATGACAACCTATAATTACGGAAATTCACTGCGCTGAAAATAACAGATGGACCGTAATACCGTAGAGCAGTTGGAAATTATTTATTTTAGTTTGTCTGGCGAAGAAGTTGACTCAGCGGTAAGCATACTAAGTTGAATTATTAAGTATTATTTTCACTTTTTGTTTTATAACTAATTATTTCTTGATTAATTTTAGTTAGTGATATGAGTTTTAAATCACAAGCATGTTACGTCTCTCGTATGTCACTGTTTCGATTAAAATAAGCCTGTGTATCTCTGGATATTTTTTTAATTTTAAAACATTCAGGGCCTCTGAACCTAAACCAATAAACCATGTCACATTCTATTGGGTTGTGTCCACATGGAATGTCCGTTTTCAAGATAAAGGATTTTTATTAAAAATACGATATGAAAACAAGATAATTTTATTCGAAGTATTTACCTTCTTTTTCTACTTATTTTTCCCAACGTGACACCGACTTTTTTATCCCCGAACTGAAAAACTCCTCTGAGCTTTGAAGTGAAACAAAATCTGAAAACCACTTTTCACTTGATCATCATTTTCAAAAAGTTTTCCTTTGACGAAGTTGTCTAAATTCCTAACAGGTGGTAATCTTTGGAGACAAGTCGGAGAGAATATGGTGGGTGCAGAAGAACTTCGTAGCCAGTTCTTTAATTTTTGCACAGTATGTTTTGAAACATAGGAGTCTTGCTGCCGCTCAGTGAGATCATGACGTACGATGTATCGAGCTTTTTACTTTCCCAATACACTTTAAATGTCTGGAAACGTAAATGACTTTCATTTATTGTGCTGAGAGTCCTTTAACTGTTTGGTAGGGTTTCCTTCTACTGTATGTTTGAGGATCGTGTCATTCACATTTCCCCTGTTTTACGACGGTGCTGAATTAAAACCGGGAAGCCGTCCCAAGTTGCGTCCTTCTGCGGGTTTTTAAAGGTTTTCCCATGAAGAAGAGGAATTAATGTTATAATCATGTAAGTTGTAACGTACTTTAAATATGTAAACATTCGGAGAAAACAACAGAAACCTGCAAAATCTTTATGCATTTCAGAAACTATAAAAACGGACATTCATGTGAAACAACCCAATATTAAGTAGATCTTGGATATTCCGATACATCTAATCGACTCTTGTGCGTACGCAGAATGCATCATCATGATTTATAAACCTTACCTTACTTAGATATGCCTTTCATCTACATTACGAATCTCTAAGGCCTTGCTTATACTGAAAGCGATCTGCAAGGAAATAGCGGGTTACTTTTTCAAAAGTGATCTCTTTGAGGATTTTTATAGTGCGAGATGTCAGCGATTTACGGATATGTGCTTCGCAAACCTTCCAACTTTGATAACCAAGTGGTTACAAACGCACTTATTAGAGATGTAACGTTCATTCAATGTTTTACATTTTTAGTTTAACTTACCTATATAATTATTAAAAGTATTTGTCAAACTTGATAATAATAATTTAATACTATTGTCCTAATTAAATAATGGATATAATTTAAATATTATATTTATTAATATTTAAAAAAATATAAACTGTACTGATATATATATATATATATTATATAATATATTTATATATATATATTTAAATATCTCAAACTAAACATAACATAATGAAACTTATTACTTAAAGTTTTAATAAAAATGGAAATTTGTTGATCATACCATTGAAAGTGAATTTAAAAAGAAACAAAGTAACGTTGAATTGGCTGATATAACATAAATAGAACGACCAGGAACCGTTTGGAACCACTGTTCGACGTTTTGGTTGAAATGGCCAACGCTTTATGTCAGTTCTTTGTTTTTTATTGCTCATCTAGAAAGTATATCTGTTCCGAATATCCACTATGCTGCTTATTTCGGCGAAAACATATTAGGAACACAGCAGATCCATTTGATAGAAATATTTGAACGCATAGAAAACAATGGGTGGATATAAGTGATAAGTAAATTCAAACAGGAGAGGTCCTCTGTGGTGCAGTGGCTAGCTTAACAGCTTTCCATGCCTAAAGTCACGGGCTTAAACCCGGCAGGTGGTCCTAGGATTTTTAGCGGGAGTAAAAAATCTTTGGTTATGCCGTGGTGGACCCGAGCCTGTGCGATATCATGTACTTGTTAACTGTACACTGTACTTAAACCTGAATAGGTAAAAATAAGAACTCCCACTTAAGCATAGTAGGATTAACCAATGTTGCATAAAAGTGACGTTAAATCAACTAACAAACAAATAAACACAGGTTAGTTAGGCATTCGGAAGTGAATGGTGAAGTGAGATTTTAATATAAAAAGTCAAATATTAAAAGAATCCGTACTCATTGATATCTATTCAAACAACTATTTTTAATATTAGCATTTTTTTTTTCTAAATTGGTATTCTATATGATATTTACCACAAAAAATTGCTTGAAATTTTTATTTGATTCTATATAAAATTCAAAGATGTCCGAAACTGAAAAGATTAAAAAAAATAAAAAAAACGATGGGTCTTGCATTTTGAGTAGTAAGGATGGTACTGTTTCTAGGACAGCGGCTTTCCAAGAGTTGATTTGGCCAAGATCACGCTCAGCCGTCAGGTTTTTCCCAGTTTTCGGGTATACACTTAAAAAACAGGCTGTGCTC
The DNA here is from genome assembly GCA_023052935.1 of Piezodorus guildinii. Taxonomy (NCBI): domain Eukaryota; kingdom Metazoa; phylum Arthropoda; class Insecta; order Hemiptera; family Pentatomidae; genus Piezodorus; species Piezodorus guildinii. Next base: position 123,586,952 of record CM041296.1, on the reverse strand, counting down.
CATACCTCAGTGTAGCGTCACGACTGAAATAACAGAAATGTAATTAACCAAATTGAGAGAATACTATAACATTGAAGCACCTTCTAGCTCAATTTTGTTATTCGCTAATTGTGTTTTAATTATTCTGATATCAAAATAGGATAGTAAAACGTGTATTAAAAGATCGCGAATTTCACTAACTTCCATTGTTGAAATCAATATAAGGACGTTTGAATAAAGTTAGAGATGGAAAAAGGTCAAAGTATTACATCGAGTTTCAATAGAAAAAATTTGTTTCATTAAATAATCTATTATATAATTATCTACTACAATTACTTAGTTTCATCCGATTTTCAATACATAAACTTGAACCACTTTGAGATAATATTGTTATGCACTATTATCTTTGCGACGGTATATTATACATCTACGAGGCATGTTTTTTAAGTAAGTACCGTTTCGGAATTAAAAAAAAGACGTGCAAAGATATCGCAATAATTTTATTTTTACATGAAAGCCTGTACGTTAATCTACTTTTCTACATAATTCCCATGGATTTTGCGGCACTTATAACGAATGAAACACTCATAACGCCGCTCCAGTTTTTGAATATCCTCCTCAAAAAATCCTGCCGTCTGACTTGTTAACCACCGCATCACAAATGTTTTGACTTCGTTATCGTCTTGAAGACGCCAACCGCCCAGGTGTTTCTTCAAGTGCAGTAACAAATGGTAGTCGCTGGGCGACAGATCAAGGCTGTATGGAGGATGATCTAGAGATTCCCATTTAAATGATTTGATGAGATCTTTGGTCCGATTAGCCACATGTGGACGGCCATTGTCATGCAGCAAAACGATACCCATACTCAACTTGCCACGTCTTTTTAAGACGATAACGAAGTCAAAACATTTGTGATGCAGTGGTTAACAAGTCAGGCGGCAGAATTTTTTGAGGAGGGTATTCAAAAACTTGTGCCGCGTTATGACAAGTGCCTCAAAATTCATGGAAATTATGTAGAAAAGTAGATTAAGGTACAGGCTTTCATGTAAAAATAAAATTATTGCGATTTCTTTGCATGTATTTTTTTAATTCCAAACCGGTACTTACTTAAAAAACATGCCTCGAATATTGCTGTTCAAAAAGGTAAAAAAAAAAAATACTTTAAAAAAAATTTTAGTTCTATCTCCTTTAGTCGGATATCAAATGCATTCAACTTATATATTTACCTATTTTTTAACAATGCTAACAAGATGATATGGTGAATTTCTTGAAATCTACAAAATTAATGATAGTTTAAACTAAGAAAATATAAAATATAGGCATTAAAGCTCTGTCATATCATTTCAAGAAGCCTATTAATCTTTACATGGATATAGAGAGTTCAATTAAAATCTTTAATGCCGTTTCTGAGGAAATAATGTGGTCATAAAAGTATAAAGTAGCACTTCTGGTTCAACGATTATGTTAAAAAAGTTGATGTAACAAAGTATAAAATTTCAGTCATTTATAACCTGTTGTATTTGGGCTATAATTACCACATATACAGACTATTTTGCTGGACTCAAAGGGCCCTAAAACGTGTATTTACGGTAAAAAACTCGCATTCAAATATTTTCACGATCGCAATACTTTCTCTTACTGTACATATAAGAGAATTTCGATTTAATAGATAAATCCATTCATTAGTTGCGTAGTTGTTAAATGGGAATACAGAAGAAATATAACCCTTAGCTTCAATTCCTAGGGTTTTATAACACCGGTTACTATTGGGTTGTTTCACATGAGATGTCCATTTTTATAGTTTCTGAAATACATAAAGGATTTTGCAGGTCTTCTTCCGAATGTTTACATATTTAAAGTGAACAGTTTCTAATCCTCTACCTTTGTATTATAAACATTAGCTTCCCAATCAATTACCCACTTTTTAGTACACCTCCAAATATGAACATGGAAACACGCGATTTTCGAGTAATATTTCTGAACGAGATTTAACTCGGCCATTCAGCAGCTGAGGCCGCTAGAAATATTTGCAAGGTCTTGGGGAAAGGATTGTTAATGATCGGACCATTCGCCGTTGGTTTGCTAAGTTTTCAGCTGGGGATACCGACTTGGAAAACTTGCCCCGAGGAAGACCTCCGTCTGTAATAGACAACGATGTCCTTAAACATACAGCCCATATAAATGGAAGTACATCTACCGTTTCCAGACATTTAAAGTGTATTGGGAAAGTAAAAAAGCTCGATACATGGGTACCTCATGATCTCACTGAGCGCCAGCAAGACCCCATGTTTCAAAACATACCGTGCAAAAATTGAAAGAACTGGGCTACGAAGTTCTTCCGCACCCACCATATTCTCCCGACTTGTCTCCAACAGATTACCACCTGTTCAGGAATTTAGACAACTTCGTCAAAGGAAAACTTTTTTAAAATGATGATCAAGTGAAAAGTGCGTTTTCAGATTTTGTTTCACTTCAAAGCTCAGAGTTTTTCAGTTCGGGGATAAAAAAAGTTGGTGTTACGTTGGGAAAAATGTGTAGAAAAAGAAGGTAATAAATACTTCGAATAAAATTATCTTGCTTTCATATCTTATTTTTAATAAAAATCCTTTACCTTGAAAACGGACATTTCATGTGACACAACCCACTACATTATTTAAAATATCCCACATTCTATCGCTTAGAAAAACATAATTCCCGACATCTGACTTATAATTTTTAAATGTTCCTCAAGGTAGAATAAGCCACATCGTTGATAGTTCTCTTGGATGAAAATCATTCCATAACGAAAGTGACGAATGCCGACCTAGATAAGTTCCAGTTTTCCCATCCGTCCCGTACTGGTCGTTTCAAGAACTGATGTCATGGCCAAAGAAGCTCGCCTTAGATTCTCACCTTTGCGTGAGCCATGATCTGACCACGAAATTATGATTTTATGGTGTTCAATTCATTAAAATATGATTATGGATGTTGTTTCACATTGATCTTCATGCAGCGGTCATTCTGCTGTATTAATATGTCATTCTACATCATATTAAAATTACTAGATCAAGTGTCATATTGTAGATTTTCAATAGATATTGAATTTGCTTTATTACAGTCAATGGTGATTTTAGGTTATAATCGTTTCTTTATTCTTTAACGCGATTTTATGCTATTTTGGCAAATGGGATGATACTACAGTGACAGTCCTGAATTTATTCTATCTAGCTTTAATTAGGAAAGGGGTCTGTAAAGAGTACCGGACATCGCAAAGGCTCGGGATCACCATTTTACATTCCCTCCGAAGGACGGCATGACGTAGGATTTTCTACTTCCTTTAAAAAATCCTAGAGCAATGTTTATATGTTTTCATTATCGACTGAATCATATTTTTTCAGTATCGAACATTTATAAATTTGACATAGGATCATAACAATTTCAATGTTATGAGAATACCAAAATTTATATAAAAAAGAACACCTAATTTTCAATAATAATCGTTTGAATAAACGTTAATGAGTACAGGTTCTTTTAATCTTTTACTTGTTATATAAAATCATACATTTTTTTTTATACCCTCTGGTTTTATTTGCACAAAATACAAATACAAATATGATATGTTCACATGTCACAGATATTTTTCCTTCTATTACCCGAAGGTATGCTAAGGAGGATTGCTATATGCCCTGCATGCACTATTATCCTTTCAAGGGCTTCTATGCCTTTATTTATCAATTCCAAAATGGGAGGGACCATTCTTCAGGTTATATCCTACCTCATGAAGAAGGCGTTATATTTCCGAAAGCACAGCTGATAGCTTGGATTTGTTTGTTTATTCCTTTTTGATTTTTTTTATGTTAGTGTAGCAGATCTGAAGATGCAATAGCGCCAGTCCTAAATTTAGCTTATTCAGGTTTATAGATAAGTATCTTTAAAAAGTACTTTATATTGCAAAGACTCTGGGCCACCATTTTACGTCCCCTTCAAACAGAGGAATAACCAAAACAATTTTACTCTTACTAAAAAATCCTTGAGCCACCTGCCGGATTTGAATCCTTGACTTTTGGAATATAAGGCTGTTATGCTAGCCACTACACCACACCTGACCCTCCTTTCCTCCGAATAAAGTAACTTATTGTTATCATTAATTGATATCAGTATAGATGGTATACGAAGAACAGGCGTGTACCATTTTATTGTTTTATTTTTTCCCCCTACCCTCATCATCTTCTCAACCAGCCTTGATATCTCCTTTCTTCGCTTCTTTGCTTCCCTTCTACTTTCCATCCTTTTTTTCTTCATCACACAAGAACCTTCTATCCCTCTGCTTTCTTTGTAAATTCTTCTCTGCCTTGTTATTCCTCTTCTCTGATCCCCAGTCTCTGTGTTTTTTCATGCATATGCTCATGATGTCTTTTGGTCTTTTATCAAACATCCGCTTATCCACTGTATTCCTTTTCTTTCTTTGATATGGGCCTGTGGATATATTCGATATCTTTCCCTCTATTTTCAGCAGACTATTTGTACACTACTTGCTAATAATGTTTTTTTATAAAATTCTCAAGTTTTTAGATCCTCCTAACTTTCTTATGTCGTATGTTTTTGGACTGAAGACGTGAATCCAATATTTTAAAAGGACAAAAAAAAAAAGTAGGGATGATAATTATATCATTACTTAACCGTGGCACCGAATAATCCAGCGAGATACATTTTATATTAGCAGTTTTTTATCTAAGACAGAGAGTAGAGCTTCAAACAATCTAATAATTTTAAAACAAAAAAAAGTTAAAACTTTTGATTTTAAAACGTATTTACATCAAGGATATTATGCTCAGGAAGTCTAGAGGTTAGTGAAATATAAAACCAATTCTGTATCTCATAAAAATTGTTGTTGCCTGCAAAGATAAATTTTGTATTGCAAAACCCAAAAATTTTATAATAAAATATTATATTTTAAAATCTAGTAATGAAAATGAAACTATTTTATTTTCATTGAAAAGTCAGACAAAGTTTGAATATTTTCATTTTGACCCCTTAAGTTTTTTTTTAGTTTTTATAGATGTTCCATCAAATATTTCTTTTAATGGTATTTGAGGAATGATATATTTTTTTTATTATTAGATCACCCAATGATAACCTATTTTCATACTATGAATGGCTCATTCCTCTGTCCTTTACTTGTCTTAGTTATGTTTATTTTTTCAGATCATGAAATAGAAAAGTCTGTAAAACATTAAATGAACAAATTTTTGTCTATTATGGTGTGTGTAACTTATGTAGTGATTATGTTTCATAAATGAGGAATTAGATGGAATTTAATTACTAATAATTACATTTAGGTTCTTTTTAAGTAAAAAGACGATCCATTTTACACTCAACACTCCTTTTATTTATTTTTCCTTTCTCCTACGTTTCGGCCTTTGCCATTTTCAAGGCTCCTTTATTCAGTCATGCATGTTGCATATATAAAAATATATATTGTCACATTATAAAAAAAAAATAAACTGTACCACTACAACCCATGAAGGGTCTTGGGCTCAGTACATATAGAGATTCGTACTGTTTTCTAGGCTGCAATGAGGTGAATTAGCCTTAATCACGCTCGACCGCCAGGTTTTCCCCAAATAATTTGGGTACCCACTTTATAGAGGCTGGGTCTGCCCCAGGAGGGTCTCCATACCCTAGGGTCGTCCCCCGACTGAATTAAGTCACATTATAAGAAATATATAATATATTTATAAAAAATATAAGAAATATATTTTAGGTTTAAGCCAGGCTTGTAAGCCTAAAATATACATTTCCTATTTAAAAAGAACCAAAAATAAATTTATTAACTCAAACTGATTACAATTATAATAAAAATTACTAATCATTACTTTATTACTGATAGATAATGGAATCAATACGACTAACTACTACGGTTTCATATAAAAGTTACTCGTTGGCTTTCACTCACTGGTAGCGAAGGAGTTGCTTTCTCTTAGGCTACGTGCATGATGCTAATATTCCTATATTCCTCTTTGCATATTACTGGATTCCTGTTCCAGTTCACTATAAACAAAATATATTTTTACTCTTTTAATAAAGTTTTATTACTGAAAATAAGTTTTAGTTTTACTTCGTCAGGGCGTCAATCCTGATTGACCTTTTATGTTTGAATTGATTATGCCTATGGTATATTATAATGACATGAGGATATTCATTTAAAAATAAAAATTCTATTAAGGCGCGTTAAGCGCGTTTTGAGGGTTGAAACGGTAGCGGATTCTATACAATTCTAGGAACCTGGCACCGCTCAAATTCCCAAAACGCGTGCTACAAACTTCAGGCGTTTTGGGCAGTTTAAGCGGTTGCGAGTTCCTATTATCTCTATAATTCAAGGTCATTCAAGGGACTTGCTAGCGTTTAAGCCGCCCAAAACGCATGCGATATAAAGAAGCACTAATAGTTTCAAGAATAGAAGAGGCTTGGTCTAATATAAGTCTAATCATTAGAGTATTGTTCTCTGGATCGTGATTTTGAATTCTGACTAGCGGAATATTGATTTATTCAACATAATTATTGGGTAAAGACCCTCCTGGGACACACCAAGCAATTATAAAGTAGTTATCCGAAAATTGTAGAAAAACCTGGCGGCTGATTGTGATCTCGGTTGGCCGAGAAGTAGAACGAAGCTTTTTATATTCTAAACCAAACAAAGACACTTCATTAGTTGAAGAGGTAAACATTTTTTTTTTTTTTTAATTTTTGAACCGTGCAATATAATATAAATTAATTTTTTCTTAACCCATTGGGCGAACAATTAAATCCACCACCAATCCATACAACCCACCCCGACGACTTTTGAGGTGGCGGCCTAAAGATGCCTTGAATTAACCTACTTTTGGAAGTTAACATATTTGATTATTGCAATTTTTTTATTTTTTTTTTAGTTGGAAAATAGCATTTGGAGAAAAACAATTGTAAATAAACAAAATAATTTATTTATTCTGAGACGGAAGTATTTTAAAAAATTGTTGCTGAAAAAACAAAGAAAAACTAAATTTTTAACAAAACTCATGATAGAACAGATGAAAATCAGAATTCTACCATAAAAAACGATATTGTGCTGACTTCGAATAGGTCAGTCTATTTACTCATGGCTATCACCTCAGAGGTCAAGAGTTTCCAACTAGTAAACATTTTAACATCACGTTACAACTAGTAAAATATGTGCTGCAAGAGTGTCCTCTATTTGAACCATTTCGGGGGAAATTAAATTTATGGGGAACTTTAGCAGGAATTTTACAAGATGAAGAAAAGAAAACAGCTATATTGTTCAGATTCCTTAAAGAAACGAACTATCACATTATAGTGTAATTTTCATATCGTGCCAATGGCCCTCGGGGATAGAGACTGATGTCATTTTCATTGCGTTCTAGACTTACGACACACGGGCACACAGACCTCTTTGCAGGACTTAGTTATTTAGTCAGGAAACTCTAAAACGTGTATTTCTGTTGAAAACTCAATTCGAAATTTTTCACGATAGCAATACTTTCCCTTACTATACATTTCATATTGGTTTGTTTCACATGAAATGTATGTCCGTTTTTATAGTTAATGAAATACATAAAGGATTTTGCAGGTCTCTGTTGTTTTCTTCCGAATGTTTACATATTTAATGTAAACAGTTACTAATCCTCTACCTTTGTATTATAAACATTAGCTTCCCAATCAATTACCCACTTTTTAGTATACCTCCAAATATGAACATGGAAACACGCGATTTTCGAGTAATATTTTTGTACGAGTTTAAACTCGACCATTCAGCAGCTGAGGCCACTAGAAATATTTGAAAGGCGTTTGGGGAAGGGAGTGTTAATGAACGGACCATTCGCAGTTGGTTTGCTAAGTTTTCAGCTGGGGATACCGACTTGGAAAACTTGCCCCGAGGAAAACAGCGGTCCGTAATAGACAACGATGTCCTCAAACATACAGTTGAAGAAAACCCCTACCAAACAGTTAAGGACTCTCAGCACAACTAAATGCAAGTGCATCTACCGTTTCCAGACATTTAAAGTGTATTGGGAAATTAAAAAAGCTCGATACATGGGTACCTCATGATCTCACTGAGCGGCAGTAAGACCCCATGTTTCAAAACATACCGTGCAAAAATTGAAAGAACTGGGCTACGAAGTTCTTCCGCACCCACCATATTCTCCCGACTTGTCTCCAATAGATTACCACATGTTCAGGAATTTAGACAACTTCGTCAAAGGAAAACTTTTTGAAAACGATGATCAAGTAAAAGGTGCGTTTTCAGATTTTGTTTTACTTCAAAGCTCAGAGTTTTTAGGTTCGGGGATAAAAAAGTTGGTGTCACGTTGGGAAACGTGTAGAAAAAAGAAGGTAAATACTTTGAATAAAATTATCTTGTTTTCATATCGTATTTTTAATAAAAATCCTTTACCTTGAAAACGGACATTTCATGTGACACAACCCAATATATAGTTTAGCGAAAGTAAAAAATTATGCAAAACTACAAAATAAAAGTAGAATAAACTAAAAATTAATATTAAAGCAAATATTTTTCTTAGTAAAATTCTGATTGGATTATACTTATGTCCAATACTTTCTTATACTAGAAGGAAGAAAATAAAAAATATGAGGACATCAGGAATGAGGATGGGACAAATCTCGTGGAACGGGAACCCGGTCTATTTGGACCTTGGAACCGTTTTGACCTAAGCCATTAAAAGAACGGTTCCAATCTTATCCTTGTCGGAACGATATCCTAAATGGGTAAATTTTAGGGAGTCGAATAGGCAGAGTAATTTAATTTAAGGAAGAATAGGTATTGACTTCATTTGTTAAAGAAATGTTCTTTAACAAATATACAACAAATAAATAAGCTTCATGCAATACTTTAGGAGTCTGGCACATCTATTGAATGATTAATTATATAATTAAACAAATAACAAATCAATAAAATAATAATAAGTGACATTAATAGAAATAATAACAGTGACAATGACAAAAAGTTAACAAAATAATATGATAATAAAAGAAAAAGAAAAACGCTGCAAATTATTACACAATAGTTTATTATTTTCAAATAACTATATTAAGATGTAACTGTTTATATAGATGTTAATAGGCAATTAGCTAAAATGAAAAACCAAACATAATCCAAATAAAACTGATATATCACCTCTATTAAATTCAAAACGCAATATTTCTGCTTGTTCTGAAGCAATTTCAATGATTCTTTTCCTATTTTATTGGAAATTTAATTGTTCATAATATAGCATTAAAGAAAAAAACATTTTTTATATCTTCATTAATAACCTAGTTTTGGTGGAATTGCGTCCCAATTTGTGCCTTGTATATATGTATATGTATATATATATATATATATATATATATATATATATATATATATATATATATATATATATATATATATATATATATATATATATGAACTTTTTTTTTTCTCTTTATCGCGCTTTATTTTAAAATTCTACATATTTTTCTCTATCTTTAAAAATAACTGAGCTATGAGTAAAAATTCAATTTTTTGTTATCTTTTTTATGATTATTGTCGGTTTTTTTTTTTTTTTTTTTTTTTTTTAAACATTCATAATTTATTTCTGTATCTTTGAAAAGAACGGAGTTACAAGCGTATATATAGGCAAGATTATAATTTTTTCCTATCTCCTTATTTTTTTGGTTTATCTCGCTTCAATAAACTTTAAACACATTTCTCTTCACCGCGCTTTATTGATTTTGAGAATACATATTTTTCTCTATCGTCAAAAATAACTGAGTTATGAGCGTATTCATGTGTAGAATTTCAATTTTTTTCTCTTTATACTTATTCTTGGTTTTTTGGTTAAATAACTCTGATAATGTTTTTCTCTATCTTCAAAAATAACTGAGTTATTGAATTAAATCACTTGATTCGGCCGCAATTTTAAAACTAACCAGCTGATATCAAAGGCTAGGTATTAGAATCATCGTACTTTTAAGGCCAATTTAAAAAAAAAAATGGACAGTTGTTTCGGAGAAATGCCGCGAACGGCGGACAAACGGATTTTTTTTATTCGTTATTCGGAGCATCTCTTGAAACTTGAGCTCAAATTTTGGGTAATTGGGGTATTTTTTTGCTCGATTACAAAGGTTCATTATTGAAAATAATAAACCTATACAAACAGTTAGAAATAAATTGTACTGATTCTTAAACGATAGTCACATCTTACTTTTTGATGCTGACTGTGTAAGAGAATTAGCTTTCTGAAGTATTGATGTGAAAATTAGCTATTAGTCTATAGAATAGATGTTTATTTAAGTTCAGAGCATGGCTAATGTCCAGCGACAGGGTGTGATTTATCATTTTTTCTAATACGTCATACTTTTGTTTTGTTTATTTCTGTCGGAGACAAGCGTATAAAATCCTGTTCGCAACTTTAAGGTGCGACCAGTAACTTTACTTTGGATACCGAGTTATATTTATCATCCGATTTCATTGAATCAAGGTAAATCATTAAGGGATCACCTGTAGCTGGGTGGCCAGAGTAACAGCTTCCCATGCCAAAGGTCACGGGTTCAAATCCTCAGGTGGTCCTAGGATTTTTTAATGGGAGTAAAAAATCCTTAGTTACGCCGTCCTTCTGAGGGGACGTTAAAAGGTGGTCCCGAGCCTGTGCGATGTCAGGTACTCGTTAAAGATCTCTATCCTAATTAAACCTGGATAGGCAAAATTTAGGACTCCCACTGTAGCATCGTCCGATTAGCCATAGTAGCATAAAGTGACGTTAAATAAATAAAAAGGTAAATCATCATATTGAAACACTTTTTTAATACTATTGAATGTAAAATAGTATAAATACTGTTTAGAGTAATCACCTCCAACTAAATGTCAAGATGATCACTCCTTTAGTAATATGTAAGTGGACTGTATGAAAAATATAACTAAATGAAATAAGGCTGGGCCAAGATAAAATAAACACATTATGGGGATAAAATTAATTATATTATAAAGAAGATCGGTACATATTTAACCTAATGGCCAGATGTTCATTAGGACTGGGTTAGTAAAGTTATAAGTGCTATTGTAAATTATAACCAGTAATAACTTAAGTGGTGATCTCTGATGGTGAAAATGCTCTGGAAGATGAGTCTGTTCTTCTCTCCTCCTCTCCTCTTCCCCTTTGGCCAGGGGGTCTTCTAAATTCTCTACTCCATGGTAAAGGGTGGTTCTACAGGAGGAACAAAAAAACTAGAGAGGCTGTCTGGCACAACCAGCCAGGACCTGCAACTTCAGTTTCATTCTCGGCCGCTAGGGGCGCTCTCATTCTTTCTATGGCCACTAGATGGCAGAGCAGTTGCATTAATTTCTTTTTTCGGGAACCCGAAACAAATACTATTATTCCATTATTCTAGGAATACCTTTCCACTCATAAATGAAATGTATTCTCTAGAATAAGGTTTATCTTCCGGTTATACGATGCTATTTTAACCTGAGTAACGGTTTACTTAATGTAAGACTTTCCCACATCCAGGGTAATGGATGCATTCAATTTTACTATTGTAAAGAGCGTTCTATATGCCGTAGAAAGTGGAATATGATCCGAGTGAAATAATATGGGAGATCTCAAGTCATTGTTTGATATATCAAGGGAGATTGCATTAAACAACTCCGCCTCTAGGAACATAGTGGACTTGAAAACAACCAATAATAATGCAGATCTAACTATCAGAACAAATCTTCAGTATGATTCATTGAGTTTATAATATAGCACTTTAAATAACCTATCTTGTATTATTTTTTTTTCGTTATCATTTTTGTAGGGAAACTTCACCTTTTTCCTTCTCAACTTTTTTCCTCCGCAAATCAACTTGTGGTTTCATTAACCTAAAATTATTGAGGTTTTGTTTATAGCAGTATATATATATATAATATATATATATATATATATATATATATATATATATATATATATATATATATATATATATTTTCCTATCACGTTCTGCCAATTCTAGCGTTCCTTTCCTACTACTCCTTTTTTAAGTCCCGAAAAAAAATCTGTTCGTGTTTGGGCGGTTTTGTGGTCAGTCTACCTTAAAAAGTATAAGTTTAATATAACTGAAATTTCATATTTAAGGCGTACCTATCCCATATCAGAGAGCTTGAGATTGTATGGTAAGTATGGTGTCAGAATTGGAGAATCAAAATCAATGCCAACAAATCCCACCAAATTACCTTTACCCTTCGTCGTAAACCTATGACATCCTGCCCTACAGTTTCCTTTAATAACATTCCGCTTGTTCCAGTTGAACAGATCCGCTACCTAGGACTACTACTTGACAAACGTCAAACATGGAATCCCCATACACGACTGAAACGACAAGAAACTGCCCGTCGCTTTCGCTTACTACAACACTTACTGGACAGACGCTCCAACCTTCCACTTATCTACAAAAGGCTCATCTATATCACCATCATAAGGCCTATCTGGACTTACGGAGTTGAGCTTTGGGGCTCTACGAAACCATCAAATTCTTCCCGTATTCAATCCAAAATCCTTCGAAAAATCCTCAATGCTCCTTACTTTGTCACAAATAAACTCATCCATAAAGACCTTAACATCCCATATGTTGCTGATTTGGCCCGAACCAAGTATCAATCCTTCCTTGACAAACTCCACTCCCACTCTAATCCTCTAGTTTCAATTCTTGCTTCCTCTTCAATTCCTGACAATCCTACGAGGCGCCTGAAAAGAAGATGGCCTCGAGACCTTCTAGTTTAGTTACTTAGTGGAGTGATGCCAATGGGCGTTTTCTCTTCGCGTTTTTTTCATGTATTTTATCATTATTAACATATTTACTTGTTGTATTACAAAATACAGTTGTAAATTTCAATAAAAAAAAATATTAAAAAAAAAAAAAAAAAAAAGGCGTACCTAAGATGTTACAGCAACTTTTTAATCGATTCCGTGAATCAGAAGAGCCATTTTATATTATGCAGTTTGCACCTTTATAATGTTCTAAAATACGGCTCTAACGATTTTGATCAAACTCCCAATATCGATGCAATTTTTACTTTAGGAGTACTCACTAAGTTTGCTATACCATGCTATTTGTGCTATAGTAAACGTAGTGAGTACCCATATTAACTTACTTTATATGAAATATACAGTAAGGTAAAGTATTGCGAACCTAAAAAAATTCGATTGCCATTTTTCAATTGAAATACACGTTTTAGGGTCCCTTGAGTCCAAATTACTAAGTCTCCCTAGAAAGTCTGTGTGTCCGTGTGTGGTAAGTCCAGCGCAGAAATGAAAAGTCCGAAATGTTACAGAAACTTTTTCATTAAAATCAGCTAACGAGAGGAGCCACTTAATACCTTGCATTTAGCATTCTTGCGATTTTCTCAAAAACGACTCCAGCGATTTTGATTAAACCTGCTATTTCGATGTAAAAGTTAATAAGCTTTAATATGATGTAGGTTTCATTCTAATTGAAATTGTCTGGCAGGGTTTTAAATGCCGATAGTTTAAATTTTCCTCCTCTGAAGTATTTTTAATTTTAAATATTTGAATGAATTTACAATATGAATTTGTTAGTATTGATAATAAACGAATAAATGTATAGTTTAAACGAATTTGATAACCAATGAAAAAAGAAAAGTGGAGAAATATTTAGTTATGAAATTTTTGTGTTGTGTGAATAATAATGAAGATTTATATTACACCGATGGAAAGCAAACGATTTTAAGAAAAAAAAAATGTCTTGTACACAAGCTTGTAAAAGTTAATGGAGAGTAATGAATAGCCGATAAAACTAACTGATTGTCGTAGATAATAATATAATAGATTATTTAATAAAATACATGTTTCTATTAAAACTCAAAGTATCTAATGATTTTACGTTTTTATGTCTAACTGTATTTAAAAATTCTTAACTTGATTATAACAATGGCTATGGATAGTTATAACTACTTGTGTAAAACATTCGGTTTGAGGAAGTCAAAAAGTCTGTTGGTAGTCTGTATGTTATCTTGTAAAACTGTAGGTAAGTCTGTAGCAATCTGCAAGCATGTTGCACAGTAAGCGGACATCCGCATGTCTGGATGCTCGCGTGCCACGATGTAAAATTTAATGGATTTTAATGTCATGTAGGTTTCATTCTGATTGATATAACCTGATAGGGCTTGAACTCAGAATTTTTTGAATTTTCTTCTTCTCAAGTAATATTAATTTTATGCATTAAAATAATTAACGTTATCATCTTATTAGGATTGATAAATAACGGCTAAATATAAAACGAATATTGAATGAATTTGATAACCAACTAAAGGAAAAAGGAGCAACACTATTTTTTTTTTTAACGTAATGTTTGTGTTTTTGAACATAAGAACAGTAATATAGATGTATAATATACCGTTGGAAAGCTAAAGGTTTTAGAAAACCATATTATCTTATTTAAAAAGTTGAAATCGGTAATGTAAAGAGACAAATAGGGCATAAACTTACTACTGATAATTATACATAACAATTTTATATTACTTTATTATTTAATCTAAATAATATGTTTTCAACGAATCTGCATAAACTTTTTATTTAAATTAACATTAAACTTTGTTCAACTTTATGTTTATTTAATAGTTCTTAAATTGATTTTAAAATGCGCGGTAAGCGAAAGTCGTGTTTCTTTAACATCTGTGTAGCGGATTTTTCTTTTTGGAAATAAAAATCAATAAATGAGGAAAATGAATTTTTCTCTTTCATTTTAGGCATGAAAAATACCACAAGATAACGAATATCGGTTGAAACTGATGCATGACAGAACCTTAACTAAACCGTTTTTATAATTTGAAAAACGATACGAACTTATTGTACAACCCAATAGAAATATACATGCATAAACAATAATAATTAAACTCTAAGTATGCAACCTACAAAAATTTTCCAGAAGACTTGAGACGCCTTCGAAACCGAAGCCTGTGCAATTGGTTACTTCATTAGGAACAGAATTGAGCCTTGGCCGTTTCGTTTTCGTCGGCTTTGAGTGTCACTCAGTTGCAAGAGATTTCTTCACCCGATGGATTGGATATTTTAGAGGTTTCGATGGGAGGCCTAGGTTTCGACATCTTGATCCTTCCGATTTTAACAAAAACGAATATAAAAACTGTAATAAATAGTTTATTTGTCTTTCACATTTTTCCATTCTTATTAACAAAAGAATGATGATAAAAAATGATTCATTAGTAGTTATGTTTCTAACTTCCTATAGCAACATAAAATTTCGATGTCAGAATAAACGGACGAGGAACAATCATTACTATTAAATATAAAAACGATAATTATGAAGGATAAGGTATTAGTTTTTCCATTTGAAGTATCGCACCTTGAACGATGTATCGTCAAACGTGTTAGTTTATTTAACGCTGTAGTTAAACGTAGCTTTTAGTTAAAAAAAAAATCCAATTACAAGGCAGGCTTTCCTGCAGGATCAATTTTTATATAATTTATAAAAAAATATTTCCTTTCAGCCCTTATTGTACAAACGGACAAACCTTCCTCTGAACTACAAATGGCTTGTCTACATGACTATTATAAGGCCAATCTTGGCCGACTGAAGGGTTGAGATTTAACTGATAGTTTAAACATTAATTTGCCACTGGTATATCCAGTTTTTTTAGAAATCAGTAAACAAAAACTCAGCTTCGGGAATCAATTTTTTTAAAAGCTTTTTAAACATCAAAAAATCTTACAGAACATAGTTTTTTATGAAGACATGTGGGTAGTTGGTAGGCACCTTAAGCAATATAAGCATGCGGTCATTCGAAATGCTGACTATTTCAAGAAAAATAGTTCTTATTTCAAGAAATGCGTTAAGGAATAATTTTAACTTTATTTGTTCTGATATTTATAAAAACGATTTCCAGATTTCATTTTGAACACCCTAAATAATTTGGTTTAAAAAATTCTGTTATAACCAAAATTCCATTTTTGATGTAATTATTAATATTAAAAAAAAGAAAAGATATTTATTAATATTTACAACTGTATAATATTTATAATAAATCTAGTAAATGTGATGCAATATTAAACTGTCATGATTCACATGTAAAGATACTACCAAAAAGTATGGCAAACTAGAAGGTCCCAGGGCCATCTTCTTTTCGGACGCCTCGTAGGATTTTCAGAGATTGTAGAGGTAGTAAGGTTTAAAACTATAGCCCAGACAATGAAGGTTCGTATCGGAAGAAATTAGAGACAAGCAAAATTTTGTCAGTTGTTAGGACCTTATTAGAGCAGTATTTTCTCAAAAGTCCCCACTCCTCAACATTGTGCTCCCCCGCCAGCCTCCCTTGGACATCCGTTTCGGGAGTATTTTAGTTATTATCCACAACATGGCTATTGTTCGTTCGATATTAATGCGAAATGTGTCGTTTTATTTCTTCATCTATAAGCTTTAAAACATTTTTGCGTAAAATGAATACTTTCGCCGCGATTTCCTAAAACATGCAACATTGTCTAATTAAAATTCATATTTTATATGGTATTCTTGAAATAGAATTTTTATTTGAAGTTATATCCGAAAAAATGTCGAATAAACGTTGTAGGGCATGCAAGTTGTATATTATGTCCCTAACATTATACTTTTAGGGCCGAGAACCTACAGACAACCAAGTATTAGTGCGCGCTCAACCCCAAGCTAGCTCTAAAGCGTGTTCGAATATTGCGGAATTGCTCGCTGTATCTAGTTAGTTTGCTCTAATTGTTATGAGTATATTAATGTTTTACAAAAAAATTATAAAATGTAAAAGATTGTCATGGAAGGAGTGGTAACTGGATCTGGCCAAGTCAGTAACAGGGATTGCAGACGTGAAGAATTTGGTGGTTTAGTAGAGCCCCAAATATCCATTCCATTCATATGGATGAGCCTTTTGTAGTTAATTAGAAGGTTTGAGCATTTTTTTAGTAAATGTTGAAGTAGTCGAAAACGTCGAGCATTTTCTTGTCGTTTGAGTATTGTGTGCGGATTCCAAGTTAGACGTTTGTCAATTTGGAGTCCTAGATAGCGAATCTGATCAACAGGGACAAGCTGGTGTTATTGAAGGATACTGTAGGGCAGAATGTGATAGCTTTACGACGGAGATAATTTTTTTTTTTTTACTATCATTTATTGAAATTTACAACTGTATTAGTTAATACATCAAGTAAATCGGCTAACAGAATACATGAAAAGGACATGGAGAGTAAATGCCCATTGGCACCACCCCACTGGGTAATCTAAACTAGAAAGTCTCGAGGCCATCTTCTTTTCAGACGCCTCGGAGGATTGTCAGGAATCTAAGAGGAAGCAAGGATTGAAATTAGTGGGTTAGAGTGGGGGTAGAGATTTTCATGGAAGGATTGATACCTGGTTCGGGCCAAATCAGCATGGATTTATTCTTGACAAAGTAAGGATCATTGAGGATTTTCGAAGAATTTTGGATTGTAAGGATTGAATACAGGAAGAATTTGATGGTTTAGTAGAGCCCCTGAGCTCAACTCCGTAATTCCAGTTAGGCCTTATGATGGTGATATAGATGAACCTTTTGTAGATAAGTGGAAGTTTAGAGCGTCAGATATATTATTAAAATAAAAATTGATCAAATCAATTCTTCCTAAAGCTGTCTTTGTTAGGTATTTTTATTCCTTTTATCTATTTGGTTATTTTCATGCACACCTCCTCAAGAATCGCCTAGAAAGCTAAAAGCAATATAAGTGAAGGTTTATATAATCTATCAATTTGAATAGCAATTAATTAGATCGATACGAATACCATCAGCAACTCTCCAGATCGAGATTAGTATCTGCTAATTAAGGGGAAGAAATGAAAGGAGGATGATAAAGAAGATCTTTGAGCTTATCGGGCGGGATCGTTTAGAAGCACGCAATAGCGTTATTATTTACAACGCAAGAAGAACGAAATGGATGATAGGCAAAAAGTTTAACCCAGTTTCACGCAGCGTGCTTCCTAGGCATCTGAAGAAGTTCAAGACGATGTCGAGAGCTAATGTAACCCTTTAATGATAAACGGAACGCACAGAGCAGTTGGAAGAAACGATCAATAAAAACGAAATTACTTGATTAAGAAAAAGCTTGAAATTATTTACTATTTTAATTCAGATACCAACTATTTAATTATCTTTTAATAACTATTGAAATATTTTCTATGATCCAAAAGTAAGGATGGAGAATTTTTTTATTTTTTATTTCATTATACCCACCATTTATGTCAAGGAATTACTGACAGTTTAAACACAAAGAGCGGTGTTATTTATTTATTTTTGCTTTTATCATGAAAATTGAAAAATAAAAACAAAACACAGTTTTAATCAACAAGATGATTAGTTTTGTTTCCTGCTGTTTAATTTTCTTTAAACCTGGTTGTTTAATTCGATAAATAAATACTTTGATAGTATCTGATATTTATTTTTTTGGACAGGTGCAAATGAAGATTTTAAGAGAAAAAAAAAATTCATATTTACGGAGTAGAGTTTTCGGCCTCTACTAAACCATCAAATTCTTCCCATATCCAATCCTTAAAATACAAAATCCTTGATGCTCCTTACTTTGTTACGAATAAACTGATCCATAAAGACTTTAATGTTCCCTAATGTTGCTAATTTGGCCGGAACTAGATATCATTCCTTTCATGACAAACTCCAATCCCACTCTAATCCCCTAGTTTCAACCCTTTCTTCCTCTTCAATTCCTGATAATCCTCCTAGGCGTCTGGAAAGAAGATGGATGGCCTCGAGACATTCTAGTTCAGAATATTTTTAGAGTACTGCCGTTGGGTAGCTTCTTTACATATCTTGTTCATGACTATTTCCTTCTAGCCTATTTAGTGATTGTGTTGTACAATACGGTTTCAAATATCAATAAATGATTTTTTTTTACATCATATCATCGATTTATTTTATTTTCTATTTTACTTATTTTCTTTATATGGTATGAATAGACTTTCAAAAACTTAATAATTATTGAGCTAGATATTGTTTTTTAGTAAAATGAAGAAAAGAATATCCTTCTGCTTAACCATCTTTAGTAATTAATATTTAAAATAAAGATATAAAGATGTATGTATATATACATTATTAATTTACAAATAAATTAAGTTTTCTACTTGATTACGTGCTTTGATGACTGCCCCCGGAATCAACTTCTCCCCAAGGAAAGAATTATAATTCAAGTTAAACAAAATGAACATTGAGTATATCAAAATCGATACTTTGAAGTATGAGAAAAATAAATATGTTGGCTGTAAATCTGAAGGTTTCCTTTGTTACATTGCTAAGTTTTATTGAGTGATTAACTTTGTTTTTTTACCTATTTAACGTCACTATATGCTACTGTGGCTATTTTGACGATGCTATAGCGGTAGTTCTAAAATTTCCTATATTGGTTTTATCAGAAACCATTAATTCTTTAAATTGTACTTGACATCGGAGAGGCCTGGAACCACCATTTACATCTCCGAAGGACGGTATAACCAACGATTTATTACTCCCCTTACTCGCCGAATTTGAACCTTCGACCTGGGGCTTAGAAGGCTTTTATGCTAAACAGTATACCACAGGTGGACCTTCAGTGTGTTTATACGATGAAGTTAGAGAAATAACCATTAAATCAGATATAATTCATAATAGGTGATTAGGTCATGCTCATGTTTAATCAAGTCGGCAGGTTTTTCACTAAGATTTAGGTACCCAAATATGAAGACTGGTTGAGCCCCATAGGAACCTCATGGTCCTACAGCCGAGAGAAAAAAAAATGATTGCCCTGCTACAGCAGATTTGGACTCGGGGGGAAACGGATGAAAGTAGTTCATTATTACAAAATAAATAACTAATAATCACTTGAGATTACAGGTTTTGTAAAAAACGGTTAATAATGACTAAGTTGGAATAAGTATTGCGCATCTTACTTCGACAACCTTTAGCTGATTTACTCCAACGAGACCGCAGTCTGCTCATAAACATCTAAACATACACTGAAAGGATAGAGAGGGAAGAATGTTTTTCCAGTAACTATATCTCTCCTTAATTTCTCACACTTAAAATGCTAGAATGCAAAAAAAGGGAATTGAAACTGATGAATAATGCAACAGCCTTCAAGAGAAAGAGAGACTGTCCTCAGTATCGCCATTAATGAATAACAACTGAAATAGAAAACAATTGCTGGCCTTAACCAGGGAATAAAAAAGTAAACCAGTCGTGAAAGTGACTGCAGTGGAATACTCCTCTTGAAAGTGATATCTTTCTTGGAGAAAAACGCATACTACTTTTCGTGAGTTCCTCTGTAAGAATATTATTGTGTGTATTTTAAACATATTTAAAGAAATTGTCAAAATTCCATATTTAAAATTGAAATATCGGAAGTAAATTCGGTTATTACGAACTAATACTTCAGAATCTAGGGATGCAAGTACGGTACCCGAGGCACTTTTTAACATGATAAGCATTTTTTAAGGATGGAAGCTGAAATTTGGTATTTCTCTAAAAACCTATACCACTATAACCCATGAAGAGTTTTGGGTTCAGTACATGTAGAGATTCGTACTGTTTCTATGCCAACGGCTGTGCAATGAGGTGATTTGGCTGAGATCACGCTCAGCCGCCAGGTTTTTCCCCATTTTTGGGTACCTACTTTATAGAGGCTGGGTGTGCCCCAGAAGGGTCTCCTACTCCAGGATCGCGCCCCGGCCGAAATATCAGAATAAATAATATTTGTCACAGCCGGGAGTCGAACCCAGGACCCAAAGCACAGTAGACTAGCGCTCTACCCACTAGACCACGCCGCTCCCTTATATCTCTAAAAACACGAGTTAATAATTTTACAAAACAAGTGGTTGTAATTTTTTGGAATTTCTTTTTTTTTCGATAATTGAGTATATTAAGGCCAAAAATACGCACAGTTTGTCTGTTTTAATCATATTTTAATCTTATGAGCAATTAGTTTTTGCAATGGAAATCATCGGATCATTAAAAAAACGGGAAGAACACACACAAAAAAAAAAAAAAAAAAAAAAAAAAAAAAAAAAAATATATATATATATATATATATATATATATATATATATATATATATATATATATATATATATATATATATATATATAGTAAACAAATTAAAAAAATGTAGTTTCAGTTATTTTCATAAATAACTTTAATAAGGTCGAACGCAATATACATATATAAGTATATTGCGTCATTATTCAGTATAGTAGTTTTGAAGAACATATATTAATAAATTAACTGCAACATCAGATAATCTTAAAAAAAAAAAAAAAAAAAAAAAAAAAGATATATTTCCAATAAGACATATTTAACCCTTTTAGGGCCGGACGAAAAAGGAATGCCTATGCGAAGATAGGCGGCCGAATTAGACCAATATGCAACGATTTGGAAAAACGCTTATAAAGACCAAAGTACGAATGATATTTACATTCTTAAAAATCTGGTGCGGGCAACACACGATTTTCACTTACCTCCATTTTTAAAAAGAAAGAATTTTCAAAAACAGTCTGAGATAAAAATACGTGAAACTATTAAGGAATTAATTAAATTGAATTTATATAGAAATATGTGTTTTATTAAAACATCTATTATATTATTATCTAAAATAATCAGTTAGTTTTATGTCCATTTCATCACTCTCTATTAACTTTAAAAGCTTGTGTATGAGATAATATTTTTTCTAAAATCTTTAGCTTTCGAACGGTATATCATACATGTATATTACTGCTCTTATGTTCAAAAACGAAAAATTGCATTAAAAAATATTTTTTCTGTTTTTCCTATAGTTGAGTATCGAATTTATTTAATTTATATATTTACCTTTTTTTCATCAGCATTAACAAGATAATATAGTTATTTTTATTGAATCTACAATATTAAAGGTACTTTAGAGAAAGAAAATTTAAAATATCGGCATTTAAGCCTTGTCAGACCATTTTAATCAGAATAAAACCTACATGATATTAAAGCCCATTAAATGTTACATCAATATAGCGATTTCAATCAAAATCGTCGGAACCGTTTTTGAGAAAATCGAAAAAAAGGTGCAAAATGTATGATATAAAGTGCCTCTTCTGGTAAGCTCATTTTGATGAAAAAATGTTTGTCACGTTTCGGGCGTATAGTTGTCTTAATATGAAATTTCAGTTTCATAGGACTTACCGTTTCCGCCCGGGAGTTACCACACAACACACACGACCTTTTAGCGGGACTTGGTTATTTGGACTCAGGGGACCCTAAAACGTGTATTTCCGTTGAAAACTGGAATTCGAAAATTTTCACGATCGCAATACTTTCCCCTTACAATATATAGTAAGTGAAAGTAAAAATACAACGTATTCGGGACGAATTAGAGAATAAATCAGTAATAATGATTCTGTAATATTAATTTAAAAAAATATGAATAAAACAATTATAAATAATATAAAAATTGTGTTTTACTACCCATATACAGCCACTTTGGACCTAGAAGAGTGTCTGGTACCGAGTGTCCATCTTATCGCTCCAGTGCAAACAGTCTCAGCACACTCCGATATAGAATGTGTGAAATGTCGAACCAAATATATTAATATATTTTATTCCTGGCCTCTTGAGTTAATAATAATTAATTCCGTTACGCCACGGTAGGCTAGATAGAGAAGAAGTTATCAATTACCCGGTGGCTCATTGATGGGAGAAAATATTTACGCTTAGGATTAACGAAGCGTGTGAATAGCTGTTAGGTGGCGGTGTGAAGAGTAGGCCACGTGTTTCTCTTCACTTGAGGATTCTCATTTCAAGCTTGGACCCAGGTATAATTAATCATAGCATGAATAATTTTAAGGCGAAGAGTGGAAGGCACTTGAAAAGAGTAGTGCAGAACTCACGAGCATCGTCTCTTCAACGACGATTTTACTCGTGAGGAATTGGAGCGGTGTAGTTCCCGTTGTACCAATTATGCTATGCTTCTTTATGACTGCGAAATTGCTTTCGACAGGACATTTTTTTCCGCTTCAGTCATAAATTTTCTAGACATCCTCTTTTTTTTTCGGCCATCAGGGACGGCGAGGATGTGTTATTTATCCGTTTCGGGATTCATAGAATTCGATCACAGCTGTTTTTTAGATGTCAGATTTTTTAAAATTATTATTCTAGTAAATAATGATACATGATAGGTCTCATAACATTTTCATTTTTTTTTATGCAATTAAAAAAAAAATCTGGTGCGGGTAACACACGACTTTCACTTACCTCCATTTTTAAAATCAATGAAAGAATTTTCAAATGCAGTTAGAGGGTAAAAATATGTGAAACTATTAAAGAATTAATTAAATTGCTCAATGCTCCTTATTTTGTAACTAATAAACTGATCCACAAAGACCTTATATTCCGTATGTTGCTGATTTGGCCCGATCTAGATACGATCCCTTTCATGACAAACTCCATTCCCACCCTAATCCTCTAGTTTCAATCTTCGATTCCCGACAATCCTCCGAGGCGTCTGAAAAGAGATGGCCCCGAGACCTTCTAGTTTAGAATAGTTACAGGAGTGCTACCATTGAGTAGTTCTTCTACAAGTCTTTTTCATCTCATTTTTCTTATATCATATTTACTTATCATCATCATACACTTATCATATTTTTTAGTACAGTTGTAAATTTCAATAAATTATATTTAAAAAAAATAAAATAATTTGATGTATCCTCATCCATTACTTTGAATAGAAATTATAATTTTATTATATTATTTTATTGTATTTCATTATAATTATCGTATATTATAATATTTCATTATATTATAATTATACTGTGATTATGCCTTTAATTATATTTTTTATTTTAATTTTATTTAATTAAACGTAATTAACAAACATAAAAATGTATTTCTTAGTTGTTTCCAACGTTAAGCTGAAATCAGAAAGAGGGAGAAAAAACTCATTTATCAACCACAGAGTTACTGGGAAGCGTGATGTAATTATATAAGGTAAACCGATTATATGAAATATAGTTGAAAAAAATTATATTTTGTAACCTAAAAAGAAATAATTTTCTGTATGTGACATTATTTCCCAAGGTTTATACAACGTGTTAGCATAACGCTTAAGTAATCATAATGTACCTAGAATTAATAATGAAGATCATAATGAAATTAAATTAGAATAAGAAGTAATTTATGATTAATTATAGACATATTTAATGATTTTATTTATCATTATAGTCATTAATATAAGTTGTATTAATGTTATAAACTCTTATAATTAATCGGTAAAGGAATAATCGTTTATGCCATAACAAATTATTGATTCCTATTAGTCAGTATCTAATTCAATAAACTTATGGAAGAAAATTAGATTCTTCTAATGACATTATGGAAAGATATGTATTTAAAATGTTCGAATTGCCCGTTTCAGGAACACTGGCTCTTCTGAAGGTATGGATGGAAGCAGAAGTTCAGAAGGTATGTTTCTGGTACTTTTTATGAAATAAAATTTACTTAATTACCCTCTGAAGGGACGTTATATTTTATTACCGATTATGTAGAATGAACTTAGACCACCGTATTTAAAAAAAAAAAAAATATATATTAGAAATGCATATTTTTCTACAGTTTTCTGTTGACATAGCACAAAAAATAGATCAAATTATGATAAAAATATCAAGATGCATGATCATTTAATCATTTAAGCAATAGAAATATTTTCAAGGAGTCTGGGGAAGGGAGTGTTAATGAACGGATTATTCGCCGTTGGTTTGCTAAGTTTTCAACTGGGGATATCAACTTGGAAATCTTGCCCCATAGAAAGACCTCCGTCCGTAATATACAACGATGTCCTCAAACATACAGTAGAAGGAAACCCCTAGCAAACAGTTAAAGGACTCTCAGCACAATTAAATGCAAGTGCATCTACCGTTTCCAGACATTTAAAGTGTATTGGGAAAGTTAATAAGCTCGCTACATGGGTACCTCATGATCTCACTGAGCGGCAGCAAGACCCCATGTTTCAAAAGATACCGTGCAAAAATTGAAAGAACTGGGATACGAAGTTCTTCCGCACCCACCATATTCTCCCGACTTGTCTCCAATAGATTACCAACTGTTCAGGAATTTAGATAACTTCGTCAATGGAAAACTTTTTGAAAATGATGATCAAGTGAAAAGTGCGTTTTCAGATTTTGTTTCACTTCAAAGCGGAGAGTTTTTCAGTTCGGGAATAAAAAGTTGGTGTCACTTTGGGAAAAATGTGTAGAAAAAGAAGGTAAATACTTCGAATAAAATTATCTTGTTTTCATATCGTATTTTTAATAAAAATCCTTTACCTTGAAAACGGACATTTCATGTGACACAACCCATTAATATATTGTTAAAAAAAGTTTTTTTTTGGAGTTATTATTATTGTTTATATATAAGAAAACAAGTCAATAAGAATTTTAATTGAGAATGAAACTCATCAAGGTTATAATTTTTGAGTTATAATTTTAAGATTGATAGCAGTACTGTCAGGATGTTTTGTTGACTTCTTAATCGGCTTAAATTTGAAGTTGTAAATTAACAATATTATTTAATTAATTAATCTCCGGGTTTTCTTAATTAATATTTAAATTATTGCATAAAAATCAAATTTAATTAGTTTTGCCTGAACAAGAGTTTTAAAAAAAGTTATGGCAGCAAATCCATCTAATCAATATTTGAATATGATGTATTAACTACGGATTAAAATGATTTACGGATTTATCTTAGCTGAACGTAATGAAAAGGTAGTTTTGTTCTCAGAAGATAAACAGGATTTAAAATTACGCCTATTTTACATGAGTGTGTCCTCTATTCAAGATGGTTGTATAAAGTGTAGATTATTTGTATACTAAAGTCGTGTATTAAGGTTTATTTTTATAAATGTTTCTTTCGAAGGGTGGTTCGTTTGAAAGCAATCATCATACGTTAAAACCATACTACTCAATTACTATATTACGATAACACTTGTAAATTTCAATAAATATTTATAAAAAAATTCATTAGTTGAAATATTTAGATTCTATTGCACATAAGAATATCTTGAAAATTTACTTCTTGAGCCATATTATTTTTTGTTAAAAATCTGGAGGTATATTATTGTAATGGAGCTTATTATTGATTATTTTTAAAATGTTATAAACAATTAAATGATAATTTTAATTATTTGTTATTCTATTATATTTTAATTTTATTTATGCCTAGTTGTTGTTTAATAGTTTTGATACCACCTACCAGTAACATTAAATGCCTAGAAAAATAATTCAAAAGACCATGCAATTTTTTTATATTATAAATAATAATAATACATGTAAAATTAACGGTTTATATTCAAATTTTGACAGGATTTCTCCCATAAAAGAATTATGTTTTAATAATACATGTAATACTTACTATATTGTATATATAAACTTGGAACGTATGTAAAGATATGTTAGCATATTATTTAAGTTATTTATTGCTATTAAAATATATGATAATGTACGAATGTTTAAACGCACAGCCGATCAATATTGAAAATTGAAATGAAAATTTCAAAAAATCACTATCAATTTCATCTTGATTTTCGGCCGTTTAAATATAAAAATGTTATTTGTTCAAAATATAATTTATAACATTAATTTGTGATTAAGTCCATTAAAAACTACGTATTTAAATATTAAACAAAAATTAAAGCAATGCCAAAATACATAATTAGTATTTAATTAATTATGCAGAATATAAAGAAAACTTTATTCTTGGACGAAATCCACCTAGAATTACAATCTGCAATAAAGTAAAAAACTATTTTGACCAAAATCCGTTCTGAAATAACAGACACCACATAAAAAAGATAAGGAAAAATAAAATTGCTTTCGAGCAATATAACAGAAAAACAAAAGAAGAGAAAAATAAATCAGAAAATAATTACAAATATAATAAATTTTTGTATATTGATTTGAGTAATATGTGTAATGAAATTCGGTTGTAAATTAAAGTCCACTTAAAAAAAACAAAAAAACAAATACTACTATTAATTTTTAAAATTACAATATATAGCGTTTTTTTTTATATATAAAAAAACATAATTTTTTTTAGAGCTGTACAACATAAAAGAATGAATCTCAAAAACAATGTACAATATAAATAAAAAAGAACATTATAAGAGAGGAAATAAAAATAAAAATCTTAGAAATATAATCATTTGTAATTTAAGTTAATTATATAGGTTTTAAATGAATGTCATATATTAAAAACTATGTAAATTATTTTACAGTGGTTTTTTTATTTGCGAATAATTATTTTAGGGTCTCAAAATGTATATAGCTGTTTAATGGCAATTAACTTAAATTTATAGCTATAAATTAATCATAGAAAGTGGTATGATATGTTCAAAATGTTGCACGCTGGACTGACGGATATATTTTTATATGTTTTGCGGGTTATACCTCAAATATTGATGAGAGTAATTAATTTTTTCATCAATAGGATCATTATTAAAAATAATAAATCAAAAAATATATTTATGTTAGCTATTGTTTATGTTTAAATATTTATATAAATTATTTTTGTTTAGTGATTTTATGAACACAATATAAAATTAAAAAAAAAAAAACTAGAGGGAAAAATTTATTAGTAAAAGGATAAAAATAAAATGAACTTTTATTCGTGAGTATCCAGTGAAAGTCGGTTTCAGATTAAAGTCTTTATTTTACAATTACTCTTTTTTGTGAGCACTTATGCATCATTATGAAGGTTATAATAAAAAATGATATAAAATAAATAAAGTAAAGTATATATGAAGAGAGAGTTACGAAGATTACCTTATAAAAGCTAGACTAGAGCTGGAGGTCCACATGGTCCCGGCTCGACTGTGGGAGTGTGGGTCAGGCACCGTTACCGCTCCGGCCTAGTTATCTCGGGGGTGGGGGGCCGTCTCAGCATCTTACTCTCAGTGTACTATGGTGTATCGTAGTACGTGTGTGTATATATACATACTAGTACGTGATCCACCAAATAAAAATGCAACTAATTTTACCAAAAAGATGGTTGGAGTTGCGGACATCTGAAAGAACAACACATTAAAAAGTAGTACTTATTTTAATTGTGTGTCGACGTTTCTGTCTACATTGTGGGCCTTTATAAGGGCTACAAGACAGAGATGGGCAAAATCGCATTCGGATATACGAATACGAATGCATTCGAGAAGATCGAGTTTTGAAAATACGAATACGAATGCAATCGTATTTCAAAAAAGAATACGAATGCATTCGTATTTCGAAAAAATATACGAATACGAATATACTCACAGATGTAGACAGGTATACGCCCGAATTTCACAGGTATGCAAAGGGATACGGTCATATTCCTCTGTTGTGGGCCGTATTCCACTGGTCTAAAAACGTATACGAGCCTGTGTACAAGTCAATATGTGCGCATTTGCAGGCGTGAATTCGAATGCGGTCAATAATATCTTATATTAAAAGACATACAATTTAATATTTATGAATTTTTAAAAAAAATATGATTCAAATATTGTTGAAATAACTTCTTTAAATACGAATATCTATTTATTTACATATATCAACTCTCATACAGTTTTCTTCTCTATAATGAAATAATTTAACAAATATTTCTTAAAATTTATTAATTTGTGGAAAATGAAAAACATTAATGCAGTAATGCGCTTATAAATTATATTAAAAAAGAAAAGAAATATTATGCCTTTGATATATTTTTTTTTTAGATTAAAATTTATATTGAAAGTAAAGTTCAGTAAATATTTTAACTTTTCAAACCAACTATGTGAAAATAAACACTCAAGAATAAGTAAAGTTTAAGTGTTAAAGTTTCATCCAGTCTCCCAACAATTTTATTTGTAGGAAAAATCAGTACATTAAAAAGTTATTAATTAATAGTGGTAAATTTAAAATAAACAGTTAATGTTGAAAAAATAACTTTATTTCGTCGGAAGTATATATTTTAGATTAAATAAAATAACATAATTATTATATACAATCATAACTAAGGTGATACTTTTTATATTATTTAACATTTTCTGTGAAATCTGTAGCTTTATAACGGTCTATTATGCTTTTCTTATATGCGAATTGAAAAATAATAACCTGGAAAAAGTTTATTTTTACATTTTTTATTTCTCCAGTTAATTTAAGTTTCTTTAATATTTATCCATTTATTCTTAACACTAGCAATAAGAAGTGGTGAGATAATTAAAATAAACAAAATTAACAATACATAAGGTATTTTTTTATTTCATCAGAATAAACTTAAATCTATAGATTTACTTCACTTCACTATAAACAATTATTTTTTTATTATTATTTTTTTTTATACCACTTTAATGTTTTAGAATATACTACATTCATTTTCATAGGAAATAGAAACAGGTTCATGAATTATTTTCTAAAAATGCCTCTACGGCAAAGGGTATTATTCCTAGTTTAGTTATATATTCCTAGTCCATTTAGATTTTTTTTCCCTCTGTTGTGAAAATTGTTTAGTTGGTTTTTAATTAATTTAGGTAGTACAAGATAACAACCAGTGTAGTTATAAACTTAATAATACGTTAGGTATATAGTAATAATATGGTGATAGTAATATAATATGGAAAAAAAATAAACTTTTTTTTTAATCATTTCATTGGTATTTACAATTGTATAAAAAAAAAAAATACATCAAGTAAATTTGATGTGTCTGTTTTTGTTTATTGATTGTTTATTGATTTAACGTCACTTTATGCTACTGTGGCTAATCGGACGATGCTACAGTGGGAGTCCTAAATTTTGCCTATCCAGGTTTTATTAGGATAGGGATCTTTAACGAGTACCTGACATCGTACAGGCTCGGGACCACCTTTTAACGTCCCCTCCGAAGGACGGCGTAACTAAGGATTTCTTACTCCCATTAAAAAATCCTAGGACCACCTGCGGGTTTGAACCCGTGAC
This sequence comes from Piezodorus guildinii, assembly GCA_023052935.1. Lineage (NCBI taxonomy): Eukaryota > Metazoa > Arthropoda > Insecta > Hemiptera > Pentatomidae > Piezodorus > Piezodorus guildinii. The sequence goes on along the minus strand of CM041296.1, from coordinate 123,556,997 downwards.
CTTTAGCATGGGAGGCTGTTACGCTAGCCACCCAGCTACAAGTGATCCCTGATGTGTTATATAATACAATGACATGATATACATGTAGAGATGCTTCCTATCGGAAGCACTCTAAAAATATTCTAAAATAGAAGGTCCCGGGGCCATTTCCTTTTCGGAGGATTATCCGGAATTGAAGAGGAAGAAAGGAATGAAACTAATGGGTTAGAGTGCGAATGGAGTTTGTCATGAAAGGATTGATACCTGGTCCGGGCCAAATCAGTTACAAAGGGAACATTAAGGTCTTTATAGATAAGTTTATTCGTGACAAAATAAGGTGCGGTGAGGATTTTACGAAGGATTTTAGATTGTAAGGATTGGATGCGGGAAGAATTTGATGGTTTAGTAGAGCCCAAAGCTCTACTCCGTATGTCCAGATTGGTCTTAAAATAGTCATGTAGATGAGCCTTTTGTAGTTCAGAGGAAGGTTTGACCATTTGTCAAGTAAGTGTTGAAGCAGCCTAAAGCGGCGAGCAGTTTTTTGTCGTTTTAATCGTGTATGTGGATTCCAAGTTAGGCGTTTGTCAAGATGAAGTCCTAGGTACCGGATCTGTTCAACAGGAGCTAGTTGAGTGTTATTGAAGGATACTGTAGGGCAGGAAATCAAAGGTTTACGACGAATAACCTTTACTTATTTGATGGAATTTGTTGGAATTTATTTTTATTCTCCAGTTCTGACACCATACTTCTAGGTCTTTGATGTGGGCTTGAAGGGTATTTGAGGCAACAAATGGATCTTTATGAACTGATAACGTGTCATCAGCATAGGAACATAAATTTAAATGTAGAATGATAATACGATGACAGTTATGAAGAATGGAAGTAAACAAAATCAAGATGATAATATTTCAATAAGAATATTTAAAGAGAAACTAACCAAATGATTAAATGTTGAAAGAACAATATGTGAACAATTACATTTTTTTAATATGAACAATTTTGAAGCGAAATTTGATAGTAGTATTTAAAAAAAACATAATCATTAGAAACGACAAACAATATAGTCGAGAAAAAAAATTTAAATTAATGTAATATTAAACTTACAATTATATGTGAAGATATATAGCAGGAAAATATATAAATAGGGGAAGAGGGAGGAAGAAAAAAGCGGTTAAAAGAGATCATAATCAATAATAAGCGAAAAACGAGATATCACTCTTTTCTAACATAATTATTACTATTATTATTTTGACTCATTTGACCACGATTTTCCTCTTGACATAATACTATAATACGAATCAAACGACGCTAGTCCGCCACACAAAAGGGGATGGGAAGCCACGGCAGACGTGTTTCAAAATTGGATTTTTAGGAACAAATTCTGATATAATATGTCGGTGAGTATAAGACGAATTTCGATTACTACTCAAAGTAAAGCTAACTTTATGCCTCATGAAGTGGTTTATTACCATTATATTGTTAGGAATAGCCGTTTCCATGATATTATCTAAAAATGATGACAAAAATAAGATGTTTCTAGGTTTTAGTTATGTTGTAAGAACCATATCTCTATAACTATTAGTCATACAGACGTTTTTCATAACTCAAATTAAAGGTGATTTAATTTTCTATATCAATTGTTATAACAATTATCCTCATAGGATGAGCGGTTTACATTATGGTGGCCATAATAATGTTAGAAAAGAGTGATATTTAGTTTTCCCGAAAAACTTTAGAAAGCTTCTTACATTTAGCGTAAGTGATCTGAAATTTTTTTTTCCAATCTCAACAATCCTTCTTATAGACCACATTAGAAAAATCTTTAGATATATTTTTAAAAAATAATCATTAATATTTCTGATATTCATATTTCAATGAAAATAAAATTAAAAAAATATCATGATTTTTTCGATTTACATATGAGGTTAAACTTAATGGTTAGAATTTATAAAACTATTATTCTTTCGACGGCTCTATACGAATGTCAAACTTGGCAGCTTATTTTGAAGGATGAACAATGCCTTAAGGTTTGATAGGATAGGGTACTGCATTAAATATTTGGTCCTAAGAGAGATGAGAGCACTGAGTAATGAAGGAGGTTGAACAAAGCGCTTGGACGCTGTGAGTATAATTAAGCTGATAGCATCGCGGAGATCTAAATGGGTTTACAAAGTTATTGGACTCCGTGAACAACGAATCCCGATAAAATTTGTGTGCTCTTAACTGGTTCTTAGGCGTTCAAGAGTTAGGTCGAAGGGCCGGAGGATTGCTTTAAGTCTGATCTCTGGGGCATAGGCTTGAGCGGTTGGTCTGTGTTGGCGGTGTTCGATCCTTCCGGTTCGTTAGGCCTATTATTATTATCATTATTATTTGAAGTAACACTTCTTTAGGTATGACTAGAGAGTAAATGATTACGTTGATGACGTTGAGGCAACGAAAACGTGTCATGGCTATGACGCGTTTATGCAGCATCCATTTATTAAATATTTACGCTGTATGTATTCTGTATGCTTATAATAATAATCATTGTATTAGATAATGACTTACTTATTAATATATTTGAGCAGTCTGACACGAAAACGAAAAGTCTGGAAAATTAAGGTTACACAACGCAGAATTATATTATATAAAATATCTTTATATTGTTATTCGTCTATTTGATACTATTGTGCATGTATATCTGTAAAATATATTTTTTTTTGTTTTAAATTTATTTTATTAAGAGATAATTCAATCTGCCACCTTCTGGGGCAATGAGTATTAGAGATAGAATAAATCATTCATCCCATATGTACATTGTAAATAAAATTAAAGAAAAAAAATTAATAAAGACTGAACAAATAAAAGAAAAAAATATATATACACAAAATTAAATAAATACTATAAAGAAAATAATAATAACAATCTTGTTCACATTCATACCTATTTACAATATTTACGAACTGCCCCTGGGATCACTGAATCACCTCGAGATCCACTAGTGGATGTCGAGGCACAATGCCAGAAGATCCCAGCGCCTCTCATTCAGCTGCGTCACTGGTCTTGAGAGCTAGTGGAGGCTGCGCGAGGGCGCTAGAGCCACATACACTCAGGGCATGAGTGGAGAAGCTGGCCATTGCCAGCACTTCAATAACACATTTACAACAGCTCTCTGGGTCACTGCCGCTTCAACCTACGAAGAGGGTTATAGGGATGTTTGGAACTAGAAAAGGAGTTTGCCAACGGATTAGAAAGGTGAGTAAGTTTCTGATGGAAGATTATGAATTTGGAGGGGATTAGATCAAGAACAAATGGGATATGTGTAAAATCTTTTTTTTTTTTTTTTTTTTTTTTTTATTCGTATATATTACAATTTGTCATAATAGACAATAATAATAGTGCTACAGGATCTCATTCATACAATATTTACAATATAAACAAAAGGAAAGTCAAATTACATAAAATAAAATAAAAATAAATAAACGTATACAATAACAAAATTTATAGACAAAATAAATACAAATAAATGAAGTTAACAAATAAATAAACAAAACATGTCACATTCATACCTATGTACAATATTTACAATCAGCTCGGGAACCCCAGACGGGGCTTGTCCCCCCACTTGTGGAAGGACAAGCAGAGTCAAAAGGATCCCAGCGCCTCCCTCTCAGCCGCATCACTGGTGAGAGCCAGCGGAAGCTAGGAGAGGGCGCCACAGCCACAATCATACCGCACATGAGAGGAGAATCTGACCAGTGTCAGAACTCCAGAATAGATGTTTACAATATGTCTCGGGGCCACTGCCGTTTCAACCTTCTAGGAGAGTTGTATGGATGAGTGGAGCTGGATAGGGATTGTGCTAGAGGATTAGGATGATGAATGAGGTTCTGGTGGAATTTGGAAAATTTAGATGGAATCAGGTCTGAAATAAATGGAACATTAAGGTCGTGGTGTAAGGTATAGTTGGAGACATAATAAGGAGCATTTACTATTGTTCGGAGGACTTTGGATTGAAAGGATTGAATGCGTTTGATGTTAGAACGTTTGGCTGTCCCCCTTAGTTCAAGTCCGTAGGTCCACATTGGTTTCAGTATTGTCTTGTAAAGTAATAATTTGTTGTCAACTGTAAGCTTAGATTTTCGGTTTAGTAGTCTGTATAACTGTCCGAATCGTCTGTTGAGTTCTTTTCGTTTAAGTCTTGTATGTGGGTTCCAGGTCAATCTTTTGTCTAGTAGTAAGCCAAGATACCGGACTGTGTCTGAGGAAGGAAGCGGTATGGAATTGAAATGAACCATTGGACAGGATTTGCGTCGAAGGGTGAAGGTGACGTGGGTGCATTTGCTTTCATTAACCTTAATACGCCAAGCATTACACCAGTCCTCGATAAGACAAAGGTGTCTTTGCAGGACTAAGGATGCTATTTCAGGATCGGAATTGGATGATAGGATGGCGGTGTCATCTGCAAATGTTGCCAGAAAGGTGTCAGGATGAATAGGAATATCAGCAGTGTAAAGGATGTAGAGGACGGGTCCCAAGACGCTGCCTTGAGGAACACCGGCCTCAATGGGATAAAAGTTAGAAAATTCTACACCACAGCGAACTCGGAAGGAGCGGTTTGAGAGATAGGATCGTAGAATGAGGTATAGAGACTGGGGTAAATGCGTTTTAAGCTTGTAGAGTAATCCGGTGTGCCATACCCGGTCAAAAGCTTGCGCTATGTCCAGAAACGCACCAGAACAATACTCTTTGCATTCAAGGGCTGAGGAAATATGGTCTACAACTCGGAGTCCTTGTTGAACAGTGGAATGATGAGCACGGAAACCAAACTGATGAGAAGGAAGATTTTGTGATTCTAATATTGGCAGGATTCGTTTTAGAAGGAGTTTTTCAAAGACTTTTGAGAGGATGGGGAGTAGACTAATAGGTCTGTAGGATGAAGTGTTGCTGGAAGGTTTACCTGGTTTTAGGAAGAGAATGATTGTGGAATGTTTCCACAAGAGAGGAAAATAGGTGGTGCGTAGGATACAGTTGTAGATATAGGTAAGGAATATAATAGCTTTCTGCGGAAGTTGACGGAGGATCTGGGGGGTAAGGAGATCATGTCCAGGAGATTTACGGAGGGTCAGTTTCTGGAGAAGATATTTAACCTCAGAGGGATTTATAGCTTTAGGAGGTAGGGAAAGAGGTATTGGTGACAAAAGGAAGTCTTGTACTGCTGCGGTATGATTGCTTTGGGATTCCGGGTGAGGAGTGAATACTTTGGAGAGGTGTGTGGCGAATTCCTCGGCTTTATCTTCATCAGACGTTAGAATCTAGCGTTGTTTATTAACCCTATTTTTTATTTTAAGTTTAAATTATTTTCGTTATAAAAATGTTAAACTACAATGTTAGCACTATTGTGTATTGTTGAAAAAAAAAATGTCATGTTTATTTAACTATATTAACATTAATGTTATTGCCTTTTAGTAGCCAGGTTCTATTTGTAAGGGGATTTTCCCAAAAACAAATAAATAAATCTATCTATCTATCTATAATTTTGCTAATGGCATAGCCACGACTTAAATAGTTGTGCAACGTTGTTAAAATCATTGAAGGACGAATTTCTAAGAAACTAGTATGCCGGCTCATTTGTTGGTATCGGCTTTGGACCTTCGGGTTCGCTAGGCCTATTACTGTTATTATTATTAAAATAAACATTAACTAACATGTAAATCGAGGGAGACCGCGGCTGAGTGTTTTAATTTTATTTTAATTGAAATAAGAAAAACAGCAAAATTAATAATTATTATTTTGTAATATATCTAAAGATGTTTTTAATGTGCATTTGGTCTATAAGAAGTTTTGTTGAGATTGGAAAAAAAACAATTATCACATCTTTTACGCAAAGCAAAGTGAAAATTATTGTTTTCTAAGAAGCTTTCTAAAATCTAAGGCCGAAAACTAGGAAACACTACTGTATAGTTAAAAATATAAATTAGATTGAAAAATCAGTGTCGATCCATAATGGTATCGAGTCATTCATTATTAATATGGGTTGGACTACAAATCTTATTTCTTTGGGAGTTTTTCTTAAAAATTTCTAAATTAGACAACGATAAATAGGATTATCAAGGTTTAAGTGAAAACAAATTAATAAATTAGGGAACGATTCCCTCAGGCTATGAGCATGTATATTATATATTCATGAGTTAGGAACAAATATCGGTTGGATTTTGGATTAAACTCTTTTTTTTTTTTTCGTTGAAAGTTTTTAAAAATTATGATTACTAACACTTTCCTCTTATTAAATTTTATTCAACAGATGTTGATAGCAGTTTATTATTTAATACATATTTTTTGCTAAGGGAACACTAGAAACTGAAATAAATGTTGTTTTTATAAGTTGAAATACGGCAATGATCATGGAATTTTTCATAAATACATTCCATTTTAAAGAAACAATCGTCCCTGTTCAACTATTTTTTTATTGATAAGTCTAGGGAGATCAACTTTTGTCTCGAGTATTATAACAGGACCTGTCCGAAAAAATGTTCCAGTTACTCACCGAGTGTAACCCCTGAAACCGCCGTTTGATTTTTTTTTTTTTTTTTTTTTTTTATAATTCAAATAATATATATTTTTTAAAAAAGATTTTCATAAATATATGATTTAAAAAAAAAAATAGATCAGCTCAGCATACAACATCAGTACATCAGTACAACATAATTTAACTCATTCCAGTGAGCAAGTCTGTTTTTTTCTCTTTTCCTCCCAACTTTGTAATTACCTAATCATTTTAAATTACTTTTCTTTTTTAATTTTTTTGGAAGTTTTCTTAATTGGAACTTTTAAAAAAGCACATAATACCTTCCATTCATCATCTAATCCTTTTATTTCATTAGTCCTTTTTTATCCAAGTTTACGTTTCGGAGTTGTTTCCCCATTTTCAAGACTTATTCCTTGCTACAACATTTTTCACATCTCATAGCCACTGCTACTTGTCCTATATTGGCTCACTGTTAAAAATAGAAATATAATGGAAACAGTGAGCCAATATAGGACAAGTAGCAGTGGCTATGAGATGTGAAAAATGTTGTAGCAAGGAATAAGTCTTGAAAATGGGGAAACAACCCCGAAACGTCGACTTGGATAAAAAAATGTTAAAGGACTAATGAAATAAAAGGATTAGATGATGAATGGAAGGTATTATGTGCTTTTTTAAAAGTTCCAATCATTTTAAAATTTATTTTTGCCTAACATGTCCTTCTACATTATTTGTAACATATTTGTTTTTTCTAAAGGATTAAGCCTCAGGGTTTTCTATTTGTACATAATTTTGCTTAGTTCCAATGAAATTAAGAAATTAATTTTTATTTTTGCGATGTCCAAATTAGGACAGATTGTAATATAACTCAATAAAAATTGTTGTGAAAAAAAAAATTGAATTCGCTTTTTAAATGTCAATTCCAACTAAGTTCATATTTCATTACATTTAACGAATATCAGTGTTCTTTCACATTTGGTTATTTAATATCTATCCGGAAAATCTGTTCTAAACACCATTTTTAATCTTAGGGAGATCTTTGCAAATTACTGAAAGCCTAAAAATTTGCTGAAGGTATCAGTGAAAGTTAAAGAAACGCATAATTGTTTTCTTTACGGTTGATGTTGAGGTTACTTGAAGTTCTATGATAAAAATAAATTATGCTACGTTTAAATGAAAATTCCTCGATTCCTCTTGATTGACGGATACTTACTATTTTTAAGGTAGAGGAGGCACGTAAGGTCTGAAGTTATTGAATCTTGTTTCCTTATAAAAGACCCAAACCAGAAAAAATTGATTGCTTCTATTAATATAAAAGCTTGGATGCGTAGATTGGTAAGAGGTAGTTTTGGTCATGACGAATTTTTTACAAATACAAAACTTAATATCCATTTATTCCATATCTCTTCAATAAAAAAACGTTTCAGCAAACATTTGATGCAGAAGAAAAAATTAAAAAATTACGGTACAAATAATATTTTTTTAATATTTGAGTTTATAAGGGTTATCAATCTCCTCTCCCACATCTCTCTTTACCCGCCTCCCACAAAAAATAAAACAAAAGCAAACACTGAAATTGTTATATGTATTGAAAATGGGAAAGACCCTAAACTTCTCAATTAATTCTTTTCCTTTCAATTTAAATCGGAAGCTTTTTTTTTGTCTTAATTAAGTGACATTTATATTAATATATCTACTTTTCCATTTAAATAACTATTTATTATTTTTTTTTATATAATTTATTTTTTTTTTAAACATAATAAATTTCAAATTTATATTAATAATTATTTAACAACTACGAAACCTTTTAAAGTGTTTAAGAAAATTTCCATTTATTTTACTCTTATGATGTTAATAAAAAATCCTTTTTTTTTCATTTTTTTTAAGGGATACACTTTTGATTTTTATTTAAATATGAACTCCCAAATCGGTTTATATTATAATTATTATTTAGATAAATTGAATTGATTTTTACTTTCACTGGCCTATGAATGAAATATATAGTAAGGGAGAGTATTGCGATCGTGAAAATTTTCCAATTTGAGTTTTCAACGGAAATATCCGTTTTAGGGTCCCCTGAGTCTAAATGACCAAGTCCGGAAAAAGGTCCTTGTGTGGTGGTAAGTCTAGCGCAAAAACTTAAAGTCGTATAAAACTGATGTTACAGAAACTTTTTTATCAAAATGAGCTAACTATAAGGGCCAATTAATGCTTTGCATTTTGTATTTATTTACGATTTTCCCAAGAACGGCTTTAACGATTTTTATTAAACTCTCTATATCGATGTAACATTCTATAGGTTTTATATGCATTTATATGCAGGGTTCGTTCCGGTTGAAATAGTCTGACAGGGCTTATATGGCGATATTTTATGTTTGTAATAATGTACCTTTAATTTTGTAGATTCTATAAAAATAACCATATCGCCTTTTAAGCATTAATAAAAAAACGGATAAATATAAATTGAACGAATTCGATATTCAACTAAAGGATAATTTTTTTTTTTTTTTTAACGTAAAAACGCCAATTTAGATGTGTAATATACCATTGGAAAGTTGAAGATTTTAGAATAATATTATTTATTTATAAAATTGTAAAAGTTAATTATAAGTGATGAAAAGCCGATAATACTAACATATTGTTGTCGATAATAATATATTGGATTATTAAATCTCGAAATGTATTTAAAAAGTCTTAAATTTATTTTATCAATAAAGTTAAATGAAAGTCATTGGCATGGTTATATGGGCCATGTTTCGCTAAGCTTTGCCACATGCACCATCTGTTGGTTGAAGAATGAACTACAACCAACTTCAATGAAAGTTTCTTCAGCAACTTCGAAACATTTATATTTTTAATTGTTATAATCGTTTAAAGAATTAATTCCTTTATAAATAATCCCAATAACATATATAATAATTTTTTTTTTTTCATTTTTTACTACCCGATAGTAAGCCACATACTTTGACAATCCCCGTCGAACCAAGGTTTGTTCTTTTTATTTTAGATTTTCTCAAGATACAAATTACCGTCCTCTTTAATATTATCTCTGATCCCTTCCCATAATTTGTTTACATCTTCGTGTTCCTCGTCTAAAGATTCCAAAGCTTCGAACCTATTTTTTACATCTATTGCGAATTGTTTTCTAATGCCAGGATTGTTCAATTTAACTAAATCAAAATTCTCGGGGTGCATATAGTTCTGTGTTCTCTTTTTTGTATTTAGTTTTTGTGAAGTTTAGCGATTACTAATTCATGATCAGAACCGCATTCTGCACCGCGATACGATCTCACGTTAATTATGCTACTTTGCCATCTGTTTTGTACTAAAACATGAACCGCGTTTGTCCATCCGGCGATGTCCAACCTTATGTTTAAACGTAGTACTTTTGATTAGGTTTTTCGAAATAGCAAAGGTTATTAGTCGGGTCCCATTATCATTACTATATTCGTGCAAACTTTCTTTACCGATTGTAGGACGATATTTCTTCCCTTCCAACCTTTATTCTTAAGGGACTATACTACTCTATTTATCATGAAACTTGGAAAATCAACATTGAGAACGTAATTAAATTTGTTTGGTTTATTATTTTCAATAATGAACCCCTGTAATCGACAAAAGAATAAATTAATAAATAATGATAACCTTCCTCAAAATTTGAGGTCTTACGTTTTAAGATAAGTAGAACTTAAATATCGAATAGAAAGAAAAAAAATCTGCCTGTCCGCCATACGAATATATGAATACCAACAATTTCATATATTTTACAATTATTGGATGGATAAAGAATTAAATTCTCTTAAAAAATAAATAAAATAAAGATTAAATTTGGTTAAGAAATGGCATTGATATGGCCTTTTAAACATAAAAATTAGAAGCAGTTGTTGACTCTTTTCATTGAATATAAATTAACAAAATATCTGTTTTTTCTTTTTTAAACTCTTCGATTAATTGGTTGCTGTACAGAAAAGTCAATTACCTACTCTGCTATATAAATTGTAATACCATAATATGATTACTTGAAATAATAATGCACGGCAATTTGCCATGTTTTAAATTACAATCGCTGTTTATTTTTTTTAAGTTGCAAGCAATTCATTTTGCTTAAAAAAGAATGAAAAAATATATTGGGTTGTTTCACGTGAAATGTCCGTTTTTATAGTTTCTGAAACACATAAAGGATTTTGCAGGTCTCTGTTGTTTTCTTCCGAATGTTTACATATTTAAAGTTAACAGTTACTAATCCTCTACCTTCGTATTTTAAACATTAGCTTCACAATCGATTACCCACTTTTTAGTATACCTCCAAATATGAACATGGAAAAATGGTATTTTTTGTACGAGTTTAAACTCGGCCATTCAGCAGCTGAGGCCGCTAGAAATATTTGCAAGGCGTTTGGGGAAGGGAGTGTTAATGAACGGACTATGCGCCGTTGGTTGCTAAGTTTTCAGCTGGGGATACCGACTTGGAAAACTTGCCCCGAGGAAGATCTCCGTCCGTAATAGACAACATTGTCCTTAAACATACAGTAGAAGGAAACCTCTATCAAACAGTTGAAGGATTCTCAGCTCAACTGGGCTACGAAGTTCTTCCGCACCCACCATATTCTTCCGACTTGTCTCCAACAGAATACCACCTGTTCAGGAATTTAGACAACTTCGTCAAAGGAAAACTTTTGAAAATGATGATCTAGTGAAAAATGCGTTTTCAAATTTTGTTTCACTTCAAAGCTCAGAGTTTTTGAGTTCGGGAATAAAAAAGTTGGTGTCACGTTGGGAAAAATTTGTAGAAAAGAAGGTTATTACTTCGAATAAAATTATCTTGTTTTCATATCGTATTTTTAATAAAACTCCTTTACCTTGAAAACTGACATTTCATGTGACACAAGCCAATATTATTTCACACCCACATTTGAAATATTTCCTTCTAAATATTGATATTAGTAGTCTGAAGGCGGGTTGCTTAGTCAGGAGTTAAGTTCTAGACAGGTATTACCAAAACTTATCAGTTTCGGATAGGGTGCCCTCGGGATAGGGTTAGGCCATTAATAAACACAGAAATAGGTTTATTTAGAGGTTAAACTAAGATCAGGAGTAATTTGTTTAGGATTAGAATAATAACAGGTCTGACCTATAATGGGTGACTATAATAACTTGTTAAATGTAGCATTCTATGTTTAATGGTAAACTCAGTTATATTCGTACCAGCTTCCTTTATTTCTTTTCTTGTAGATTTTTTTTTTTCAATAAATTTAAGATCTCTTTGATTGGACAATTTGAAAATAATTTAAGGCTTTAACATTATTGATTTTTTTTTTTTTTGTAATGGCCTGATGTTTCTTCTCTGAATAGTTTGTTGAGGTAATAGGTGCATAACCTTGTTATCCTTAGTTGTTGGTGGGATTAAGGAGAGTCTGGTATCGTGTAAGGTAACCAACCACAAACGAAGAATATACGTTTTCATAAATGCTTAAAGAGGCATTTAACGTTACGCAGTGCGTGTGGGATCACACTCCAATCTGACTTAGTGAATGATAGGAATCAAGCTGAAGTGAATGAAAACAGCAATACTTAGGATAAGCTAGGATACAATACAAATCCATTATTTACCGAATCGAAGGCCCTACATGATTTGTAGAGGTGCAGGATTTTTCATAGGATTGGGCAGATAATTGAAACCCCGGACTAAAATAGTAGTCCGAAAACGTTTTCTAAATTGCACAATTAAAACAAGTTCCCACGGTTTTTGAAACGATTTTCAAACTCCGTTTCAATCCAAAACTAATTCTTTGAACCATAATTCAAAATATACTGCTCTATGACTTTTACTCTGTTATACTTTTAAAAAATGGATCTATATATTTATTTTTCGCGTTTTACTACTACTAGTATTAAAAATTGTTTAAATAAATTCTACAGGGTTTTCGTCATTTTAATAATGAATAACAGAAGTCCATCTTTTGTTTGTATCTTTATTCATTTGGCACCACTTTTACGGTATTGTTTTTAATCGTACGATGCTACAGTGGGTGTCCTAAATTTAGCCGAACTAATTTTTAATTAATTAGGATAGGGAACTTTAATGAGTATCTGACATCGACCAACATTTTATGTCACCTCCTAAAGACAGTATAACCAGTCCTTTAACTGTTTACTTCCTTTAAAAATTCATAGGGCCATATATCGGGTTCAGACTCGCCACCTTGAGAATAGTAGGCTGTTTATGCTGACCATTACACAACATGTGACCCCTAATATTCAACTTTTTATAGAAAAATGGTGTTCAGCACACATAACAGAGACCATCATTTTTTTATTTTGTTAGCTACATCAACTCACTGGAACATTAGTACCCAACAACATTTTTTCACGTACCCAAATAAGAACTCCCTAAATTCATAAACATCATGAATATACATATATTTATTTACAAGCATATATTTATCCTTCCCTCCCTGAATCAGATGGAATCAGTGCCTGGGCAATCCTGAATAACTTAAGACTTAATCCTACAAAAACTCAGGCCATCCATATTGGTTCCAAATCCCTCCTCCGATCTATCACCACCTTTCCTCCGCTTTGGCTTAATGATCATCCTATTGTGTTTAGATCCTCTGTTAAAAATCTTGGCATCATCATCGACTAAAACCTATCCTGAAACCCCGAATTGCCTAAATTCCGTCACTCGATTTGTGCCTTAAAATTATTCCACCGATCCCGCCACCTCCTACCACAATCCACTCGCAAACTCCTAGTTTCATCACTCATGTTTCCCCACTTTGTGTGGCATGTGGCGGCCTCTCGAAGGTACTCGAGGGCAGATTGAGAAAGATTATGAATTGCTTTTTAAGATTTGTGTTCGGTACCTCGAGACGGCCGCATGTATCCCACCTCTACGAAGAATCAAAGTGGTTAACCCCAACCCTTCGAAGACAATATATCCTTGGATCATTCATTTATCAAATCATAAACTCCCCCATCCATTTTATGGCTACAGCCTTCTGGTATTTAAATCCTCAACCCATCACCAGGAAACAAGATCCCGTCTGTCCGACCTCGACACTCCTTTCCACAGAACTAAAAAATATGACTGTTCCTCATTAGCCTGTTCCACTGCTTTCAAACATCCGTCATGCTCCTTCCCTATCATCATTTAAATCCCTCCTCTTTCAGTACTTCCTTTCTCTTCAGTCACATGTAAGCTAATTTTTATTATGCCAACTTATGTAAGGGGAATTTTACTTTAATGAGATGTAAAAATTAAATATTATATTTATTCTTATTTATTTATTTATAGAATTTGTATATAGAGATGGTACTTTTTTTTTTTCATTCTTGTGTTATTTAATTGTTGTTATATTTTGTTTTTGGTAGTTATATATTGTTTTTGGCCAGTTATAATTTATTATTTTGTTCATAATTGTTATTCTGAAGGGACATTGTCCCAGAATAAAGTTTCTTTTATATTTTATTCTATTCTATATATGTATATATTTGATTTCATGTAAAGAACACACATGTCCTAGAAAGCGCATTTAAAATTGCAGATCTTTCTGAAAGTAACTAAGTTCATTTGTTTTTAAAATAGTGTACTAACGGTTTAGTGGCCGCTATGGAAATAAATTGTGAAGGATAACCCAAGATAAAATTTGCTTGAGCCAAACTCTCATAACCGACAACAATCTGCGAAACACAGAAATACTATGTATGTGCTCTTTTACTATCAGTTTTATAATTTGATGGTGGAAGCGGCGTGGTCTAGTGGATAGAGCTCTTGTCTACTAGGTTCGAATCCTGGCTGTTGCACAGAATATTATTTATTCTGTTATTTCAGCCGTGAGGCGAGCCTAGGGTATGGAGACCCTTCTGGGGCAGACCCAGCCTCTGTAAAGTGGATACACTAAACTAGGGAAAAAACTTTGCGGCTGAGCGTGATCTCGGTCTGATCACCTCATTGTACAACTGTTGACCTTCCTTGAAGCAATTTAAATCTCTATATGTACTGAGCCCAAGACCTTTCATTGGTTGTAGAGGTACAGGATTTTATTATTATTTTATTTATTTATTTATTTTTGTAATTTTATGAGTCTGTGCAATGCCTCAGTGCTTCACAAATATATTTCATTAAGGTAGTTTAATACAACATTCTAATGACACTTTTCGGACCCCGAGAGGTCCGCTAACAATAAGGTGGGAACCACTGTTTCACAAAATTTCTAGTTCGCTCAACTTTTTTTTTTTTTTTTAGACTCTTTGACTATCAAGTAATAATTATGTAATAAATTCCAGCTTTACTAAAGCCTTACTCTTTTGGTTATTCTGATATTCTAGACCGCTTTAATGCTATCCCTGACACTACAAAAACAGTATGAAGTGCTCTAGGCTAAATGAGGCAGCACCATATCGACCAAGCCTAAAGCTCACTCACTATAAATCATGGGAGTGCTGAGCCTAGCGTTCAGCGTGGTGAGCGCATAACCTGGAATGAAAACGAATGGGTGTACTGCCCTGTCCCGGCTATATCACTACACACACTATCTTCTTATGGAGTCACTCTCCATTAACTTTACAGCTTACCAGCCAAATATTTTATATCTATATTACCACTATAATATTTATTTTAGGCACAAGGAAATATTTCTCATTTTTTGTTAAACATAAAATTCATCCTTAGTTTGTATTTACACAATTTAATAACAAATAATAATGAGATTTTTAATTATTTCAACGCATCCAGTACTTTAAATCCAAAGTCCTCCAAACAATAGTTAATTCTCCCTATTGTCACTAACCATAACCCTACATCATGACTCTAAAGTTTCGTTTATTTTAGACCTCACTGTAACTAGCACAGCCCTTATCCGGTTTCGCCCAATACTAAAATCCTCTCCGATGCAAATTAGAAAAAAATCAAGATTTAGTAGCCGAAATTCTAAAACTCTTGATATAATAAAAAAATCATAAAAATTGTTACTAAAAACATTTAATTTTACTTATCTTTTTAAAAACTTTGTTAGGGTATATGGTACTAAAAAACCATGAGATAATTTGATCAGTCAAGTACGGTCGGTCAGTGTTATTTTGATTTAAAGATCAGAAGACATATTTTTTAAGAATAAAATTGGCAACATCCTAAAATATGCCTCTTATCTTATTATTTGTTCCATTGGAATTTAAAAAGAGGAGAAGAAAATAAGGATAAGTGTCTAAAATATATTATTTTGTTAAGATAAATTTTTCGATTTAATTAGTTATAAGTCATGTAAATTCCTGAGGAAGTTCATAAATCAGAAACGCAAAAACCTTTATAGAAGCGATCATTTATTTGATCATTTATTTCTATTTGAATGTTCCTATATATATTTATTTCGTTAAATAGTTTAAAGCAGTAACTTACAAAAAATAATTTGAAATATCTGGAGACGTAATCGGCGTAATTTTTTTCACTCTCACTAATACAGGACATCCCATAGTCATAAATGAAAAAAATAATTTTTTATTTTTCTTAATTAGATCAAGAGTGATAGAATTTTAGCCACTAAATCGTGATTTTTCCCACTGTTTGGCGGTTGGAACGACAGTGGTCAAGAGATCTTATGTAATTGCGCAATGGAGTTCTGATAGTGGGCAGATACTCAACACGAGGCGCTCTGACTCAGCTCCTACTACTCTACCAATACCTGCGATGTGGTTATGAGAGAAGCGCTGGGATCTCTAGGGTCTTGCTTTTCACTCCACATTAGGAGGACAATCTTGGCATCCCCTGGCTCATTTTAAATATTGTAGTAAGGTATGCGTGTGTTTCAGATGTTCACTTATTTATTGTTACTTTTTTTTCACTGTGTCCCTTTGTTTGTTTATTCATTTAAAGTCACTTTTATGCTACTGTGCTAATTGGATGACACTACAGTGGGAACTCTATTTTTTTCAATTCTGGCACCATAGCTCAAGGTCTCGGATGTGGGATTGAAGAGTTTGAAAGGCAATAGTAGGATCGTTATTGACTGATAACACACAGGTGCCATCAGCATAGGTAGAAAGAAAGGTGTGATGGGTTGGGATATGAACTGTGTAAAGGATGGGTCCTAGGGTACTTCCTTAAGGAGTATTAGCAGACTGAGTAAGAAGGGATGAATAGGAAATATTGTGATTTATTCTGAAGGATCTTCCAGAGAGGTAAGATTGGATAATGACAATGTAAAAGGAAGGAATTTACGGAGTTTTTTAGAGCAGTCCTGGGTGCCAGACTCGGTCAAAGGCCTGTTCTACGTCGAGGAAGGCTCCCGTGGAGTACAATCCGCGCTCCAATGATGATGAGACAATATCCACCACACGATGACATTGTTGGATGGTGGAGTGGGAAGAACGGAATCCAAACTGGTGTTCCGGGATTATCTGAAAAGTCTCTAGGATATGATAGAGTCTTTTAAGGATTAATCTTTCAAGGATTTTGCCCATAATGGGTAAAATGGATATTGGACGGTAAGAGGAAGGAAACTCTATAGGCTTTTTGGGTTTAGGGATCATTTTAACAATGGATAATTACCAGGGTTCAGGAAAGTATGTGGTCCGAAGTATGGCATTGTAAATATAAGTAATTTCTGGGAAGTTGTATTAGAATACAGTGAGTGATTAGATCATGTCCAGGAGCTTTGTGGGAAGGTAACCTGCGGATTATTTTTGAGATTCTGGAAGGATGAAATGCTTTAGGAGGAAGGGCCAACTGGAGTGGAATATCCAGTTCTGCTTCACGGATTCAAGGTGGTGCTGATTAAGGATATCAGGGTGCGGATTGTAGGTTTTAACGAGGTGTTCAGCGAATGCTTGGGATTTTTCTTCATCAGATCTAGTCCAGGATTGGGATTCATTGAGGAGAAGATTATTAAAATCTTTGAACTCAAGCATTTTCTTAGTAGTAGTCCAAAGTGATATTTCAGTAGTAGAGAGATTTTCTGTCGTATTCAGTAAGTTTTGAATTTTGGATTTCATCATTTCTGATTTAAGATTGTTTGTCAGAATGGTATAGATAGTTTTGTCTGCTGGGTATCTAGTCATGTGCCACTTCGATCTTGCTCTGGGTTTTAAGTGGGAACTCTAAATTTAGAAATCTTTAACGAGTACCTAACATTGCACAGGACCTAACATTTTACGCCCCATCAAAAAGTTGTATAACCAAGAATTTTTCGCTCCGTTTAAAAATCCTTAAGCAATCTGCAAGTTTCGAACCCGCGACCTTGGTTATTGAAAGCTGTTATGCTAACCATTCCATCACATTGAACCCTCTTGTGTTTCTTAAACATTTATTAAAAAAAAAAAAAAATCTGCTAAACCAAAATTGGTGTCTTTCAGCAAATCTTTCAGCACTTTTACTAGTTGTAATTATAGATTATTTAATCGTAAAAATCAATTATATATATATATATATATATATATATATATATATATATATATATATATATCTTATAAATTTCGTCTTCTGAGAAAATGAAATCTTATTTTAACAAGATGAAATTAAAAGCACATTAAAATTTGGGCGGTAAACAGTACTCTTCATCCATTCAATATAGATTTCTAGATAGAATTGACACATCACATTTGCTGATCGTCTATATTAAATATGGTCTATATTATATATTAAATTTTAACAAACTAGCTTTAGCGAAATTTTAACAAAACTTCACTTCTCGAATTATAAAACGAAGTGTTTCCAGCATATTTTATTTATTCATTTTTAGCTCCAAGCGCTCATTGAAACGACAAACACACTACGTGAAATGTAATCGCTAAATTATATTTTGATAATCGGTGACCGATTGACTGTGCCTCTATTTCGAAAAAAAAACAAAACAAAAGAAACATCTGGTATAATTAATTCGACTGACGTGTTAGAAGATGAATTAATCCTTCTATTTACCTACCTGCACGAACATTTCTGGTCGATAAATAAGGAGAACTCATGCAAAACTAGATACCATATCCCAACTCTAAACTTGATTTTAACCGTTTCCTAATATATAGGACACAGTCACTCGTTTACACCGGTACACATACACATACCCTCACACATGTACGCTCAAAAAAGGAACATTTTTTAGGAAAATAACTGATTGTATCTAAAGTAATTTTGAAATAATAAATTGACAACTGTAATTATATTTAGGACTTAATAAGACTTTAGGAATATAATTCTACATTAAGGCCGGCAATCGATGGAAGTAGAATACAGATGTCCTATATTGATAGTGGTTCTTTATTAATTGTTTATCGGCAATCCTCAATCGTCCAAGTCACGAATAAATAATTAATTCGTATTTAATTGATGCATTTCGTTTTATTTAGAGGGTCTGAAGGACCTATCTCATTTCAATCGGATAAAATTAGGTATTATTTGGTCACTCTCTAATAACGTTTTCGATTCGCATATAAATTTTTCTATAATGTTGCACTTTCCAATGATATTTTATATATATATATATATATTATATATATATATATATATATATATATATATATATATATCTTCTTTTTTTTTAATTTCAGGACATGTGTTTTAATCGCAAAAAAATATTTATTTTTGATTTCGGAGAAGAGCTCTACTAAACCATTAAAATCTTCCCGCATCAAGTCCAAAATCCTTCGTAAAATCTTCAACCTTCTTACTTTGTCAGGAATAATTCAGCTATTAAGACCTTAATTTTCCCTGTGTTACTGACTTGGTCCGGACCAGGTATCAATCCTTTCATGACAAACTCCATTCTCACTCTAACCTACTAGTTTCAATCCTTTCTTCCTCTCCGATTCCTGATAATCAAATCGGGCCGCCTGAAAAGGAGATGGCCACGGGATCTTCTATTAAGAATATTTTTAGAGTGCTTCCAACGGGAAGCTTCTCTACATGTATTTCATGTCATTGTATTATATAACTATCAAATTTATTTGATGTGTTTTTTTATTTTACTTAGTTATTTATATTTATAATTTCTTTTATATTTATTTATTTATTTTATTGGTACAGACAATCCACAACAATGGTGATGTTTGCCGAAGTAAAATATTGCTATTTCAAAGATATTACTCATAACAGTAATAACAGTCTTTTATATTCAATGAGGAAAAAACCTCTAGGTTTAAGTATTTCTATGTAAGTCCATTAAATTATGTCCCTGCATCGTTTGATCTGATTTTGAGAATATTGTTTAAATCATGGTTAAAAAAAGCTCATCCGGTTTATCGATTATGGTAAAAAAACAAAAAAAACAAAAAAAAAACAAAAGTTTTATGTAATATCTGAGCCATAAGTATGTTTCCAATGTGAAATTTCAGTTACGTATACCTTTATATTTCCTTATTTAGTTTTGTTTTTTAGCTAGACCTACCTTTAATTACTCACAGAGACCATTTTGTGAGCTTAAGATATTAGGACTCAAGAAACCCTAAAACGTTTATTTCCGTTACGAAATCCTTTTCCAACATATATATTTCATTTGTAGATATGGGAAGGTAATGAATTTGCTATGATTTCCTCGGAAGTTAATCAAACTTATTATTACTTGAAAATTAAAAAAAAATTGAAAAAATTATCAATATAACGTGTTGATAAAAATGAGAATTAATGAAGAACGGATAAATTTACAAGCGTAATCAATGTTATTAAGAAATGAAGGAAAAAGAGTAAAAAAAAGTTTAGGTTTTTATTTACTTTTTTGAACGTAAGAATAATTGAAAAGCTGAAGAGTTTTGAAAAAAATATCTTATATCAAAAGTGATATAAGGGAATGAAAATCGGATTCAAGTTATTTTTGTCGATAATTATTTATTGCTTATTGTTAGATAATTTAGTTATCATCATCATAATCGTTTCCTCTTCTACCACTGTTCGGTGTGAGGATCCTGCCTGTAGAGTCTGGACCATATGTCTCTTTCCTGTGCCAACTCTATTCTCCTACTCCAGTCTATCCCGCGCCTCCTACATGCTTCCTTTACACCGTCCTCCCAGGAGATGCGGGGTCTTCCTCTGGGCCTTCTTCCTTCTGTGCGGGTCTCATACGTCTTCCTGGCACATATCTCCGGATCCATCCTAAGAAGATGTCCAAACCACCTCAGTTTGTGTTCCTCTAGAACGGTCTCCGCCGGTTTGACATCAAGGTTAGCCCGTATAGTGGCGTTCCTTATCTTATCTTTCCGTGTCTTTCTCTCTATTTTTCGGAGATACCTCATTTCCATAGCCTGGATTTGGCTCCTATGTTTTGAGGTAAGAGTCCAAGATTCTGAAGAGTACGATAGGATAGGGAGGAATGTCGACTTATATATGGCTAATTTGGCCCGCTTTGACATCTCTCTGCTCCCCAGAAAACCTCGCCTTACCATACAGAACATCCTCCCTGCCGCTCCAATTCTCTGGGCCACTTCTTCGTGTATGTAGCCATTCTCATTCTCAGTCCTCCAGCTCATATCCTCATTATCCTTCGGGGTTTCTTTCCAATAATTTAGTGTAAAATAAATGTTCCCGTTTAAGTTAATGTTGATTAAGTCGTATAAACTTTTTACAACTTTCTTAAATTTATTTCGTTAGAATAATCACGGAAGGTTCATAGCTATCTATCGTATTCTATGATAGATATACATTGAGTTCATACTCGTGAATATTATTTTTGTGTGGTAACAAGCCACAAAACCTTATCGCTTAGCATTAAGTAGCAGGGACGAGCAGTTGAAGAAGTAAGAAGATCTGCCGCTTGAAGACTTTCTGACGTCAGCTCTTGTTTAGCTTTGCGCCTTATGCTTTTGAAGACCACACTTATCCCGTGGAAATAATCTTTAACAGCCAATCGGGCAGCGTAGCGCTGACAAGAGTTTTTGCCCCTATACGCGGCCATCTAACGAAATGGGTGAACCATCGACTTCGACGGCCATGATAATGGAAGAGGCTAGATGCGAGAAGCGCCCGTCAAGTGGAGCTGATGAAGCGGGATATGTCCAAGTTTCAAAGAAAAATTCCCAAAAACTGAGGACAGTCGCCGGGCCTCCACCGACACCTGTCTCTAACCAGTTTGCGCCAATTGCTCCCACTCAGTCAGGCAATGATCAGCCCAAGAAGAGGTTACCGCCACCAGTAATAATCAGGCCACCACTGTCGCAACCCATTCTCAGAGCGACTCTCTTGGAAATGAAGATCACAAAGTTTACTACAAATACCTCGGCAAAGGAGACGAGGTTATACTTGGATAATGATGCCGATCACTATGCCGTGGTAAAACTATTCCGTCGTGATGATAAGGTGCAATTCCACACCTATGCACCTCGCGGCACCAAGAGGACAAAGAAGTTTGTGGTTCACGGCTTCGATGTTGACAGTGATTTAAATATGTTCGCCACTGAAGTGAAACAAAGGCTGCCAGGATTCGTGATGGCCAAGCGCCTGACCAAACGACAAGGAGAAGTGACCTACCCGATTGAAGCCATCTTGCTCATCACTGAGCCTACGGTAAAAATCGAAAATGTACAGGCTCTTCGCCATGTGAACCAGGTTAGATTTAGGGTAACCCCCTTCAAAGAAGATAAATGCCCAGCACAGTGTCGAAACTGCTTAGAGTTTGGGCACACCATGAAATACTGCGGGAGGACAGTAAAATGCCCCCGGTGCGCCCAAACTCATGAAGAAAGAAGCTGCCCACGACTTGCACCAATCAAATGTGCCAACTGTAGTAGAGCCCATCATGCCTCCTCCAAAGAGTGTCCCCGCCGGCAAGAACTGCTCCAGATGAGAAAGAGGACAATTATAAATGTAGCAGCCCCTTCAAGTAAGACAAGTAGGCTAGTCAACCCTAACTTGGCTTTCACTGAACTACTTGGCGGACCCGCCGGGCAGCAACAGCAGCAGCAGCAGCTACAGAGAACATCTCCAACATCGCATCATGAAGAAGCTGAACCAATGACAGCACCCGCTCACTCCTCAACACCGCAATTCACATTAAATACACAAGCACATCCAAGCAATGCTCTATTCAACGCCCAATTCGCAGAGATGATGGCAACTGTTCGAGAAATGATGAAGATGCTGACGAAGATCATCGCTAAGCATTATGACTGAGCACTTAGTTATTTCCTATAATATTCGAGGCCTACTACTGAAGAAGGCTGAAATAGAACTCCTCCTGCAGCAGCACCGGCCATCGGTGGTGGCGCTGACCGACACTATACTACCCACCTCTGCTTCACTGTATTTTCAGGGGTATATTGCATACCGGGAGGCTTGTCAACCCGGGGCTAACGAGGCCGTAGTGATTCTGGTTCGAGGAGATATCCCATCGAGGTTGGTACCCAACCCAGTAGCTTCTACAGAGGGTACTCATATAGTCACAGTAGATGTTCGATTAAAACAACGTTTTACTTTCTGTTGTGTCTATAGGAGACCCAAGGCTATATTAAAATCTATGAAGCTATTGCTGCAGCACGCCCAGGATAAGAGTCGGTTTGTCATCTTAGGGGACTTCAACGCCCGGCACACTGCCTGGCTGTGCGGTAGCAACAATCCGATGGGTACCTATATCACCAAGACCAGGATGGCTGTCTTCCACCCCGGAGTGCACACCTTTAGGCATGCGGCCCGACCTGACTGGACATCCACACTTGACCTACTTCTGACCAGGGGGAGTCCATCATTCCACCAGAACAGACCGGGTTCTCACGAGGCGTAGCCTGCGATCATCATTTAGTGAAACTTCAAAGGCACACCATAGAGCGTATGACGAAGAACAATGAAGCCACGGCGTTCATCTCGCTGGACTGCACACAGGCGTTTGATTGTGTATCCCACGAGTTACTGCTTCGCCAGTTGGAAGACTATCGTTTTCCAGCTTCATTATGCCGATTGATCAGAAGCTACTTAAGCGGGAGATCCTTCGTCGTGAGGGTAGGCGATAAATTGTCAACTTCAAAGGACACCATTTGTGGGGTTCCTCAAGGTTCTGTATTGGGACCACTATTGTTTGTGATCTTTACAGCAAAAGTGATCTCAATGAAGCACCCGATGGCACTGGTAGCAGCCTACGCCGATGACATTGGCATCTATGCTTCTAGTATGAGACCGAAAAGGGCTCTCACCCTGGCACAAGGAGCATCGACCACTATTGTAGATGAGCTGAAGGAGATTGGCATTAGGGTGAACCCGAAGAAGACAGATGCTATTGTCATGTCGTTCCAGAAGGGGAAGAGCGCTTTGCCCACTGATTTTAAAGTGAACGGAGAAACACTGCCAGTCTCTAATTCAATCCTCTACCTGGGCGTCACTCTAGATAGGCACCTCACCTTATCTAGTCACGTCCGGGAACGACTCAAACTGGCCAGGAGAAAGAGCTATAGACTTAATCATCTACTCACGTCACCTCAGCTCTCACTGAGGCTGAAACTACAGATCTACAAGGCTATAATACGTCCGACTATGCTCTATGGTGCGCCCTTGATGCGGCATCTGTTTAAGTCCACTCTCAAACAATTACAGACGTTCCAGAACTCCATCCTTCGGCGGATGGTCAGAGGTACCAACTTACAGAGGGCCAGAAACCATATCCTTCATCAGGAGTTAGTATTGCCAACAGTGCCTGAATATATCAGCCGGAGGCACATTAAATTTTTTGATGGGCTGAAGGCCTGTGCTAATCCATTATTTTCTGATATCACCCCACCACCCAAGCCTGGGAGGTGGCAAGGATCACTACCTCTCGTTGACGTTGTCGCCGAGGGAAGGAGTTCGGACTATGTCTGAACTCAATTTATTGCCAAAACCCTGAAGAATGGTCCCTCCCATTTTGCAATGGATAAATAAAGGCTTAGAAGAAGCCCTTGAAAGTTTACTAGTGCATCCAGCGCATATAGCAATCCTCTTTAGAATACCTCCGGGTAACAGAAGGACAAATCTGACAGCTATACATATTACGTTTGTATTTGTATTTTGTTCAAAAATAAAACCAGAGGGTAAGAAAAAAAAATAAAAAATAAAAAAAAATAAAAATAAAAAAAAATAATTTATTTCAACGGCAAGTGAAAGTCGTGTGTTGCCCGCACCAGATTTTTTATATTTTATATACACAAGTCTAAATCTGGAAGATATACATCAGGTACTATTTTAATTCGTGGTGGGAATTTACCATGTAATTTAGTTTTGAAAAATATTTGGACCACTGCCAAACATGCTTGTGGCATTAAAATAAAGTATCTGATTAGATATGGTTAAAATATAGAAATCTTGATCTATATCATTACAAAGCTTAAACAGGAGTTCTATTCATATTTTAATGCAAATTCTAACACTACTAGAAATGCTTTGAAATGAAGTTCACCGATGTTGAAAATGGAAATTTTTAGTAATAATTTCTTTATGAATTTGTAATTTGTCGACTTGTTATCTCTCTCACAGTATGAGAGCACTCTCAGAATATATTAATGCTTTTTCGTGTTGGGTCCCATCTTTCACTGAGCCTGAAGATAGAAGGGATGGTACTGAAGGTAGAGGAAGTGGCCTAGGAAACAGGAGTGGAACATCGATGAATTATTTACGGCAAGGTTCTGTACTCTTATATACTGCTGCCACCTACCGGCCATACTGGCAACCAGGCCATTGTGATGTTTAAACATGTTTATTTTTAATTTAAAATATTTCTTCTTCTTCTTTATTCTTTACCGCTAATATCCATGAGCTGTCGTTTAAGTTACGCTGTATTTTAGTAAAGTTTTGTATAGAACAAAAATTTCCTTTTACTGTTAGAAACAGTTTCAATAACTAGCCAATAGTAGGCTTGTGAGTTACAGGTGCTTATTCATTTCCATTTCTTCTCAAGCTGACAAAAAAAAATTAATAAAAAGGATGCGTTAATTCGGGTGGTGGTCATATAAGATTAGCAAATAGTTGAAAAAAAAACTATTTATTAACCAACATCACGGGTCATCATTAGGGCTAAAAAATAATAGGATAAAGCGAAGGTTTTTTTAAATTAAATAAATGAGTTTATAATATTATATTCGAATAGCACTCGTGCAAAAGGTATAGGTCACTAGTTGTAAAAAAAAAAAAAAGAAAAGAAAAACGCTGCAAAATATTACACAACGATTCACCTTTTCTATAACTATATTAGTGTATAACACTTTATATAGCTGTTTACATGCAATTAGCTAATAAGAAAAGCCAGAGATTAATCAAAGAAAAATGACCGATCACCATTGCTAATTTCAAAACTCTATATCTCTGCTATATTAACCTATTCCAATATGTATATATATTATATATATATATATATATTTTATTGTTATTATATAATGTTTTTTGTAGGAAATTTAATTCTGATTATTACTTTTAAATTCTTGTAAAGTGGAACGACAGATTTTTTTAGTCGTTTTTCGGGTTGGTTTTTAGGGAAAGAGGAGAATTTTTTAGTCGATTATATAGGTTCATTAATGAAAATAACAAAGCAAAAGCATTCATACTAGACTTCATTAATATTTGTTTTCATTTTCATTAAAATAATTTAAATAAAAATTCCTGATTCCGGAACATTTCTAATTTTCCTGTATCTTCAATAATAACTGAGTCATAGGGAAATAATATCACTTAAATTTTGTGATTTGTCCACACAAGATTTTCTATATTTATCGCGTTTTACTTATTATGAAATTCTATACAAATTTTACTTATCTTCAAAAATAATTACGTTATAAGCTTATATATGTTAACAACACTTCAATAATTTTGTTTTTCTTTTCTTTTTCATTTTTTTAGTTCGCCACGATATCCTGATCCTAAAACTCTATACAATTTAGTCTCAATCTTTAAAAATATCTGAGCTATGGGTGGATTCATATGTAAAATTTAAATTGTTTTCTTTCTTTTTTTTCTCATAATTTTTTGTGATTTCTTGATAGATAAACCCTATAAAAAAATTTCTGAATCTTCGAAACTAACTGAATTTTTGAATAAAATCATTTTTAATCGGCTGCCATTTTAGAACTAATTCGCTGATATTAATGTCCAGGTGTTAGTATCATAGTCGCATGCCCTGCTATTTTTGTACCAAATTTAGAAAAAAAAAAAAAAAAATGTTCCAGTAGTTTTTGAGAAGAGCCGCGGAGTACGGTGGACAGATGAATTTTTTTAGTCTATTTTTTTAGTTTTGATTATCTTAAAACCTATTTTTTTAATACAAAGGTTCATTTTTGAAAGTAATAAATTAAAAGTAGCAAAATATTTTGCAAAGAGCTACAGCGGTATTTGCACGCCTTAGTAAACATACTACCCCACTGCCACCGAAACCCGCCAGAAGGGGTGAAAAAATAGGGTACTTTTATTGGAGGGTGGCTTTTAGGCCTGATGGCTATCTTAGGGTTACCTCAGCGCCAACCTGTCTTGGTCTTCTCTTAAGTACCTCTTGTTTGCCACTACTGGCCCTTTTCCCTAGAAACATTGGGGCCTTCCAGCTCTGTGATTGCTGAGACTAGAGGAATCAAGGAACATTCTGTGGGAATTAATGATGGCTATAAGTGGTGCCAAGGACAAGAGAACAAAATGTTGAATGCTTGTTGAAATTTAATAATATCCATTATTATTATTAAATAAGCATAAGAATTTTCTTCCCTTATCTTTAAAGTCATCATAAATTACTTAATTTAACATAAATCATAAATAAACTATCTCTGCACCCCACCCTTTGTTACTACAATCTTTCTAATTTCCAATGAGCCTCATATTTTTTGTAACAGATGACTTTGTATATAAAATATATCATTATTATTTTTCTTAAACAATATTGGAATGTGAGTAAAATAATGCAACAGTTTGGATTAAAAATAAAGATTTACAGCTGGTTTATTTAATCAAAATAGTTTCCACCAGAATCAAAAAATGCTAACTGGAGATTTCCCATTGATAATTGATAAGCTTAAAAAAGACGTTTTCTAATTCACTTTCCTTTTTTTTTTTTTTTTTTTTTTTTTTTTTTTTTTTTGCCACGTAAGAAGTGGTCTAGGTGTCTAGAGAAATGATAGTTTATAATCGTGGAATTTAGAGAGTAGGGCGGTGTGCCAGAGTTTCAAATCAAGCTCTGATGACAATTTTATGACGTCACACTTAAGCCTTATATCAAACTAAATGTGGAGCACCAAAGGTAGTCTTACTTGGGTCGGATGAGTCGGAGGCTTAGAAAAATATTTTGCTCTGTTTGCTTAATCAATTAATTAAAGTATCCACACATAATCGAACTCACATATAATCGAAAACGAGTAATAATTCTGGATAGAAAAGGATCGTTTTAGTTTCGTCTAGAAGGTTCATAACACACATTTTTTGCAGATCCAGCCCCTTTAAAGTGGGTACCAAAAATTGGAGAAAAAACTTGGTGGCTGAGCGTGATCAAGGCCTCATCCCACACAGTTGGCCTTGAAACAGCACGAATATGTATATATACTGGTCCCAAGACCATTGCTTGTAGAGGTACAGATTTTTTTTTTTTTTTAATACGGAAAACAAAAGTGAGAAAATCTATTTTCTATTACTATTCATTCTTGGTTGCCTATTTAAGCATTTGTTTAGGTTAGAACTGACAATAGTTTGAGAAATTTGTAAACATACATTAGATAATGGGAGACGTGAACGTTTTATTCCTCCTGATAGCTGTTGGCTGCCTTGGTAGCTACTAAATATAAAAAATGTGTTTAGCGGCTAAAGCTCTCCACTGTCCAGTGCTCTTGTTATTTCAAGTGTTAATTGAGTTCTTTCAATTATTACTAAATCGACTTGCAATTCAATTATTACTAAACTATAGTCTCTATTCATAGCGTTCATAAAAAATCCTGTTATTTATAATAATAATATGCTTCAGTTAGGTATCTTGTCTTCTTTCTAGACGAAAGAATAACTTGGAACCCGTAACCTAGAACGATTTGGCCACTTACACGTAATGTTAGACAGAAAATCTCCACTTTCTGTTGAAAACAAAGTTATAATTTACAAGACAGTACTGAAACCTATCTAGACCTATAGACTTGAAATGTGGGAGACAGCAAAAAACATCAAACACATCCAATCCTTTCAATAAAAAATCCTTCAAACATTAGTCAATGCTCCTTATTACGTCACCTACCTTACCTTACACCACGACCTAAATATTCCATTTGTTTCAGATCTTATTCCATCCAAATTCTCCAAATTCCATCAGAACCTTATTCATCGCTCCAATCCTTTAGCTCAATACCCAGCTCCACACACCCTTACCATCTCCCTAGGAGGTTAAAGCGGCAGTGGCCCCGGGATCTTTTGTAAACATGTATATTGGGGTTCTAGCACCGGCTAGATTCTCCACTTAATGTGCTGTATTTTTGAGATTTCAGAAGATTTACACCCTTTTTTTTCTATTGGCATTCAATAATTCACGTATATAAATTTGATTCTTCTGTATTATTGTCTGAAACATGGTAGAAATTTATGCATTATTAAATTTAAAATATTGTTAATGTATGTTATATTGATTATATGTTAAGGTTGGGATAATAACTCCGGTAATAAATAGTTCGGTTGATAAAGAATTCATTTAGTTAAGTCATTCTCATCTTATAGTATTAATTCTTGAGTCAGGAGACAAATGATATGTTTTTGGTTTTAATCTAGATTTTCTGTTTGTATTTAAATTTTTAAGAAACCGATCGGATGTAGGTATTGGGATTTTTTAAAATCTTTATTCGCATTTGTCTTTGAGTCAATGAGTATTAGAAAATATGTTGGAGAAAAATTGATTTCCATGCCATAGATGAGGAAGGGTTGTGCCTAATAGAACCTTTTCATGGGACACTAATTTTGATTTACCTACGATGAACACATATTCACAATATTTTTACTTACTTGTAAAGCTTTTCCTAAAATATGACTTAACTAATTAGGTATAGTAACAATTTTTTTTTTTTTAACTTAGCTTTATTGAGAAATAATACAATTAGAACTAAAATAAGTCGTTCATTGCATATGTACAGAGTAAAAAAAATAAAAACTTAGTGAACATAAATAACGAATGGAAATAAATATAATCTTGGCCACATTATTATCCACAAACTGCCCCTATAACTCCGAATGGAACCTCTACACCCAGAAGAGGATGGCGAGGCACAACGCCAGGAGTTCCCAGCGCCTCTCGGTCAGCCCCGTCACCAGTCTAGGCAGTGGAGGCTGAGTCAAGGCGCAAGAGCTACACAGGCTTCCCAGGCATGAGTGGAGAAGTTGGCCATTGCCAGCACTCCAATGGCATATCTATAAGAGATCTCTCGGCCACTGTCGCCTCATCCTACGAGGAGGGTTATAAGGATGTTGGTACTAGATAGAGATTGTGCCAAGGGATTAGGAAGAAGAGTAAGTTTCTAATGGAAAGTTGAGAATTTGGATGGGATGAGATCAAGGACATAGAAACAAATATTAGAACTATTGCTGTAATAAAATGTGTAATTTAAGCTTTACATATTGTTTTTTTCAAAAGATTTGTCGCTTACACTCTTTTCTTCTCGTTCATTTTCCATAGTATTCAATAAATCACATATGGAGATATGATTTCTTGAGTTCTAAAATTTATCGTTATCGAATGAGCGCAAAAGACGGGGCGATAGGTTTAACCCCTACGATTTATCGGGGGGCTCCGATTCCCGGCAAACATCTCGATAAATCGAAGGCTTAATTCCGGAATGGAAGGACGAAATATTGGAGGATTCTATAATGGTCCGCCTGGTCGCGTTTTTAACTGAGTTACATTAGAAATAAAGAAAAGGAAAAAAATATTGTAAGCTAGACGCGGTGGTGGGAGAAGCGGGCAGTGGTGGGGGCGTGTTGAGGTCCAGTCCTCTCCAAACCATCGCCGTGTACGGTCAGTGCCTCTCGGTCCGCCACTTCTACCTCCTACTGAGGTAGGTACTATTTTATCAATCTATATTATTTGAATCAACAGAAATATATATATTTTTTAAAAATAAATCACCCTATATTTTACTATATATTAAAATAATTTAACATTCTCCAATCAAACTATTCATAAACTAATCAGTAACAATACTATTATTATGTTTAATTTTTTCGCTGACTGAATAAATTCTTTTTTTTTCAATTCCTGGACGAATTTCGGGTCAAGTGTAAATTCAGTCTTAAGACTTTAACTGTAGGTCACGCACACTATTCTGTTAACTGTCTTAATATTAAGAATATTAAATATCTCATAATATTTTATTTTTTGGTACTGTAAGAACACTTTCTTAAATTTTTAAAAATCAAAAACTTTTAACATATTAAAAGAGATATTAAAAAATATCTCATATTTTTTTTTTTTTTTTTTTGGTAGTGAAAGAACAGTTATTAAAATTACAAAACGTTAAAACTTTCAATATCTTATCTTATATTATTTTTATGTTATTGGAAGAACGCTCTCTTCAATTTATCTATAAAAATAGATTCAACGTATTCAATAATAAAAAAAAAACTATTAATTTTTTTCACAACGAAAAAAAATATATTACCCTTTTTTTACAATATATTTAAAAAAAAATCAATTTATAATTTAATATTTTATGACAGAAATTAACTTTATAGGACCTATTATTATTTTTTTAAATATTGAACGAATTTCAGATCAAGTGTAATTTCAGTATTTAGAATTTTACTGTAATTTTTCACACACACTATTCTTAAAACTATCGCTTTAAGATCAGAAATCTTCAATATATTTTCTTTCTTTTTTTAAATTTAAGGAGTGAAAGAACACTTCCTCAAATTAAAAAAAAAATCAAAAACTTATTCTACAGCAAAAAGAAATTTTAAAAATTGGTTCAACTTATTCAATAATACCAATATTATCAATATATTCACAGCAAAAAGTAAAAAAAAAAATGAACCTATATTTTACTATGTATCCCAAAAAATTCAATATATACATAGTCACTATTATTATCATTTCTTAATATCTTAACAGCCAGATTTATTTTTTTTTTCAATTTCTGAACGAGTTGCGGATCAAGTGTGATTTCAGCCTTTTGAATTTTACTGTAGGTCACGTTCACTATTTTTTAAACTAATCGATTAAGATTAGGCAACTTTACTATCTAGTCTTATTTTACTACTTTCTTATATTTTAGTAGTGAAAAAACGATTACTTAAATTTAAAAAAAAAAATAAAAAAATGCTAAATTTCTAATAACTTCTTATACCACTGTAAATATTGTAAAAATTGATTCAAATAATATATTCGCATAACAAATAATAATATTAACCTTTGTTTATGATAAAAATTAACTTATTATTACTTTTTTTTTAAAAAATTACAGATTGATTTAAACATTTTTAGTTTCTTTTCTTTTTTACTTTTTTTTTAAGCTTCTACTTTTTCATGAAGCTACTATTTCATATTTGAATAAGCAATCAATAACTTCCTTTTTTTAAACTTATTTGTCTTCATTTGATTTTTTTCAACGTTTCGAGGTTTTGCCCTTATTCTTAAGACTATTATTCTCACTTCATACATTTTCCATCACACATTTTTTTTTCTCATTTCATGGCTTACTGCTTTTTGTTCTTATGATGTATACTGGCTCACTGCTTAATGTAATGGTGCCAATAATGTGATAGAAATTGAAGAAAAATAAATTTTATTAAAGTAAGTTATTGATTGCTTATTTAAATACGAAATAAAAATTTTTGTTTTAATTTCTGAACGAATTTCGGATTAAGTGTAAATTCAGTCTTTAGAATTTCAATGTAGGTCACACACACTATTTTCTTAACTATTGTATCACACAAATGTTAAGAATACTCTGTAAATTTTCTTATTTTATTTCATATTTAGGTTGTGAAATAACACTTCCTTAAATTAAAAAAAAATCAAAAATGTTTAACTTGTTATTTTCTTTTACTCCTGCAAAGGTAAATTATAAAAATGTATTCAACTTATTCAATAATCCTAATAATATCAATATATTCGCAAAAAAAAAAATCTATATTTTACTATTTATTCAAAATAATTCAATATATAATTTAATATTCCTTAAAAAAATTGACTTTATAATCGCTATTATTAATATTTAATATTTTTACAAACTAAGAAAGTAAAAATAAATATTATTGAACGAATTTCGGACCGTGAATAGGTTTAGTCTTAGAAATTTTACTTTAGATCTCTCAAACTATTTTCTCACTATCTCATTATTATTAAGAATATTTAATCTTTCTCTCTTTCTGATTTGATTATTTTTTATTGTTAGATATTTTGCTAAATATAAAACATTTCTTCATTGTAACTGGTTAACATTGCCAACGTTTCTAGACTCTCGCCCCATGATGAACAATTTATCAATGAAACAATAATTCACTATTCTCACCTTCAATTTAAACCATTTTATTTAAGTTTAACCCTTGGTTAGTTCTTATTTTCTTGGACACTAAATGGAAAGCAAATATATATTTTAAAAATTGATTCAACCTACTCAATAATACCAATATAATCTATATACCAACGGAGATTATCAACAAATGTTTTAAATTTTTTTTTTTTTTTTTTAGGTCACACTCACTATTATTTTCAAAATATATTTAATATTAAAAAGTTCAGAATTTTCTCCTCATTTTCTTTTAATACATTCAAACTGGCATTTATTCAAATCATTTAAAAATTTGATTTAATGCAATAATATCATGATTCGTGGGCTATTACGAATTGAAACGTTTTAAAACTAAAAATAATAAGTTTTAATAAATTTAGATTTTTAGAGTTAGTGGAAAATATAAGGGTTATAAAAAAAAAAAAAAAAACCTATTTCACTATAATTCTTGCTTGATTTGTATTTTCTTATGCTACATGTAAACGAATATTTCAAAACTTATTCACTAAATAGTGTCTCGAATATATCTTAGATAACAACTAAGACCTGCTATAACATGATTTTTCTTTGATATATTCAAGGCTACAAAGTTTATTCTATTTTAATACTACTATAGTGGAATGAGAATAGTTGATTGTGTGTATATAGGGAGATGTTAGTTCAGGGAGCAGGCAAAAGAACACACAATTAAGTATAAACTTAATTTGTACTTAATTGTGTGTTCTTTTGACTGCACCCTCAACTAACTTCTCCCTTCACTACTTTGTATGCTTTAATATTATCAGATAAAACTATTGATTTTATCTTTTATTTTCCACAGAAAATAAACAGAGCCTGAATTAGAAAATAAAGGTATGAGTGAAATATTTCACTATTTATTTATTATTTATTCACTATATGTTGTCTCACTGGTTCGTTAAAATGTGGGATTCTCAATGGTTCTCTTTGTTATTTCTTATACTGCTCATTCGAACGGGCATTTATCCAAACAAAAATAATAAAATCAAATAAAAAATAAATCAAATCTAATTAAATAATAAATCATCAAAAAAGAGGAATGCTTTAACTTTTTTTCGGCACCTTTCTCAATGTTAATTCTATAAAATAATCTGATACTACAAACTATAAGTAATTTGAAATGGCCACATATTCAGTACACGTTATTCAGTTTTTGTTGCATGGTATTACTTTTTTACTGTTAAATGATTTTTTTTTTTTAGGTTTAATTATTTTTTGTATTAGGTTTTAAACCTATTTAAAACCTTTTTTTTTTTTTTTAAATGTTAAGTTTTATATTGTTTTTGCCGTTTTACTACGTTAGAATTTGTGAAATGTTTGCAATATTAAATTTCCTAGAATTCAGTTGTAAGAGTGAGTAATTTAGCTCCTGTATTATTAATATCAATTTCGTTTCTTATCGATCACATTTACTTGGAAGACATTGTTCCTGTTAGAAAGTTTGTTTTCGATTTCCTTATTCCTTATATTTTGAAATATCTGAAATAAGAATTAATTATATGCATTGTTACATTTCAAAATTAGTCGTATAATTAATCATATTTATTTATACAACGTCGTTGTAACTGGAGGTATGTATCTTTATATAGAGGCTTTATTTAAAATACAAATTAATTCTAAAAAAAAAACTAAATGTTCTTAATATTCTTAAATTTATTTAACTATTTGTATTTTATGCTGATAATTTAGTTAAATCAAATTAGACTGACCTGTGAGTATTATAAATTTGATTTTAAATCTTTAAAGTTTAGCAGTCGCGATTAAATGTAGGAAATAAAGGAATCTTTAATATGACCATTTTATTTTATTCTGAAGATTTATAAAAATTACTGATAAATATAATTATAGTTATTATTTTCTAATAAAAATTACATTAAAATAATAAAGTTTAGTTTTAATTTTTCATTTATATGTTGTTGTTTTTATATAGAATATGCTTTAAGGATAAGATAATAATTTCGCTCAAAAATAATTTCATGCAAATCGGATTAGTTTAAGTTTGGGGACTACTTAAGGTCGTCATTCTACAGTAATATTGATTTGATCTTAATCCAGCCTTTATTTTCAGATTAACAACAGTTTTAAGACACTGATCATAGATATTAAGTATTGGGATATTTCTTTTTTCTATTCCATCTTCATTCGCACCTGTCATAAAGAACAATGCAAACTTTGCAAATGCGTTGGAGTAAAATTGATTAGCAGGACATGTTAAGAATGTTGAAGGGTAGTGTCCGATACCACATTTTCTGGTCTTTATTTTATTGGACATTAATTTTAATGTCTTAAAAATTAACACATTTACAATATTCTTACTTTCTATAAAAGTTATTTGTAAAATTTTACATATATGCCATATCCACAAATATTTGAGCTATTGTTGTTTATTTCAGCTTCGGTCTGTTGATCATATTTTTTTCTTAAACGAGCTGAATTATATGAATTATAATTTTAAGAACAGCATTAAAGATACTAGGATTATATATACTTGTAGTTTAGGAATCTAGTATGTATAATGTACTAAAATTACTCTAAAAATATCTTCTGATACTGTAACATTATCAGAAATATCTTGTCATAATATAATTAAAGGTAAATAATTTTATGCCCTCGGAAAGATAGACAGCAGAAATAAAACAAAAAAAATAAAAAAAAATTAAAAAAGAATTTTGTTTATATTTATAATCAAAGACACATTAAAACCTTGAATCCACGCAATATACTCTATTATAAAAGAATTTCATTGTGAAGGGTTTAGTGCTATTACGATGGGTCATGCAGTTGTGGCTGGTTTTAAAGCATTAGTAAAATAGTCTTAAGATATTTTTAAATATTTTTTTATTATTATAATTATTTTAATTTTAGAAAACCTCGTGGAACGAAGGAAATTCAAGACAGGTAGATATTTCAGGAATTGTGGTGTTAATTTGGATAGGCTACGACAAGAAAGCCCGCATAGCATGAATGCCATGCGGGAGGATCTGTCTTAGGCGTAGTGTGAAATAGCATTATATCCTTAATTCCTTGAATATGGCGGTTATATATTAAATTTTAAACATTACAATTTGTTTTAAATAATATAGTTGTATAATCTGATAAATAATAGACTCATTTTTTATAATAAAATCGGTTTTATTTGTTTATTTATGGAATGGAACAAACATAGGACCAAACTTGCTTGTATAGTATTTGTTCGAACTTAGACAATATAACCAAAATAAAAAGTGCATTAAAATAATTGTATTTTTTCTTCACACCTGTTACGAAAATGAAATTTAGTGAATCTGATGGGATCAGTTTTGATCTTGTGGGGTGTTTGAGGGGATAGATAGAGTAATACCTAGCTTTATCTTTTCCTGGCTGGATTTATATTCTCTATTTATATCAGGAGGTCCCTCATCCAACTTCTTTTCAGCCTTCTAATGATGTTGTGGGGCATGTCAGTAGTGGCCATGCTTTATATTAAATTGTTATGTCCTTGTAAGTTCACGTGAAAACGTTTTTGTGGGGCCAGCATCTGTTCGTTAAATATTGGCATGTGAAGTTCTGTATGTAGGGTAATGTTATCTTCGTACCACGGTGAATTTATTATAGTTCTGAAAGCTTGGTTTGAAAAATTTGAATTTTATGTATGTGTGTCTTTTTTGCTGTCCGTATAATGTATTTAAATCCGTTTACTAAGAAGTAGGTTTATATATGTTTTTTCATAAAATATTTTTTTGAGTGGTTTACTTTAAGATAAGGCTTGTTAATAAATTTGATCCTTATTTTCTTCACCTAACATTTTTCAGCGTTTCGGCCTATGTCATTTTTACGGATATAGTATATAGATGTAGTCAGTAATAAAAACACACACCTTAGGTGAGTAAAAAAGTCTTATTTATGTACATAACTAACATCAGATCTACTTGAACATAGAAATTAAGATTTGGTGCTCCAATAAACCATCAAAATTTATGCTATATTTTCGATCGGAAATTCTTCTAATTCTTAATGCTTTGTAACAAATAAAATTATTACTAAATACCACAATTTTCTTTTGCATACCTGAGATAGGCTTACGTGTTTTCATCACAAATTCTTAGACCATCCTAGTGAACTAGGACCACTAGTTTACAACTTTTGAACTTCAAACAATTACAATAAGTCTTTGAAAAGTCTAAAAGGAAATGGCCGCGGGTCTCTCTGTGATAGAATAATTATCAAACTTCTGCAAGTGGTTTGCTCTTTTAGAAGCTGATTGAGATATTTTTGTTTTTTTTTCATCTATTAGTGATATTTTCCTTTAACATTTTAAATTTCAGTCAGTACTATTATAATTTTTGTATGGTTTCTCTAACTCGAATTTTCATATGATATAGATATAGAGAATAAGCTAACGTGCATTAAGAATAAAAGAATCGTGACATACGAATGTTTAATGTGAAGGACATATTTAAGCTAGGACTTACTAATCTTTTCATGAGGGAAGGATGTAACCAGTAGCACCACTTCGTGGTATTTATTTGCTCCTTTAAATTTAAGAAAGGAGATCTCCCATCTAAATCCTTTTTAGCCGTTTTTAATGGATATCATTGCTTTCTTGTTTATTATTCTATTAAGTTCATACAAAGTGTCTCTGAAATGCCTAGCCATATCGTAGGAGCAGATTCTTTACCTCGCGTCGAACAAAAAAATTCATTCGACCCAACTGTCAACTGTTAGGAAGAAAAATCAAATTTTGTGGTTTTCGGGGGAGAAAACTTAAATATATTTACTTAAATATGCAAATAACCGGTATCAAATGAAAGAAGATAAAATATCACGGAAGCTAAGGAAGTCGAACCCTCAAAATAGGAAAATAAGTGTCGCACAAAGTCTTGTATTTTGTAAACATTAAATATTAATAGTTTTAAGAATATTCTCACATTTTAATCTTTTATCGTTTAGTTAAAAAATTTCAGCCAATGAACACCAATAAGGACAAATATCAGTGTGCTATGAAATAAAATGATGGATGATATATGAAATATCAATTATATAATGAAAAAAATAAGTCTTGAAAATGGGGAAACAGCCCCAAAACGTCGACAAATATGAAAAGCTTATGAAATAAAGTGATTAAGTGACAAATGGAAGTCAATGTGTAATTTTTTAAGTGTTTGTGTTAAAAATTTCCTGTAATCATTGAATAAAAATCGAAGGAAAATAAAATGAAATAGTAAAGAAGTCTAATAATATAAAATATATTATATAAATGCTTTGGTTTATTATTTTCAATAATAAACCTTTGTAATCGACCAATAAAAAAAATTACCTTTCCCCCCCTCAAAATTTGAGGGCTTACGTTTCAAGATAAGAACCTGTATTACGATTATACAAAATACGTTTGTTAGCCGCACTCCGTAAGCCGTTTTCGTCTTTTTCCGAAAATACTGGAATTTTTTTTAATTTTAAATTTGGCACAAAAATACCAAGGCATCCAATGATGATCCTAACCTGTAGACGTTGATATCAGCCAAATATTATAAAATGGCGGCCGATTAAAAATAATTAAATTCAATAACTCAGTTATTTTTAAAGATAGAGAAAAAATGTATTAGAGTTTTCTAATGAAGAAACCGCGATTATCATTAAAAAAAAGCGAAAAGAAAGAAATTTTTTTTCGAATATAGAGAAAAATTCTATAGAGGTTTAGAATTATTACTGTTAATTATAATATTGGGAAAATAAAAGAAAAAAATTGAAAATTTATATACACGCCTATAATTCAGTTATTTTTAAAGACTTTGGAGAGTGAAATTTTTTAGAAAGCAAAAAATGAATTATTGATATAGGTTCTAAAATAACTGAGATATAGAGTTTTGAAGTTAGTGGTGATTTGCTATTTGCTATTTGCTATTATTGATTTTTTTATATTATTTAATTACCTATTAACAGCTATATAAATAGTTATAACCTAATATAGCTATATATAGAGAAAAAGAAAACTGTTGTGTAATAATTTGGAGCGTTTTTTTCCGGTGAAAACCATGGATAACAGTAAAAAACTCGAAATTACATTATTCTCTCTAACCTTTGAGAATCGGATTATGGGTCATGGGAACTGTTTTGTTCCTCTTGAGGTAAGGTCTAGTATCAGCTTCCACAACATAACATGCTACTTATAAAACTTGAGCATAAACTTAACAGAATAATAAAGGATAAAGTGACGATATCCACATGTGTTCATACATGAAAAATCAAATAAAAAGTACCTATATTTTGATCGATTTTTGGTAATTACAAGTAGGTAATGCAGGGTCATTCTAGTTTTTTTTTAAAATATATTAATTATCAAATTTTAAAAATAATAAAAAAAATTAAAATAAAGCTATTAAGGTGGTTTTAGCTTAAAGTAATATAAATTATTTACTTGATCCTTTGGCCTTACAGAACGGGCGACGGTGAAGACCTAATCCCTCTCCGTTCCGAGACTGCTCTAACTCCCATGTTCCTCCACTACAGGATTTTCTTTTTTCAAATCTCATTTCTGTGACCCATTTCTTTGCTGAAAGGGTTCCAATCCATCAAGCCTTCCTCTTTTTCTGCACTAGGACCTCAGCATTTCGATTTCTAGTAGGAGAATCCTTCTGTTGGAATTATTGATTTTCTTACTTTTTTGACTGAAAGATTTGTTATTCGTCTTTAGTTTTCGATGAGCGTTTTCATAGTAATTTTACTCTGCAGCCTTATGACCTTTAAGTTTATTAATTAAGTTGTACAAGATTTATAGAAAGTTCTTAAAAATAATTTCTGTACAGTTGTAGGTTTAAACCTAATCTTCATTAGAAAAAATATAGTGTGGGCTGCAAAGGATTGTCAGTAACCTCGGCTGTTAAAATCAATTCAAGAAGTATTAAGTGAAGTTATAGTTGAAAATCTGTAACGTTCTTCTTTGCATCGAGTTACGGGGAACTAAAACAACTCAAACATTAAAATTATCCAATCATTAGTTCAATCAAAATTACTTCGGAAAATTGTAAGTGCCCCTTTTTATGTATCTAATGAGACCATACATACTGACCTGGACATTCCATTTGTCGTTGCTACTGCCACTGATCGTTACAATACATTTCCCGACTTGAGTCTAAATTCGAATCCGCTGACTCAGAAAGTATCCACAGCCACAAACAAGGGTTTATAAGGATAATCACCCCAGAAGACTATTGAGGCACTGGCCAGAAGACCTTATATCTTCTTCCAGTGGCGCGACAGGCCGTGTAGGGTAATCTCCTGAGAAATTACACTCACGCTTCTTGATGTATTTTTATAGGGTAGGGTCATCACCCCCTACGCCTAATTATATAAGTGGCCACCATTTGGCTAAGGGGTCTCACATACCTGGGGAAAAGGCTGTGAGTGAATCCCCATTTTATTAATGCTTGAAAAAGTCCCTCTGTGACTGGGATTCGAACTCACAACACACAAGTATGAGAGACTAGGGCGCTAGGCACTCAGCTACGGGCTTAACAAAGAGATCTTATTTACTGATAGTCATTTGTTTTTTTGATCTATTTTATAGTATTATAGTATTCTTGCACTTACATATCATTTGCTAGCATATTTGCTTATTGCATAAGCAGATAGCAAATCTCATTTTACTGTCAAAAACCCTATCAATAAATAAATAAATATATTTAATTTTGTTGGAAACATAGGTTTTAGATTAAATAATATAAAGTTTCCATTCGCGTTAAAATTTAATCTTTAACATTTGGCAACCCAGATAAGGACCAAGTTTATTGCAGGCAACCTTATATAATTTGTTTGCAATAAAACAACGCTTATATTGATATATTTTTTTCTATTATCAAGCCGGTGCATATAACTGATATCGACATACCCGATTTTACCTGACAACCGACAGTTAGTCCAGGAAAAGATTAGGCAACCCAACGGCTGCACATTCTATACCTTTGATACTTTAAGTCAGGGTAAAAGTTTTCCTATTATCATGATGTTGTAACATTTAATTAAAAATATTTTTTTTTAAAATAATTAAATTAGTCTGTCCAGAATTTTTTTAGGCAACCCATTCTTAACATATTTTCTAATATACTAAATTTGTTATAAAATATGTTTCATTCTATTATCAGCTCGGTGCAGATCGATTCTAGTTCGGATCTTAGAATATATTATTTTTCCAAGTGAAGGAGAAATACTTAAACTTTTTTTTTTTTTTTTTTTTATGCTTGATATAATATTAATTGTTATATAAATATATATTATGATACTGTTATTAACTGTTAATAAATGTTTTATTACACCGTTATTAACATTTATATAAATACAAATGTATTATAATACACTAATTAACCGCTACATAAGTATGTTATGTAGCTGCTATTGAAACTGATCAGGTTAACTAGATAGGTATTTATTTAATGCATTAGTTTTCCGTTTACGTAAACGTATGTTAATTTAGCGTTTAACAATATTTAGTTAATTACAAACTATTCTACTCCATACACAATAAACTATCCACCAATACCTAGTTATTAACCTGTTAACTGGGGGATTTAATTTTTAATCACACAGCACATAATTAATCCCTTCACTAAGTCGTGTCAGTACATCACGTCAGGATGTGATTATTTTATAATATTGTTTTGCTTAAAATGAAAGCTATGTATATATGTATTATAATAATATATATATATATATATATATATATTATATATATATATATATATATATACACATTATATACATTTTTTTTCATTATTTATATATGATATTATTTATGACTGATAACTTAATTGTTCAAAAATATACGTTTTGTCCGTTTAAGGGCGCAACATTCATGACGTACTAATATGTCCTATCCGTACTCCATATGATTTACGTTTGACTTATTTATAAGCTCATATACAGGCTAAAATATGCAATTAACTGTATTATTTTTTTTTTTATATCTGTAATATGTCGGGTTATGTTTAACTGTTTTTTTTTTCCATTCATACCCATTATTTTTTCTTGAGGAATCGCAGTGTTTTGTTCCGTGAAGAAAAAAAAAAAAGAAAAGTTGTCAAACTTTATATCCTGTACCTCTATTTTTCAGGTACGGAGGAAAAGTTGACTTGATGTTGGCTTCCAATTTCTTCTTTTTTGCCCTAAACTTTTTTGAGGGAAAGAGTTCCCCAAGACCGTTTCAACTTCTTGTTAAATTTGGATGGCTGATTTTGACTTTCTTAATTAAATAAATCTCATTCTTTTGATGAAAATTCGTATTATAATATTTTCAGGACGGTTAATTTTCCATAATCTTTCCTTCCTTTAGTATATATTTATTATGTAATGACTGATGTATTTAAAATTAATGATTATGGTAGATATTTTACATAAACTAATATACATAATGGTAATATTTTATGAACATACTTAAATTTAAAGTTTTTGTAACCATTCATTTATTTCTTAAAACTTTCCTTAAGGATGCTTAAGACTTCATCTTTTTAGGCATTTTGGCAATTTAAGGAGTTATTTCACTTCTTGTTATTTTTTTAAAGCTTTATGTTTTTATGTAATGGGTCTGGTGAAAGTGCTTATCTTTGAGTTTGATTTGGGCTTAGAACTGAATTTGGTACTAAAATTTTATCGTCCAAACGGTGAGAATTCAGGTAGTTAAAGTGGATATCATACATACACTCTGGCATATTTCAAACATATTATAATAAATATTCAATTACCGAATTTTCTATATTACTTCATTTTTTATTTTCATTTACCTTATATTATATACCAATTTTTAATTTTTTTTTTTTAATATTTATTTATTGAAATTTACAACTGTAGTTTATATTACAAGTAAATATGCTAGAAGAAAAATCACATGAGACAGACTTGTAGAGGAGCAACCCAATGGAAGCACTCCAGTAACTATTTTAAACAAGAAGGTCTTGAGGCCATCTTCTTTTCAGACGTCTAAGAGTATTATCAGATATCGAAGAGGAAGCAATGGTTGAAACTAGTGAGTTGGGCTGGGAATGGAATTTGTCATAGAAGGATTGATATCCAGTTCGGGCCAAATCAGCAACATATGGAACATTTAGGTCTTTATGGATGATTTTATTTGTGACAAAGTAAGGAGCGTTGAGGATTTTACGAAGGATTTTGGATTTTAAGGATTGGATACGGGAAGAATTCGATGGTTTTGTCGAGCCCCAAAGCTCAACTCCGTAAGTCCATATAGGCCTGATGATAGTCATGTACAGGAGTATTTTGTAGTTAAGTGGGAGGTTAGAGCGTTTGCCAAGTAAGTGTTGAAGTAATCGAAATCGGCGAGCAGTTTCTTGTTGTTTCAGTCTTGTGTGCGGATTACATGTGAGTTTAATTTCTTAAAATCGAGTTTCTACATTAAAAAAAACATATTTTCATGGTGTGTATATTACACTTGTTTGTTTTGATATAACTTTATTATTCAGTTTTTTATCTTTTTTAAAAATAATATTTTATGTTATAGGGTTTTTCTTAAATTAATATTTGATGTCATTATCCAAATTTATTTTTTTAAATTAGCCTTCCTCCTCTCCCGTTACTTTCGTAAACTCTCACAAGACCTGCTTTCACCTCACCTACACATACCCTATTTCTCACCGTGTAGCGCTTACTTTTATTGTAAAAAAATACATCTACATCATGTATACTGTGCTAAGAGGTTTTCTGGGTGACTATATGCGTACATTCCCAGGTTTCCTTCTATTAGTTTGTCACAAGGAATGTTACAACAAGGGTGATTAGTTCTGAGGATCCGAGAGGTAGATATAGCAAGTTATTGTAGAGGGGATAAAGGAAGGCGGCAGAGGCGGTCAAAGAAAGTGTTATGACCGGTAATGCAGGTGTTGGGTATTGTGTTCTAAGTACAGGTGAGGGTTTCTTCGTCGGTACCGGTAAGTCCTAGGGAGCTGGCTCAAAGCTATCTGAGGTAGCTTTAGA
Organism: Piezodorus guildinii; assembly: GCA_023052935.1. Lineage (NCBI taxonomy): Eukaryota > Metazoa > Arthropoda > Insecta > Hemiptera > Pentatomidae > Piezodorus > Piezodorus guildinii. The sequence continues at coordinate 123,513,154 of CM041296.1, read as the reverse complement.
TATTTTAAATATTATAATAGACAAAGCAAATCTTTAATGTTTAGAAAGTTATTGTTAACACTTACCTATGATTGATGAGTCAATCTCATTCTATAACTGTATAACAATTTTCGTCATCGCTGGGATACTCAAACTTGATAAAAGTAGGGGTTCGTTAACAGTTTTACTTTTTTAAAAAACCTTTTTAGGCCTCTCTGTTGTAAAATTATGGATCGTAAGAATCCTAGACGTCTTAACTCTTTGTAATGCTCTTCCTTTAACAATTTTTCGTGATACTCCATTTAGTTGAGACAGAACACGTTTTGCTGTTGGCTTCGCAATGCGTGAAAATAGTTGCGTACCTTATAGTAGTGACGGGTGTATTATTGTTTTAAATGGTTAAAATATTTAACTTTTTTTTGTCTTGGAATGAGCTGAAAATTTGAAATGTCTGTTAAATCTGATCCCAAAATGTTTTTTGATCATTTTATTTCTTACTTATAATAATTTTTACTCTCACTTAGCTCTATATAGAGAGGGAAAGTATTGAGGTTTTGAAAGTTGTCGAATTTCAGTTTTCAATAGAAAAACACGCTTTAGGATCTCCTGAGACTTAATTGCCAAGTGACGCGAAAAAGTTTGTGTTTGAGGTAACTCTTGCTCGAAAATGATAACTTGTGTAAAACTAGAATTTCATATTTTAGTTGCGTATATGCCTTAGCGGATATATTACAGCATCTTTTTTTTTTTTTTTTTTTTTTTTTTTTTTTTTTTTTTTTTTTTTTTTTTTTTTTTTTTGCGAACTAGGAGATCCACTTTATACCATGCATGCATTTACCACCTTTTTAAGATTTTCTCAAATACGGCTATAATGATTTTGATTAAACCAGCTGAACCGATGTAAAATTTAATAGGTTATTATAATATGAATGTTTATTCTGATTGAAACTCACTGAAATTGACACGACAAAATAAATTTATTTATTTTTTCCAAACATAAGAATATTAATATAGATGCCTAGTATACCGTTGAAAACTAAATTTTATAGAAAATAAATTATCTTATATATAAAGGTGTGGAAGCTTTATTTTTTAATTTATTTTTTATTTATTTATTTAAAGAAATTTACAACTGTATTTAATAAATACAACAAGTAAATAGGCTTTATATATGATTAGTACACATGGTAGTCCTGAGAAGAAACTACCCATTGATAGCACTCCAATGTCTTATGTTAGGAGGTCTCTTGGCCATCTTCTTTTAAGGCGCCTCGGTGGGTTGTCGGGAATAGATATGGAGGAGAGGTCACGGATAAGCGGGTTTAAGTGGGCAGGGAGTTCCGAATGAAAAGATATATATCTGTAACGGGCCAAGTCTTCAACTAATGGGATATTTAGGTCTTTATGGATGATTTTATTAGTAACAAAGTAAGGAGCATTGAGGATTTTACGAAGGATTTTGGACTGCTAGGATTGGATGCGAGAGGAATTCGATGGTTTAGTATACCCCCATAGCTCAATGTCATAGGTCCAAATAGGCCTGATAATTGTGATATAAATGAGTTTTTTGTAGTAAGTAGAAAGTTTTGAGCGTTTGTCAAGTAAGTGTTGTAGTAATCTGTATAGATAGGAACGAATTAACAGGAAGTACGCTGGAGAGAGGAATTGACGGAGCTTGTATAGCAGGCCTGGATGCCAAACTCGATCAAAAGCCTGTTCCACGTCGAGAAAGGCTCCAGTGCAATACTTTCCGCGCTCCAATGTGGAAGATATGACATCCACCACACGGTGACACTGTTGTATAGTGGAATGGGATGTCCGAAATACAAACTGGTGGTCATGAATCACGTGGTTGGATTCGAGGATTGTGTATAAACGTTTGAGGAGAAGTTTTTCGAGAATTTTGCCCAGAATGGGCAAGAGGGAGATAGGACGGTAAGAGGATGGATATTCAAGAGGCTTTTTTGGTTTAGGTATCATTTTGATAATGGATAGTTTCCAGTGGTCTGGAAAATAGGTACAACGGAGAGTGGCATTATATATATAGGTGAGGAATAATAAGGCTTTTCTGGGGAGCTGTTTTAGGATGTGGGATGTAATGAGATCATGGCCAGGAGCTTTTTTGGAAGGTAAATTTTGAATTATGTTGATGACTTCTGATGGATGAAAGTCCTTAGGAGGAAGGGTCATTTAGAGAGGAACAGTGAGTTCTGCTTCAACACGTCGATATGGATTGTATTAAGGATGTCAGGATGTGGGACAAACGTTTTGGAAAGGTGTTCTCCGAACAGCTGAGATTTTTCATCATCGGATCTTGTCCAAGATTTTGAGTCGGTGGAAGCTTTATTTAAAAATGCTTAAATTGATTTCAACAAGTGAGGTAAATGTAAGTCGTATATAGCGCAGTAGTATATTTTTTCATTATATCTAATATTATTTTTGTTTGTGTAACTTTTTACACATTTTGTCTTTTGATGATATGTCTTTTATTTGGGGATTTCAATTCGTCCTCGTATTTCTCAGGTTCTATGTAGTGAGTACCTGAAATATACGGAAAATATCTAGTGGCTAAACCTAATCTCGGACCAATCACCTACTTGCAGGGCCGTTGGTTTAAAACTAATGCGAATATACTGAACCCAAGAACCTTTATGGGTTGTAAAAGTTTTTTTTTTTTTTACATGTTTATATTTACCATTATTTCATTTATTTCAAATATTACAATATTCAGAAAATGTATTGTACACTCAGAAAAGTAAAATACATATTCATTTGCAATTGTGTGATTAAATATATTGTAAATTTGTATCCATAAATTAGGAACTTGATTCCTGGAAATGTCATAAAAAATAAAAGACGTATCAAAACAAATTTTTCTCCTCAAATTTATAACCACTTAAAATAGTTCTGCTTCCCAAGATTTTGATCAAACTTCTAACTCTCTCTAATCCTTTTCATGCCAGTTTTTGCTCCGAAGCTGGTTGGCTGTTTACCTAAATGCTAAAAACAATAAATAATAATGATATTCCAAAACAAAATATATTGCGTTAAGACCTTAATATCAGTGTTTTAAATGGATTAAATAGTTTTTTCCTTACCTAGAAGCCATGAGAAAGTGAAATTTAAAAAACAATACAGGAAAAAAAAAACATTCTTTGGTATTGACAAGCGCTTGTTAACACTGATCTATATTTCACTTTTTTTCTTATATTTAATAAAAAAAAACATGAATGGAATTTACAAATGAATTTTTTAAATATCTTGCCTTGAATTTTATTTTGCGGAATTCGTTTATATACTTTTTCTATTCTACATTCCTAGAGGTTAGAGGTATTTTCCTGCATGGGAAGTGGTTCAAATTAAAAAATTAATATTTATTTAATGCTTCCAGAGATTAAAAAGTAAGATAAGTCCCATGAGATACAAAAATTGCGAAATGTGAGGAAAATATGGAAAGAATAAATCTGCATTAAGATGATTTAGAGTTAGGTAAGGTGGTTCTCATACAAGGAAAGGAACCATATTCACCCTTTTATTACAAAACATGACTTTCAAGCTGACTTATTGGATTATGCATTCCTGTCTTGTACCCTTTCTTCTCTTGGTTATGTTTTATTTATTAAATTTACAATTTACAATATTTTTTTATTTAGGTATCCTCGACATATTTGATGATATATAAAACCTGTACCACTACCCATGAAAGGTCTTGGCCTCAGTGCATATAGAGATTCGTCCTGTTTATAGGCCAACTGCTGTGCAATGAGGTGATTAGGCCTTTGTCACTCCCAGCCGCCAGGTTTTTCCCTCAATTCTTTTTAGGTACCCACTTTATAGAGGCTGGATGTGCCTCTGGAGGGTCTCCATACCCTAAGGTGGCATTTATTCCTACTTTATAGCATTTTGCACATTTTTACGGGTTTATCAACAAAGACTTTTATGCTATATGCTATATCGATGTAAAATTAAATGGGCTTTAATTTCATGGAGGTTTTATTATTTTTGAAATAGTGTCCAGGAGCTTAACTCTTTCACGCCGGGGCGAATATCTACGTTTTTGGCGTAAGTCTTAGCTGCTTACACTTTGTGGGGTGGGCGACACTTGCAAGTTCCAACTTGTTTAATGCGAGATCACAGTTCTAGGCTTCCAACGCAAGGTTGTAACAGTTGTGGCAAACACATAAGACTTAAATGAGAAATTTATGAAACACTTAAAAATGATTCTTATACTCGTATTTTCAGAAGTGGGAAAAAAATATGAATAGAAATGATGCACAGCTAAAGAAAATTCTTAAAGAAGAGTATGAATCAAATGAAATCAACCGATAAGAAAGAGGGTTGTTGAAGGTTATAAAATAATTAATAAATGAACCCTTATGCTGGTAATTCCTACAATATATAACGTGAGAAAAAATAAAATAAACTTATTTAGTTGAGGTATAGTGGATAGAGCACTAGTCTATCGTTCTCCGGGTTCCGAGTTCGAACCCCATCTAGGTCAGAATTGTTTATTCTGTTATTTCAGCCGTGGAATGATCCTGTGGTATAGAGGCGGTATGGGGCACACCCAGCCTCTATAAATTGAGAAAAACCCCAGAGAAGTGAGAAAAACCGTTGCACGACCGTTTTCATCTCCTTTGTATTTAATATTCATAATTTTGTACTCAAGACCCTTGTAAAGATACACATTTGTGTGTGTGTGTTTCTTTTGTAGCAGTATAATTGTTGTTTAACTATAAGTTTCTTATTTTGATTTAAAGAGGGGAATCAAGTAAAAATTGTGTTTTACGGACTCTATATCGTTTTTATCTCAGTCCTTCTAAACATAATTTTAATAATTTATTTTCAAGCTCATCCATAACGAGCTTAATATTCCCTTTGTAGCTGATTTGGTCCGAACCAGGTATCAATCCTTCCATGACAAACTCCACTCCCACTCTAACCCACTAGTTTCAATGCTTGCTTCCTCTTCTATTCCTGACAATCCTCCGAGGCGCCTGATAAGAAGATGGCCTCGAGACCTTCAAGTTTAGATTCATAGTGGAGTGATGCCAGTGGGCATTTTCTCTTCATGTATAATCTGACAGCTAATTTACTTGATGTATTTACTAATACAGTTGTAAATTTCAATACATGGAAAAAAAATTTGTTTATTCATGTAAAGTCACTTTATGCTACTGTGCCTAATAGGACGATGCAAGTGGCAGTCTTAAAATTTTAGCTATCCAGGTTTGATTAGTATAGTGGTCTTAAACGAATTCCTTACGTTGCACAGTCTCGGCTCCACCATTTTACGTCCCCACCGAAGGAAGGTCTAAAAAAATCTAAGGATTTTTATTTCCTTCTGAAAAAATCGTAGGACCAGCTTTCTAGGAAGCTTTAGCTGCCAGATTCGACATCGCGACGTTGGGAATAAGATGCTGGTGCGCTCGCTTCTAGACTTTCATTTGATAATTTGATTTCATGTTAAGAGGAGTAAATACGATTTTGAGACCGTAATCCAACATGTGTAGGTTGAAATTTATTTAGTGCTGATCCCGCGTAGTATTTCTATATCTGCCCTTTCTGGTAAGAATATGTTGGTTACCTATAGGATAAATAATAATAATAAATAACAGAATATACGTCCTATTTGCTGTTGATAGATTGTAAATTAATAATAACCAGAAACAAAATTGTATCATTGAGTACATTGTACAGAGATAAATAGGAAAAGATCTGAGGTAAGGAATGATAAAATATAATAATAATATATTGGTTTTATTGTTGTAGATTGAAATAGAAAATGCAGAACAAGTACACTTTATCTATTGATTTCCATCAGCAGTAACTAAAGGGCTTTAGCAAACTTTGTTCCATTTCAACTTAGATTATGGAGCACTTAAATTACCTCAACTTGAGTTTAAATAACTTACTGCTTGTCTTAGTTTAAAGTTATGAAATTGAAAAAGAATGTTTAGTAATAAACTATTGATAGTTTAAATTAAGTTATTCTATGTTGTGTACCTAAATAAGATTTATAAGTAGTAATAGTAACTATTTTTTTTTAGTTTTATTCTCGAATAAGTTCCTTTATATAATAATAATAATAATAGGCTTACCGAACCCGAAGGTTCGATGCCGATACCACCAAACTTCGCCTGCATAGACTCGTCCAATGTTCACCGGTCAAGCCCAAGCCCCCGAGATTAGCCTTAATGCAATCCTCCCATCGACGCTTCGGCCTACCTTTCGGACGCCTACCAGTCGGTTCAGCGAATACCAACTTTCTCGGAATCCGTTCCTCACTAAGCCCAACAACTTTACGCGCCCATTTGAGTCTCCGCGATGCTATCAACTCAATTATATTCACAGGGTACAAACTCCGCAATTCCGCGTTATGCAACCCTCTAAACTCCCCAGTGGCCTCATCTCTCTTTGGACCAAATATTTTACGCAATACCTTATTTTCGAAAACCTTAAGCCGCTGTTCATCCTTTAAAGTAAGCGGCCACGTTTCACATCCGTAAAGAACCGTTGGAAGAATAATAGTTTTATAAATTCTAATCTTTAAGTTTTTAGATAGAAGCCGCGAACTAAGTAACTTAGCAACTGAATAATAACACGCATTTCCCACCTTTAACCGGGACTTTATTTCTTCCTGTATTTCATTTTTTCTAGTTATAATTGAACCTAAATACTTGAATTTCTCTACGTGTTCCAAAGTATGACCTGATACATCAATATCACCAAGATCGACACCGTTTCTGCTACTGATCATATACTTCGTCTTATCGGTATTTAATTCGAGTCCTATTTCTTTACCGGTTTTTATTAACACACTTGTATTTAGTTGTATGGTTTCCGTGTCTTCACCTAGCAGTACCAGATCATCGGCATACCCCAAAACCGGAATCTTGTCACCCATATTTAAGCCTTTCTCGGTACACATCACCTTTTCTATGACATATTCTAAAGCTATATTAAATAACACAGGTGAAAGGGAGTCACCCTGTTTCAAACCCGATCGCACCTCAAATCTCTCGGAGTAATTATGACCGATTCTAACTTTATGGAATGTTTCCGACAAACACATCTCTACTAGGTTTACTAACTTTCTAGGTATTCCCTGTTCAATCATGATGTTATATAGCTTCTGACGGTCTATTGAATCATAAGCCTTTTTAAAATCGATATAAAGTTGATGGACTACACCGTTGTATTCCAATTTTTTCTCTAATATTTGACGTAAGGAAAATATTTGGTCAATAGTCGAGCGATTCCGCCTAAAACCACATTGGTAATCTCCGATAATTTCCTCAGCGTATTCCGTTATTCGACTAGTTAGAATTGACGAGAATATTTTATAGCATACTGGGAGAAGAGAGATCCCACGATAGTTGTTACAATCCGACCTCGGTCCTTTTTTGTGAATCGGAATAAGTATTGATTCTTTCCATTCTTCGGGCATTTTTTCAGTTTCCCAGATCTTTTTAACTAAAAAATGTATTTTGGAAACGCCCGCTTCTCCACACGCCTTGATTAATTCACTCGTGATATTATCATTTCCTGCGGCCTTATAACGTTTTAATTTTCCTATCGCCATTTCGACTTCCTCTTTACTCGGTGCGTCTATCCATGGTTCAGCGCTCTGATATTCAGAGAGAGGAGATTGATTATTATTTTCCGTATTTAAGATGCCGTCAAAGTGTTGTTTAAATTTATTTAATATCTCAGAAGGATCCGCAATTATATTGTTATTTGCATCTTTAACCGCATTCAATAGAGGTTCAAATCTTTTACGCGATTTGTTTATACCTTTGTACATCTCTCTTACGTTATTTTCGTTTCTGTGTTTTTCTATTTCTATTATTTTGCCTTTAAGATACTTTCTTTTCTTATTTTTTAAGAGTTTTGAAGTTTCGTTTTTTACTAACCGAAAGTAAGCCACATTATTATCGCTTGGATTATTTAAGGAATTCAGTTTAGCGGTTTTTCTTTTTTCGCACATATTTTGACAATCCCTGTCGAACCAAGGTTTGTTCTTTTTATTTTCGATTTTTCCAAGACATACATTACCGACCTCTTTAATATTATCCCTGATCCCTTCCCATAGTTTGTTTACATCTTTGTGTTCCTCGTCTGAAGATTCCAAAGCTTCGAACCGATTTTTTACTTCTATCGCGAATTGTTTTCTAATTTCGAGGTTGTTCAATTTAACTAAATCAAAATTCTCGGGACGAATATTGTTCGGTGTTCTCTTTTTTGTATTTAGTTTTTGTCGAAGTTTCGCGATTACTAATTCATGATCAGAACCGCATTCAGCACCTCGATACGATCTCACGTTAATTATGCTACTTCGCCATCTGTTTTGTATTAAAACATGATCGATTTGATTCCGCGTTTGTCCATCCGGTGATGTCCACGTATACTTATGAATATCCTTACGTTTAAAATGTAGTGCTTTTGATTACTAGGTTTTTCGAAATGGCAAAGTTTATTAGTCGGGTCCCATTATCATTACTATATTCGTGCAAACTTTCTTTACCGATTGTAGGACGATATACTTCTTCCCTTCCAACCTTTGCGTTCGCGTCGCCTAGTATTATCTTAATGTAATTTCGCGGTAACTTATCGTAAACCGACTCTAGTTTATCATAAAATTCGCATTTTACTTCATCATCACTGTCTTCGGTGGGAGAATGAATGTTTATAAACGCGATTTTAAACCAACGCCCTTGAAATATAGCAACCGATATTCTTTCACTAAAGAACTGTACGTCCCGTAATGCGGAAAGAAATCTATTCCTAATCAGAAACCCGGTACCTAGACAATAATTAACGCTCCCCCCGTACCAAATAGTATACTTTCCTTCTGTTAACGAACCCTCCCCTGGCCAGCGAACCTCTTGTAATGCAACGATATCTAAATGGTACCCCTTAACTTCATTCGCGACCGACTTTAACCCACCTGCCGTATTTAAACTTCTAACGTTCCACGTCCCTATTGTTAGATCTCTAATTTTCATCTTGCGCCATGATTCCCCTGAAGCAGTCCCCACCCGGAGACCCGAACGGGGGACTAGTTTACCTCCGGATAATGAGCGTTTTACCTCAGAGGAATCCATGACTTTTGGTGATATTTTGTGAACTAAAATATGTGAATAGGGCGTTCGAACCTACGTCACACCCTCCAGCAAGCCTGGGGGGCCGCTCTCATTGTTGGTCAGCGAGTCCATCGGACTTAGCCGGGAGGAGCTTCCGAGGAAATTCCACCGACCATTCCCACATCCGCCACCCGTGGGACGCTCCCCATACGCGGTAATGAGATCCGCGCGAGGTAAGTTCCTTTAATATTAAATAATTTAAAAGTGGACTTTAGAATTCTGGAGTAAAGGAACAAAAATAATAGAACTAACCAATAAAGTGAATAGCTCAAGAAATTATTTCTGATAATTATATGCTGCAAATGAATACACAATGGTTTATTATTTAAAAACAATATATTATGATATAACTATTAATATAGCTGTTTAAAGACAGTTAACTGATATGAATAACAATATTATTAAGGTAGATTTCGGGCTGAATAACTTAAATTTTTTATTACATCAAAATGACGTTTCGGGATCTTCTTCCATCTTCAGAAGTCTACAGAGTAAAATAAGCAATTTCCATTACATTAAAAAATACTATACTAAAGTGAATGGTTTAAAACGTTATGAAAAAATATATATTATAAATTATAATATAATAAATTATAATATTATAAATTGATATAATTAAAAACAATAAATAATTCAAAGGATAATGGCCAATTACCACTGCTAATTTCAAAACGCTATATCTTTGCTATTTGAATGATTATTACTTTTTTTTTTTCGTTTTGTAGGAAATTTAATTTTTATCGAATATCACTAAGTTTATTTATGGTAATATACTTATTTATTAATTTAAGCATGATTTTTTTTCTATCTTCGAGCATATCATTGTCGTTTCAGTCTTGTGCGAGGATTACTCGATAAACTAAAACTATTTTTTTTTTTTTTTTTTTATCCAGTTACTGCCTATACTCTTCAATCCCACATCCGAGAGCTTCAAGTATGGTGCCAAAATTGAATGATTAAAATTAATTCTAACAAATTCCACCAGATAACCTTAACCCTTCGTCGTAAACCAATAACTCTCTGCCCTACAGTATCAGGAACTCCAATAGCCCCTGTCAAACAGATCCGATACATAGGACTCCACCTTGACAAACGCCTAACTTGGAATCCCCATACAAGACTGAAACGACAAGAAACTGCCCGAAGTTTTCGACTACTTCAACACTTACTGGACAGACGCTCCAACCTTCAACTTAATTACAGAAGACTTATTTATATGACCATTATAAGACCGATATGGACTTACGGAGTAGAACTATGGGGCTCTACTAAACCATCGAATTCCTTTCGTATCCAATCCTTCCTATCCAAAATCCTCAATGCTCCTTAGTTTGTCACAAATATACTCATCCATAAAGACCTTAATATTTCATATGTTGCTGACTCAGCCAGAAACAGGTACCATTCCTTCCATGGCAAACCCTATTCCCACTAAAATCCATTAGTTTGAATCCTTGCTTCATCTTCGATCCCCGATAATCCTCCGAGACGTCTGAAAATAAGATAGCCACGAGACCTTCTAGTTTAGAATATTTTTAGAGTGCTGCCACTGTGTAGTGCATCTACCTGTATTTCATAACAGTTTTCTATATTACCATCACATTTACTTGATGTATTTTTTTTCAGTACAGTTGCAGATATTAATTAATATATTTTTTAAAAAAGTCAGCTTTATTTGATTTAATTTTGATTAGCATTAGCAAATCTACTTAGGATTCTGAATAGTAGACATTTATACTCTAAAGAACCCGATGGGCCAATTTCTGGATAAAGAGGAAAGGTAATGAATGCCGGAGGAAGAAGTTATTTAGCGGGAAGAAGTTGATGCCAGATACAGCGCTCTCTCAAGAGCGACCGGCTTGACGTTCAAACTCTTTGATGGCCTAACAAGTTAGCCTCTAACTAGCAACTTCTATCTCAACTCCCTAAAACTCTCTCTCCTTTTGCTATTCCTGCTCTAATTAAAACGGATTGACTTGTGATAATTATTTCTACACTATCGTGTGTACTTTGTCAATATATAGATTAGGTCTTTCTATCTGAAATGTGCGTTCGCAATGATTATTACGCAAGGATAGAGAGGATCACAATAATTTATTAGGCACCCAAGTTGAGTATTTAAATAAGAAAACAATATTGGATGCTAAGTCATGCCTCAGTAAAATAACTGTAATTTTTCGATCATTTTATGAATACATTTAAAAAAAAAAAAATTCTCGGACTGGTTATCTTAGAAATAAAGGATCATAATTAATTATTATTTACAGTTAAGAGACCTCTTTTTTCTCTAATACTAATATACAACACAAAAAATATTATGTGACAAAAACTAACAAAAAAATAAAATATGTTCAAATGACAATTAAGACGTTGAGTTCCAAAAAGTACTGTATTCACTTTTGACAATTTTACAGGAAACGCAAACAATGTCATTTATTTATAACTTGATTCTTTTTTTATTAAAATCTAAAGTTGATTTTTTCCTGTATTAACAACTTATTTTTCAAAATTTATTGCACTTTTTAACAATGTAATATACATATATGAAGTACTTTTTAGAATGAAACATTGATATAGTACTTTTTGGAAAGAATTAAAAGGGATATAGAACTTTTTGCAAGAATATAACGCGAAATAACAGTCATAACCTTCCTTGTACAATGTCTAACGTCGTTTATAATGTTAATTACTAGATTTTACCGTGTACTCTTCAAAAAGAAAGGGAATATTCAAAGGACCTTTTATTTATTTATAGCCCTATAATAAGAAAGTATGTAATTGTCGATTTTGTTTTGATCATTTCCTCGTTCTTTCTGTGACTTTAACAAATGTATTTACTTTATTGACTACAATTAAATAATATTTAACTATAAAGAATGATAAATAAATAACTTTCAAACTTTTATTTTGGTCTTTTACCTTTTTCAAAATAAAGAAACTCTGTTAGGTAAAATGAGGCATTTTCTTCTCATATATAGCAAGTTCAGGGAATTCTAATTACAACCATTTGCTTGATAACATAGTATTATTCTAATACTATTATTAATATGTCAGTTCCTGAAAGTTTTTATATCAAATTTGTGTGGCTGCAAGAAGAGATACTATAAAAAAGGTTAATTTAATTGAGTACCTACGAGAACCTATGCGACGCAATAAAGTTGTTTAAAACAGTCTGAACATTGGTTATTAGGCTGTAAATATTTATAAAAAATTATTACAATCTGATGACGGATTTAGATAAAACTAAACCATTAGAATACAAATATGTCAAAATATTAATTTCGGAAAAAAATCTCTTTAGTACCTTTTGGAAATCAACGTCTCAATTTTGCTCAACAAAAAATTTAAATAAATGAATTAACTAATAAATTTAAATTTGGAAAGTAAACAATTTTTTCATTTGTTCAAAGTTTGATATATAAAATTAAATATCACAATTTCTGAGCGTCTGATTGGCATGAAAGAAGAAGATATCGGAAAAGTTGGGATTTAAATGAGGATAAGAAAGCAGCATGGCGGTAATGGATTGCTAGATAATTACATAGGTTAGTAGAGAGAATGAAAAAAGAGCGATCTAAACTTCTGTGGGCAGTATCCTAAAGGTCAGAATGGCGTGATCTTGTTCCGGGTGGACTGAGGATTTAAATTGAAGGAGACTGTGGATGTAGGGAGGATGCTGGGATCTGATGGTTTGGTAAAAGTAAGATTCTAGGAAATACTTTCTGCGAGTAGGGAAAAGGAGCCACTTTAACTACCCGTTTAACTGGGTAACATAAGACCTCCTCGAAGTTCCGAGGACAAATCTTAGAAATGTGTTCATAATACGCTTCAGTCTGTCCTCAAGCACAATCAAGAGGTCACCGTATACCACGCAGCAATAGTCAAAGTCGGGGGAAATAAGTTATGATACAAGGAGCTTACGAGTGGGTAGTGGGAAAATATGACGGGAGCGATATAAATTAAAAAAAAGTATTAATCGATATATGGTATAAAAACCTTGTCTATTTGAAAAATTTATATGACAAAAATAAGAGAACAAGTGGCGAAGTTGGTAATTTATTTTTATTTCCCTGCATGCAATAGTTTTTAAATAGTAAATCTTTTCCTAACTTATCTATTAAATTCATGAATGCTGATATGATATTTTAAAATGTTTGTGAATTAGTATTATTTCAAGTGAAATTGATTCTTCTGGCAGTTAATTCTCTAGGTTGGTATGAATAAAAATCAATAAGGGAACAAAAGATTTTGGACAATTAAGCACTGATCAAATAATTATCTAACAGCTGATTTAGATTTCAGTGAAAAATATTAAATAAAATATCGCTTCAGAAAAAAAAAAAGTGTGTATCTTGATCATAGCCCTTCTGCTGTTTTGTCATATTCAATTATCTTTATTCGACTACATTATACAACAACTTATTACATCCTACAACAAGTAGATGAGTACAACAAATTCGTTAAGACAATTTATCCTTGTTTTTACACGATTTTTCTTAATGATTGTTAAACTTTTCAATCCTAGAAATTAATAATTAAAAATTTTGGAATAAATAAAAAAAATTATATGCTTATTTGACCAGATAATCATTTTAAATTTCTTTCACCTTTGAGGAAATAAAGTCAAATTTCGGTTGGAAATTCCAAGAAGACGGAGATAAAACTAGGGATTAATGTAGGTTTTGAAGGACTTCCTAACACAGCTCGTGTAGGTTCTTCATTGTCTGTCACTAAACATGAGGTTTCGGGAGTTTTCTCTGGTCAGAGTATAGGTTGTTTCTTCCAAAGCAATGCAGTTACTGCAGATTTTCCTATTCAACATAAGAGCTTTTTTTTGTAGTGAACAAATATATTTGCTTTAATATACAATAATTTTGAAATGTTTCAAAAATAAGTTTGTTCTTGCTTATTTTTTATGTACAAAATGATGAATTACGTTGTAGGACAGTAACAATTTAATAGTATTTATTATATTCTAAAATGAACCTAAAAGGTGTCGTATTTCTGCAATACTTATTATAGAATATACATAATATTAAAAATATTGTTTTAATGTTTATTGGAGATTTCTAAGATCGCGCACCAGAGTTGTTAAATCTAATTTTATTTAAAAGTTTTTAGATTGATTTTATCGACAAGGGTAAGTGAAAGTCGTGTGTTGCGGGCAACTGAAAATTCATAAGACTATAAATAATGGTTCATATGACTAAATAAATTATTCAATTACCAAACATTTTAATATCCCTAAGCGGCAAAACGTTAATAAGTTAAAAACTTTTTATTGAATGCGACGCTTTGAGTTCAATTTCAATGCTAATAAAGACATTACTTCGAAAGCAGTCTGTTGGATATACTCCCTAGTGTGTAGTCAACAAATTATCCTTTTGTTTAGAAGGTCCATTTAATCCCACTTTTTGTTTTGTCACAATATTTTGTTCTAACCTATTTTTTCCCCTCGGTGTTTCAATGAATTGACAGGGGACGATTCATTTTCCGATACCAGAAGCATTGTCTCTTTTCCTGCTTTTTTATTTTCTTCGTTATATTGTCCACCTCTCTTCAATTCCATTATATGTTTCTTTCTTTTTTTGGTTGTGCTTTATACTCCCAGTTATTTCTGTAAGATAAATAGTATAGCAATTACTTGAAATACAATCATGAGCAATTTTAGTATAATAAAATATAAAACTTGTGTTTTCAAATGTTATTATCTTATTTTATCTGTCACTATTAATTTTATATGAAAATTAAATTTAAATAATTTATATTCTGAGATATTTTGTCTCCTTTGAATAATCTACGAGAAAAACTAAAACAAGTATAGTTAATTTTTACTCCATTCAAATTCATAATTAGCCATCTAGCAAAGAACAACGTAATGTTGGGTTGAAAAAATAGTTTGTAGCGTTTTTCAATATAACAATTCAATCCTCTCAGGGTTTAAAGAATCATTTTTAATTGGTCAACAATGTTTACATATTCTAAAAAAAAGGATTTGTTAAGGTGCTTTTATGCATTAGTTTCGACCGAGATTACTTATCTTTAAATGGTATTTTTCTTTCTAAAAATGGAAAAGAAAAAAAATATTGATTTTTGTCATTTGATGATTTTTTACTTTCACCTACTATATATAGAAA
Source organism: Piezodorus guildinii (assembly GCA_023052935.1). Taxonomy (NCBI): domain Eukaryota; kingdom Metazoa; phylum Arthropoda; class Insecta; order Hemiptera; family Pentatomidae; genus Piezodorus; species Piezodorus guildinii. The sequence goes on along the minus strand of CM041296.1, from coordinate 123,497,892 downwards.
GGGAAAGTATTGCGATCGTGAAAATCTTCGAATTCCAGTTTTCAACGGAAATACTCATTTTAGGGTCCCCTGAGCCCAAAACCAAGTCCTGCAAAAAAATCTGTGTGTGTGTGTGTGTGTGTGTGTGTGTGTGTGTTATCTCCCGGGCGGAAATGGTAAGTCCTATGAAACTGAAATTTCACATTTAAGACAAATATACGCCCGAGACGTTACAAAACCTTTTTCATCAAAATGAGCTTACCAGAAGAGCCACTTTATACCATGCATTTTGCACCTTTTTTCGATTTTCTCAAAAACGGTTCCGACGATTTTGATTAAACTCGCTATTTCAATGTAAAATTGAATAGGCTTAAACGTCATGTAGATTTCATTCTGATTAAAATGGTCTGATAGGGCTTAAATGCCGATATTTTAATTTTGTAGATTCTATGAAAATAACTATATTATCTTGTTACCACTGATGAAAAACAGGTAAATATATAAATTGAATGAATTCGATACCTAACTAAAGGAGAAAACAGAAAACATATTTTTTTTAATGCAATTTTTCGTTTTTGAACATAAGAACAGTAATATACATGTATGATATACCGTTGGAAAGCTAAAGATTTTAGAAAAAATATTATCTTATACTCTTGATTTTAAAAGTTAATAGAGAGTGATGAAAAGAAGATAAAACTAACTGATTATTTTAGATAAAAATATAATAGATTTTTTAATAAAGCTCGTGTTTCTATAGAAATTTAATTGAATTAAGTCTTTAATAGTTTCACTAATTTTTATCTCTAACTGTATTTGAAATTTCTTTAATTGATCCTAACAACGGTAAGTGAAAGTCGTGTGTTGCCCGCACCAGATTTTTTTATTTCTGCAAAGGTGTTTGGCGATGTAGTCTTTAGGGAAAGCCCCATCTGTAAGTGGTTTGCTCGGTTCGGAACCGAAAATTCTGACTTGGAAGACGCATAGCGCTCGGGTCGTCCTTCAACTGTTGATGTAGCTCAGAATAAAAAAACAAAGTTTATATAGGTATGAATGTAAACATCTTTTGATTTTTTTTAAAATTTTCTATTCTATTTCTAATTTTTTATCCAAATTTATGTTGAGTATTTAACTGTGGTTAGTGGTTTCATTTGTGGTGTAGTGTCTACCTTAAAAGCCTTCTTTGCCCAAAGTCACGGGTTCAAACCCGCCAGATGGTCCTAGGGTTCCGTTAAGGTAGTAGAAAATTGTTTAGCCAATGTGATATCTGGTACTCCTTAAAGATCCCAATCAAATTTAAACTTTGATAGGCAAAATTTAGGATTTCTGGTGTAGCATCGCCCGATTATCGACAGTTGTATTGAAGTGATTTAATAAACAAAATTATTTTTACTTTTATTTTATTCTTTTTACTATATAATGGCTATTTTATAGGAATTGAAATTATGTCCTTAAACAAACTAACAAAAAACACACGCAGTGGTGAATACAAAAGACTGAAAATTAATCAACTTTATTTCTATAGTTTTAATCTTCTTGCCAGTGTTTAGTGGTAGTTTTCATATACTCAAATATAAATAAAATAGTGCCACCTATCGGAATTTTCTCTACTTTTATTTGGTACCACTCATTTTTCAGTGCGTGCACATTAAGTTGATATATTAGAGTTTTTCTAATGTAAACCACGAATAACACAAAATTTGAATTTCCCCCCTTACCGTTGAGAATCGGACTATGTGCCATATGAAAGTTTTTGTCCCACTTAAGGTCTTAAGGTATCTGCTTCCACGAGACTTTAATAAGTCACCCTGTATATCCAACATTTAGATGAATCTATTTTGTTACGTCGTACCGCGCGATAATTATGGCATGCATAAATCTTGTCGCCATTTTTTCTTACGACTGACTCTATACGTGTGTACGGTATATTGCAAAACGATTTTCGACAACTATCAAACTACTAGACACACACGAAGTATTTGTTTCAAAAAGGAAAACCATATTACTTTTTTATATTCGAGAATATATTATTTTGTAATTCGGGACTAGATTATCGATTGACCTAAATAGACGTTTCCACTGTTTATACAGTTCTCAGTCTAAGACATCTCTATTCAGTAATTACTTTAGTTTAAAGATTATTTGATTTTTCGTTGCTATTAAAATTCTCTTGAGCGTTGTAGATATCATTTATTAATGTGTATGAAATATATAGTAAAGAAAAGTATGTTACAGCAATTTATACAATAAAATCAGGAAACCAGAAGAGTCACTTAATACCAAGTATTGGGCTGATGCGAAATTAATGCAGGTTTCCTCTATTGCAATATCTTAATTCCAATTGTGTAAACAAAGCTAATCCTAACATTGATCATTATTATACCAAAACAAACCTTATCTAATACCCTCTCTTTCACCATGAATTTGTTTAGTAAAATCGTTTTGTTCAGTGTGTTCAAAGGTCTTGAATCGAAAATGTCAAAGTGCGATTTTCGTCAAATTTATTTTTACGAATTTAAATTAGGGCGCAGCGCTGCGCAAACGGCTCGTAATATTAATGAAGTGTGGGGTCAGGGGGCTATTAATGAGTGCACGGTGCAGCGTTGGTTCCAGAAGTTTCGCAGAGGAGATTTCGACCTCGAAGACAAGGAAGGTCGGGGCCGTCATCTTGCTCTGGACAACGACCAGCTGAGGTCAAAAGTGGAAGAAGACCCAACCAAAACCACACGAGAAATGGCGGCGGAACTCGGTGTGAACCAATCCACAGTTGTACGCCACTTGGAAGCAATTGGTAAGGTAAAAAAGTTGGCCAAGTGGGTGCCAGTAGTAACGCCAGACCACACGTTGCACAACCAACGCTTCGACGACTGCACGAGTTGGGCTACGAAGTTCTCCAACATCCGCCTTATTCACCTGACCTCTCTCCTACAGACTTCCACTTTTTCAGGCTTCTGGACAACTTTTTGAGGGAGAAAAATTTTCAAAACCAGGACGACATTGAAAATTCTTTTCGTGATTTCATTGAGTCCAGGGATTCGGATTTTTTTTCTGGTGGAATAAGAAAGCTTGTTGAACGTTGGCAAAAGTGCATTGATTCAGATGGAAATTATTTTGATTAAATATATATGGTTAAAGTAAAGATATGGCGTATTTACAATACCTACTAAAAACCTGCATTAATTTTGCATCAACCCAATATTTTTCACCTTTTTAGACTTTTCTGGAAAACGATTTTCATTAAACTCTATATCGAGGTAAAATTTGATGGGCTTTAATTTCATGTTGTTTTAAAGAGAATAAATGCTGATATTTTAAATTCTCTTTCTCTGAAATACCTTAATTTATTTAGTTACGATAAAATTAACTATTTAATGCTGTTACCATTGATAAAAAAACAAAAAAAAAAAAACAGATAAATATACAAGATGAATGAATTAGATATCCAACTTAAGAGAAAAAATATTTTTAAGTTTTTTTGTTTTGATTTTTCTTAACATAAAAAATATATATATAAAATTGGTTTATAATATACCTTTGGAAAGTGTGAAACAATTTTGTATGAAGTTATCAAAAGCGTTTAAAACAAGGTATTTTTGTCGATAATTATATACATTGCCAGATTATTCAATCTAAAAACAAGTTTTCATTTAAAACTCAATGTAATTATTTTTAATAAATGTTAGTTTCAACTTCGTTAAAAAGTTCTTCAATTAAGTTTCTTTTCTTTTATTATTTTTAAGGAAGCTTCCTTCAATATTTAATATTTTAATAAGCACTCAATAACTTCTGCTTTAAAAAAAAATTATTTTTCTTCAATATCTATTGGGTTGTGTCACATGAAATGACCGTTTTCAAGGTAAAGGATTTTTATTAAAAATACGATGTGAAAACAAGATAATTTTATTCGAAGTATTTACCTTCTTTTTCTACACATTTTTCCCAACGTGACACCAACTTTTTTTATCCCCGAACTGAAAAACTCTGAGCTTTGAAGTGAAACAAAATCTGATAACGCACTTTTCACTTGATCATAATTTTCAAAATGTTTTCCTTTGACGAAGTTGTATAAATTCCTGAACAGGTGGTAATCTGTTGGAGACAAGTCGGGAGAATTTGGTGGGTGAGGAAGAACTTCGTAGCCCAGTTCATTCAATTTTTGCACGGTATGTTTTGAAACATGGGGTCTAGCGTTGTCGTGTAAGAGTATAGAACCCTTCCGATTTACCAATTCAGGTTGTTTTTTTTAAATAAATTTATGTGCATTTGGTGAATTTTCTTGCAATACGTTGTAGAGGTAATAGTTTCACCTCTAGGTAAAAATTATCCCGGCCATGGACCATCACACTCTAACCATCGGTATCCCCAGCTGAAAACTCGTAAACCAACTGCGAATGGTCCGTTCATTAACATTCCCTTCCCCAAACGCCTTGCAAATATTTCTAGCGGCCTCAGCTGCTGAATAGCCGAGTTAATACTCGTACAAAAATATTACTCGAAAATCGCCTGTTTCCATGTTCATCTTTGGAGGTATACTTAAAAGTGGGTAATTTATTGGGAAGCTAATGTTTATAATACAAAGGTAGAGGATTAGTAACTGTTTAAATTAAATATGTAAACATTTGGAAGAAAACAACAGAGACCTGCAAAATCCTTTATGTATCTCAGAAACTATAAAAACGGACATTTCATGTGAAACAACCCAATATCTTTTAACGTTTTTAAACGTTTCAGGGTTTTGTCCCCATTCTCAAAACTTTATTATCCCTTTTTACACACACACATTTTTTCCATTACGTAGCTTACTGCTATTCGTCCTAGTAATGTCTATTTTACGTTTAAAAAAAAATAAGTTATTGAGTGCTTATTTAAATATGTTGTTAAATTTCATTAAATTTAACGACGGAAATAAGTGTAGGTCGGGTTTTGTGTGTACCAGATCTTTTCATGCTATGTTAAGAATCTAGCTTAACTTTTAGTTCTATGAATTTTCGTTTGAAAATATATGTTTTTATATACCATATAAGCACAATAGAAAATGATACTATCTACATACATATCTACATGGTTTTCTAGTCAAGAAAATAATGAATAAATTAGAAAAATCAAACTGTACTTACTAAGTAAAAGTATAAAAATAAATATCAACAATGGCTACCTGCTCTGTGGACCATAAGACCTTTGTCAGGTGTGGTGAACTTTAGAGACAGTCAATCATGTCACGCTAGAATGATTACAGTTTTATACCAAAAGACGAGACCTTACAATGGTTCCAACATTACCGAAGATTCTAGTAGAGAAAAAAAAAACTGCAGAACGTCTAATATAATTTTTAAAAAGAACAATATTTTAATTTTAGAACCTTAGTCATGAATCAGACATAACGCCTATTGATAAGGCAGAAAAAAACACCTAACTAGTATACTAATGCAATTTATTGTGTTTATATATTAGAATAGAATACAAAATAATTTTAATCTGGGACTCCTTGAGAATAACAAGTATGAACTTTTAAGTATAAAATAATATATTATGCCTAGCCAACAGACAAGATGGACATAATTAGTTATTATTTACAATAATGAGATAAGAAAGACTAAATTATTTAACAAATAAAAAATTTAAATAGCGATTGTGTAGAACAAAGTCAAAAATAAATAAATTGATCAACAAAATTCACATTTAAGTAGTTACCAATTAGTTTCTTCATTCAAAGTTTAACATCTGGAATAGAAATATCATAATTGTTCAGCGTCATTTTGTGGTCACAGAAGGTGTTAAAAAAGTTTGTATTTAAATGAGGATAGAGAAGCAGCACAGCGTATACAGGTAGGTAAAAAATTCCAGAGGGTAGTAGAGCGGACAATAAAGGAATGATCAAAAGTTTTAGTTTTGTTAATAGGAAGGGCAGAATGGCACGATCTTGTTTCAAGAGAATGGACTGAATTAAAGGAGACTATGGATATAGAGAGTTAATGGTTTGATAAAGGTGTGATCTTAGGAACTTTTTTTCTACAAGTGGAGAGAAGGAGCCACTTTAAATCGCCGTGTAAGTGGGTAACATAAAATCTCTTTGAAGTACTGAAGACAACTCTGTTGTAAATCATCGTTTTCATATATTTTTACACTAATTTATTCATACTACGTTAGGAGAAAAGAGATATCATTTTAAAGAATAATAGTATTTAATGGAAGGATAGTTTTGATGTTAATGAGAAAACGATGAAACAGTTTTAACTACTTCACTTAGTTACATGTGGTTTCGACCCACTTCAGGGATTAAAATATATTAAAAGAAACACAATAGCTGTATTAAATCATAATGAAGTAATAAATATGAAGCCAGATAATAGCAATAGTAAGTAAATTTAATATTACTGTTCTTAGTTGTTCATATTCTGAATTTACTTTCTATTGTCAAACCAGTGGTTGTTTGGTGGAAATGAATGAATGCAATAAACAAAAAAAAAATTCCGCCTAATTATTATATTTACCCTGCATGATCACGGGATCACGTACGGACGCAGAGCATTACATGTAGATGAGTAAAGGAGAGTCTACAATAGATTCTAAATTCTACTTTGGACGCCTAATGAATGGAGGGTAAAAAGATTAATGAATTGTTTTTAAAGTGTTATTTACGGTTTCCCTTGACACTTTCGTTAGTATTACGGTCAAGGGTAGAGACACCCTAATTTCGGCAGAAAATAGTATCTTGGTCTCTTCGTTTTATTTTAAGAATAACCCACGATTTTTAAGAGTCTGAAAACCTCTCTTTATACTAGACCATCTTAAACGTTGTTCCTCCATTCCTATCTAAATTACAAGATCTCTCGACTGACTCATTTTTTCCTAATTAGAACTATTCATTATCTGTAATTCCTTGTTCTGGAATTCATTACTCTTTTTCATTCCTAAAAATATATATAATGATAAAAATAAAAGGATATAAAGTTATCTGCATAAAGGATCAATAGAATTTATCAATTTTTGATAAAATCTCATATTAACAACGATAACAGTTTAATTGTCCAGCTGAGGGAAACTGAAATTGTGATTCAGTTGTCATTATTCTCAACAAACTTCATGAACAAGGAATATATATATTCATATGTATATATGAATATATATATATAATATATACATATACATATACATAATATATATATATATATATACATATGTCTTTTACAAAGGTACATGTCAACCGTGGAAGATTTAAAACAATCAGTTGCGCATCTCTATTGTGTTGTGAATTGTAAATATACTCCACTGCCGTTATTTGGCAAATTTTGTGATCTAAATGGGTCCACATTTCTACATTATGGAATCGAAACCTGAAAGATTATTTAAATAAGAAAAACAAATTATGCATTTCAATACCTATTGGCCGAAGTGATACATCATTGACATGTCGGAAAAAATAACGTATGTTATATTATTAAACTATAATTTAAGGTGTAATTTACTTGTATTTTATTAGGTATATTTTTTTTCGAAGTTATTGAATATTGAAATGAAATGAAAAAAACTTCTTTATTATCCTGGGACTAAAGTCTCTTAAGAATAAAATAAAAATACAGAATTGATGACCGGAACAATGTGGTCATGGCTTAGAATAACAAATTAATAAACTAAAAAAATAATTAAGGTCGAAATATATGTATATCTTTACAAGTCAAGCTTTCAGAATGAAAAAAACAAAACAGAAATAGCTAATTCATCAGTGATACTTTAAGTAATATAAACACACACAAAATAAATAAATAAATTAATAAAATAATTGTTATTTATAGCATCTGTAGTTTGAGGCTATTGTATGTTTGACTGGGTAAGGAGAAGGTGGTTGAAAAGGAGCGGTTTGAAGGAGGAAGCAGTTCTTACATGACGGATCTCAGGAGGGATAGAATTCCCAAAAGAGGTTGCTTTGGCTAGAAAGGACTTGTCAAAGGCAGCAGTACGGTGAGGAGGAGGTCAGAAAGACGGGATCTGGTAGAACGGGACTGAATTGATGATTTAAATTAAAGGGTTGGATGATATAGCTGGGACGATGAGTTCTGATGACCTAGTAGAGGAAGGAAGCTAGGAAATACTGGCATCTTTAACGAGGATAAAGCCACCTTAACTCGGCGTAATACTGGGTTATATGGGTGTCTCTGGTGATCCCAAATACAAAAAGTATTGCTCAGTTCATAATACGCTTGAGTTTTGCTTCGAGCTCACCTGAAAGTCCACTGTACACCTCGCAACCGTAGTCAAAGAGTGAATATTAGTGGAATTTTGTCTACAATCCTTTTTTTCCCAAATCCACAAAACTCATCTACACGTATATATTACATATATAATGGAATATTTATTTATTTGACAATACGGCCTTTGGCATATGGCAATACGGGCATCGGTACATTTCCTGGATGTGCTAACAACAGTCACCTTGAATATGTTAATACTTCACGGTTTTTCTTTTTTCATTCTTTTATTTTTACCCTGGCTTCTCCTCGGTGACCATCTCTACAGCTTCTTCATCTCGCGGAGGTGGCCTTCCGTGATCCCGTTCATTTGCACCAACGTTATAAGCTGCTGGGCCAAGTAACGATTTCCACCCGAAAACAAATGCCAGAAAACTATTAAAATTGTCTTTTGACACTAGCCGAGGGAAATCGCTCTCGGAGAGGACATAGAGACCGGTTTCTCACAGTAGTTTGGCCCTTAGTGCCTCAAAGGCATATGGAATAAAGATGATATTTCATTTAAACACACTAATTTCTGCTCACGTCCTCTAAATTGCTCCTGCATATAAATATATTTTATATTCTCTCTAGATTTTTGACAGTTGTACTGATGTTTTGTATATTTCTTAAAGGAATCATAACACTTTATTAGATCGGTTATTTAACTTTGAACTGCACTAAATATAAGTTTCTAAACTAACTTTTCCGTTTTTTTGCCATTATGTCACGTTTTGGCCGTCCTGTAACTTAAAAACTATTTCAATATGTTAAATATTGGTCTTTGAAATTGCTTGCGACAATGTTAGTCATAAGATGCACTGGAAGTGTGTTATTTACGCACAAGGTTTGCGAGTATGAGAACTTTGAGAGTGGATCAGTATATATAATCACATAAGGTATCTCTACTGAGCTATCCTATATGCTTCTTCACTGCTAATGGGGTTATTTGAAGCTGAATAAGTGGGATTTATTAACTCTGTTTCATGAAACACAATAGAATAAATACACTGGAGAATACTGAAATATTGTATAAGAATTTACTTTAACTGGAAGTTATGTCGACCTGAGTTGGCCCGAGGAAAATGGTATAGAGGGTCTTGCCATTCTGCGCTCTCTCCTGACCTCAATATCATCAAAAATGTATTCGGGTTCTTATATAGCTTGGTTTACGACAACGGACTCCAATTCCAACACGTTGAAGAATTAAAGGCAGCTTTCTTAATATCCTTGGAAAATATAACTGAAAGTAATCTGTCCGAAATTCGGGGTTATGTGAAGAATATGATTTTTTAGCTAGTTTATTATTAATAGTATTGTAAAAGTATGTATTTTTCATTATTGTTTTAATTTTGAATTGAATATTTAACCACATTTAACAATACTTAGCTGATCCGATGGATTCGATACTGATTTGACCAATGCCTATGGGCTGTCCATATCGTATTCGGGCAACTGCAGCAGGATTTGTATAACTGTGTATTGTGTATTGTATAACTGTGCAGTACGATTTGTATTCGGGATCACCAGAGACACACATATAACCCAGTATTAAGCCGAGTTTGGGTGGCTCTTTTTTTTTTTTTTTTTTTTTTTTTTTTTTTAGTAAATAAATAAATTCTTTATTATCCTGAAACATTTCCCTTTAGAATAAAATATACAGAATGTACTAAAAGGGATTTGGAGTATTAGAGTAAATTAAATACATATAAATAAGTTTATAATTGCTGATATAAAATAGACATATTTAAATGAGAAGAAGAAAAAAGAAGAAAAAAAAAAAAGCTTTGCTGAGCTTCATAAAGTGATTAAATATGCGGGATTTGAAGGTAGTTGAAGTTAGATACGTCATAGATGTTAGTATTTCTTTCCTCTATCAGGTAATCAGAACTTAGCTACCCAGGTACCAACTTACCATGTCTTCCAAACCCTTTAATGTAAATCCTCCATTAAGTCCCGTTGTAACAGATCCTGCCTTTCTGACCTCTACCCTCGTGTTGGTACCTTTGACGACCCCTTTCTTGCCAAAGAAGCCTCTTTTTGGAATTCTATCCTTCCTGAGATCCGACACGAAATACTTCCTCCTTTAAATCGCTTATCTGGTACCACCTTTTCCTTTTGATCAGTGTTTCCCAACTACTGGTCAGCAGTCGATGTTCAGGGGGTCCGCTAGTAGTCATCAGGAAATTATTCTAAAATACCTAAACGTAAAATGTTTGTAAAGCCTGGACTTGTAATAATAATATCAAATGTATACAGAAAAATTCAACATTATAATTGCCATTGGTTACTGACAAGTGACTGCTACTGCACGACCACAATCATTAAATCGGTCAAGTCCTAAAAAAATAACGGATGTAACGCCATGATAAAATGATAAAAAGTTTTACATTTTAGTTATTCATTGTTTTGCGGTTTGAAACAAACCTAATGCTGGTGCTTCACAATGCTGATTCTACGTCTTTGTTTCTGAAACTTAGCGCCTAACTTTGGCTTCTCTCCTTCTGCGACTCAGTCTTTTGTCAACTTCTTTCAAGACACCGTCTCAGAGTCACCCTAATGAAGGGCCACAATGTAGACCGAAACGTCGGCACACAATTAAAATAAGTACTACTTTTTAATGTGTGTTACTTTCTGATGATCGCACCTTAACCATCTTCCTCATCTAGGGAAAATAGGTAGGTAACCTATAGAATAAACTGTCTTATCAGCCCTAATTTGATATATTATGGGAGTTAACCTTGTATTAAAATAAAGTAAGAACGTTTTAGATGTGGTTTCTAGTTTTTTTTTTAATGTTTTATAATATTTTATGCGTAGCGTGTTTTATATATATATATATATATATATATATATATATATATATATATATATATATATATATATATATATATATATTCAATATTATTATTAGGATGACCAATCATAATAGCGCATGCAGTAGGTGCCAAATCATTAGGTTAACATTATCCAATTAGTAGACTGTAATGTCCTTGTACTAAAAAGTCACTGAAAGGTGCGGAAATAAAAAAAAAAATCGTCCGATTATCCCCAGCAGTATAAAGGGACGTTAAACTTACACAAACTTCAAAAAAGTCAACTTATTTATGGTGCTGATGTTATGTGTGCTTTTCTCCAGGCCTATACAAAACACCAGATAACAAACATTTTTCAATAATATGTTTAGTAAGTAATAAGCTAATAATATACAATGCTGATAAGCAATAAACATTAAACTAATAATTAGTTACAAAAAGAGAACAGGAAAAAATAATATGATCAAATATAATTTGGAAAATAACGATAAAAACAAATTTATATGAGAATATAATTTTAATCTGTTAAATGTGAAATGTGAAGGGGAGCCCGTGGCTGAGTGGTTAGCGTGCTAGCCTGCCACGCTGAAGTTGTGAGTTCGAATCCCAGTCCCAGGAGGACTTTTTTCAAGCATACAAATAAATGGGGATTCACTCATAATCTCCCCCGGGTATGTGGGACCCGTCAGCTAATTGATAGCCACCCACAAAAATAGGCGTAGGGAGTGATGACCCTAACCTATAAAATATCATCGAGGATCGCGGTGTGGACTAAAAACCATACCGCGCGGCCAAGGGCCTCCAAGGCCTGTCGCGCCAACCGAAGGAAAGGAAGGAAAAGGAAATGTGAAATAATGAAAAAAAAAAAAGTAAAATATATGACAGGCACACATATATTTCTACATGAAATAGGAAACACTGAAATATGAGATATTGCGGAAAAGGGTTTATATTCATATATTCTGTCTCTCTATTAATTTATTAATACTTACTATTCATATTTTTTCATCACATGAATTTTTTTCTTGTTGTTATCACGTGTTTTCAGAGCCCTAATAATTGGCCTGCAATTTAGGCCAATTTGTTGAAACAATGCACAAATTTACCTATTCAAAGTACTCCAATTAGTGCACTCTCAACAAACTTTTCATTATTTAAAATATTTTACATCCCATAAGGGCTGCAAATATCAGCATAAGTGCTGCTGTTTCTTCATAGGTTATATTTAATATTATTATGCCTAATATTTCAAATTTATCTGCGCTTATCTAAAAAATCATTCAATAGTAACATGTTGGAGAGCAGCCAAATATTCACTATTGGGGTTAATTAATGTCAAGAATTGGCCTTTACCATTTATAAAATGCTAATTAGATCATCATGCGTATAGTAATTTTACTTCCAAGCACCTTTAATAGCCTGTAATAAAGTTATATTTAGTTCGTTTTTGCCTAGAAATAATCATTAAACTCGTTTTATATGAATGCAATTTTTCGAAAAGGTAGTCAGTTAAAAATTCTTATGAACATTTTCCCTTCGTTTTTATATTCATTCATCATTATTTTTCGATGACCTTGCCTATGTTATAAAGTATGGAGGAACTGCCCTGTTGTAACGTTATTTATTTATTATTCCTGGGTCCAGTAAACGTCTGTCAGTCAAGTTTATTTAAAAATAAAAGAGAAGTCCGTTTGAAATTAAAAACCCGCACTGGCTCTTTGCCAATTATTTGAGTGATGTAGCTACATTGGCTCGTACTACGAATTTACACCATCGTGGCTTACCTAACATTGAAATCATAATCATGATAACATCTGTTTTTGAAGTAAGTTGTGAAAGTAATTAACCTTAGTCAATTTTTAAGACGTTAATTATCTATTAAATATTTCCATTATATATAGTAATAAATTCTTTATTTATTCTGGTACAAGTCCCTTCAGAATAATATTGCAGAAAAAATAAATTAGAGCTTCAGTGTCTTAGAGTATAAAAACAAACAAAAAACAACAGAAATAACAAGAAAAATAATAATAGTAATAAATTAATAGGTAGTTTCTTATAATAATTTAGAAAAACAAACAAAATAAATTAGAAAAGAATAAAAAAAAAAATAAAAATATGTTTATATATGAAGTGCAAAATAAATTTAAAATGCTTGTGAAAATGTGTGAAATAATATTCATAAATCTTTAAATACGATACAAAATAAATAATCGTTTCTCTCTGCTCCATTTACCGATTTTTATTGAAATTTGCAAGTCAGTTGGGACCATTTGAAAATTGAATAGACAAGAAGTGTTTGAACAAATGAGATTCTAAGGTCGGAAGAGTGTTGGAATGACGGATATAAGAAGTAATAGAATTCCATATAAACGAGGATCGGATAAGAAAAGATCTGTCAAATGCTGCGGTTCGATGAGGAGTTATATAGCTTTTTTCAGTCAAATTAATACTTTTTCAGTCAAATTCATAATTTTTTCAATCGAATTCATAATTTTTTCAGTCAAATTCCTAATTATTTCAGTCAAATTCATAATTTTTTCAGTCAAATTCATAATTTTTTCAATCAAATTCATAATTTTTAGTCAATTTCATAATTTCTTGTACCCATTTTATACAGTCAATTGAATGAGGTTTTGCTACCAAGAACATAACATTTTTATTAAATCTTGTTGTTTATCCATTTAACGTCACTTTATGTTACTGTGCTTAATCCGACGGTGCAGCGGGAGTCTTAAGTTTTGCCTATCCAGGTTTACTTAAGATAGGGATTATTTACGAGTTCCACTTTTTAAAACTTTTAAGAATCACCTGTAGTGTACAAATATACGGCGATCTGCTGGTTTTCGACTTGCGACCTTAAGTATAGAAGGCTGTTATGCTAGTCACTACTCCACAGGTGACCCTCAATGCATTCAATAAGGTATTTGAATCTGTCGGGTTTGAACCGCGACCTTGGGCATATTAATCTTTAACACCTTGCTGAATGCATCCAGGGTCACCTGTGGAGTAGTGGATAGCATAACAGCCTCTTTTAGAGTACGAAATAACCAAGGATTTTTACTCCCAAATGCAAATATAGGGCCATCTGCCAGGGTATGAACTTGCGACTTTAGGCATAGAGAGCTGTTATGGCTAGCCACTACTCCACAGGTGAACCTTTATGCATTCTAAAAGGTGTTTAGAACTAATATGTCCAAGGTCACGGGTTCAAACCCGGCAGATTCAAACACCTTTTAGAATGCATAAAGGTTCACCTGTGGAGTAGTGGCTAGCTATAACAGCTCTCTATGCTTCAAGTCGAAAGTTCAAAACCAGCAGATGCCTCTATATTTGCTTTTAGGGAGTAAAAATCCTTGGATATTTCGTCCTTTCAAAGCGGCTGTTGTGCTAGCCACTACTCCACAGGTGATCCTGGATGCATTCCGCAAGGTGTTAAAGATTAATATGCCCAAGGTCGCGGTTCAAATCCGGCAGATTCAAACACCTTATTGAATGCATTGAGGGTCACCTGTGGAGTAGTGGCTAGCATAACAGCCTTCTCTACTTAAGGTCGCAAGTCGAAAACCAGCAGATCGCCCTATATTTGTGTCTCTTAAAAGATTTAAAACGCGGAACTCGTAAAAGATCCCTATCTTAAGTAAACATGGATAGGCAAAACTTCTCTTTTGCTCCCGCTGCACCGTCGGATTAAGCACAGTAACATAAATTGACGTTAAATGGATAAACAACAACAAGATTTAATAAAAAATGTTATGTTCTTGGTAGCAAAACCTCATTCAATTGACTGTAAAATTGAGTACAAGAAATTATGAAATTGACTGAAAAAAATATGAATTTGATTGAAAAAATTATGAATTTGACTGAAAAAATTATGAATTTGACTGAAAAAATTATGAATTTGACTGAAAAATTATGAATTCGATTGAAAAAATTATGAATTTGACTGAAAAAATTATGAATTTGACTGAAAATAGCTATATACAGGTCTGAACGAGTGTTGCGGTAGTGGACAGAGTATTTAAATGAAAATATATTGTGTTGTATGAACTTTATTAATTTCACTTAATATTTACGAAATATGTAGTAAGGGAAATTATTGTAATCGAGAAAATTTTCGAATTCTAGTTTTCAACGGAAATACACGTTTTGTCTTTTTTATTTAGTGCCAGAATTTAGAAACTTTAGCTTTGTTAAAGTGGCCCTGTCTGACTTTAAAAGGAAATTTGGCTTTGACCGTGATTATAAACCTACTGACATTAGGAAACAACTTTTGAAAATAGCGTTTTTGGCACAATACTTACCATTGGCACAATTCTCTCAAATCCTTTTCTTCTTCAAAATGTTTCATGCATTTGATTGCAGTTACTTACTTGTTATGTATTATTTGTTCGTAAGATTACTTAAATTTATGTATTTATTTAAATGAGAAACAGCTAATGAATTACATATTATGAGATTTTCTACGTCATATATGTATATGTAACTCTTTTACACGTACTTTTTTTTCACACTATCATCTAATTATGTATCTTAATTAAATATTTTATTGTAGCATTTTTTTTCTAATTATTATAATAATTGTTAATTATACCAACTACAATTTTTTTTTTCCAATTATAAGTATTATTTATTTCTATTTTGTTTCTAATTATTAGTATAATTTATTTTTCTTATCATCTCTATATAATGTGTCCTACAACTGTTCATTATCTTTTGTTCTATATTCCTGATGAAAGCCTAAAATTTGGGCTGAAACGTTAGCACAAAAAAAATTAAGTTTCAACTTTCAAAATAAACGGCTTATTTATAATAACTGTAGAGCATTTGGACCGAAATCCGAACAACAGCCTATTTCTATTTATAAAAGAAAGTGCCATTTCATTAGATTTTCTGGTCATCGCAGTATCTCAAAATTGACTCTGGTTGTTAAGCTAAAATTTTTCCTGGAGGTTTGTCTTACAGTCTAGATATGCAATAAGGCTGAGTTTGGAAAAATTAAATCTCTAAGTGGTTCAAAAAAATATATTTCTAAAATGTAAAGGATAATTGGTTTTTGAATAATTCAATAGCTATACCTCGCCTGAACAATTATAAGTACTCATTTAAATGACAATCAAATTTCTAACTAGCTGGAAGCAAAATCGTCTTGATCTGGCAATGTATTAGCAAATATTCAAAGATATTCATAACTAATATATTTGAGCATATTGGACATTTGTATTCATGTTTCACATTAAGGTTCCCATGAAAACATGTTCGATTGTTACCAGTATTTTTATAAATGTAAAACAAATATGACATGAAATATATGTTTTGAAACAAAAAAAAAAAAAAAAAATGTTTTGCTTATTAAAATATACTTCTTTATATTAAAATTATTAATTACGTAAATACAAGAGTTGGGCTGAATGTTTTTAATTTTCTAATGGAAAGAAGTAGCATAGGTTTCCATTTCACCACCGCTTCGAGTAAAAGCACTCTCTATCACATCCCATCAAAACTTTTCTTGATTGTTACAATTTTGTGGGTGGTTTTGTTTTATTTTTAATTTACCTCATTTTTTTGTTTTTTGCTTTAGAGAGAGGTATACTCTTTTTAATGATTTTTTTTTTCAGGCATTTTACAGATTTTTTTTTTATTTTATAAAACGCTAAAATTGATTAAAAAGTTTCTATAAATTTATGCCATGTAGTCTTTCATTGCAGCTAGGTTTCGTGTTAATCAAATTCGCCTGATACGCTAAAATGTTATTATTTAAAAAAAAAAAAATTGACTATGTTGCTTTTTTAATGGTAGTTAGAAATGTGTAAATATAAACAATAAAGTGACGGTCTAAACGAGAAAAAATGGAAAATATTTTCTATTATTTTTCCTTTCCACTCCTAACATCATAACTTTTCCTTCACATTATTACTCATATATAGATAAAATTTGTGCATATATATCCACTATATTTCATACTTTAATGGTTCCTATTTTATATGGAAAATTAATATTTATGGACATTATCTTAATCATAAATTTTGTTCTGTATACACCTTCCGTTATTATATTAAAGTCATTGTAATCTAATTACTAGATGTTTTCATCCATCTGTTTCTATTCTTTTGTTTAAATATTGACATCCTCTGACTCAATAGCTTATAAAATATTATTTTTAATGTTATTGTAATTTTAATAATTCTATGTACTTCCCTTTTTTCTGTATCCCTTTAATTGTTCATACATATGTTACTATACACTCATGGTATCCTTTTGATTCTTTTTGCCCTGAAGATGACCCACAACGGGGGTCAAACGCTAGCAGACAATAAATAGTTAAAACACTACTTCATTTATTTACCGCCATCAGGACTAATTCCTTCCTGAAAAATATTTTCCCTGTTTTAAAAAAATTCTTTTAATATTATTATTAAACAGGATGCTATCACTAACTTGGTGGGCTCATAGTGTGATAAATAATTATTAAAATTTTATTATTTTTATTCAATTAGTAAATGAATTATTTTTAAAGGAGAATGTTATTAGTTATACTTTTTTTTTAACACAATATAATCTTTTAAGTAATTCTAATATACTCTCTTACTTTGATGAAAGAAAAATTTTCGTATCGAAATTATTTTATTAATAAGGAGGGTATGTTCTCCACTTGGTTAACATAGTCTTTAAGATTATTAATTTAACAATTAAGGATGTGATATAACTTGATTAAATTCTCAACATGATTTACATTAAACCCTAGATATTGCAGTTATAAAATTAAATTTTTTTTACATTTGTCTAATCTAACTTTTATTCTTCAGAGCTCTGTTTAAATTAAATAATTTCATTTTAGCACATATTACGTCAGATTAGAAATATTCTTAATCTTCTATGTTTTTTTTAATTATAAGAATTTTAGCCTTTAGTTGTTTATTTCACATTTCATTTTGTCATGTTGTATAACTGTGTTACCAGGATGTTCGATGTTCTATCGATTACTATGGGTGCTGTAGTATGCCAGTGAGCTATTTTATATTTCAACAATATACCTATTCTTGCCCGATTAACATTAAAACAAATTTTTTTAAATTTTAAATAAAAGTATGTTCACAAATTTAAGCACCATCGCAGGAAATTTTACCGGACTTCGAAGACTGTTATATGTAATAAATTAAACCGTTCTATGATTTTTTTTATTACATAAATCGCATGGCATTCCTGGTCTAAACGAATTATTCATGATAAATTTTATCATAATACAACCTTTTTATTATTTATTAGGAATATTTGATAATATTAAAAAAAATCTAGTGCACGCAACAGACCATTTTCATTTACCTATGTTGTTAAAATCAATTTAAGAATTTTTAACTACAGTTAATGATGTTAACAGGTGAAAGAATTCATCACATAGGGTTTCTATAGAATCCTCTATTTTACTAAATAATCTATTTTATTATTATCAACAAAAATAAGTCAATTTTATCGGCCTTTCATCACTCTCCATTAACTTTCACAATTTTATGTATAAGATGATATTTTTTCTTTTAATGACAACAACAACAATTTTTATTGAGTAAAATTACAATCTGTCCCAATTTGGACATTAATAGTAGTGCTGAAAGATATCATACATACTACATTCATACAATATTTACATGGCATAAAATTACAATACAATATGTACACAATAATGAATCAATACAATAGTCAAGAATTCACTTATACCTATATACACATACACACACTCATACGTACATCACATTGAGTGGAGAATCTAGCCAGTGCTAGAACTCCAATATATTTACAACAGGTCGCGGGGCCACTGCCGTTTCAACCTTCTAGGTGGGTTGTATGGATGAGTGGAGCTGGATAGGGATTGAGCTAGAGGATTAGGATGATGAAATAGGTTCTGGTGGAATTTGGAAAATTTGGATGGAATTAGGTCTGAAATAAATGGAACATTAAGGTCGTGGTGCAAGGTATAGTTGGAGACATAATAAGGAGCATTTACTATTGTACGGAGGACTTTGGATTGAAAGGATTGAATGCGTTTGATGTTAGTACGTTTAGCTGTCCCCCACAGTTCAAGTCCGTAGGTCCAAATGGGCTTCAGTATTGTCTTGTAGATTAATAATTTGTTGTCAACTGTAAGTTCAGATTTTCTGTTGAGTAGTCGGTATAACTGTCCGAATCGTCGGTTGAGTTCTTGTCTTTTAAGTCTTGTATGTGGGTTCCAAGTCAATCTTTTGTCTAACTGTAAGCCAAGATACCGGACTGTATCTGAGAGAGGAATTGGTAATGAGTTGAAATAAACTTGCGGACAGGAGTTTCGTCGAAGAGTGAAGGTTACGTGTTTGCATTTGGCTTCGTTCACCTTTATGCGCCAAGCATTACACCAGTCTTCGATAAGAGAAAGGTGTCTTTGCAGATTTAAGGATGCTGTTTCAGGATTGGAACTGGACGATAAGATGGCGGTGTCGTCTGCAAAAGTTGCCAGAAAGGTATCAGGATGTGTAGGAATATCAGCAGTGTAAAGGATGTAGAGGACGGGTCCCAAGACGCTACCTTGAGGAACACCGGCCTCAACGGGATAAAGGTTAGAAAATTCTACACCACAGCGAACGCGGAAGGAACGGTTTGAGAGATAGGATCGGAGAATAAGGTATAGAGACTGGGGTAAATGGGTTTTCAGCTTGAAGAGTAATCCAGTGTGCCATACCCGGTCAAAAGCTTGCGCAATGTCCAGAAACGCACCAGAACAATACTCTTTGCATTCAAGAGCTGAGGAAATATGGTCTACAACTCGGAGCCCCTGTTGAACTGTGGAATGCTGAGGACGGAATCCAAACTGATGGGAAGGAAGATTTTGAGATTCTAATATGGGTAGGATACGTTTAAGAAGAAGCCTTTCGAAGATTTTTGAGAGGATGGGGAGTAGACTAATAGGCCTGTAGGATGAAGTGTTGTTGGAAGGTTTGCCTGGTTTTAGAAAAAGAATGATAGTGGAATGTTTCCATAACAGAGGAAAATAGGTGGTGCGTAGGATGCAGTTGTAAATATAAGTAAGGAATATAATAGCTTTCTGCGGAAGTTGTCGGAGGATCTGGGGAGTAAGGAGATCGTGTCCAGGAGATTTACGGAGGGTCAGTTTTTGGAGAAGATATTTGACCTCAGAGGGATTAATAGCTTTAGGAGGTAGGGAAAGTGGAATTGGTGACATAAGAAAGTCTTGCACTGTTGCGGTGTGATTGGCGTGGGATTCCGGGTGAGGAGTGAAAACTTTGGAGAGGTGTGTGGCGAATTCTTCGGCTTTATCTTCATCAGACGCAGCCCAGGAGTCATCACCACGTCGGAGAGGATGGGAAACTTGATGGTATTTTAGGATCTTTTTCGTGATATTCCAGAGGGAATTATCACGAGCTGAAAGAGAGGAGAGGTAGGAATTAAAGGACTGGGAACGGAAGGTCGCCAACTCCCTTTTCAATTGTCTACAATAGAAGTTATAGGAGCGGCGATCTGTTGGGTGTCGGGTGCGCTGCCATAATGATCTTGCTCGGCGTTTGGTATGGATGAGGTCTAAAATATGTTGTGGAAAATGATTTTGGTGAGGATTTATATTGGAGTGTTTAGGAGAGGAGGCAGTCCAGACAGCTTGTTGGATGGCGG
Organism: Piezodorus guildinii; assembly: GCA_023052935.1. Lineage (NCBI taxonomy): Eukaryota > Metazoa > Arthropoda > Insecta > Hemiptera > Pentatomidae > Piezodorus > Piezodorus guildinii. Next base: position 123,477,218 of record CM041296.1, on the reverse strand, counting down.
TGGTAAAGGAATAGACGGAATTATCTAGGTCATCTGGGGTTTTGAGGGTTACTCTGAGGTCAATATTATCGGTAAGGATTTGGCGAAAAAGGTTCCAGTTGACAGGGCCTCGGATGAATGATGGTGGAATGGGTTTTGGAATTGGAGTGAGAGATACTTTTAGGATCAGTGGACTATGGTCTGAGGATAGTTCATCAAGGCGAGTTACAGACAAGTTGAGGGAGCCTAATCCGCTGTGGATAAAGAAGTCGAGGATGTCAGGATTGCGGTTAGGATCGGTTGGCCAGTAGGTAGGGGAGTCAGGAGGTAGGATATTAAAATTTCGGGAGTTGAGTGCAGACAGCAAATTTCGTCCCCGAGAATTCGTGGTTCTGGAACCCCACTGCTGATGCTTGGCGTTTAAGTCTGCACCCAGAATGAAGCAATTTCCTAAGGAATCTAGGAAGGATACAAATTCGGAATTGGAAATGGAATGTTTAGGAGGGCAATATGCAGATGTGAGGGTTACCGGAAAGGAAAAAGTCTTGATTACTATGGCTGTGGCTTGTAGGAAATCATAGGTGGGAAGTGGGAGTAAATGATGAGAGAGGGATTGGTGGACAATGATAGCAGAACCGGCATGGGCTTTGCCGTCTGGGTGGTCAGTACGGTATGTCATGTATTGCGGTATTTTGAAGTACTGTTTAGTCGTTAGTCTTGTTTCAGTTATAAGTGCAACATCGATTGTTTTGTCTTGCAACAACGCTGTCAGTTCGTCAGTATGATTTCTAACACCATTCGCATTCCAAAGGAGAATGGATAAGGAGTTAGGTGAATTCATTTAAGGATTTTTCAAGGCAGGGATTAAATTTGATACTAGATTTGTAAGGAGTGATATAAGCGGCATAACAAGAGATTTGATTTCGGAGATGAACGATGTCATTAGACTGGTAAGATCTGTGACGTTTGATGGTGAAGGGATATGAGAAATTTGATGTTGAGGAGTTTTTTGAAGATTAGGTAAACTTTGAGAAGTAGATTGTTGTACAATAGATTGAGATTGTTGAGGAAAACGTTGTTCCGGCAGTGCCTCGACTTCATGATTCTGGTTTCCACCTCCAAGCAAGTGGGCAAATGACACGTTAGAATTTACAAGTTTAGATGGTTCTCTTCTGCTTCTGGTTGGTGCAGCTGTTTCATTCGTATCCTGAGGTTTTTGGTATCTGGTTCGGAGTTTCTTGTAGATTTCACATCCCTTGTAGTTAGCCGGGTGGTCCTTGAGGCACAGAGCACATACAGCGGGTGTAGATCTTGATCTTGTACATTCTTCTGTTTTATGCTGTTCACCGCATTTCACACAGCGTGGTATGTGATGGCAATAACTTTTGGTATGACCATATGCCTGACAGTTATGGCACTGGACTATTTCTTTCTTTGTGTAAGGTTTTTCAACCTTTACACGGGTATAGTAGAGTCTACTGAGGTCATAGATATTTTCGACTCCTGCTGATGGTTCCAAGTCCACGAAGAATAGAGGCAGTGGACTTTTATCTTTTAGAACGTTGGTGACTTGCCTCACTTGGAATCCTAGTTCTGTCAGTTCTTCTTTGATAGCTTCAACGGGTGTTGAGGAATGTAGGTTTCTGATTACGACCCTTAATGCTCTCTCCTGGCGCAGCTGATAAGTATGAAAGTCAGCTTTGGTCTCAGTCAGATATTTCACAATCTTTCTGTAGGTTTCAGCAGTAGTCGGAGATATTTTAGTATCATTGGTTCTACTTATACAATAATAACTATTAGGATCAGTTACTTTGTTTAAATGCGCACACATAAGTTTAAAATTTTTAATATTTTTAACAAATATTGGTGGAGGTAGTGGTTCCCTGGGTATAGGAGAAGATTCCATGGTTTCTTTTTCATTTTGGAGGATTTGAAATGGATTCGGTGTAAAAAACGGGGATTCATCAGTTATTCCTTGTGATGATGTGCCGGGGTGGTTCAGATCCTAATGAGGTAGCTGACGTGGTCGCTGGTGGAATCATTTTTTTATTTTGTTCACGGCGGGGTCTCTGTTTTGTGGGAGACGAGTTTGAACCTGCAGATCTAGATCTTTTACTTGCAGACTTTGAGGACATGACTTGATGAAAATATCTCATTGATTAAGAAAATAATAATAATAATAAATAAATAATGAGATAAGAATTAAAGATAAAAGAAAGATAATAAAAAGAAAAGCAAGCCCGAGCTTGCCGAGCTAGCGGCAATCAGCTGATCAGTGACCCTCCTTTCACTTTTTCGTGATTGTACAAAGTAAATTATAACTTTGCTTACCGAAATTTCTCCAATATTCACTGCCGTAGTATTCCTGAGGTCTAGTGATATTCTCCAGACTGAATTCAAGCGAATTCCTACTGAAAAAAGCAAAAATCTGAGAGACGATGTAACGTATGACTGCTATCATCGGGCGCATCAGCTGATGATATTTTTTCTAAAATCTTTTGCTTTTAAACAGCATATTATACATCTATATTACTCTTTTCATGGTCAAAACCACAAAAAATGCAAAACAAATTATTGAGTTTGATCTATACTCCTTTGATTGTGTATAGGATTCTTTCAACTTATATTTGTGGCGGTTGTGAATAACTAGTTAAGTCAAAATCTTTCATTTTCCAGGGGAGCGACTTAAAGTTTTGCGTTATACCAAAATAGAGTTATTAATTCAGCTATCTTTCCACCTGAAATTTCTTCCACCAAGAAATTCCTTTAACCACTTTAACACGACGTAGGAAAAGGTCTGAGGGAGCGATACGTAAAGTTAACTCATTTTTTATATAACTCGAGTTATCTAGTTTTTCACGACCGCCGCAGATATATTTACCAGTTTTATCAACGCTAACAAGATGATTTGTTTATTTTTTCGATATATATGAACATTTTTTTATATTGTATTTAATTTCAATATACGATCCTTTTAGGAGAATATAATAATACCAATATTATGTTTTTTTTATTTCTCTAGCTCGGTTAATTTATAGCTCTAAAATTTATTATGCCTTGAAGAACTAGTTTCATAGACATTATTACTTGACTATTATAAACATATTTGGCTGTATAAATCCATCTACTCATTAATTGCTATTTATATTTATAAAGTAGTTTCAATAAATAAAATTAAAAAAATTAACTTACTCTCGACAAAATAAAATGTAATATATAGTTTCGATCGCGTTGAAGTAATCGATATCTTCGGGCAGGTCCTTTTCGTTTCTTAGGAAAGATAAGGTTAATTTTCAAATCATATCTTGTTTTTTTAGTAAATATATTTAATATAACAACGAATAGATAAAAAATATCAACAGTTTGATGGCTTCAAAGGCATTGATTTCCTTATGAAACTCATATTCATTAGTTTGGAAGTGATTGGCATTTCGCTTTGCACAACTGGCAAATGGCAATATGCTTAGCCAAACATGGATGCCAAGAGATGAGGAGATCAAAGCCATATTGCAGGCAATCTTGCAAGCTTGCAATCTTGTCTCAAAATTAATCCTATCCCCAACAAAGCTCTATTGTGATATATAAAGTACTTTAATAAAAGGGAAATTGGGTTGTGAAAACTATTTAAAAAATCTTATTAAGCCATAAACATTGACGTTGAAGTTGATATATTCACTTTTAATTGTCTATATGTATCTTTTGTTTCGCATGTAATTAATTACTGTAGTTTAGTGATATACTAATAAAGTTTGTTAATACCTTGTTATTGGTAATATTTTATGAACATAAATTCTGCTTTACTCGTGTTCTTTTAAAAGTTATAATTACTTATACTTATAATTGTTCTTTATTTCCTAGTACGTTTTTCATTGATTAAGTAAACTTATTAAGATATTGTTATTAGTTCATAAGTCATTTAATATTTCGTCCTACTAACCATCAGAATTATATCTATGCATATAAGGAACGATTATATAATAAACAATTTTTTTAAATTAAATAAAACTTGTAATATTCCATTTAATAGAATTTTTTTAATGATATTACTTTTATTATTTAATTTTTACTCTCCGGAAGAAATTACAGTGATTCTGAGGTAAAATAGAATTTAGCCAGTTTTAGATTTCTTCCAAAAGACATTTTATTAAAATGAAAAATATTTATGGACGTTTCAGGGAATTTACTCATCATCAGGTTTCTATAAACAATGTCAACACATCACTATTACAATCATTATAATGTAAATGATTGAACATTTGTTGTTAATTTTAAACAGTTATCAAAAAATATCACAACATTATAAAAGAAATATATTTAAAAGATATCAAATCAACAGTACTAAATTTCTTATGAGCCCGTTCACTATAAATTAATATAATTTTATTAAATAAGTAATTTAAACGTTAAAAAGCTAAAAGAAATTAGGTAAGGCACTGCCCTACCTCTTATTTTTTAAATTAACAACAATTTACATTTTTACATAACATTACATTTAATCGTTTTTTTAATAAATTTGTTTTGTATATAGATATAAAATAATATGTATATCAACGAATTATAATTTTATTTTTACCTCTCTTAATGCATTTGACCATTAATTCAATTTTCACATTTTACCCTCAATAACACAGCAATTACACTGACTACATTGCTGGAACACCGGGACTAAAACAAAACACGACTGGGGTATTTCTGGATGTCGTCCAGGCGTTTGATTAAGTCTGGCAACAGAGACTTCTCTTCAACATATAACGTTCATAGTTGGACGAGACACTTGCCTACAAATTTTTAACAGTGAAAATCAAATTCCCTTAACTGATGGATGATTTTTCTTAAAATTATTAAACCTAAAAGTTATACAGAAATTTACATATTTAGATAAACCAATGTAGAATTACGCCTCACAGATTTACGGTTCTGCAAAAAAAAAAAAAAAAAAAAAAAAAAAAGTAACTTTTAAAAACTAAAATCTTTCAATGAAAAATGTTGTGAGTCATGATTTCAACTACATAAAACGTAAACAATAAAACCCAATGTAACGAATTTTAATGCAAACATGCTCTTTATTTAGGTTTCCGTAGTAGACATAAGGGATATAAGAACAAACTAATAAATGATATGGCAGTTATCTCGATTTTCATCAGATTACATTAAAAAGGAACAGGATGAGAAATCTAGTCGATAGAGAAATAATATATCGGATATAATAAATAAATCAAGTCAAAGAAAATTAGTTCACTTCAATATTTTTACTTTAAAAATATTTCATGCAAATTATTATGATTTTGAAACTTTTCATTTGACATTAATTTCAATATTTTACATTTTTTTTTGCTGAAAAATCGTTTATCAACTTTCCCAATAAAATGGACGAACTAGAAGAACTACTTTATATTATGAATTTCGGACCTTTGTACAATTTTGTCTAAAACGATTCTGACGATTTACATTGAACTCTCTACATCGATGTAAAGTTTAATGGGATTTAATCAAATTTAGGTTTCTTTCCGATTGAAATAGTTTGACAGGGCTAAATGCTAATATTTAAATTTTCTCCTAATATTTTTTTCAAAAATATTTTTCAATGTAATTTTTGTTTTGTTTTTAACCTAAGAATAGTAATATGGATGTATAATATACGGTTGGGAAGCTAAATATTTTAGAAAAAACATTGTTAACATCATCTATCTTATATACAAAGTTAATGGAGAGTGATGAAAATAACTGATTTTTTTGAAAATAGTAAAATAGGAAATAGATTAATTATCACAAAATACTACCAAAACTGAACATCATTATTTTTTTACCTCCAAATTGATTTAAAAATTCTTAAGTTGATTTTAAGTAAAAGTCGTGTCTTGCCTGCACTATATTTTGTTATTATAAAATTAATGTAATCCTTTTTTATTCTACTTTAAGTTTTAATAACTTTTACTTGTTTTAGTAGTTTCTATCCCTTCAACATCCGTTCTTTTTTTCATTAGAGAATTTATATAATCCGTTTTTTTTTTTATTTTTAAGTCTTAACTTAGATTTTTACGAGATAGGTAAGTTAAAATCGTGTGTTAGATTTTTCCAGGTCTGGTTTATACCATACTTAAAATTGATAAAATGTACTGAAGTCGAGGTCATTTTAATATTGATATAAATTTAAATATTTTTTTGAGGGAAATGTAAAATCATTTTTGATCTGATATTATAAATTAATTCAGCTGTAATTTTGATAAAATGTACTCTGGATGATAGAGCAATACTCCTGATTTATGTGCTAATAAAATATCATTGCCAGAGATATATAAATGGAACGAGATGTAATTAACTTTAAAAATTAATTGAAGAAATTAAATTTTTACAATAAATATATTTTTAATCTTAATTATTTTGTTAATGTTTGTAAAATGAGAATTTCAAGCATAAGGTTTCACGATATTTTTTAATAATTAGGCTATAAAAAAAAAAAATAAAACAATTATAATATATTTTTTTTAACATAGAATTATAGCATTCTCCAGTTGGTATACCTAACGTAGTGTATATGATATTTATTCGCTTATTTAGCTGTAAAATAACAACCAAAAACAATAATAATGAATTCATATGATGCATTTTGCTAACCTTATAATAGAACTTTTGTCTTGCTCGATTTATTTATATCTGCTGACTTGGCGAGTTAAACCTGGCTTGTTGTCAACTCAATTGTAATCATTTTAACTTGATAATTCAAGTTCTTATAAAATTCCTTTCTATTTTGTAAAGAATACCTTTTAAAGTTCTTTGTTTGGTTAAATATCTAACAGGAATACAAACCACGTTGTGAAGTACGTTTTATTTATGTTTTAAGGAACTTGTTATACATGGAAGAAAACATGTTTTTAAACAATCCGGTAAAAAATACGCATTTATCTGTACTATTCCTGAATTAATAAATCTATAACTTTCATATGATTCCTCCATATGATGATTTATTCCAATATGAGCCTTTTTAAACCAAACTGAGACTTGTTTAACAATAAGGGAGTTGTTTATGTTTGTTTATTCATTTAACGCCTCTTTTATACTACTGTTGCTAATCGGACGATGTTACATTGTGAGTCCTAAATTTCGCCTATTCATGCTAAATTATGATAGGGGTCGTTAACGAGTACCTGACATCGCACTTGCTCGGGATCACCATTTTACGTTTCATCTAAAGGACGTCATTACTAAGTATTTTTTAATCTCTATTAAAAATCCTAGGAACATTTTTCGTGTTATAACCTGCTATCTTAGGCATAAAAGTCTGATATACTAACCGCTACACCACAGATGGCCGAGTGAGCGCGTAGTTAAAGTTGGCTGAAATATGTATATATATATATTTTTTAACTTGAAAAAAGGGTATACAATTGTATTCATATTACTGCTTATGCGGGGAAACCGATCCTTATAGTAGACTCGTTTATAGTTATAAACTATTGTTGCATACTGCAGTTCACCTATTTACTCAAATCCAAATTTATCACAGCTTTAATCATTTGATATCAACCAGTCAATACAAAAAAGCGCTAATTTAAATTTTAATTATTTTTGCTTTGCTTTTGGTTGATTATTTTCAAAAAATCCGTTTGCCGTCCGCGGCATTGCTCTAAAGAAGTACTGGAATTTTATTTTTTTAAATTCCCACATAAATATTAGTCTTTGTAACGATGATTCTAACACCTAGTATTGATACCAGCTGGGTATTTTTAAAATTGCGGCTGATTAAAAGTGATTTAATTAAATAAATCAGTTATTTTTGAAGATAGACAAATTTTTTTTCAGTGTTTATTGACCGAAAAACCGCGAGTAATAAGAGAAAAAGACATAAATACACGTACACGCATAACTCAGTTACTTTTGAAGATAGAAAAAAATGTTTATAGTTTTAGAATCAGCAAAGCGCAATAAACAAAAATAAAAAATGTAAAAAAAAAAGTTTTTCCTAACACTACACAAATAAAAAAGTAATTTTACAGAAAATTTAATTTCCTACAATATGAGATGAAAAAAAAATTATTGAAATTGGTTGAGAACTAGCAGGAATATAGTGTTTTGAACTTATCAGAGGTGATATACCATTTTCCTTTAAATTATTTATATTTTTTTCATTTTAATTAATTGCCTCCTAACAGCTATATAAACAGTTATACCCGTATATAGTTATTTGGAAATAATAAATCATTGTGTATATATGTATATACTGATATTTTCGGAAGATCTAACATTTAAGCATCTTTATTAATCCTCCAGATCGAACCCAGCTGTGGCAGAATACATATTTATTGCGTTATTTTAGCTGTGGTATAGCTGGACCCCCAGAGGATTACCTAACCGCTAAAAAAGTGGGTACCTAAAAATTGAGAGAAAAAAACCTGGTGATATAGCAGGAGAATCACCGTATGTCATAGAAATAGTTCGAAACCCTATCTAAGATACCTCATAGGCTGTAGAGAATTTTTTTGTTTAAAGGTTTAAAGCTGATCAGGAAAGATTTTTTATGATGAAAAAATTAACAAGTTATAACATTCTAGATAACATATTTTTTTTTTCCTTTGTCGTCTGTATTTATGAATTGTATATGTTCATGGTGTACGATCAATTGCAGTGAATCGTATTACAATAATTTATTTTTTAACGACCAAAATAAGTATTAAAAGGAAATAAGTAATACCAACGTAATTATGTACCCTAGATTTTTATTTATTTTTTCTTATTTTTTTTTACTTTCCATTATCTTTTCCTCAGTTTTATTTTATTATATGTATCTTTTATTTATGTTATAAATGGAATCTCGCTGGTTAAATACTTATCTTTCTTGTGTGTGTCATGTACTATTTTCTTAAAAAAAGAATTAAAAAAAAAAGTAAAAACATTAGATTCTAAAATTATTAATGAGGCGGCCTGTTCGCCAAAGTGGTCTAGTGTCATCCATGTTCAAAATAGATTGTGGACTGGACCAACTGTTGTAACATAGTAATGTTGGCTAGGCTAAAATAGTATATATATTTTCTTCTACACTAGTTTAATAACGTAATGAAATTTTTTAATGTTACATTTATTAGATTTTTTAAAATAGATTTATTGCTATTTACAACTGTATAATGATATACATCTAGTAAATGAGATATAAGGTACAAATGTCATGGATTCACATGTGGGGATACTACCCATTGGCAGCTCTCCAAAGAATATGTTAAACTAGAAGGTCTCGGGGCCCTCTTCTTTTTAGACGCCTCGGAGGATTATCAGGGATTGTAGAATAAGCAATGATTGAAAATAGTAGATTAGAGTGGGAATGGAGTTTGTCATGAAAGGAGTGTACCTGGTTCGCGCCAAGTCAGCAACATAGGGAATGTTAAGGTTTTTATGGATGAGTTTATTTGTGACAAAATATGGAGCATTGAGGATTTTTGATTGCAAGGATTAGAGACGGGAAGAATTTAATGGTTTAGTAGAGCCCCAAATCTCTACTCCGTAAGTCTACATCAGTCTGATGATAGTCATGTAAATGAGCCTTTTGTACTTAAGTGGAAGGTTAGAGCGTTTGTCCAGTAAATGTTGAAGTAGTCGAAAACGTCGGGCAGTTTTTTGTCTTTTCAGTCTTGTATGAGGGTTCCAAGTAAGACGTTTGACCAGGTGTAGGTCCTAGCTATCGGATCTATTTAACCGATATTATTTAGTTTACCAGTATAATAAACAAACTAAAATATTTTAATGCTGTATTTTCATTCATACATCATAAATATATGATAATGTCAGTTATTGTCCCAAAAATTTGTTTCGTCTCCCTCGCTTTTTATTCTTCCATGTTAAACGTTGATAGGATTGATTCCTACTACAATTATTACTGGTATAAAAATTACACAAAAAAACTTATACTCAACTTATTTATCATATTGCTTATTTTAACAATTAAAAATGCCATTCATCTTTAAACAAATCTCAGAACGCAAAATTTAAAACGAGGAGCCTATTCACCACTTTTATATTAACCAAGTTTCTATCTACTCGCTTTTGTTCTTAACGATTGTCTTTAATACTCAAATAAAAAAAAAAAAGAAAATGCGTATTTAATTTCATACTGTTATTTTAAAAAATAAATTACCCTTTGTTATAGAGGTCACTTTAGAATAACATTCACAGAATATAAAAAAAGGATTCAGAATCCGAGAGTGAATAAAATAAATATAAACAAATAATTTTATGAAATAGACTTATGCAAATAATAAAAAAAAATAAAGAAATAGAACCTTATTTACAATTCTATCTTAACTTTGTGGTCATGAGTTAACTCCGATAAGTAACCATTGCATTGACAAATTTATTGAATTATTTTCTACTAAAATATCTATGTCAATTTTTTTTTTCCTGTTATTACAGTAACGTATATAATATATACTGGAAAGAAAATCTCGATTCTTCTTGGTCGAGTTGCTTTATACTGACCGTGACTTTAGATGATTGTGCCTTTTGACCTCGTTCGATGTTGGCGTGACATCCATATCGTGATTGTTGTCCTAATATTCTTCGAGCCAAGAGGTGTAAAAAGAATAATCTCCCCGAAACGGCTTACTAAATTGTTATTGGATTTTTTCATGGCATCAGGTGATTTGTTTTTATTTGGCTAAAATAGTAATCTATTACGTGTTATTTTTGAAATTTTAATTTTATTCGACACTTGTGTGAGTGTCAATTTTCGGATCCTTTCTTTGTTAGAATGATTATAGACAAAAAGATAAACTATTTTCTATATTCCACTCCCATTCGAAATTAAAATAATATAACATTTACAATGTCTAAAAGTGTCAATCATGTTTGGTTTCAAACAGTAGAGACCTCTATTATTAATTTTATTTGTTTTTCAATCGTTTTATTATATTCAGATTTATAATAAAGAATTTTCTTTTTTTCCTATTGTATTTGGCAAAAGCTTTTTTCTTTTATAGAATTTTAAACAACCGATTTAAAGTTTAATCGCTTTTGTTTTTGGTTATCATGTATTATTTTTGTTCTCTTATATTTTATGTATACATCATAAATTATTTTTTCGGTTTTATATTAGTGATTTAATCTTAAAAAAAAAAAAAATGTACCTCTATAACCCACGAAGGTCTTGGGCTCAGTACATATTTAGAGATTCATACTCTTTCTAAGACAACGTGCCGTACAATGAGGTGACGAGATCACACTCCACTATCAGGTTTTGTTTCCACTTTTAGGTACCTCAACTTTATTAAGGCTGAGTGTAGCCCTGAAAGGTCTCCATACCCCAGGGTCACCACATGGCTGTATTATCAGAATAAGTAATATTCTACCATAGCCGGGATTCGAACCCATGGCCTGGAGAATAGTAGACTAATGTTCTATACATACTCATTGAAAGAGAATTTTGATCTATCAAGTGTATAAAAATTCATTTTGATCTAAAATTCAGAATATAAAAAAAAAAATGTATAACTATATGATTAGAAACATTACAATGTTACATTAATTTAATCATTATGTATTATGTTTATTAACTGAAAATTTATTTACTTTATTACCGCGAAAAATAATGTTTTATTATACCGCTTTTCTAGCGTATTTTTAATTTGTTGGCATAGATTACATTTTTTTTTTAATTACGCTATTTTTAAAATGATTGTCTAAAAAAATAAATCAACAAGCTTTAAACTTTTAGCTTTTATGTTAGTGAGTGAAGAATTGTTTAGATAGTTAGGAATGTGTGTGTGTGTGTGCGTGCGTGTGTGTGTGTGTGTGTGTGTGTGAGTGTGTGTGTGTGTGTGTGTGGATGTGTGTGTGTGTGTGGGGTGTGTGTGTGTTCGGTGTGCGTTTAGTAAGGAGAAATCGTACGAAACTTGAATTTCGTATTTAGGAAGACAGTTATAGCAACTTTATCATTCAAATAGAATTAACAGATGTGCCACTTAACCTATGCATTTTGCTAATTTTTTTCCGATTTTCTCCAAAACGTCTATTACGTTTATGACTAAACTTATACTGATGCAAACATAAATGAGATTTTTTTTCTGGTTTTATCTGATGAAAAGACCTGTAATTTAGTTAATTAGAAATGATTAACCATTTAAGATTTTTAGAAAAAATAGCTAAATATAAAATATAAAAGAATTTGGTTCAAATGAAGGAAACAATATCAGAAACATGTTGAAGTTTAATATATCTTTAGAAAGTTTAAGGTTTTATAAAGAAATTTAGGTAAAATACAAAGTTGTAAAAGGCAATAAAGAGTAACGGATGTACATAAACATTATTACATATATATATATATATATGTAGATAAATATTTCTACTTTTATATGATTTAATTAAAACAAAATTTTTTTTTTTTTTTTTTTTTAGCTATTATTAGAAACGTCGGGTCCATGACTCTTAACTTGGAACAGACTGTTGGTATATCGTAGTTGCCTAGGTCAAACAGTTATATTTTTACCCCTATTAATGATTCACGATTAATTTCGAAGTAGAATCGGTCACTAAACTCTTATTTAAGGTTTTATAAAGAAATTTAGGTAAAATACAAAGTTGTAAAAGGCAATAAAGAGTAACGGATGTACATAAACATTATTACATTATATATATATATATATATATATATATATATATATATATATATATATATATATATATATATATATATATATATATATATGTAGATAAATATTTCTACTTTTATATGATTTAATTAAAACAAAATTTTTCCATACTTTTATCAAATTTATGTTTATTTAAATCTTGTCTTCAAGAAGGTCAGTAAGTGAAAGTTAAATGTTGCACACACCAGATTTTTTTTTTTTTAGCTATTATTAGAAACTGTCGGGTCCATGACTCTTAACTTGGAACAGACTGTTGGTATATCGTAGTTGCCTAGGTCAAACAGTTATATTTTTATCCCTATTAATGATTCACGATTCATTTCGAAGTAGAATCGGTCACTAAACTCTTATTTAGTTTATATATTTTAGAAAATGCTAGTGTATTTTTTTGTTTTTAGAATTTTCCTACTGTTTTAATATTAAATTAGGCTAAAAGTACCACTAACCCCACTTGTACAATATACGAGTAATACTTTGGTGAAATTGTATGTAATTAGTGAAATACCACAATATGTATAAAATCGGAGGCTTGTGGCCACTTGTAAGGTAATGAAAAATAAAAATCTTAATATTAAAAAAAAATTAGATAATTGAATTTTTACTTTCGACCAGCTTCCGAATGCTTTATTTGGACACACCTTAGTTCCAAGCCAAACCATTATCAAACATTGCAAACATAAGCTTGTGTAACTAACTTACTAACCTCTGTACTATTGTGACTTTAAGTTTAAATTATTTTCGTTTACTCTACTTTTATTCAGTAATAATTAATTTTATTTTACAATATAATTTAAATTTATTTAGAAATAGAAATAGAAATAAAAAAAAAACTTTTATTCTGGGACTTAGTCCCTTAAGAATAGCACAAAATTCACAAACTAAAATAGCACATCTGGCCAGAAAACATTAGATAGATTTAATTATTTACATAGGTAAAATAGGCAAAGAAAGAAATTTAAATAAATGTATGTACATAAACACATCTATGTACAAAAGAAAAGAAAAGGTATAAAGTAAAGTAAATAAATACAGTAAATGAAAAGTAAAAAAAAACTAATTTTGAACACAAAAAAGAAAAAGAAATATACACATATACAAAATTTAAAAAAATAAAATAAATATGGTATATATAAGATATTTAGTTAATATAATGATTCAATTATAATGAAAATGTAATATAAAATTAAAGATCAACAAGCGTCAGTTTGGGATAAAAGATGTTGGAAAAGGTGATATTTGAATGTGGATAAGGAAGAAGCATGACGTATATTAGAAGGAATGGAATTTATTAATTTTTATTTATTTATTATTTATTAAGTGTTGATCGTACTGAATTTTTTTTTTTTTTAAGTTTAACTATTATTAGAAACTGTCGGGTCCTTGACTCAAATTAGGAGCAGACTGTTGGTATGTTGTAGTTGCCTAAGTCGAGCAGGCAACTACAACTATTTTTACCACATATAATGATTCACGATTAATTTCTAAGTAGAATCAGTCACTATACGGAATTTTGGTTCATATATTTTAGAAAATAAATCTTTCCTTTCGATCTGTTCGTGAATTCTTTATTTGGACACAGCTTAGTTCCAAGCCAAACCATTATCAAACACTGCAAACCTAAGCTTGTGTAACTAACTAACCTCTGTACTGTTCCGTATATTCGATCATTTTGGGAATGTGACTTTAGGTTTAAATTATTTTCGTTTTAAAAGTAAAAACTGAAAGTAAAAATAAAAATGTTTAATGATGGAAGAATTTTTGACTGTAGGAACAAATGAAGGAGATATTATTTTGGGGTTGCCGCCAACAATCGCCCTGAAGATGAACTAAAATTAAGGCCAAAAACGTTGCACAATAAATTAGGTTGGCTTAATTTAAGTTTTTCAATGCACTGCACCGCCAACTAATTTCTCTAGAAACCAATAGAAGTTTATGAATTATATAATATTTCTAATTTCATTAATGTTTGCGTGAAAGAAGAATATTTTATTGTATGGAAAAATATTGATGTAATTATGGACGAAAAAATTGAGAGGATAAATGTGCTAAGGAGAGGGTAGATAAATAAATATAGAAGTTAAATTTTTTATGTTGTCAATGAAAGACGTATATTTTGGCAGAGTATTTATGTAGAGTGTATGATATTACATGCTGAAGTAAAGTGAAAGTGCAACAAAAAACAAAACAAAATCTGGTGCACAACACACGACTTTCACTTACCGTCGTTGTTAAAATCGATTAAAGAAAAATATAGTAAGAGATAAAAATGAGTGATAATAATAAAGAATTAATTAAATTGAATTTCTATAGAAACATGCGTTTTATTAAAAAATCTATTATATTATTGTTTAAAATGATCAGTCTTTCCAACACCGTTTTTTACTTTCTTTGATTGTATAGCGTGCATGAGTTCTTGCATGGATGTAGTTTTCGAGATTTACCGCATTCGGTTGTTTCTTGAATGTTCGCAACGCTTTTTTCCTGTTCTTTATTGCCCTAGAGCACTCTGTCGACCACCACGGAACTGTAACTCGTCCATTCACTTGTGTACGTCTTGGGATAGAACAATGGGCCGCGTAAGTTATTGTTTCCATTATGGCTTCATACTTAAAACCTACATGGCGATCAACTAGCTTCAAGTTTAAGGAGTCCGTTAAGTTCCGATACAGCTCCCAATTTGCGTTTTTCAAGAGCCAGTGATTGCGGTGGATCTTGCTGGGAGTTCTATCGAGAAATTGTATTAATATGGGGAAATGGTCACTTCCTTAAGTGTCATCAATAGTGCTCCACCTGATTTTTGGGTGCAAATGACCCTTGTGGTTGAAAAACCCTAAGAAATAAATAAATAAATAAATAAAATGATCAGTTAGTTTTATTGGTTTCTCATCACTCTTTATAAACTTTTACTAGCTTGTGTATAAGATAATATTTTTTCTAAAATCATCACCTTTCCAACGGTATATTATACATCTATATTACTTTTCTTATGTTCATAAACGAAAAATTGCATTAAAAAATATTTTTTGCAGTTTTCTCCTTTAGTTAGATATCGAATTCGTTCGGCTTGTATATTTACCTCTTTTTAATCGATGATAACAAGATTATGTGGTTATTTTTTTAGTATCTACAAAATTAAAGATACTTTAGAGGAAGAAAATTTGAATTATCGGCATTTAAGCCATGTCAGACTATAAAAAATGAAACTCACATGATATTAAAGCCTATCGAATTTTTACATCGATATATAGAGTTTAATATAAATCGTTAGAGCCGTTCTTGAGAAAGGTGCAAAATGTATGTTTCGAAGTGGCTCTTATGGCTCGCTGAGTTTAATGAAAAAGTTTCTGTAACATCTCGGGCGTATAGTTGTCTCAAATATGAAATTTCAGTTTCATAGGACTTTTTGTTTACGCGCGGGAATTTCCACACACACGCGCACACATACCTTTTTACGGGGCTTGTTAATTTGGACTCAAGGGACCCTAAAACGTGTATTTTCTTTGAAAACTTTGGAATTTTAAAATTTTCACGGTCGAAATACTTTCCCTTACTATATTTCATATATATGTTAGTGAAAAAAATAATTATTTTTTATTTACTTATTTATATAGTTTACATCTTCAATGAGTACCAAGAACTGAAATTACACCTCCCAGATATTGTTTCATGTCCTCTAATATTATTTTATTTTGACAAACTTCTATAATTCTATAAATAGAACAAGCTCTAATGACCGAGGTATGCTATGCCAATAAAATAATAACAGCCAACGAACTTAGCCTTTTTCCGTTCCATAACCCTTGACTTGCTTAGGAAAGTTTACACCCATTATTGATTAGATGTTTGACATTGACCTGATGTTAGAGTGGTTCCTCGATTAAAGGGTTTAAAAGTTTGTTTGGTATGATTTATCGCATTGGATTTATTTTTTTTCGTTTTCTAATTTTTACTTTCACTTACTATATATAGTGAGAGAAAGTATTGCGATCGTGAAAATTTTCGAATTCCAGTTTTCAACGGAGATACACGTTTTAGGGTCTCCTTTGTACGAATAACCAAGTCCCGCAGAAAGTGTTTGTCCGTGTTTGTGTGGTATGTCCTGCACGAAAAGAAAATGTGTACACAACTGAAATTTCATATATAAGATGACTATACGTCTGAGATGTCACAACAACTTTTTCTAAAATAAGCTTACCGGAATTACCACTTTATATAATTATTTTCACTTTATTACGGTTTACTTAAAAACGGCTCTAACGTGTTTTATTAAACTCACTATATCGATGTAAAATTTAATGGCCTTTAATATTATGTAGGTTTTATTCTGATAAAAATAGTCTAGTAGGAATGGTCGATTCTTTTTTTAAACTACCTTTAAATGTTTAGATCCGAAAAAAATAAAAATATTATATATCATAGGCTTGGTCAAAAACGTGTAAGTATATAAGTTGAACGAATTCAATTTATAACTAGTGGAGAAAAGAGTCAAATTAATAAAAAAAGAAAATGGGTGAATACAAAAGAATTTTATAACCGAGAAAGAGAAATATGTTTTATATGGAATTAACTACATTGAGAAAGTACGGTCTGGTGAAATTATCATAGGTAGAAATAACACGAGTCAGTCGTGTGAAAAATATTTTAATATTGCCAACGTTTCGGTTTCGGCTCAAACATGTGAGCCATCATCAGGGCATCCGTAAGCTATGTCAATCATAAACTGTTTATTCTTAACATAGCTCACTGAAGCCCTGATGATGGCTCACATTTTTGAGCCGAAATGTCAGCAAATTTCAAATATCTATGGCACGACTGATTCCCGATTATTCGACCTGTAGTTTACAAGTAGTAGACAAGTAATATAGATGGATAATATACCGTTGGAAATCTAGAGATTTCAGAAACATTACTATATTATGTACAAAGTTGTAAAAGGTAATGGAGAGTGATGAAAAACTAATTGATATCGTATAATAAGTCACAAGTTTAGGGGTCATCATAGAGTAGCCGCTAGCATAACAGCTTTCTATGCCAAAGGTCGCGGGTTCAAACCTGCGGTGGCCCTAGGATTTTTTAATAGGAGTAAATATTTATGCCGTCCTTCGGAGGTGACGTTAAAAGGTGGTTCCGAGCCTGTGCGATGTTAGGTACTCGTTAAAGATCCCTATTCTAATAAAACCTGGATAGGTAAAATTTAGGACTACCACCGTAGCATCGTCCGATTAGCCATAGAAGCTTAAAAGTGACGTTAAACGAATAAACAAACAACAGTTACAAGTTTATATCAAAATAGTCAATGAAACTCTTTGTTCATCTTTAACTTAATTTAAAGTTTGCTCAATCGATCATTAACAACGGCGATAATTGAAAGTCGTGTGGTGCACGCAACAGATTTTCCAGGTCTTATTTATACCCCAATGGTTGCACTTTTGTATACCATATTTAAAATTTGACGAAAGCTACTACAAAATTGCAATATTAAAATAAGTTTAAATAATTTTGTAAGGATAATGTAAAACCATTGTTGATCTGGTATTTTACATTATTTTTTATTTTATTTTATTTATTTTTTTTATTTTATTTTTTTATAATATGTAATCAGGATGATAGGGTGATACTTCCGATTAATTATGGTTGTATAAAATACCACTGGAAAGCTATCATATTTCATCTGAAAAATATCAGATTTCAGAACACAAATGATCTTATGCACAAAGTTGTGAAAGGTAATGAAGAGGTATAAAAAACAGATAAAAATAACTGAGTTGTATGTAACAATTTTACGTTGTTATATTCTTTAATATAAAATAGTTGTTTTTTAACAAAACTGAATTTCAACTCTACTATGGCTAATCGGAAGATACTACAGTGGTAGTCCTGAATTTTGTCTGTCCAGATACCTTAAAAGATAGTGTAAGTTCTATAAGGCCAAAACTGTTAGATGCTTGTTGTTGCAATTGTTTGATTTTATTCTTGTTTTCTGTACAATAAAGAAGATTAGAAAAACAATTCAACTCTACTTTTATTTAATATTAATTACATTTATTTTAACAACCAAGGTAAGTAAAAGTCGTGTGTTGCCCGAATCAAATTTTTCTTTGTAATTTTGTAAGGGGTCGAGTCATACGGATTCGTTACCAAGTTTCAAGAAATGCTCTTATAATTGCGGCTGTATGATGTAAAGGATGGCACATATAGCAGCCAGGATATATATAAAATTCACCCCCCTCACTAGAGAAAGGAATTTAAATAAAAGAAGGAGAAATAAGCGAGAGAGGGCCGGAGACGCGGTAGTATCGACTGACTGCTCTAGACTGGCTGGCACCTGCCCTAGCGCGGCTACGTCACGCCTCCGCTGTCAAAGACCTCCTGCTCCAACATTATTCCTATGTTGGCTGCACTGCGTCATCCACCAGAGGTTATGTTTTTATTATTTTGAATTAGTAAATTTATGATATTTTATAACCTTAGTTGGAAATGAATAATTAAAAAATCTGCTTTTCATCCTTCTTTTTTATTTTTCACAACTTTTTGTATAAGATGAGATTTTTGTCTAAAATCTTTAGATTTCCAAAGGTATATTATACACCCATGTTATTGTTCGTATGTTCATAATAGCTCATAAAAGTAAATTAAAAAATGTGGTGCGAACAACACACTTTTACTTACATCCGTCGTTAAAATCAATTTAAAAATATTAAGAATCCTCACACTGGGCTGAAACGACAAGAAACAGCTCGCAGATATCGTTTATTACAACATTTACTTGACAAACGTTCAAAACTTCCCACCTATTACAAAAAACTAATTTATGTTACCATACCTAGGCCTATTTGGACGTATGGAATTGAACTATGGGGTTCCCCCAAGCCATCGGATTCCTCTCGCATCCAATCCTTACATCCTTACTTTGTTACCAATAAAATAATCCATTAAGACCTGAATATCCTATTAGTTGCAGACTTAGTCTGAATCAATATTTCAAGTACGTTTTTTGTGTGTATATATATATATATATATATATATTATATATATATTTTTTTTTTTTTTTTTACTATTTTATTATTTTGTTCAGGCCTGCTAAGGGTCACATTTAACTTACCCAATGATCCCCAAAAAATCCCGACTCTTTTTTCCTCAGAATATTTTTATTTTGACTCTTTGTCATTCTTTTCTGTCCATTTTCTATCAGATTTGGATTGTTTGTTTTTGTTTTGTTTTATAGACACCTTTCATTATAGATTTTTGTTTAAATTTGTCTCTGTCCTGTATAACAGTTTGCGTCTTTGTCAATTTCTGTCAACTTTTTAAGTTTGGTGAATTATGATTCTATTACGAAAAGTTTTATCGATGCTTACTTATTCTGTGACATCAAGAAGGTAGAAGTTATTAACTTTCCGTAGTCCAATACGGATGGTTGGATATCAATTTTATTCAATCTTTTACGAATGAACGATTTTGCGTTGTTCAACCGGAATTCTCGCTGAAACTTTTAAATTATGAATTTCAATTTAGGTCTACCCATTTTACATTGCAGAGAAAATCACATAATGAAAAACACATTAGATTTCACACTCCGTTCCCTATGTTACTTTTATAAAGTGCAATCAAGATGTTTAACGTAATAAAACATTATTATTAGGTATTTAGTTAATTTAATTATTATTGTTAAAGTCACTTAATTAAGTTAAGTGACTCTTTAGCTAACAGCTACTTTTACCGAGTGTCTCATTTGTAAAAAATAAATAAATTGAGCACTTCAAATTTCTAAGATTGCTTTATTTGGATAAGACAATTTTTTTTTAAGTCAATGATTCGGGGTTTTGCCTATACTATCATGACGCCATGTATGTATACAGGAAAAAAAAAAAAAAAAAAAACTGTACCTCTAAAACCCATGAAATGCTTAGGCTCAGAGGAGATAGAGATACACACTGTTTCTAGGCCAACGGCCGTGCAATGAGGTGATTAGGCCGAAATCATTCTCAGCAGCCAGGTTTTTTCCCCTATTACTTGAAAGAAGCTGAGTCTGCACTAAGAGGATCTCCATATCCTGGGGTCGCCCTCCGGAAGAATTAACAGAATAAATAATGTTCTGTCATCTGCCAATATTCAAACCCGGAGAACGGTAGACTAGCGATATAGAGATGTTATGTATAGAGACATGGTACTATTGTATTGTAGATAATAATAATAAACAATAGATTTGTTTAAGGTAACCACCTCCAACTGAATGACAAGATGATCACCCCATTTGGAAAAAGTTGACTGTAAAAAAATATTGAGAAGTAAGTAAATGAAACAACTGAGTACTAGTGATACAGAGTTATATTAAAAAAGAAAAATGCTACATTTAAACGTGATGGTCATGTGTTAATCCATTCGATTAGTAGGTTAGTAATGTTGAAACTATTGGCAGTTATATGATATGAGATATGAATTTAAGTTGTAGATATCTGACATAGTGAAGATGCTGTCCCATGCTCTGAAAAGGTGAAATTGCACTTCCTCTCCTCTCCTCCTCTTTGGCTAGGGAGTCTTCTTAATTCTTAGGACAAGACACAGGAACTAGAGCAAACACTATGGCTCATCCAACCAAGACCTGCCACTCAATTTCTTTTTTGGCCGCTGGGGGGCGCTCTGGTTCTTTAACAGGCCGCAAGGTCAACATGAGTTTTCCTTTTTGGGAACCCGAAACAAAATTATTAAATATATCGCATTTTTATAGCTTTATTTCAAACTTCTTAAATTTAACTAATCAATAAAATTAAGTGAAAGTCATTTGTTGCACGAACCAGATTTTTTTAAACCGTAGTTCTTACAAACGTTGAGGCAAACGTAAGGTATGCAACTTACAACTTTAGAAGTTTAATTTACTACTAAGATTAACTACAACGAAACGTTACAAAATGTATTAAAATGCTTCTAAACGTAAATAATATTTTTTACTTCCACATACCTATATACGAAATATATAGTTAGGGGAAGTATTACCAGATGAAAATTTTCGAATTTCAGTTTTTGACGAAAATATACGTTCGGGATCCCCTGAGTCTAAATAACCTAGTCCCGCAAACAAAAAGGTCTGTTTGGTTGTTTATTTATTTAACGTCGCTTTATGCTACTATGGCTAATCGGACGATGCTACAATGGGAGTGCTAAATTTTGCCTATCCAGGTTTTATTAGGATAGGGATCTTTAACGAGTACTTAACATCGCACAGGCTCGGTACGAACTTTTAACGTCCTCTCCGAAGTACGGCATAACTAAGGATTTTTTACTCCCACTGAAAAATCATAGGACCACCTGCGGGTTTGAACCAGTGGCCTTTGGCATAGGAGGCTGTTATGCTATTCACCCAGCTACAAGTGATCCCGTCTAATAACTGGTATTGGGATTATCTTTATTCGATGGCCATTTATTATGTTCAAGGTGTGTATAGCGCAGTGTTTTTGCTTTTATTTAACAATGGATGTGAGACAGGTAAGACATTATATTTCCACACTCGTTATTCAATATACATTGCGATCTTCCTGTAGAGTTGATTTAACAATTTGTAAATGTATGCCCCAATTATCATTTTAACTCTAGTAATTTTAGAGGAATCAAATCAAAATGTTACTACTAATATAGTAAGAAAGTGTTATAAATATTTTTATTCGCATAACACATACCTAAAAAGTAAATGTCGAGTTCAGAAGATCATCGTGAAGGGAATTGTGAAATTAAAAAATTTATATCAGTAGCTTAAAGAAAGGGTCGTATATTTAAATAAAATAAACCATAGTCAAGTTTTTCCAGCAAAATAATGCCCTCTTAGAACGAATAAATTATAACAACTGACAGTACTCTAAATTACATATTTATAACCAACATAAATATTTATTCACTACAAACAGGCGGAAGATAGGTGATTGAGACGATAGAAATATAAATATTTCGTAAATATAGTCGAAAAGAAGGCAAAGCATTTGGATATGGTCCAGGAAATCCAAAATTTCTTTTTTTTTTTTCTTTTTCTCTGTTTCAACTAAAGATAAGAGAATATAAGGAATTCTAAATGAAAAGTTTTAACGATAGAGGACTTTACAAAGAAAGCAGCTTTATAAAAAGGGGTATGCAATTAGAAAGATTAAGATCTTTTATTTAAAAGATGGGCTTAGAAATCCTCAGATGTAATCAGTTTTAAAAGAACAAGTTATTCTGATAATTAAACTATGCTTTTTGTTTTAGTCATATTTAAAATTAAAAAAATGTAATTATCTGGTTCTATTATGATAGTTCCTTTCAGAAGGACGTATAAACGACATATTATAAAAGGTTGATGTTTTGCTCACTTAGCTCACAAGGCTCACAAACATTGGATTACTATGTAGATTACTTGAGTTTTTTTTTTACTTCAGGAGTTATAAAATATTTATATTTGCTTGATAGCATTAATAAGAAATATGAATTTTATAACCAACAGAAAATACTAGAAACATTTATCCAGGTATTTTATTCTATTTATAAGAACAGTAAGATAAACGTATTACTATATGGAAAGCTAAAGATTTTATTAAAAAAAAAAAAATATTAAACGTACAAATGGTAATAGTGTGTGACGAAAAACAAGTGAACTTAAGCGATTTTTACATATAATAATAATAAAATAACTTTATTCTGGCACTGTGTTCCTTAAGAACAATGCCGTACAGTAAATATACACTTCAATATCTACATGTCTGGCCAAGAGACCAATAAAATAAACTTTTATTTACAAAGGTGTCTGGCCAAGAGACCAATAAAATAAACTTTATTACAAAGTGTAAAAAAAAAATAAATAAATGTATTTATATAGATATATACAAAATATATGGAATATAAACAAATGAAAAAAAATCTGCTTAAAATAATAGAGCTGAACAATTTCCAAATATATAGATTAACCCATAACTCTAGGATTTTGTTAAAATAAAAAAAAAAAATTGTCTTATGTTGAAAGTAGAATAGTGGATTAACAATTTTACATTTAGTGTGCGTCTCCTTGGGATCTTAGAAGGTGTTAGAAAATATGGAATTTGAATGAGAGAAGGGAAGAAGCATGGCGAATATGATTAGGTAGAGAGATGCAGAACGGATATAAAAGGAACTATCAAAAGATTTGGTCCTATGGGTATGTGAAGGTCAGATTGGCGTGATCTGGTTTCAAGTGAGTGAATTGAGTATTAGAATTGAAGGATACTGTGAATGTATGGAGGATTTAATGACTTGGAAGAGGTATGCTCCGAGGAAATATTGGCTACGTATGGAAGGTTGGAGCCACTTCAATTCGCTGTATAAATGGGTTACTGGCGACCTTCTGAAGGTACCGAAGATAAATCTTATAAACATGATCATAATCCGCTTGAGTCTGTCATCAAGTACAGTCAAGAGGCCTTCATATACCACGCAGCAATAATCTAAGAGGGAAAAATAAGCGAGGAAACCAGCATCCTACGGGTGGGAAGTTGGAGGAGATGACAGGAGCGATGGAAGTACTTAAGAGTACTTATATGCCTAGGTTTTTGACAGTGGAACTGAAGGTAATTGGGTGGTCATTTAGGATTAGACTCGGAAATGTAGTATTAGCTCTGAGGAGGGAATTGGAACTAGTAGGATGGCCTGAGTTTTCATAACATTTAGCCTTAGTTTATTCTGGGTTACCCAGGCACTGATTCTATCAAAGTCTTCCTGAATTTTGGCTAATGCTACTAATAACACAGAAGGAGGGAAAGATAGGTAGATCTGAAACTCGTCAGGATATAAATGATGGGAGCAGAGAAGGATTAAATTTGAAGGTCATTGATATAGGAATGGAACAGGAGAGGGGAGATGCTTGAGCCCTGGACCACACCTGCCGAAAGGGCTAAGAAGGAACATAGAGGGTGATTAGGAATGGTAACAACTTGAGTCATGTCGGAAAGGAAAGATTGAAACCAAAAGATTGTGCTATTGGAAAATGATAAAGATTTTAGTTTAGAAAAAAATATAAAATGGTTCATGAGAGTCAAAAGCTTTTGTAAAGTCCAGAAGTATGAGCACTGTCAACTTTTTTTCGTCCATAGCAGTATGAATGTCGCAAGTGATTTTTAGGGGAGCGGATTGAGTGGAAAAGCCGGGACGAAAACCAATTGGAGAAAATTAAGCTGTTTGGAATTTCGAGGAAATTTGATATTTGATAGATTGAACTATTCTTTCGAGCGGTTTACATTTACAAAGGTTTGAGAGAATAGAAATAGGGCGATAGTCTTAAGGGGAAGTGGGGCTAAAGGTTTTCTCAAAAGATAATAATATTGTATATATATATATATATAATATATATATATATAATATATATATATATATATATATATTAAAGCTATTGTATATATAATATAAAATAAAAGTTGTTTTATAAAAAAAAATAAATAAAAGCTCGCCTTTGCTTCTAAATCGATATGCAAAACTTGGGCTGGATGAAACATGTAGCGCTTAATTAATCAAAACTTTCCCCCTCCCAGGGGTAATATAATCAAATTGTGGGAACATAAATAAATAAATTTTATGTTTCGGCAACCCCAGGAAGTTGACATACCGTATTCATTACTTCCAACGGTATTTTCGAAAATATTTAACCATTAAAATATAAATTCATTTAAAATAAAAGAGAAGTTTCAGTATTTTTTTTTATTTTTAACCACAGGACACATACTAAAGCTTTAAAAGTCCGAAGGTAAAAAAGGCCATATTTCTTTTTTGTTTTGTTAAAAAAGTTTATATTATGAAATAGTGTTACCAAAAATTAAATAAGGAGCTTTTAATGTGTAATAATTTACGGAGGTTTAGAATAAAATATACATTTGAAAATTAAAGTAATAATCTTAAACATCTGCATTTCTTAAATATAAAAAATATATGGTGAATATTTATACAAATATTTAGCAAACTTATAGTTTAAAAATGTTTATTCAGTTTTGTTAGATATATATGATTTAATTAAATAATATTATAGTATAAAATTCGAATAAAAAAGTTCGATTTATAAATATTTACATAGTTTAATACTTCAATTTATTATTTAGTATATCGCTTGTTGTTTAGATCTTGACTACACTGTTCCGGTTATCAAAACTGTACTTCCTTTTTATTCTTAAGGGATTTAGTGCCAGGATAATATAAACTTTTTTTTCTTTTTTTTTAGCATTTATTCACACCTATGTTACTGTTCTTATGTTCAAAAATACAAAACTAATTTAACAATATATTTGCTCTTTTCTCCTAGTTAGTTCAAAATTAGTTCAACTTTTAAGTTTATCCGTTTTTTATCGATCCTAATCAATGATATGGTAAATTCTTTCTAATCTATAAAATTAATGGTACTTTAGAAAAATAAAATACGAAAATTCCGCATTAAGCCCTGTCAGTTGATCAATCAAAGATCAACAACTACATAGTATTAAAGCTCAATTAATTTTACATCGATATAGACAGTTTAACCAAATCGTCGAGCTGTTATAGGGAAAATCGTAAACAAGTGAAAAATACTTGGTTTAAACTACAGTCTCGTTTAGCCATTTCGGTGAAAAGTTGGTGTGATATCTCGAGCGTCTAGTTGTCTTTAATATGAAATTTTAGTTTCGTATGGCTTTTGGTTTCGTTCTAGACTAACCTCCATTCCCCTTAATATACACAAACAGACCTTTTTTGGGATCACTTGTAGCTGGTGGTTAGCCTCCTATGCCAAAGGTGCGGATTTGAACCCGTACGTGGTCCTAGGATTTTTTAATGGGAGTAAAAAATCCTTAGTTATCCTTAGTAATTTAGCATATTTCATAAAATTGATCATATCACCCGATTAGTATTGCTAAAAAACAGTAAATTATAAGTAGCGCAAATTCGAAAAACAACTAAATTAATACAATTTTGGTTTTTGAACATAAGAACAGTAATATGCACGTTTTATATACCTTTGGAAAGCTAAATATTTTAGAAAAAATATCATCGTATAAACATAATTTTAAAACTTGGAAAGTAATGAATATCCGATTATAACTAACTGATTATCGCAGATAATAATATCCTAGAAATTCAGTAAAACAATTTTTCTATTAAAACCCAATTTAAATAACTCCTTAAAAATTTATTTTCTCATAATGTTTTAAAAATTCTTAAATAGTTTATAGCAACAAAGGTAAATGAAAGTCGTGTGTGCACCAGATTTTCAATCTTTGGGGTCCCAGATTACAGAAAGAATAATGAAACAAAAATAATTATCGGTTTGGAGTGGCTTAAACCTGCAAATAGATGTATTTAAAATCATTTAGAACAATATTCAAGTAATATATAGTACAACTTTTGATTCGGAGTGTTGTGTCTTAAAAAAATTATGAATCACCCAAAACGCAAAAAATCGCAAAAATTCTTTGTAACATTTAAAAACTAGAAGGATTGATAAAAAAAATTCTTAGGGTAGCTTAGGAGTTATTTAGTTTTTCGTTAAATTATTCAGCCAACACGAGACTTAACAGTAGATTCTTGCTTTATTCAACTTGACTACACAGCTCCCTACTTAGAATTAAGCGATAAGAAATGTAGGGTTATTGAAGGCATAAATATATAAATACATTAAGCCATTTATTGGAAGAATAAACAAAAATAACAGTAAATTTCTAGATCAGTTATAATACAAATTTATATATAAAACATATTTTGCCTCTTGCAGGCCTCTTCTAGTTGGGGGTGATGGTATTACTTCCCTGGAGAACAAACCTACTGGGAAGTGGAGTCTGCCATGTCCTTCCATAGCTCCTTCCACCTTTCTTTGTCTTTCGCTATCCTAATTCAATTGTTTCCAGCGACGGCCATTAAGGAGTCACTCCTATACTGTATTCCTCTACTTCTTTTTAAAAGGTATGAAATCCATTCGATCACTTATAATGAACATCTGTTGTCCCCCAACTCTGACAAGATGGCCTGCCCATCTCCATTTAATCTTCTCTACCTGGATATTGACATTTCTCAATCCTTTTTGTAAAAGTGGACATTTTATTCTGTTCTTCTTGCTACAGCTCACCATGCTTCTTAGAACAGAATTTTGCCATACCGTCAACTTCGCTTCCTGAGCTTTCACCAGTGCCTAGGTTGGCAGACGTAAGTTACAGAGGGCAGTATGCAGCTCTCGAACATCAGCATCTCACTTTCCAAGCTGAATTTGCCCTTCATCACTTCCCTCAGAGACCAGAATTTCTTCCATCCTTCTTTGAATATCATTTGTCGCCCGACTATTGAAACATATGTGCTGTCCCAAATAAACGACTTCTTCGACATACTGTAGAGATACTCTGCTGAAGGTTATCTCTTATTTTGTGCTGTTTGTCATCTGCATTGTCTTCGTATAATTTTAGAAAAAATAGAATTAACCATTAAATTAAATTAAATAGAATTAATCATTAGGAAAATTATTAAAGCTGACATTAAAGCCTACAAAGATAGTGTAATCCAGAACAGTATCCAGACTAATAGATCCAGCAGAAAAATTAACACTAGCAGAAAAAGAGAACTAATTTCTAACGGACAATGGTTGTAATCACGTCGGGACAAAACAGGAATACAAGAAATAAAAATTTTTTGTTTGCTTATTTATTTAACGTCACTTTATGCTACTATGGCTTATCGGACGATGCTACAGTGAGAGTCCTAAATATTGCCTATTCAGGTTTTATTAGGTAGGGATCTTTTACAAGTACCTGACATCGCACAGGCTCGGAACCACCTTTCAACGTCTCCTCCAAAGGACGGCATAACTAAGGACTTTTTACTCCCATTAAAAACTCTTAGGACCGAGTGGTTACCTGTGGGTTTGCACTTCGGCATAGAAAGCTTTTATGCTAGCCACCCGGCTACAAGTGATCCCAAGAAACAAAAAGAAAGGATATCATCCATTCATCAACAGATTATGTTACACAGCGTTATAACTGCGGTGATGAATACAGTACAACAGAATACAAGCCAAACGAAAACGTTCCAGATATAATGAATGAACTCTGAAGTTAAAGAAGCAATTCGGAGCTTAAAAAGAAAAAGTTGGCTATTATAAAGCTATACGGAATAAGAAATGAAATGCTTTTAGCAGGAGGTGAAATTCTCGCGGTGGAATTATGTAAATTATTTAACTTAATTTTGGTCGAGGAGTACACATTAAATGCATATTATATTTTAAACATAATATTGGTTTTCATAAATGTAAATGTACTGCAGTTTGGAAGAATAAACTAAATTAGAATTTTTCTTAGCGATTTTCGTATAGGCTCTCTGCACATGGGTATTGTAAAAATTATTAAGAAATATTCTACTGTTTTGATACTTTTGTTTACAAATGACTTTTTCGATATAAACTAGGTATATTCGAATCATGTATGAGGTGAAAAGAATGCAAAAAAGAACAAATTATAAATCCTAATTCTCTCGTGACTTGGCGATAGAGCCTGGCATTGCGTGCCCTAGCCAAGATTAATAACTAACTCGCTTTTCTGACTCAATATCGAAACATTTAGACACTACACCTCTAATGTGGAAAATAGAACCATTCGTAAATATTTTATTACACTACTTTAGATAATTCCTCCGTAATTAATTAATTGAATTTGAGGTTCAATGTTCAAGCCTACCTATTTCTAATTTATATATTTTTACTTCCACTTACCTATTAAAAAAAAAAAAAAAACCTTTACAGCTACAACGAATGTAAAGTCTTGGGCTCAGTACATATTATATACTGTTTCTAGGACAACGTCCGTGCAAAGAGGTAATTAGGCCTTGACCATTCTCAGCCGTCAGATTTTCCTCAATTTTTTAGGTATCCACTTTATAGAGGCTGGGTTTGCCCCAGGAAGTCTCCATATCCAAGAGTCGCCCCCCCCTCCCCCCGACTGAAGTAACAGAATAAATAATATTCTGCTACAGACGAGATTTGAAACCAGGACCCGGAGAACAGTAGACTAGTGCTCTATCCACTAGGCCATGCCGTTCCCCACTTACCTATATAAGTAAGGGAAAATATCGCGTTCGTGAAAACTTTACAATTCGTTTTCAACGGAAATACACGTTTTAGGGTCCCCTGAGTCCTGATAACCAAGTCCTGCAAAAAGTTCTGTGTATGTGTGTAGTAAGTCGTTCATTGAAAATTATATTTCATATTTGCCACATCTATAAGCCCGAGGTGGTACTGCAGTTTTTTCCTCAAAAACTCGCCTGAAGTACCTTTAATTTAAGAGGTATGACAATCATGACTCAGGGGTACTCCGTACCTCCAAAACATTAAAAAAAAAAAATTAAAAAACACTTTAATTTCGTATATTTGAATAAATAAACCATGTGATCTTGTTAACATAGATAAAAACGGATAAATATATGTATGTTGGGCGAATTTTATATCCAACGAACGGAGAAAAATGGCAAACATATTTTTGTACGCATTTTAAAAAAAAATGTTTTTGAACATAAATACAGTAATATAGATGTGTAATATACCTTTGGAAAACTAAACAATTTAGGAAAAATATTATCTTATACACAAAACTGTAAATGTTAATAGAGAATGATGAAAAGCCAATAAAACTGAATGTTGTAGATAGTAATATAATAGATAATTTGATAAAACACATGAAACTCAATGTAATTAATAAGTTCTTTAACAATATATTTTTATTTCTTAAAGTATTTAAAAATTCTTGTATTATAATATAGATTATAACAACGGAGTTAAGTGAAAGCCGTGTGTTGCGCGCACCAGATTTTTCGTTCTTCTTCTTACAATAATTTCAGTTAATTAAACTATTATTCAACACTATCCCTAAACACACTTTCTGTTTAAGATTACATTCTAGACAAACGTTCTAATCTTCCACTTAACTACAAATGACTCATCTACATGACTATCATAAGACCAATATGGACTTACGGAGTTGAGCTCTGAGGCTCTACTAAACCATCAAATTCTTCTCGTATCCAATCCCTTCAGTTTAAAATCCTTCGTAAAACCCTCAATGCTCCTTACTTTGTCACTAACAAACTCATCCATAAAGAACTTAATGTCCCATATGTTGCTGATTTGGCCCGTACGAGGTATCAATCCTTCCATGACAAACTCCATTCCCACCCTAATCCTTTCGTTTCAATCCTTTCTTCCTCTTCAATTCCTGACAATCCTCCGAGGCGTCTGAAAAGGAGATGGCCCCGGGACCTTCTAGTTTAGAATATTTTTAGAGTTCTTCCATTGGGAAGCTTCTCTACATGTGTTTCATGCCTTTTTTATGTTTCATTCAAATTTACTTGTTGTATTACTTGTTATACAGTTATAAATTCCAATAAATAAATATATATATATATAAAAAAAAAAAAAAAGAAAAGATTACATTCATTCTTCATACAAGAGATTCCATCACAAATCTCCCAGACATTAAAAAATATTTAAAACATGATGGAACGCACTAGAATAATGAAAAGGAGGTGGTTAAGAGATCTTGTGTGAAACTCTATGTAATTTTAAGTAAAGAAGAGATGCTGCTATATACTGACCTTACTCAAGCATGACATGCCCCTGCTGTTTAATAACTGCGATTCGCTTATTGTCTAATGGTGGAACTATTGTGACTAATAAATTCAATAAAAATAAAAAAAACAAGTATATTTCGAACTAAAAATTTTATTTAGGGAATAGTTGAAGTTTATTTAGATGCTACTTCATCTAAAATAAAATATGTTTCATATTTAAGGTAAATCTGTAATTTTTATGTATCCAAAAATAAGTTTATAGCATTAATTAGAAAACCTTAAAAAAAAAAAAAATTGTATTAAGCAATGTATATCAAGGAAAACCATAACGGATACACCAATCCTCCTTTGACCTTTGAGCCATGACGTTTTTTTGTATGATCTAAGCTTTAAAACAAAAAACCTCCAAAGGTTGTAACTTTCTCTTTTCTTTTCCGCAACAAAATATTTTCCGTTCCGTTCAGGATAGCAGCTGTAAAATTTTTTTTTGCTCCCCAGAAATACAGTTATTCTTTTATACTTGTTATAATTTTATTAAGTAACTATGTAAACAAAAGTCATTTGTTACTTTAATATGCGGTTCAATCCATTTGAAATTACAATTTTCATTAATTTTACCTCACAACAATTTTGTTTTTCATTACTTTATCAGTTATTCCTTATCCTTTCTTGAATATGAAACTATAGATAACATTAAACTCGCTGTAAGAATGTAAAATTTGATGGGATTTAATATGATGTAGATTTCAATCTGATTGAAATAATCTGACAGGGCTTACATGCCGATATTTTAAATTTTCTTCTGAAGTACCTTTAATCTTACAGATTTCATTGATGAATAACGGCTAAATATGCAAGTTGAGCGAATTTGATAATTAATTAATGAAGAAAAGTGCAAACATATTTTGAACTCAAGAATAGTAATATAGATGTATAATATTATTATTAGCTCCTTACTTTGTCACCAATACAATCATCCACAAAGACCTTAATGTTCCTTATGTTGCTGATTTGGCCTGTACCAGGTATCACTCCTTCCATGAAAAACTCCACTCCCATTCTAATCCACTAGTTTCAATCCTTGCTTCCACTTCAATTCCTGACAATCCGCCGAGGCGTCTGAAAAGAAGATGGCCTCGAGACCTTCTTGTGTAGATTAACTACTAGAGTGCTGCCAATGGGCAGTTTCTCTTCATGTTTTTTTCTCTTGTGTATTATCATTGTAGCATATTACTTGACCTTTGGAAAGCTTAAGCTTTTAGGAAAAATATTATATAATACACGACATTTTAAAGGGTAATAGAGAGTGATTAAAAGCCGATAAATCTAACTGGTTGTTGTAGATAAAATATAATAAATTATTTTATAAAACACATGTTTCTATTTAAATTAAATTTTATTAATTATTTTACAATTGATTTTTATCTCTAATAGTATTTAAAAATTCTTAAATTGATTTAAACAACGGAGTTAAGTGAAAGTCGTGTGTCGTGCACACCAGATTTTTATTTATTTAAGCTTTCTAAATATAAATGGATCATATTCATTAAACACGTAATAGGTTTTGCTTAAAGTTTATATATGCAATAAAAGCTATAACTTTTTTTATTCTGGAAACAGTATATTTATTTTCAATTATTTTCATGTATTTTTTTTTTTGTGTTTTAGTAAGTTTAATAAAATTTTATGTTTTCAAATAAAATATCTCATACTTTAGTTGAATACAAGAGGGAAGTTAAATGATTTTAACTAGCGTAGCAGTATATTTTTACTAGCATTGACTGCTTGTACAGTTTCCTGAATAGATATAGCCCTTCCCTTTGAATGAGGTCACTCTATTCTGAGAGTCAGACAAACACCCATAAAAGGTTATTATTTTACTATTAAGCTATTTTAGTTCAGGGTCGCCTTGCTTTGTATTTCAATTATTGTATTAACAAGCAGCAATTTTACAAGATTTTGTAATTTATTTGAATGATTATTCAAATTTAATGTGGTCTTAAAACGAAATGTGGAAGGAAATTTATTAATTCTATTGTTTTATATAACCTAGAAATTGTCAGTTTGTTTATCCATTTAACATCACTTTGTGCTTTGGATAATAGGACGATACCACAGCGGGAGTATAGTGCTGCTAACCCAGTTTAATTAGAAAACAGATCATTAACGAGTACCTGACATCGTATAAGCTAGGGACCAACATTTTACACCCCCTCTGAAGGCCATTATAGCCAATTTTTTCACTCCCTTAAAAAACCATATGGTCATCTGCCGAGTTTGAACTCGCAACCTTGGGCACAGAAGGCCGTTATGCTAACAACTCACCACAGACGACATATCTAGTAATTAATTCCGCGAAGGATTGTGTTGTATTAGTTTATACTTATGCTACACAAAAAACATTAAATAAATATATATATTTGTATGTGTGTGTGATGTATTAGAATTCGTTGACTATTTTATTTATATTTTATAAGGTGAATTTTAATGACTTATTTTTTATATTTGACAAACAATTTTAAAATGTTTACCGATATCATAGATACTAAAAATAATGTTTTTATTCGGTTAACTATTATTTTATATTGTAAGTAATTACTAATCATAATATAATAGTTAATTTAGTGAACATATGGAAAGTGGTTAGTAAAAGTAAAAATCGTTTAAATTCGTAGGATGTAATTTTTGGAAAAATTAGGAAATATTCATAGGTTTTTGTTTATTTATTTATTTAACGTCACTTTAGGCTGCTGTGGCTAATCGGACGATGCTACAGTGGGAATCCTAAATTTTGCCTATCCAGGTTTTATTAGGATAAGGATCTTTAACGAGTACCTGTTATCGTACAGGCTCGGGACCACCTTTTAACGTCCCCTCTGAAGGACGTCATAACTAAGGATTTTTTACTCCCATTAAAAAATCCTCGGACCACCTGCGGGTTTGAACCCATGACCTTTGGCATAGGAGGCTGTTATGCTAGCCCCCAGCTACATGTGATCCCTAATATTTATAGGTTTAATGATTGTTAAAAATAATAATTTCTATTATTATATTAGCATTTATTTAATTAATATTTAATTAATAATCATTAAGTAATATTTAATTCTGTCCCGTATAAGACAATAGAAATACGGATGAGTAATTTTATTTATACCATATTTACAAAAAAAAAATAAATAAATAAAAATACCAAGCAAAACAAAGGAAATAAAATAAGAATATACTAATTTCTAGTAACTGAGTATTACATGGAACCTAAATAAAAGATAAGGGAAATGCTTCTCGTGTACTCACCTGATTTTAATGTATTCGTTTATCAATTTATTATAGATGAATCAGTCAGTAAGTAAGAATATTAAACATAATAGTTTAACATGTATTTGAATTTTCAATTACGATTCATATAACTCTTTACTTGACCTAGAAATACCTAGTGGTAGAATTAATTTATTATATGAGACGTCTGGTATGTTATCTCCAATTTTAAATTGGAATAATTCAGTAATTCAAAGTCTGTTTTAGCCATTGTAAGCAAACAGTGAGTTAAATCGATTGGTTGCGGTAGTACCGCCATATTGATTTGATGCATAATCTCACCTGACCTCATACCCAAGATTCTAGTCATGAATATATATTTATATTTACTAAAATCGAAATGTTCTGATTCTACAGGCAGATTCGGTTGATGTATAGCAGTGGAATACAGAATATATAACCTAAAAATTAAATGCAAAGATGTCTGTTTAAAAAAAAAAACAAAAAAAAAAAAACGCTGCACATTATTACACAATGGTGTATTATTTCCGAAAAACTATATTAAGATACAACTTTTTATATAGCTGTTAATAGGCAATCAAAAACAATTAAAAGCAATAAATAATTCAAAGATATAGCCTCAAAGAGGTTCATTCCCTCCTACAGAACTACTTCCTTCAAGAGATCTTTCGTTATTCGTGCTACTTCATTTTGGAATTCCTTACCCATGTCTATTCGTACATCCCAATCCTTAACTTCCTTCAAGCATAAACTATTTATCCATCTCCTTGAATATCAGTCTACCTCGCCTTTATAAGTTTTGACTATTTACACTTATTATTATTATATTATTTATTTATTTTATTTTTTATTATTCAATGTTTCAGTTCATTTTATTTCTCTTATCAATTATAAGGTTGCAATATTACCTTGTACATATATATGCGTGTGTTCAAGTGTATGTATGCATTTTTTTTTATTTATTTTTTTTCTATTCATAATATGCAGTATAATTTGTTGTATGATGTATATTTTGTAGACGTAATAGCCAGAAGATTAATACTTTAATGTATATTTATATTATTCTTAGGGGACTAGCTGTCCCAGAATAAAAATTATTTTTTCATTTCAAAGATAACGGATATAACACCACTGTTAATTTCAAAATGGAACATATCAGCTAGTTCTAAACCAATTTCAATGATTCTTTTTTCATTTTGTAGGAAATTTAGATTTTTCATTTTTCAACGGAAAAACAAGTTTTAGGGTCCCCTGAGTAGAAATAACCAAATCCCGAAAAAAGGTCTGTGTGTCCGTCCGTGTGTGTGGTAAGCCAAGCGCAAAATCGAAAAGTCGGTTGAAACTGAAATTTTATATTTAAGACAGCTATACGCCTGAAATGTTACAGCAACTGTTTCATCAAAATCAGCTTACCACAAGAGCCACTTTATAACATTCATTTTGCACCTTTTTACATTTTTCTCAAAATCGGCTCTAACGATTTTGATTAAACTCGCCATATCGTTGTGAAATTTAATTAGATTTAATATTATGTAGGTTTCATTCTGATTGAAATAGTATGACAGGTCTTAAATGCCGATGTTTCAAAATTTCTTCCTCTAAAGTACAGTTAATTTTGTACATTTTTATTAATTTGGCTACATCACCTGATAAGAATTGCTATAAAACAGGTAAATATATAAGCTAAACGAATTCGATATCCAACTAATAGAGATAAGTGCAAACATATTTTTTTAATGCATTTTTTTGTTTTTGAACTTAAGAACAGTAATGCACATGTATAATATACCGTTGGAATACTAAAGATTTTAGAAAAAATATTGTCTTATAAATACTATTGGAAATGTTAACGGAGAGTAATGAAATGCCGATAAAACTAACTGACTGTTGTAAATAATGATATAATAGATTAACACATGTTTCTATTAAAAGCCAATGTAAAAAATTCTTCAACAATTTATTTTCGTTTATAAATTTGTTTAAAAATTCTTAAACTTATATAAATAACGAAGGTAAGTGTAAGTCGTGTGTTGCGCGCAACAGATTTTTTAACGTAATTGACACCTTATTTAAATAGCACCCGAAGCAGGAAGCGGGTCCACTAGTGTTCGACGGATTTAGTTCACTTTAAATGGATGGTAACTTTTATTGTGCGATTTTATGCGGACAACAACGTAAGATACTTATAATATCGAGACTAAAGATGTTATTTCCCTGGAAGTGATGCTTAATTGGGTTCCTTCAGAACCTTCCCATAGCGGAGTACTTTATAATGTTATCCCGCCTCCATAATGTTATGGAGGAAGCCATTAGACGCCCCGAGAAATGTTTATGGATGCCCCTCCTTCTGCCCGACCATGGTTGATGAGGGAGAGGATAAGCAGTTCTCGTGATTAAGTGAGCTGCCAAGTTTTCGAAGCAGTGCCGGGAGTATTAGTGCTCTTAATGTGTCTTCTCTTTTACATTTAAACAATCATTAATTCGTATGGATTTATCGTGAATTGTGATTTCGTTAGAGAAGGTTTTTCTTAGGAGGTATCTTATACTCCCCTCAAAAAAGCTTGAGTAGGAGAGAGCGAAGTGGGGATGATTTAGTTAAAGTCCTGTTTATATTTAGAGAAAATTAGCTAGAAGGATGAAATTTAGGAGGTAACTGACAATAGGAGATGTCTATAGTGAAAGGGGGCACAGTGTATAGCACTTGTAATATAGTGGCTAACATTCTTATGTGGTTCTTGCCTTCTATGTTCAAGCTCGCGTGTTCAAACCCTTTAGATGGTCCGATTGTATAACTCGGTAAAGGAATGATGCCAGGAAATACTTGTGACGATTGGAAGGATAAAATTTTATTGTATTTTATTTACGACCATAATCAGTATTTGTTCATATTATTATTTTCTTTATTTATAATATAAACGAGGTCACCAACTTTTGTAATCGACCTAAAAAAATATTCCTCTTCAAAATTTGAGGGCTTACGTTTCAACATACATTGAACCCGAATAACAATCTAGAAAAATTCCGCTTGCCTGCGGTACGATTCGATATATAAATAAATAACAAACATTTTACTACCAAAAATAAAAGTTCAAAAGAACAATTTTTTTTCTCTACAAAACGAAAAAAGAATCATTTTAATATGTTCAGAAATAGCACAGGTATAGCGTTTTGAAATCAGCGGTTGTGATACGCATTTTCCTTTAACTATAAACAGTTATACCCTAATACAGTTATTTAGAAATTATAAACCATTATGTAATAATTTGTAGAGTTTTTATAATTTATTTCTGATAATTAACGTTGATATCTTCAGATTTTACGCCTTTGAACAATAACAATTAAATCATTGGTTATGCTGTCTTTCGGAGGAGACGTAAAATATTTATTATGCCACAAACCAGTTCCTAATTTGAATCCTGGTACAATTATCTAATAAATTACAAGTTGGATTAATATAGTGCTGTTTTCAACGAAATAAAATAGTTATACAACAAATCGGAAGCTTCCATCCAAATATTAAGACGTACAAAAAAAAAAAAAAAAAAATGGTCATTATATTCTAGAGAGACATAATCTAATTAAAGAATAATTACCTTAAATAACACATAGTTAGTCTCTTCGTAAAACTCCCACGCCCATGATTTTATAGCAGCATTTATTGTGTTTATATCAAGTACAGGTGTATCATTGCATTTGTTTTTTTCAACATTATTTTCTTGGTTACTTGAGTGTTAAACAATAAAGGAAATATATATATATATATATATATATATATATATATATATTATATATATATATATATATATATATATATATAAGTTAAGGACGGGAGTCCATTATTATTAGATTTAATACCATTTAGTATAGTAAACATTAAGAATATTATAAAAACACATGTGATTATTTGCGAACAATAAAAAAGATCAGTATTGTTTCTGAAATCGTACGAGTTATCCATTTCCTTTTTCTATTATTTTGTATCAACTAAACATAACTGGTGCCAAAACCCGGGATCCTAAAAGCAGGCAGGTTACCAATATTATTGACGCTTTATTTTTCATCTCGCCTTAGAGTTTAAAGAAAAATTGCTTCTGTTTTTTTTTTCTTCTCCGATAAGAAAGAAGAATGGATGGTATTCTCAGGCCACCAGTACTGAACCTACCAGAGAACCCACATGTTCCGGAAGTTCAGCTACCGGCTGTGATTGAAATCCCTCCGTTGCCTAGAGAAACGTTAGCAGAAGCACACGCCAATGCCATGGCCTGGATAAGAATAAAAACAGCGACATGTCAGGATCTGCGAAAAGCAATTTCGGACCTGGAGCGCTTCGGTGGCGAGGTAGGTGATTTAAATCACTTTCTAAAGGGCGGGGATCGTCTTATGGCGAGGATCGAGGCTAAAACAGTTGAAGATCTTCTTAACATGGGGGACGCCGAAGCATTGAAGGCGGCCTTGGTTTGTCGAGTTAAGAGGAATATCCTGAACCAGATCCAAGCTGATGAGGATACACCGTGGCCAATAGTTAAAGAAAGGTTGAAGAAGGCTTATGGTGGAGGACGCTGGACCCCAGAAGAAGATATATTTCAAATGTTCCGGGAAAGGCGTGCACCGCGGCAGACGACGGGGCAATATGCAGGGATCCTGCTTGGAATGTATAACAAGATAACGGAGAAAATGGGAGAAACAATGAATGTGGCCGAGGTAGAAGCCAGGATGGCTTTCCTAGCTTTGATTCTTAAGGTTCAATTGGCCAAGGAGACTGGGAAGAAAGAGTCCCTACCTCGGGACCGTACATTTGTGGAGTGTGCCCAGGATATGGTCGATGCTAGTGCTAGGGAAGAAGAAACCAGGATGGAAGTAGAAGAAGGTTGGAGTAGGGTGCCCGATAGACGTCCACGGAATACACAGACAAATTGGAGAAGGAAAGAACGTATGTACGAAAGCAGAGACAGACATACGGCGGGAGAGAGGAAGTCAGGACATCCTCAAAAAAGGAACGGGATTCGAAAGGACGACAGAAAGTGCCATGGTTGTGGGAAACAGGGACATCTAGTGGCCCAGTGTCCCAAAACTAAATGCTTTGAATGTGGAACCGAGGGACACATAGCCAGACAATGTCTCTATATGGTCAGGAGAAGAGAACCCTTGCGGGATGAGCCGATGGAAATTAATATGCAGAGAATGAAGAGAAAAAGCGGCCCATCTCGAAGAAGCGGACCTTCGGAAGAAGCTACTGAGGTTTCAGATACTTCAGAGACGGATGGCGAAGAACCAGCGAGTAGTGGCAGCGGAGGAGAGGGAAGCAGCAGGCGGAGCCAACAGCGTCGATTGGCAGCCGAGAGGAGGCAGCGAGCCGGGATATGAGGAGTATGCACGCAGAGAGGCGACCGCACAGAAACATGCAACAATATCCGGGATAAGCAATGCTGGTTGCCTATTATCAAAATGTCTAAGGGAGTAAGGGGGTTAGTAGATACTGGGAGTTCTAGCACTATTATGACCCGGGAGGCGTTGGAGAAGTTGTGTGATAGACAGGGAGCACTTCAGATTAGAAAATGCGATTGTAAATTAATCACCCTGGGAGGACCTTGTAGGGTGGAGGGGGAGGCGGTAATCGGGCTAAACCGTTGGGTAGATAAAGGGGGCAATCTGAAGGTACATATTGTGGGAAATGTGACCCGGGAGTACCAGGTAATAGTGGGTTGTGACTTACTAGGGCAGGTTGGGGCAAGGGTTAGAAATAATCGGGGGGTCTGGAGCATAAGGCTCGGAAAACGTACTTATGAATGCCAGAACATTGTACGGAGAAGGAGGGGGCGAATCGGTGCGATTGACAGGGTTAGCGGCTGGAGGGAAATGATAAGGGCAGAGTTCCGGGATATTTTTTTTCGAGAGGGCGAGGTTTTAGGGGTGACGGGAAGGACGGTCCACGAGATTCCGTTGAAGCAGGACAGAATCACGTACGTAAAGGAACGGCGTTATCCACATGCGCTCCGGCAGCATATTCGGGAGGAATTAAAAAGTCTAAGAGCACAAGGGATTATCGTTGACAGTACGTCACCGTATAATAGCCCCTTATGGGCGGTGAAGAAGAAGGCGGCGCTGGGTGACAATAGGGAGAAATATAGAGTGGTGATAGATTATCGTAAGTTAAATGATAACACCGTAGATGAACGATACCCTATCCCTCGGTTCGAGGATATATTGGACCGGTTAAGTGGGGCGCTAGTCTTTAGCACGCTTGATCTCAAAGCGGGGTACCACCAAATAAAGATGCACCCGAAAGACCAGCATAAAACAGCTTTTACGTTTGAACGAGGGCACTATGAATTTACTCGAATGCCGTTTGGTCTTAAAAACGCTCCTATCACCTTCCAAAGGCTGATGGATGAATTTTTGAGGGGTCTAGACGAATCTGTATGCCAAGTCTACATGGATGACCTCTTGATCTTTAGTAGGACAGAAGACGAACATGTGGAGCACTTGCGGCGCGTTTTTCAGAGAGTGCGTCAGTTTGGGCTGAAATTGTCAGGGGAAAAATCGATACTTGGGCAGGCTCAGATTAATTTCTTAGGTCATACGATCTCCCGTGAGGGAGTCAAGCCGGACACCGCAAAAGTGGAGGCTATTAGGCGTATGGCGATTCCGCGGGACGTCAAAGGGATCCGTCGACTCCTTGGGACGCTCAATTATTATCGGCGATTCATCCCCGACATGGCGGAATATCTGGTTCCGATTAATAATTTGTTGAAAAAGGGAGCGAAGCTAGTCGTGACACCGGTGATGGAGCATAACATCCGTAAATGCATGGAGAGTTTACAGGCTGAACCGGTCCTGGTGTTTCCGGACTTTAGCAAAATATTTACTGTCACTACTGATGCCAGCGACTACGCGTTGGGGGCAATCTTATCTCAGGACGGTGACGGAGGGGATCGGCCCGTGGCATACGCAAGCAGGCGCCTCAAGGATGCCGAAACGAGATATAGTGCATTGGAGCGGGAGCTACTAGGCGTAGTATGGGCTATTGACAACTTTAGGCCTTATGTTTTCGGAAGGAAGTTTCGAGTCCAAACCGACCACCGCCCGCTGCAATGGGTTGGCAAGTTGAAAGAGTCCTCAGCGAGGGTTTCAAGGTGGAAGGAATTTCTAAGCCAGTATAATTTCGAGATAGTCTATAAGCCGGGAAAAGACAACGTCGTGGCTGACTGGCTGTCTAGGGCCATCATGATAAACGCCATCGAGGAGCGAGAAACATCACGTGACGTAAATCAGTTTTTGAGCGAATGGACGCCTGAACGAGAGGGGGAGGCTGGCACTGCAGGCTCGGAAGGTGATAAGGGAATACCGGATGACGGGAGCTCGGCGGAGGATAGGCCGGTGGAAATGGAGGAGATCGACGAGATCATAAATGATAAACGTCGACAGGTAATTTGGAAGACGCAAACTGAGGGAAAGATTAAAATCGAAAATAGGACAGACGGAAATTGCAAAATTAATATTATCTGGTCTCAACCGGGGGTCCGTGGCGATGAGCTTTGCAAGGCGTTACTGGATGCATCGGAACCGGGAAAGATTCATCACCTGTACGTAGGGAACGCATCGATCTGGAATAAGATTAGACGGATTTGGCGGTCCGAGCGGATAGGTGTCGATCGTTCTTTTATCCGTTGTAAATATTTGGTCGAAGCGCTCAGGGACGAGGAGTAACAGAACGCGGTAACGCTCGCGTACCACCAGGGGAAGACTAATCATCGCGGGGTTCATGAAACCCTATAGGCCTTGCGCAGAAAGTACTTCTGGTGGGGAATGAAGAAAACTAGGGAGCATAATCTCGTTACTATCGATAGTGTTAGGGAGACTAAAAAGAGGCGCACCGTTCATATCGAACAACTCAAACTTCCGATGGTAGCATCGCGCTAGCCTTGGCCCGCTGTTGTACAGAAATATTGTTTTAATTACTATGTACGTTTCCCTTCTCAGCATAGGTGATGCAATCTGGGTTTTTTTTTATCTCGTTCGAAAACCTTTTATTGGTTGTTATTTTGTTTATTTAGAGCTTTATATTTTAATATGTACATGTGAGTAGTATCATTGTGTCTATTTTTTATATGGATTTTCGGTTGTTGTTTTTTTCTATTTTGTATTGGTAACACTGTTGCGTTATGTTAGGTTATTTATTATTTTGTTTTGTAAGAACCATAGCAAGGTATCAAGGCTAAGGATTGCTCGTCCCGTTCTGACTTATTGGTATAAGTTTCCAAAATGTAATTTGTAAACTGGTGGGGGGGAGTTAAGGACGGGAGTGCATTATTATTAGATTTAATACCATTTAGTATAGTAAACATTAAGAATATTATAAAAACACATGTGATTATTTGCGAACAATAAAAAAGATCAGTATTGTTTCTGAAATCGTACGAGTTATCCATTTCCTTTTTCTATTATTTTGTATCAACTAAACATAACTTATATATATATATATATATATATATATATATATATATATATATATATATATATATATATATATATATATATATATATATATATCGTCAAAAAATCAATAAAAAATATTACTAAAAAACTATTTATTTTTAGGAATCGTGCTGTTTTGTGTTTAAGTTTATTATAAATACCTTAAAATGTTTTTGTTTTTTTAACATTGGTCCTTGTTTTTTTATGTTTTATATTGAATATCCTTGTTCGGTGTTGTCATTCGGTATCTTATGAGAGTTTTCATGAGCCTTTCCGAGAACCTCTCACTGAGAGGATTTTCGGCACGATTGGCTTTGTACATTTGAGGTCCTACTCAAGCACTCAACACATCAGAAGATAAGGGAGGGGGGGAAAGACTAGAGAGAGAGAAATGCTTTATTTATTTGGCAATGCTGCCCAAATACATTGGGTTGCTTACATAACACAGCATACTGTATCAATCCCTTGGACATATTCGCTTACATTTTCAATTTTTTTTTCCTATCCTAATACAAATTTATAAAATTTACAATTATTTTTCTCTTTGAGCTATTTACATTATTTTATTTCTCTCTTCCTCTATATTTGAAATTTAGATCTCTGGTGCGCACATTACATAATCGAAATATAATCAAATTCACCGTTTAATTGTCATAAAGGTGATGGTGGATAATCCCCAAGAAGTTCAAAATCACGTTTTCTGCTATCACCGCTATATCTCTTTTATTGACACCCATGTCTTACAAGAATCTCCTAGTGCTTCCAGGGATCGCTCCGCGGGACCCAAACCATAGACCTCTAACGGAGAACTGTTTCTCGCCAAATGTCTCGCGGAACTTTTCTTTTAGGAAAGGGATGCATTTATCGTAGATTGCTCTCTTCTCCCTTTCCCCTCCACCTGCTTGATCGAGATCATAGTCCAGGATCATTGCAGTAGTTCCGTTCTTCGATGTCTGCGTACCTAACTGATCCGTCCGTACAATGCAGTAGACCGACGCGTGATGAGGAGGGAGTTGTTGGGGAAATTTCCCAGCACATGGGCTTATTATATTATATAAAGACTATATAATATTCTCATCTGTATGAAGTTTAAAATGACATAGGAAATGTTCAAATATGATCAAAATGTGAAAACTGAAGTTTTACCACTGGGTAGTTTCTTCTCACTCCTGATTCAAGCCCCAATGATACAATTTTCATCCATTCTTGAGACATTTACTATATTTATTTTAATTAATGAATCTTTGTAACTAGCTAAAAAAAAAAAAAAAAAAAAATTAACCCTCCTCCACCTCAAAATTTGAGAGTTTATAGAGAGTGTCTATCCATTTTACCCACTTTTTCAATGTTATGGTTACATTTTAAATAGTGCATCTGGGAACTAACTATGAACAAAGTTTATATTTAAACATAAACTCGCAAGTTTGGTCTTGAAACATGAGATTTTCCTTTTAACTAGCTAAAGGTATTCCTGACGCAAAGAGCCTATATTTTACTTGAAGCCGGAAGGCCAACGGGGCGTCCTTTACATGTCCGAAGAAAAGGAGGAAGTCGTAAAGATAAGACCAGGCGGAGGTGAACTCCTTCAATTTAATGTTCCATAGGTGCGTCAACTTTTCACTTGATACCATTGCAAGCAGGGTGTAATTTATAACTCTTGTAAATGAATATCAGTATATGTGGTCATGGTTATATTAGGAAATTTCTTCTGTATA
Source organism: Piezodorus guildinii (assembly GCA_023052935.1). NCBI lineage: Eukaryota > Metazoa > Arthropoda > Insecta > Hemiptera > Pentatomidae > Piezodorus > Piezodorus guildinii. The sequence continues at coordinate 123,432,589 of CM041296.1, read as the reverse complement.
AAGTAATATTGTCTAGGTATAATATGATTCTGTGGTATTATATAAGCCTATCTTAGAGGGTTTTTTTCATATATATATTATATATATATATATATATATATATATATATATATTTTTTTTTTTTTTATATTACTTTCACTTAATATATATATAGTAAGGTAAAATATTGTGATCGTGAAAATTTTCGAATTCCAGTTTTCAACGGAAATAAACATTTTAGAATTATTTACAAGTCCCGCAAAAAAGTCTGTGTGTCCGTGTGTGGTAACCCCCGGGCGGAAACGGTAAGTCCTATGAAATTGAAATTTCACATTTCAGATATATATATGCCCGAGACGTTACAAAACTTTTTTCATCAAAATGAGTGCCACTTTATACTTTGCATTTTGCACCTTTTTTTGATTTTCTCGAAAACGGTTCCGACGATTTGGGTTAAACTAGCTATATCGATGTAAAATTTAATATGCTTAAACGTATGCTGCATGGAGGTTTCGTTCTGATTAAAATTGTTTGTCAGGGCTTAAATGCCGATATTTTAATATATTCTTCCTCTAAAGTACCTTTCATTTTGTAGATTCCATAAAAATAACCAAATTATCTTGTTACTATTAATAAACAGCTAAATATGTAAGTTGTGCGAATTTAAAAAACAACAAAAATTGAAAACTGAAAACAATATTTTTTTAATGCAATTTTTTTATTTTGAACATAGCAACAGTAATATTCACTTATAATATACCGTTGGAGAGCTAAAGATTGCTATGTATCGAGAATACTGGGAGGTGAAGAAATATTTTTAAATTGTACAAAATAGAGCAGTTTCCGGGCGACAAGCAGGAAGGCTTCTTAGAAGGGCTATACAAAAAAAATAGACCCCTCCACTCGTACAGCGAGGATAGCGGAGTACCTGGGGAGTCTGAGCTCGGAGCGGAGAGGAAGAGGAAGGAAGTCCAGCCATGTCGGGGGTCAACCAGGAAAGAAATTTGCAGTCATGTTCAAAGGTACTTATATGTAATATGATGTGGTAAATAGAACCTCAGTATTCTCGATGATAACAATGTCTCACTGTACTAAGTTTTATGTGTAATAATAATAAGTGATATTTAATAAATAAATGTATATTTTAAGTAAATTACTTTATTACCCTATATGCCACGAAACATAGTATTACTATGGCATCCCTTGTGGGGACGAATTTATCAATTCTTTATTAGTATCGAAAATTTATAAGTTAATTAAAAGTCAATGTTATAAGTGGCGTTAGGGTAATATTGTCATATGTATTATATAGGAATCTGATATTAATACTTCATTAATTTATAATTAATTGTTAGCATCTTGTGCGCCTCCCTACTGTTTTAAGGTCTTGAAAGTGGTTAGTTTTTTAAAGTGGTTTTATGAAAGTTGTTAGATGTTTGTTATTTATGCCTTTTGTTCGTGTAAGCGTTTAAACCACCCTTAAAGGTTTTTGAAGATTAGCCAGGGTTTTGTTTTTTATTATTTCGCACACGATTTTTTACTATGGCTTTCAGAGTAGATGAGCTACCAAAGCCAAAATGTTCAGAAGTATCTGATCTGGGGTTGACCGGAGGGTCAGTGATCCCGTGCTCGAATACAACTAAGCCACAGACCAAATTAAGAGGGAAGAAGCTAAACTTCAAAGAAGAAGAAGATATTGAAGAAGATATTTTTTTTAAACGTTTCGAAAATTCAATAATGAATATTCTTGAAAGATTCGATAATTGGGTAAATAATGGATTTGATCATCTGGAGGAGAATATTGGTAGCATTGAAAATAAGAAAGATCCTTTTGAAGATAAAATAGAAGTGAACACCGATGAAAGACTCCCAGAAGAGATTAAAAAGAAAAATAATTTCATAAATGAGAAACTGCAACCTGAAGAGACCCCCACTCACACCTCAAATAAACATGCCGATTCCAGAGAAACACCCTTCACTGAGGATGAAGCAAAATCTGACTATCAAGAAATAAATATCCTGGAGAATGAAAAGGAAGAAAATAAAAACGAAGAAGGTACAAACCCAAAAATGGAAGATAAACTCCATTCTCAAATGACTCCCGCTGCTCAGAATGAAGAACCAATGAAAAAAAAATGTTAAGTTAATAACTCGAAAATTATAGATAAACTCCACTCTCAAATGACTCCCGCTGCTGAGAATGAAGATAAAATATATTGTGAAAAAACGGAAGATCCAGAATCGAATGCAGTACCTCATATTAATACAAATGAACAATTTGAAATAACATTGATTCCTCCCGAAAATCCTACTAATTTCAAAGAAGAAGAGGTCCCTAACCAAAAAACATTCCACAGTCAATGTTTACCTCTGAAATCCCTTGTTCTACTCCGAAGTCAAGAATACAAATCTAAACTGTTCAATTTAAAATTAAATACATTTTCGATTCCACTTGCTCCTAACAACACAGTACTTGATGTTTATAGAAAGGTGCCGGTTAAAGAAATAATAATTGTTATTTTGATATATGTAGGTTATAAAAGTTATATGATCTTAGACCATGTTAGAAAAGGCCTCATACCATATTATTTTGGCGTACGGCAGTCTTTATCCGTTTCCAGAGGATAAAAAGGGGTAATTAGCGTCCCCTCCGTATGACGAGCTTACAGTGTTTAGCCTGGGCCATGTTCAGGTTAAACCTTACTGGAAAAATTGTAAATGGATTGTACATACAATGTAAATATTAGGATTAAGTTATTTGTATGTAAAGATTAGGATTAAGATAAACTTTAATTGATATTTTATATGCAAAAAGGAATAGGTCTCAGTTGTTATTAATGTGTTTAATTCAAATCAATAAATAAATAGAGTATCAGGGACATTGTAAATATATTATTGCTTGAATTTAAAAAATGACGTCTGCTGTAGAAAGACCTTTACAAGTTTGATGAAAAATAAAATAAATTTAATAAATATAAAGTAGAATAATGAGCATCCGAAAACTAATAGAAAAAAAAAACGGTGGATCTTTGTATATATGTTTTAATAGTCCTAATGCGGTATTCTTTTAAGTAATAAGGGAATAATTATCCTGTAACTGGAGTAGATATTAGTCCTCCTTATCATTCTGAGATGAGATTTTTACCTTCTAATAGGTTTTTTAATAGGGAAGAACCCTGAATGTGGAGTAGCTGTAGGCCTCCTTTTATCCCGAAGGCGGGAATGATATTTGTTGTTTCTTGACGGTAATGTCTTTTATGTAATTTTTGTGGTTAAAAGGTCATCAGAAAGTTAAGCTATTTTTATTATTATTTTCTAGTTAAAATCTGAGATTCATTCCACTTCTTAAGACTACTCTGATTGTGACGCTAAAATCTCTCCTATATTCATACCATTCATTTAACACTGTTATAGATTTATATTATAAGTATAATTTAAAAAAGGATGAGAATACTGAGGATGTGTTTTTAGTGTAACATAATTATTTGAAAAAAAAAAAGAGGTTAACCAGGTACCTTAGAAACCTAATAGTAAATTCATTTTTGATCTTAATGATTTGCCACATAATAAGAAAGTAGCAAATGGATATTCTATGTTATATGTTTTTCGCATTATTATGTATCACTTGATAATCTGAAAGCGATAAAAGAAAATTAATTTCATTAGCACCGCATTTAATCTGTAGGATTATTATAATTGTAGCGATTTGACATTTTTGTGATGAAAGAAGATTATGTATGTTGAACTCTAAAGGACTTTGTAACTGCCAAAGTAAATTCAGTTAAGGGTATTGAATTCGAACAGTAAATAAATACCTTTATAAGAAAAACCGTATTGAAAAAGTTCTATTATTATATTTAAATGTTTGTTTATTCTTAGAGGTCATGTTTTATTTAATTCTGACTTAAGATGTTGTACAGTATTATAACTAGTTTAATTCCTGTAATTTTATGTTTTGATAATTAAAGAAAAATCAAAAACCATTCGGTTTTTAATTTTTCTTTCCTCGCAGGTTAGGTGAATGCTATGTATCGAGAATACTGAGAGGTGAAGAAATATTTTTAAATTGTACAAAATAGAGCAGTTTCCGGGCGACAAGCAGGAAGGCTTCTTAGAAGGGCTATACAAAAAAAATAGACCCCTCCACTCGTACAGCGAGGATAGCGGAGTACCTGGGGAGTCTGAGCTCGGAGCGGAGAGGAAGAGGAAGGAAGTCCAGCCATGTCGGGGGTCAACCAGGAAAGAAATTTGCATTCATGTTCAAAGGTACTTATATGTAATATGATGTGGTAAATAGAACCTCAGTATTCTCGATGATAACAATGTCTCACTGTACTAAGTTTTATGTGTAATAATAATAAGTGATATTTAATAAATAAATGTATATTTTAAGTAAATTACTTTATTACCCTATATGCCACGAAACATAGTAAGATTATAGAAAAAAAAAATTTTTTCTAATGTGCAAGAGCTTGTAAAAATTAATAAAGAGTGAAGAAAAGCCGATAAAACTAACTGATTATTTTAGATATAAATATAATAGATTTTTTAATAAAACACATGTTTCTATAGAAATTTAATTTAATTTAATTTAATGCACCCCTGCGTAGAGTCCCAGGTGTCAGCGGACAGGTCAGAGATGTTGGGTCCCTCTGTGGCAAATGCAACAGAGAGCCAAAAACACCAGCTCACGTGCTGGGAAAATGTCCCAACAACTCCCTCCTGATAACGCGCCGTCACCATAGAGTAAAGCATGAGTTGATGAGGCTCCTTAAAGAACGAGATTTTGCCTGCTTCGAGGAAGTTTACTGTGTGGATACGGATGGATCCACGCAATATGCTGATATCGTGGCATTTCCTAAGACCGGAAATTCGGCTGTCATTCTGGATCCCACCTTTAGATATGAATCTAACGACCTTGAACAGGCAAGTAAAGTGGAAAGGGAAAAGAGAGGAATCTACGAAAAATGTATCCCTTTCCTCCAGGAAAAGTTCCGCGAGAACCATGGCGAGAGAGACTTCTACGTAAAAGGCCTTTGGTTCGGAGCCCACGGAGCTGTGCCAGGTTCAACAAGGAGCTTCATGGAGGACATAGGTGTCGATTTAAAAGACGTAGCAAGAATAACAGAAAGTGTGGTTCTCGACTCCCTGGGAATTATACACCATCACATCTACTCGTAACAGATATAATTGGAGGGGCATACATGTGGATCTGTGTTTACTTATATTTTAATTTTAATTTTAACAAAGTTTTTAATATATACAGATATTGATTTTAGGTGCTGTGTGTTTTGGTATTGTTTTTATTTATGATAGTGTGATTTTTTAGTATGTAGTTGTTTAATGTATATATAATTTGTTGTTTTTTTTATATATATATGTATAGATATATCTAAATATTTGAAAGAAAATGTAAAACGGTAGAGAAGGAAAAGAGAAAAAAAAAAAAAAGGAAAAATAAGTAGGGGAAAAAAATTAAAAAGAGTAAAAAAGGAAAAAAAAAATATTGTATTTATAGTTAGATAAAATGTTAAGAATATTCCTGCAGGAAAGAATCGGTATGCTGTGTTATAGCAACCCAATTAAGTTGAGCAGCATCATTTTGTTTGTTTATTTATGAATAAAGTGTATCTCTCTATTTCTTTAATGGTTTTACTAATTTTCATCTCTTACTGTACTTGACAATTCTTTAATCGCTTTTATAACGGAGGTAAGTGAAAGTCCTGTGTTGCCCGCACCAGATTATATCACTTCCTCACTCCAATTTTTATTAGTATCTGAGTTAGCTATGGGTTACTCTTTTAACTATGTGTATGATTAATAAAATATTATTATTTCATTTAAGATATAAATTTTTAGGTTTTAATTATATAATGTACCAGTACCAAGTAGCCACATGGAAATTACCATAATTTTATCTTTTGAGTATAACTTTTTCGCTGCCTAAATTCATATTTTTCTCAATGATGGATGGAGCCTTCCTCCAGAAAAAACGGCATTTCTTTTAGGATCCAAAAATAATTTTTACCTATGTATGTCCCTGTAGTAAAATTGTTCCTTAGTTTTATATCTTGTTTAGTAGTTTATAAATTATTGCGTGTATTATGTTTATGGTTGTACATATTTATATTATTTCATTAATTTGCTTTATCTTGCTGCATTAGATTATTAAAGCTTAAACTTAATATATATTGAGTATGAGAGCTATTATTGCTATTTACGAATTTCATTTTTTAACGAACATACTTGAGGGTCTCCTGATTCCAAAAAATCAAGTCGCACGAAAAGGTATGTGTGTGGTAATTAAGCATTAAAACCAAAAGTCTTGCGAAACTAAAATTATATATTTAAGATAACTATACGCTCGAGATGTTGCCGGAACTTTTTCACCAAAATCCGCTCATGGGAAGCGCTATTTTATACCATGCATTCTTTACCTTTTTATGATTCACTACAACGATAAAAAATTAAATGGGCTTTAATGTCAATGACAGGGATCACTTGTAGCTGGGTGGCTAGCGGAACAGCCTCCCATGCTAAAGGTCACGGGTTCAAACCCGCAGGTGGTCCTAGGATTTTTTAATGGAAGTAAAAAATCCTTAGTAGCCCAGTAAAATAAGGCCGAATTTGACGATTTGTGGGAATTAATTCGGACAAAGCTGGAAATCGTTTTAATACCTTTTAATGGTCCTAAATACAAGTAATCTGAGTTTGAACCATTGCAGCTGGTGAGCTTAACTTTTGGCAGCCAAAAAACCTCGAAATTTTTGTACTTTTTTCAATTTTCACCTATAACTCGAAAACGGTCACTCTTACAGAAAATATGTTTCTTACCAAAATGAAAGAACGTTAAATTTCCTATTAATAAGTACCCTTAGTTATTGAATTATGTTTAACAATATGGCAACAATCCTTCGTTGAAAATACTTAAATTTTACCAACTTTCTTGAAAAACCCCATTCAGTCATTTTCAGACCTCTGTAACTTCTAAACCACTATCCGAATCGTAAAATGTTATAGAATAAAAGTTGTAGAGCATCTAATTTCAATTGTAAAAGGCTCATTAAAATCTAAATTAGGTAGATACGATCATTCACAAAATAGGTTTTTCAATTTTTCTCTACACGCGTCGCAGCGCATGTGGGAAGTAATTCATTATCATGTTTCATTGCACACATTCTGTAGTGATTGTTGCCGTTTTTTTTATTAGAAATAATGGTATTTGCATCTTATGCCAACAAGTCCATCCTCCCCTCCCCCATTTACCCAAAAGATTTGTTTTGTTCGATCTTGCATAAAAGTTTTTTATTATTACTTCATAGAAGGTAATCTGCAATTTTCGTAATTCTGAAATTACGATCATTCACAAAATAGGCTTTTCGATTTTTCTCAACACGCGTCGTAGCGCTCAGGTGTATTTACAAGACATGTTGAACCTTGAATCAAAACTTCCGCGTGATGAATATAGGAAATTTGTGAAAGAAGGGTTCTTCACCATACAAAGGTCAGACAAATTCTGGTCCGGAATATGGACTTATATGACTATAGAACAGGTCCTTATGAAAAATAGTACAGAGGTGTGATTTTTGGGCGCGGTATTACTGATTCTGTTCTTGCAAAATGGATAGAATCTATATCTGCTATTATGGAAATTTTCCTCCTTCTAGAATATTTCTGTGGCATAACCTTTTCTTCACAGAACAGCACACAGACGCCAGGCTCTTGAGAATAAACAGGGATGATACTGATGTAGCAAAATTTGTTGAATTCTTTGATGCTCATGACCCCTTTCCAAGTTGCGACTTTGTCATGTCAATTAGTACAGGTGTTGTGGGAGACAAGACAATAAACTGCCACGAGGCATTGGAAAAAGGGAAGAAAAGTATTGCCAGGATCATTGGTAACAACTTCGGTGATGTCAAGTTTTCGCGCAAAAACGGTGGTGTACCTCTCAAATGTTTTACTTCACGAGTCACAATTCATAATGAAGATGTTCCAGTCAACCCAGAAACCATTTTAAAAAGAATTAAATTCCTTCAAAATCAGATCAACAACTGAAGGAATTTTTTACATACGAATTGGCACCTTACCTTTTGTCCATGTTTGATGAAATAGGAATGAGAAAATCTCGCAAATCAGTGTTTTATGATCTGTTCGTTCCTATAAAAAGTAATGAAATCAACATGGCTAAATCAGTATTTGTAATCGACGGAGGATTCCTTCTACATCGAGTAGTCAGGCTATCAAAGGAAAAATTTTCTGCTATAGACCTCCTGGTGATTTTGACAGGAGGTAGTGATGATAGTCCTTCATCAAACGTAGTGATGATGAAACCTGGAAAAGGAATATCAGAAAACACTTTTTATTCTCCAAAGCAGTTCTAATATAGCGATACTATAAAGCAGTATCTGCCATTTTTACACGCATTCAGTGGTCGTGACACCACATCCTCACTTTATAGGCAAGGAAGTTTGTTCATGCAATGCAGAAGAATGTCCATTTAGAATCTTATGCTTCGGTATTCTCTGATGAGCATGCTTCTAAAGAGGATGTTATTGCTGCAGGTAAACAGTTTTTGATGTCAGTCTATTCTTCAAAGGCTGCAGAAGCATTGAACGACCTCCGCTTCCAGCTATTCTATAGCAACCTCTCCAAACCCGGATTTAACCTGGCATCATTGCCCCCGACCGATGCTGTCGTTGAGCATCATTCTCTTAAGACTTTTTACCAGATCCAGCACTGGTATGGTATAGACATACCACCTACCTGGGGCTGGAAACTTAGCCCACAAGGCCTGATCCCTAAAACTACTACCAAAAATGCAGCCCCACCTGAAGTATTGAACAAGGGCTGCATGGGTAGATGCAGCTGTCGTAAACATGGACTTAAATGTTCAACGATATGCTACAGGTGTAAGGGTCAATCATGTACGAACGCCCCCTTCGTGACAGACCTATCATCTCAGACCGAAGGATACTATGACGAAGATGAGGACATTGTAGAGGTGGGAGGGGAGATGGACGAGATGCCACCGCTTGTCGCTTTAGTGGAAAACTCATCCCAGGAAATTCACCATTCATCAAACCCCCCAGAGAAGAAAAAGCATTTAACGTAAAGAAAATATTTTAATTTAACCTTTCACTGAATTTAATTTTAGGTAACTACCAAAGATAATACAGTGCAAAAACAGATTTTATTAATACAACATATACTTCCTCCCTTTAATTTAAACTATACCGTACGTTATATAAAGAATATTATAGATAAAAATAAATAATATTCTATAATATGTTGAATGCGATGTACCTAAGCACTACTCCCTATCCCACTTAAATATTCAATTGTAGTTTCCACAAATACTGTTATTCCTTCCATTAGTAAAACTATAGCACTTCTGAATGTGTTTAAGGATTTTTTTAAAGAAATTGCAGATTACCTTCTATGAAGTAATAATAAAAAACTTTTATGCAAGATCGAACAAAACAAATCTTTTGGGTAAATGGGGGGGGGGAGAGGGAGGATGGACATGTTGGTATAAGATGCAAATACCATTATTTCTAATAAAAAAAACGGCAACAATCACTACAGAATGTGTGCAATGAAACATGATAATGAATTACTTCCCACAAGCGCTGCGACGCGTGTAGAGAAAAATTGAAAAACCTGTTTTGTGAATGATCGTATCATCCTAATTTAGATTTTAATGAGCCTTTTACAATTGAAATTAGATGCTCTACAACTTTTATTCTATAACATTTTACGATTCGGATAGTGGTTTAGAAGTTACAGAGGTCTGAAAATGACTGAATGGGGTTTTTCAAGAAAGTTGGTAAAATTTAAGTATTTTCAACGAAGGATTGTTGCCATATTATTAAACATAATTCAATAACTAAGGGTACTTATTAATAGGAAATTTAACGTTCTTTCATTTTGGAAAGAAAAATATTTTCTGTAAGAGTGATCGTTTTCGAGTTATAGGTGAAAAATTGAAAAAAGTACAAAAATTTCGAGGTTTTTTGGCTGCCAAAAGTTAAGCTCACCAGCTGCAATGGTGCAAACTCATATTACTTGTATTTAGGACCATTAAAAGGTATTAAAACGATTTCCAGCTTTGTCCGAATTAATTCCCACAAATTTCCTTATTTTACTGGGCTATAGTTACACCGTCCTTCGGAGGGGACGTTAAAAGGTGGTCCCGAGCCTGTGCGATGTCAGGTACTCGTTAAAGATCCCTATCCAAATAAAACCTGGGTAGGCCAAATTTAGGACTCCCACTGTAGCATCGTCCGATTAGTAGCATAAAGTGACGTTAAATAAATAAATAATGTCAATGTCAGGTATTTTTTTTTTCCTTTACAAACATAAGAGTAATGTAAAGTGACGGATAGGGTATAAACGGGATTGTGTAGGGATCATGAGTACTTTAAAAGTTAATATTGTTATATCATTTAATGTAAGAAGATTTTTCAACTCTATCTGGATTTAATTTATATTAACAACAGAGGAAAGTAAAAGTCGTGTTTTGCGCGCGTTAGATATTTTTTACTTAAACAACAACGAATAAATGAACAAACATTGTTTTTTATCTTCCTTGGTAATTTATCCCTCCATTGGGACATGTAAATGACTTTTTTTTACCAAGATTATAACAAATATGTGAATAATATGAGAATCGTTGGTTCTTTTATACAGCTATTGCAAAGTCGGTTTTTGTCTGAGCCCTCTGACCAGTAATTTAAAGACCTACATCTGGCTTTTCGCTCTTCTACAAGCCTTCCTTATAATCCTATCAACTTTAGGGTTTTCGTCCTGTCAGAGTGGCTTTTCAGTACCTTTTTCTTTATAGAGGAACGCTGCCCAAAAAAACAAAAAAAAAAAACAACCAGAATTTTCTCATTTTTATGTTAAAAATGTGGTTAGAAAGAGTTATTTCTTAGGATAAATAATTAACCAATTAATAAATAAATTAATATAAATTTTAGTTGTTACTACTATTCGATAGAGAATTATTTAAAAAAAAAAAAATCATTAAAATCGGTTTGGAAACAGCTGAGAGATATCGTTTTGAAATTATCAGTGGTGATAAGCCAGTTTCCTTTGAATTATTTTTTTCTTTTGATATTAGTTAATTGTCTTGAACAGTAATACGCTAATGTAATTTTTTTAAAGTAATAAACCATTGTGTAATTATTTGCAGCATTTTTTTTTCAATATGATTATCATTGATGAAATAATCAGTTTTATAATAAAGTGATTCATTAGGAGTAAGTAAGAGTTTCTGTAAAGAAAAAAACAATTTCAGTAATGACTGCTGAAGATTGGGAGAATGTACAGGTATTTCCGGATGAAATCATTTAAGATGAAAGGAAGCAATTTAGTAAATGTTTCTGATTGATTATAACAACTCCTGATTTCATTCACTGATTGCATCAAGATTTTCTGTTTATTAATCTTTTACTTTTCTAAAATGCTTACAAAGCAACTAGCTACCCTTACAATTAGTATTATGCGATATTAGAGATGAACCACATAAATAATACCTTAAAATTATTGGGCTGTTTCACATGAAATGCCCGTTTTTATAGTTTCTGAAATACATAAAGGATTTTGCAGGTCTCTGTTGTTTTCTTCCGAATGTTTACATATTTAAAGTGAACAGTTACTAATCCTCTACCTTTGTATTATAAACATTAGCTTCCCAATAAATTATCCACTTTTTAGTATACCTCCAAATATGAACATGGTAACACGCGATTTTCGGGTAATATTTTTGTACGAGTTTAAACTCGGCCATTCAGCAGCTGAGGCCGCTAGAAATATTTGCAAGGCATTTCGGGAAAGAAGTGTTAATGAACGGGCCATTCGCCGTTGGTTTGCCAAGTTTTCAGCTTGGGACACCGACTTAGAAAACTTGCCCTGAGGAAGACCTCCGTCCGTAATAGACATCGATGTCCTCAAACACAGTACATGATCATCCAATCAATTATCCACTTTTTAGTATATCTCCAAATATGAACATGGAAACACGTGATTTTACCGTTCAAAAATTGAAAGAACTGGGCTACGAATTTCTTCCGCACCCACCATGTTCTCCTGACTTACAGATTACCACCTGTTCAGGAATTTAGACAACTTCGTCAAAGGAAAACGTTTTGAAAATGATGATCAAGTGAAAAGTGCGTTTTCAGATTTTGTTTCACTTCAAAGCTCAGAGTTTTTCAGTTCGGGAATAAAAAAGTTGGTGTCACGTTGGGAAATAGAATGTGTAGAAAAAGAAGGTAAATACTTCGAATAAAATTATCTTGTTTTCATATCGTATTTTTAATAAAAATCCTTTACCTTGAAAACAGACATTTCATGTGACACAACCCAATATCTTCAAGGTCAATACATTTTTTTAAAACTAACTATAATGTTTTCCTTAATTTATTATTTTTAAAGTGAATAATTTTACCGAAACCATTGTCTAAATTAATTTAAAATAAACTTGGATCCGGTTGAGATTGTACGATATATTTTAGATACATTACTAGATAAGAATAATTTTGATGTGTGTATATATCTGTATATTTATAACACGTTAATTAAAATATAGACTATTTATTTATATTTATCATAAAATGGATATCATGGATGTAATCGTTGGATATTAAATTTATTAATATGATATCAGACTTACGACACGCTTGTAACACAGGTAAGGTAACAATTTCCATACTTTCTGACCGGAAAGTCTTTATCGATTGTTCTTATTTTAGTCTAACAGTATTTCCAGGTCACGATGTAATGTTTTATTAGTCAAGCAGAATCGAGTCGAAACTTCCTTGATTAAGAAATTCATCATTAAATGATTGTGTGTGATGAATAATTAAACGTTTTGAGTGCAATTTTTTTTTTTGGAAAAATCAATTTAAATTATGTTATATTGCTTAGGGAATATATATATATATATATATATATATATATATATATATATATATATATATATATATATATATATATATATATATATATATATCTGCATTTTAAAAAAAATATTAAAATTTGCTTACACTAATTTGTATAAGACATACTTACAGAAAAAAAACAAAAAAAAAAACTTTTAGATGTATTTTGTGTTGCCAAATAAAAAAAACAAAAAATACTAAACAAACCCCGCATTAAATACGCTTTAAGATATATTTTCATACCTGCCAAATATTGTTATAAATTTTCATAAAAATCGATCAAACACTTTTGGAGAAGTGCCACCACAAACACGTGATTTTTATATATTAAATTTTTTTATTATTATTTTCAGTTTGATCAGTATCTTTGACCAGTTGCAATTATTATTATTGTTCGGTTATGTTATTCTAAGGGAGAGAGGGACAATGTCTCAGAATGAAGTTACGCATATGTGAGCAGCATAAGTCAATTTTTCCTAAAATAAAATAAAATGACAGCAACTCCGAGAAAATAATGGATTGTTTGGAGCAGTTTGAGGATAGAAACAGAATGTCGGCAACTTAGTTAAATAACCATAATAGGGTGTGATACATGTGGATATTATTATTGATTTGTGGCCAACGGCCGTGCAAGGTTATTAGACCGAGATCTCGCTCAGACGCCAGTGTTCTTTCCCAATGTTTGTGAACTTACATTAGGCTGGTGTAACCAAGGGTTTTTTTCTACTCCAGGGTTAAAAAGTAATTATTCTGCCTCAGCTGGGATTTGAACCTGGAACCCGGGGAACAGTTGACTAGATCTCACAACATCCTTAAATAGTTATTTGTAGAAAATTTAAAAGGAATGTTTCTGAGGATAATTATGGATTTTTGTATTGGCAGTAGCAGAAGTTATTGAGGGAGTTATTTTGATTGCTTCAAACTTGAATATAATAGAATTTTTAGCAGAACGGAGTTTGTGAGATGCCTCGTTTATATTGGAAGAGTGAAAGGCTGTGTAAATTGTTTAGGCTGTCTGCATACAGATCAAATATGAAGTGACGTATAAAATTAAAAAGTTCATTTATATAGATTGAACATTAGGTTAGTACGAGGAAACATCCCGAGAGACAGGTAGTGCTGACAATTCCATCGAGGATGGGTCACAAAAACTGCAGTTTGAGAGACGATAGAAGTATTGGAACTGGCTAAAATAACTTTAAGTTTATCGTCTGCGTGATTTGTAGTAAAAGGACCAGAAACCTCAAGGAAAAAATATTTCATACGGCTCACCCACAACAAAATTACCAATTTAGGTGAACAAAATTTAAATAAAAAATACGATATGAAAACAAGATAATTTTATTCGAAGTATTAACCTTCTTTTTCTACACATTTTTGCCAACGTGACACCAACTTTTTTATCCCCGAACTGAAAAACTCTGAGCTTTGAAGTGAAACAAAATCTGAAAATGCACTTTTCACTTTATCATCATTTTTAAAAAGTTTTCCTTTGACAAAGTTGTCTAAATTCCTGAACAGGTGGTAATCTGTTGGAGATAAGTCGGGAAAATATGGTGGGTGCGGAAGAATTTCGTAGCCCAGTTCTTTCAATTTTTGCAGGGTATGTTTTGAAACATGGGGGTCTTGCAGCCGCTCAGTGAGATCATGTACTGTGTGTTTGAGGACATTGTTGTCTATTACGGACGGAGGTCTTCCTCAGGGCAAGTTTTCCAAGTCGGTGTCCCCAGCTGAAAACTTAGCAAATCAACGGCGAATGGCCCGTTCATTAACACTTCTTTCCCGAAATGCCTTGCAAATATTTCTAGCGGCCTCAGCTGCTGAATGGCCGAGTTTAAACTCGTACAAAAATATTACCCGAAAATCGCGTGTTCCCATGTTCATATTTCGAGGTATACTAAAAAGTGGGTAATTGATTGGGAAGCTAATGTTTATAATACAAGGGTAGAGGATTAGTAACTGTTTACTTTAAATATGTAAACATTCGGAAGAAAACAACAGAGACCTGCAAAATCCTTTATGTATTTCAGAAACTATAAAAACGGACATTTCATTTGAAACAACCCAATATAATCTATTTAAGAATTTTTGAAAACATTTAGAGAAAATAAATCCTTAAGGAGTTATTCAAAATGAGTTTTAATAGAAAAATATGTTTTATTAACTTTCTATTATATTATTATCTGCGACAGTCAGTTAGTTTTATCGGATATTCATTACTTTCCAAGTTTTAAAATTATGTGTATACGATGATATTTTTCCTAAAATATTTAGCTCTCCAACTGTATATCAAACATGTATATTACTGATCTTATGGTCAATAACCGAAAATTGCATCAAAGAAATATTTTTTCGATTTTCTCCTTTAGTTGTTTTTCAAGTTCGCTCAATTTATATATTTACCTGTTTTTTAGCAATACTAATCAGATGATATGATCAATTTTATGAAATCTACAAAATTATAGGTACTTTAGGGAAAGAAATGTTAAAATATCGGCATTTAAGTCCTGTCAGACTATTTCAATCAGAATGAAACCACTGGAGCGCCCGGCGATGACAACCCAGTAGCCAAGCGGTGAAACAAATGCAATAAAAACATATTTTTTCAGTTTTCTCCTTTAGTTTGATATCGAATTCGTTCAACTTACAAATTTACCTGTTTTTTATCAATAGTAATAAGATGATATGGTTGTTTTTTTATAGAATATACAAAATTAAAGGTACTTTAGAGGAAGAAAATTTAAAATATCTGCATTTAAGCCCCATTAGACTATTTCAATCAGAATGAAACCTACCTGATGTTAAACCATTGAATTTTACATCGATATAGCGAGTTTAATCAAAATCGTTAGAGCCGTTTTTT
Source organism: Piezodorus guildinii (assembly GCA_023052935.1). Lineage (NCBI taxonomy): Eukaryota > Metazoa > Arthropoda > Insecta > Hemiptera > Pentatomidae > Piezodorus > Piezodorus guildinii. The sequence continues at coordinate 123,416,800 of CM041296.1, read as the reverse complement.
TGGGGAAGTCGTAAAAAGGTGCTAAATGCATAGGATAAAGTAGGACTTCCGGTAAGCCGATTTTTTAGAGGAAGAAAATTTAAAATATCTGCATTTAAGCCCCATTAGACTATTTCAATCAGAATGAAACCTACCTGATGTTAAACCATTGAATTTTACATCGATATAGCGAGTTTAATCAAAATCGTTAGAGCCGTTTTTTTGGGGAAGTCGTAAAAAGGTGCTAAATGCATAGGATAAAGTAGGACTTCCGGTAAGCCGATTTTGTCAAAGAGTATATGTTTTCTGTAAATGTGCTGATAGCTAAAAAGTTTCTCTCAAATTTTAAATATGAAAAGTGGCTGATGTAAATAAGTAATTTTAATTTTTGAAGTAGCTAAAAGTTTTATACTAGCTCTGAAATATTGTAATAACATTTTTATAGGCTTTCTTCATTGTCACTGTAGGATTTATAGGTTCCGCAAGTTTATTGCTCACAAACTTTTATTTTCAACCTAAATAATAAATGATTCTATAAACTAGAGTTATATAACTGCATTTTTAAAGTTTTGTGGCTTTTTAAAATTTGAATAAAATTAGCTTTTGAAGCCGTATGTATTAAATAAGGTAATTTTAAAAATAAGCATACAATAATAATTAGATTACATTGTTCTTTGAAATAAAAAACCAAATCAATTTTGAAACATAAGAATACCTTTTTTTTTTTTTAACTCAATAACTTTTTTGCACCTGTAATATAAATACAATAAGCAAACGGGTTGTATTTCACAAATGTGGAAAACATGGCATGCTTAGGCATGATGGAGACAGTACCCGGTGGAGCATCCTCCTGACATTAAGCACAATTATATTTTCAGGTCAGAAGGTCCCTCATCTTTTCTGCCAACGCCGAGTTATGTTAGGTATGTCAGTTGTAGCCATGTTTTGGACAAATGTGCTTATGTGTCCATGTAGTTGATCATGAAATCGTTTGTAAATGAATCGTAGGTGGTTTGATGTAGTTGGAATACGTAAGTCGTATGAAGGGTATCGTTTGAGACATACAATGGAGAGTTCGTTGCTAGTCTTAAAAAATAAGAATACCTTGAATTTTTATTGTAATAGATTGTATAAATATGTAGTTGTCAATAGTTCTTAATTTTAGTTAAAATTTGTCCTAACTTATATATACATGTAAAATAAATTGTTACAAATTTACTTACAATTTTAAACTATACAGTGCGGTACACAGAAATGTGTGGATTTTACAATCTTAAAAAGAAACACTGAACAAACATTCTAGGAATGATGCAATGAGCGGTAGGTAAGGATCTATCTATTTATCTAGAATAATTAGAACTAAAATCAAACGTACGTTATAACACGAATTTCTGCGTATTAAGGAAAATAGGTTAGTTGTAACTTTTGTGGCATTGTCTTCTGAAATATGTACCCGTATTCCGAAAGTTATGAATTGTCACCTACGTTAATCCGTTAATTTCTATATTTATTTCCACCCTATCACTAGTTTCCCAGAGTCGCTTCTTTTACCGCTGATGTATTTTTTTTTTTTTTTTTTTTTCTTGGCCATTCAAAATTTCTTTTTGCACCTCAGGCAAAACGAGCGACATTCTTAGACAATCTCCACTATGCGGACATATACTGCTTTTCTATAAATGGAACCTAGCTTATTACAGCTCTTGTTTTGTAGAAGGTCTTCTCTACTATTGCTTCCTACTATTCTCAATTTCACCTTCCTCACAGAATGCTCTATGTATGTATGCTTTTATGTATTAAGATAAAAAAACAAAAACCAACAGGCTTGAGTTTATATATATATATATATATATATATATATATATATATATATATATATATATATATATATATATATATATATATATATGTAAAGAGAGAGAAAGAAAGAAGGAATTTAATGATTTGAAAATTAACGTTTTTTACGAGTCTCAATGCTCAGTCAATAAATGACATTTGAGTTCAGGCAAAGTTTCCAGAATTTATATTCAAAATGTATATCTAAAATTTTGCATACAATAATTATTAGCTTTTCTAGACTTTTTAGATTAAATTAAAGATATTATTGCTTCAGAAAAAGGAAACATTATATGAACAAACTTCCAAAATACAATGAACTTATAAATAATGGATATATTGTAGTTAAATAGATATCTTGATAGGAATTTGCAAAACGTTAACCAGACCAATATTAACATATGACTTGGATACTTGTGTATAACACATATTTTTTCATTACATAATAATAATATAAAACAGATTATTACAAATTTACTTAACATTTTAAACAAAAAAGTTTCTTGCATAAAACTATGTGGATATTACAATCTTTAGAAGAACACTGAACAAAGATGTTGCAAAGAGCGTTATTCAAGGAGGAATTTCCAATAATTAGTGTGGTCCGAAATCGGGTTTTCAGGTACGTGATTTATGACTGTATCATTAATACTTAATCTTAAAATTAGTTTATTAAATATATTATTTATTGTCATTTAAAATTATTAAAAAGGGGACGGGGTAGCTGAGTGGGCTAGCGCAATTACTTGATGGTAATCATTTGGCATATATTTATCTGATTTTTTTTTTTTTTTTTTTTTTTTTTTTTTTTACGGTGTTCTCGTATTGTATTGGTGATAGGAATGTATGTACTCTTTTTGTGAAATAATGGTGAGACAGTTCAATGTGGTTTAATGTTTTTTTATTGAAGTGTAACAGTATTTGTATTGGAATATATTATTTTTAACCTACACTTTGATCTTAGCCAATAGGCCGTGAAAAAAAAAATTATCTAGTCGTAGCAGCCGCTGGTAGGAGGTCGCGTTGACCGGCTGAGGATAAGACACTCGCGGCTAACGCACTCGTATCTTTTTATTAGGCAGCCCGTGCCCCGGTGCCAGAATTGTGATGGAACCCTTGCCATTCGGCATATTTTTAAAGAATGCCCTTATTATTCATCACACCTGAATAAAATTGGACTAAACCCAAATATTTCAACAGTATTGGGTAATAGAGAAGAAACCATTAAATTAATTTTTGATTTTCTTAAGCAGCAATCATTATTATCGAAATTATAAAGACTATAATCTTAACTAACTATTAAGTTATACATTCCTAGTCAGTTTTTAATCAATACTTTTTTTTCCTTGACTTCAAGTTGTTTGTTTTTTTGGTTTTTCTTTTAAGTATTATTATTATTTTTAACTATTGTTCATATAATTATTTTTTTTTCTCAATTACTCATTACCTAATAGTTCTTTCTTATAAAAGTTAAATATACACACAGTATCTAGGCGTTGATGACCTTAGGGCTTTACGTCTTAAAACCAAAACAAACAAACTATATATATTTTTTTTATTTATTTATTGGAATTTACAACTGTATACAGTAATACAACAAGTAAATTAGATGAAATATATAAAAGGCATGAAACACATCTAGAGAAGCTTCCCAATGGAAGCACTCTAAAAACTATATTTAACCTAAAAAATGTATAATTAAAAACAATTAAAAGTAATAAAAATTTAGAAATGCTCTTACAAACAAACAACGAATGGGGTTTTTATGTAATCTACACATTCCTATTACTTTAATACCTTTAAGCCTTCTCATAACTGCAAAGTCTCTCATTTCAGTATTTAATCGAGGTAACTAAAGACTTAAGCCATTTAATACTCAAATAAAAGGGTCTTTCTGCTCGATTTCACTACGAAAAAAGGTTTTCTATTAAGTCGTGGATTGCTTTTATTCTAACGATATTAAAAGTAATTAAAAACACATTAACCTTTTCATAGTAACGTTTTTAATATAATCATTTCCGTGGAAATCATTAACTTATATACTCATTTGGTCATTGAGGAACTAAATATTTTACCATTTTCATTAAATAAAATGCAAGAATATTTAATCGCTATAAAAGTTTGACTAATTTCATTTGTAGCATATGGTTCATATTAAGTAGACTAAAAAGTAAGCTTTTTCTAATTAATATTTGATGGTAGTACGATTCTATATATATTTTTAAATACAAAAATACTATGGTATAACATTTGAGTAGTGAGGTGTTCCTACTCAAACGTAAGTAGGAAGTTGGGGTGCTAACAACACCCAAATAACAAAAATCGCAAAAATAATTTTTTTTTTTTAATTAGCTTTATTTTATTTACTTATTTGGAAACGAATCGGCCAACGCGCACCACGCAAATATTATTACTAATTCATCCATTCATATCTTTCCGCCTTCTTTCTAACTCCAATACTCTCTCATCCTCGCGGACTGTTCCTCTCATCTCTGTATAGTCCATTATCTCACTCTTTCAGTTTTTTTCTCAAAAAGCTCTTTATCCCTGATTGTAATAATTACCAATCCAAATGGAGCTAAACTTTCTGAAATTAGCGTAGTATACGAGATAAGATATTGAAGGCAAGTGATCTGTTTCAAAGAAAGACATTCAACTAAAATTAAAACATGGACAACTAAGGCATGACGGAAATAATAGAGCTCAAGTACTGTCATGAAGAAGAACCATATTAGCCAGCCTCTAAAAACATTAGCCTTTCAATAGCCTATATATTGCCTTTTTTGCCTATAATACAAATTCATATATACAAGATATAAAATTAAGGCAAGTAAATACAAGATTGAATTACATAATAAGCAATATAAAGAAACATAACATAATACACAGTAAGAAATTGACAAAATCAAAAGTCAATAAAGAATACATATACTTGTATACAGGATAAATATCAGAATGAGTGACGCAGGCTGGTATTGAAGACATATCTATAGCGATGAGTAATTTGGATTCAATAATTCAGCAATTTTTTCTTAAATGAGGGAGTTCGCCCATATTTTAACATTGTAGTTATAATTTGAATACTTTGGAGGATCTATGTGAGAAAATTGAAAATTTGGAGGAATTTTGTTGTATAAAGTAGCAATGGAATAACAAGTCTGGTGTGTCGTCCAGGTATGTTTCGGTCTTGGCACAACTAAGCTAAAGTAATTTTTCAGTCTTGTAGAAAAACGGTGGTCAATCTTCCCGACTAGCTCATCCCGTCTTAAATACAGCTTCTTCATAAATTGAGACCATATATAACTTATGCGTTGTCCGAAAAATAAACTAAAAAAAATAATGAAAGGGGCATAAACAACACGCTTGATGGCTATTCAAACACTAACTTTATTTGGTCTTCTAATCCTCTATGTATACATTTCTATTGTTTACAAGAGGTGGTTTGGAATTAAGACTGATAGTCTACCGTATCAGTCCTTAACTCCCACCCACCAGTTTACGAACAATCCTCGTAAACTATAGACAAAAACCAAAAATATAGAAATAAACTACATGAGACAATACAAAAGAAAAAATAAAAGTACAAAACTATTGCTCACAATGGGCCCCTCATCCCCCGCCGCACCACGCAATCACGCCGGCGACCCTGCAAACCGAAAAGGATTTCGAAAGGGGTAAATTCTGTGACCGAGTGGACGGAGTGGTTATACGCGATGATGGCACGCTCCATAGCCACGTCCGGCTCCAACCCCTTCTCTAATTGAAACACCCGCAGGTGGTCACTCAATGTGCTGTGAAGGCGCTCGATACCACCGCGGCTTTTCGGATGACCCGGTGTATTAAGATGTCATGTGACACCCAAAACCTTCATCTCCTCCCGGACTCTGGCGTTGTCAAATTCGCGACCGCTATCCGAAGAAACCGTCTCGGGGACGCCATAAAACTGAAACCAAATCCAAAGGGCCCGCAACACCGCCTCCGACGAACGCTCTTGAACGGGATACGCCATTGCCACCTTGCTGAACAAATCCAAAACCGTGACCCATTTATAGCCCTTCCACGTAAAGGAATCGATTTGAAGTTCCACGAGAGGCGCATCAGCGGTAGGGGTTTCCTCCTGGACGGCGCGAGGTGGATGACGATCATATTAAGCGCGAAGGCACACGTCGCAATTCCCGATGGTCTCCTGGATGGTGCGCTTCATTCCCCGCCAATAATAACGCCGCCGCAACGCATGCAACGTCTCCGTGAGTCCCCGGTGGTTCGTCTTCCCCTGATGATAAGCGAGCGTCACCTCCTTCTGCCGTTCCTCATCGCGGATGTTCTCGACTAGCATGGAACAACGGACAAACGACCGGTCAACTCCGATACTCTCCGCCCGCCACAACCGTTGGATCCGTTCCCATATATCGGCGTTGCCGACAAAGATGTGGTGGGTCCTACCCGGTTTTGACGCGTCCGCCAGCGCTCTACAGACCTGGTCATCTCCGACAGACGGCTGAGACCAGACAGTGACAATCGAACACCTGCCGAAGCGTTGAAAATCGATCTTAAGGAGCCCCGATGTCCTCGTCTTCCAGATAATCTGGTAGCGCTTGTCATTCACGATTTCGTCTATTTCCTCCATGACCACAGGACCCCCCGACGACGCGGTCTCACCCGAAACGCCTGAGCTCCAGGTTAGGGTTCCTCCCCAGGAGTCCATTCCCTGAGAAACTGTCGAACATCGCGAGAGGACTCGCCCCGTTCCTCCTCTATGGCGTTCACCATGAGCGCCCGCGACAGCCAATCCGCGACTACGTTCTCCTTGCCCGGTTTGTATACAATCTCCATATTGTACTGCCCAAGGAGCTCTTTCCAGCGCGTGACCCTTGCGGAAGACTCTTTCAGTCTCCCAACCCATTGTAGCGGACGATGGTCCGTATGGACCCGGAACCGCCTCCCGAAGACGTACGGCCGGAAATGGTCGACCGCCCATACAATACCGAGGAGTTCTCGCTCCAAGGCGCTATAACGAGACTCCGCATCCGTGAGACGCCGACTGGCGTATGCAACAGGGCGCTCCCCACGGTCACTATCCTGAGATAACACTGCCCCAAGAGCGTATTCACTGGCGTCCGTTGTAATAGTGAATGGTCGGTCGAAGTCCGGAAATGCGAGTACCGGATCACGCTGTAAGTGCTAGATGCACCGGCGTACCTTGTCCGCAATATCTGGGGTCATCACGAGTTTACACCCTTTCCGCAGCAAATTGTTAAGGGGCACAAGATACGCAGCCATAGCTGGAACAAAACGGCGATAATAATTCAAAGCGCCCATCAACCGCCTGATCCCCTTCACCTCGGTCGGGAGGGCCATACGCTGTAAGGCCGCCACCTTCTGGGCATCCGGCTTCACGCCCTCCGCGGAGATCGTATGACCCAAAAAACTAATTTCCCGCTGACCTAGGGTGGACTTCTCAGGAGAAAGACGGAGACCAAATTCCCGCATGCGGTTAAAAACAGCCCGGAGATGCCGAACGTGGTCCAGTTCTGACCTACTAAAGACCAGGAGATCATCCATATAGACCTGGCATACGGACTCGTCCAAACCCCGAAGGAATTCGTCCATCAACCTTTGGAACGTGATAGGGGCATTCTTCAAGCCAAAGGGCATCCGAGTGAATTCATAATGGCCCCTCTCGAACGTGAACGCGGTCTTGTGCCGGTCCCGAGGATGCATTCCGATCTGGTGATAACCCGCCTTCAGATCCAAAGTGCTAAAAATTTTCGCACCACCCAACCTGTCCAATATATCATCGAAACGGGGGAGGGGATATTTCTCATCGACGGTATTCTCGTTTAGCTTACGATAATCAATGACAACCCGATACTTTTCTGTCGTGTCGCCGGGCGCACTTTTTTCTTTAACGGCCCATAGCGGACTATTATAAGGGGACGTACTGTCCACGACTATACCCTGCCGCCGTAAATCGTCCAGCTCAGCCCGAATATGGCTACGAAGCGCCTGAGCGTACCGCCTTTCTTTAACGTAAATCACCCGGTCCTGCTTGAGCGGAATTTCGTGCACCGTTTTGCCAGTAACCCCGAGGACATCCCCTTCTTTAAAAAATATATCGCCGAACTCATCGAGGATAGATGTTTTCCAAGTATCAGCCTGATTCACCGCCCCTACGCGTGGTTCACCACCCGCAGCCACGCGAATACATGCAAACTTTCTACCTCCGATTCTTATATCCCATTGACCCCCCTGATTCCTGATCCGCGCACCGATCTTTCCTAACAGGTCATTCCCTATGATCACCTGATACTCCCTTGGCATCCTACTTACTACATGGACTTGTAAATTGCCGCTCGTTTCTCCCCAAGTACCCAAACCCAGCTCGATTTCCCCCTCCACACTACAGGGCCCACCCAGGGTGATTAAATTACATTGGCATACCTTAACCTGGAGTGCCCTCTCTCCACCTTTCCACTTCTCTAGCGCCTCTCTGCATGCGATGGTGCAAGAGCTCCCGGTGTCCACCAGGCATGCGACTCCCTCCACGCTGATGATAGGCAGACCGCCGCTCTCTCCTCTCGCATGGTAGCTCACCAACGTGCGGTTGCCACTCTGCTGATACCAGCCTCAGATTTCCTCACGGGATGACTGCGCTGCCATTTCCGGTCGCCTCCACACACTCCTCCTGCTCCTCTGGCCACCTCCTCGAGCGGGGACGTCCGCCTCAGTCTCCGTTTCCGTTTCCTCAGACCCTCCGGATGATTCGCTTGCCGATGCCATATGCCTCCTCTGGAACCGTCCTGGTCGGACTCTTTGAGCATTTATTTCCATAGGTTCCGGTTGGTTCGCATCGCGCCGCCGGTACATGTAAGGGCAATGTCTTGCCATATGTCCCTCCACTCCGCACTCAAAGCACCTAGTGCGTGGACATTGGGCCACCAGATGCCCGAGCTTGCCACAACCATGGCACTTGCGGTCCTCCCGCCTCCCGCTGCTTCTCGGTTTCGCTGGCCGCCGATCACCTTGCGGAGGCCTCTCTCTCCTATTCTCCCGAAATTCTCTTCTTTTCCAAACGGGAGTGGTCCTAGGCTGATTGTGTGAGACTCTGTCCAACCATGTTCCTCCGTCTCCATCCGAGATTCTTCCTCGCGGGCACTGGCGTCCATCATTTCTTGAGCGCAGTCGATGAACGAGCGCTCCCTCTGAAACCCTTCTCTTTTACCGGTTTCCTTCGCCAGCTGCACCTATAGAATTATTGCTAGAAAATCCATCCTAAAGTGGACCTCCTCAACACTTGCGGTCTCTCTCATTTTCTCCGTTATTCGGTTAAACTTCGTGAGTAGTTCTCCCGCATACTGGCCATTAGACTGCCGCGGCTTCTTAGTTTCTCTTATTATGTGAAAAACATCTTCTTCAGGGGCCCATCTTCCCCCTCCGTAGGCCTTCTTTAGTCGCTCTTTCACGACGCTCCAGGGTGTCTCCTCATCGGCTTGGATGTGATTCAGGATGCTCCTCTTCACCCTGCAAACCACTGCAGCCTTTAACGCCTCAGCATCTTCTCCGTCTAACAGTCTTTCAGACAACTTTGACTGAATCCTCACCATCAAGCGATCGCCCCCTTTTAGAAAGTGATTGAGCTCACCAATCTCTCCAGTGAATCTGTCAAGGTCGGATGTAGCCTTCCTAATTCCTGAGCTGTCGCTGTTTGAATCTTCACCCACTCCAGCGTCGTTCTATGCGCCTGCGCCAGTGAAACTTCCGGTAGTGGCGGTAACTCAACTGCCGCCGCTGCCGCCTGCTGTGGCCCAGCCGGTGGGACATTTAGAACGGCTGGTCTCAAAACTACGTTCTCTGCCATAATTTTGGTTTTCGCAGGAAAGAGAAAAAAAATTAAATAAAAATAATGATAAAATAAACTCACGTACGCTGAGTAACAGGCAAGTACCAAAAAAAAATTACGTGCTTCGAACTTATCTAAAGGTCCCGGGTTTCGGCACCACTTATGCGTTGTCGGAAAAATAAACTAAAAAAAATAATGAAAGGGGCATAAACAACACGCTTGATGGCTACTCAAACACTAACTTTATTTGGTCTTCTAATCCTCTATTTATACATTTCTATTGTTTACAAGAGGTGGTTTGGAATTAAGATGATAGTCTACGTATCAGTCTTAACTTTATATATATATACGTGTATATATAGGATCATGTTAGATGTAAGGAAAAAACCAAAAGCTTAGTAGTGAAACAATTAGAAAAGATAGTCATAAACAATAAATCACTCATGCAATCATAATCGCCAAGTAGAGGAAATGGTAATAGACTTGGCATATAATTAGAAAAAATTATGAAAACTCAGTCTAGACATTGACCGAATGGATCCTCTTAGGTAAGAAAAAGAACCGAGGCACTCAAAGAAGAAGAAGATTAGACGAGATCAAGAAGGTAGAGGAAATACTGTGGTCAAGAAAGCCAAGAACGGGAAGTAATGGAAGATGAAGATGAGAGATAACAACCATAGTGCGGGTTGTCACCGTTAAAAGCTTTAATCTCTTGAAGGAAGGTCGTGTACATATACATTATATTCAAGAAAAATGAAAGAAAATATATTGTAAATGTGTGTAAATAAAGACTATTGTTATTATCATGTGATGCTATATGCTGAGAAAACCTCAGATTACTTTATTAGTATATGCGCGCTACATATACTATATATACGGGCTATATACTAGCTCTAAGTATTACTTTAGTAAGGGTTGAACAAGACCCATTTTTTCATTTTTACGAGTAAGATATCGACCTTGGGGTCATGAACCTCTTTTGGAAGACATCCAGTCCTATTAAGTGGGTCCCTGACCTTTCAATGGGTCTAAGGAAATCTTGTTCTTTGCGATCAATCAATTCAGAATCTGGTAAGTTCATCTCTTGTATTGTTATAGTAATAAACCGCTTATACTCTCTCACTAAGCTCGGTATATTATACAATTTTTATGTAAGCTGCAAAATTATATAAATTTAGTTTTTAATTGTTCTATATACTATTTGGCAACAGTCAATCTATTTCGCAATTTTGTTTACTGTTTGCTTACTTCGCGTTTCCCTTCAAGTTCTCGGAAAATTTTCTACCATCAAAGCTTGCCGGATATCGTCAAAACGCATGTCAACTTGAACGAAAGTCTTTGATCCATCATTGATTGGTGCACTCACTAATACTGCCCTTGCTTGACACGTCTTTATCTAAGATATGATAATAAATAAATTTATTTTCTAATTACTCTACCCAGAGCATTGTTGTTCAAATTAAAAAAAAAAAGAAATTATCGGGGAAATGGGTAATAAGAAAATTTAAGGTAATTATTCACAATGAAATGCAAACTTCTTTCTTTTTTTTTCGAAACTGTATGTTTATTCATAAAATTTTACAAAGTTATTTTAACATAATGAATATTAATGTATGAATAGTCTTCTTTTTCTGTAGCTTGCTACATTATTAGAAAGTGTTTGCTATATTCTTTTTCTTTTTTTTCGTTTCGTTGCAGGTTGTTTCTTGATGCTGGGGCACACTGTATTTTGGATTTTCCCTTAGAATTGTTTTCCAATTATAATAATAATAATAAAATAGCACCTCTTGCCACGGACTGTTGCCTCCTCACCAGCGCTGGTAATAGCGTTTAAGTCCGAAAAAGTGGGTTAATAGTTGATTTTAATACATCAAAATTTGAAAATGTCTTCTTTTATTGTACTCCGGCACTTTTAAAAGATCGAAGAACTCATGCAGTTGATGTGGCTTCATCCTTCTTATAATTGTCAATCTTAATATTTTTCGTATTATAGTGTTCTGAAACTTCTGGAGATGGAAAACGCTGTGATCCGTATCGCTGGTGCGTAATCATGGGAGCTCCATACAGGAGTGTGCTTGTAAAATACTCACGTATATTTTGATGTTATGGCTTGATGATAGAGCTGGGGATAATAATAACCTGGCCTTATTATAACAGTGAGCTGACAGTGTCATATGCCGGTCTAGTCAGATTCCCAACTAAACCACTGACTTAAATGGCGGTAATGATTGTTGTTTACTCGAAACTTCCGCGGTAACCTGGATTTTCACTTTCTACAGTGCAAACACTACGCAATCTGTATTGGCCGAGTTTACTTGGATGTACAATCTTCTGAGAACATTGATTGTAACTATAGAAGAATTGATGACCATAGATGGATAATAGAAGAAGTTTGATAAAGGAGAGGAATCTTAAAAATAATTTAATTTATATATATATATATATATATAATTCTTTATTAGAGTATATTCTTATATGAATTATATATTCTTCCGACGTTTCGGTCTTCATTTTAAATCATCTGCAGAGTGATTGAGGGAACTTATCCGCAAACATTTGCGAATTACAGTGATTGTTACGAATTATGTTTCTCAAGATGGATTAAAATTCCAGCTAGTCCGTAAAAAAAATAAGTCTTACTTTTAATATCCGCTTTAAACAACTTTTCTTATACTCATGTTTATCATGATACTAATAATCTTTATTAATTTAAATACTAACATATTTTACAGTGGAACATCAAACGGAGTCTATCATAAGTTCGTTGCAATGTAAGGTTTTTTGAGTTGAACGAAAAAAAAAAATGATAAACTATGTTTTAAAAATAACGACTAATAGTCAGGAAACTGTTAAGTTTTTATTTTTCCTTATAATACTATTACCTTTAGACAATTCTTAGCCATTTTAATGTATCCATTATGCAATTTGTTTTTCTGATACACCGATGCTTCACAAGAAACGGTCCTTTCCGTAATTATATTATTCTTGTTTTGTATTTTAATGTTTCCATCCTGGTACTGTCCTCACTACCTACGCAAATGATACTTGTATGTTATCCGTAAATAATGACCCATCTGTTGCTTCCAAAACCCTTCAGTCTCACATTTCTTCCATTGAAGAATGGTGTTAAAAGTGGAGAATTAATATCAACCCTACTAAATCCCATCAAATTACCTTCACCCTTCGTCGAAAACCTATGTCCGCCTGTCCCACTATTTCCTTTAACAATATTCCACTCACCTCAGTTGAACAGATCCGGTACCTAGAACTCCATCTAGACAAACGTCTCACTTGGAATTCTCACACTTGACTGAAACGACAAGAAACAGCTCGTAGATACCGCTCACTACAACACTTACTGGACAAACGATCAAAACATTCCACATACAAAAAAAAATTAATTTATATTGCCATCATTAGGCCTATTTGGACATATGGGATTGAGTTATGGGGATCCACCAAACCATCCAATTCTTCCTGCATTCAATCCTTGCAATCCAAAATCCTCCGAAAGATCCTAAACGCCTCTTACTTGGTCACTAATAAAATAATTTATAAAGACCTAAATATCCCATTAGTCGCAGATCTAGCCCGAACTAGATATTACTCGTTTTATTCCAAATTACCCGTCCACTCCAACCCAACCCACTCGTCCGCAAACTCTCATCTGATCACCTATTCCTGATCATCTTCCTAGGCGGCTGAAAAGACGATGGCCTCGAGACCTACTTAGCTGAATAAAGTTTGAAGTGCTACCACTGGGTAATTTCTTCACATGCCTGTATCACGCCCACTTGTTCTATCGGGCTGATGCGAAATTAATGCAGGTTTCCTCTATTGCAATATCTTAATTCCAATTGTGTAAACAAAGCTAATCCTAACATTGATCATTATTATACCAAAACAAACCTTATCTAATACCCTCTCTTTCACCATGAATTTGTTTAGTAAAATCCTTTTGTTCAGTGTGTTCAAAGGTCTTGAATCGAAAATGTCAAAGTGCGATTTTCGTCAAATTTATTTTTACGAATTTAAATTAGGGCGCAGCGCTGCGCAAACGGCTCGTAATATTAATGAAGTGTGGGGTCAGGGGGCTATTAATGAGTGCACGGTGCAGCGTTGGTTCCAGAAGTTTCGCAGGGGAGATTTCGACCTCGAAGACAAGGAAGGTCGGGGCCGTCATCTTGCTCTGGACAACGACCAGCTGAGGTCAAAAGTGGAAGTAGACCCAACCAAAACCACACGAGAAATGGCGGCGGAACTCGGCGTGAACCAATCCACAGTTGTACGCCACTTGGAAGCAATTGGTAAGGTAAAAAAGTTGGCCAAGTGGGTGCCACACCAATTAAACGACCACCAAAAAAATCGCCGCTTTGAAATCTGCTCCATGCTTGTGACACGCAATAAAAATGATCCATTTCTCGATCGCATTGTGACGTGCGATGAAAAATGGATCTTATACGACAACAGAAGGCGTTCTAGCCAATGGCTGGGCAAAGATGAACAACCAAAACCTTTCCCGAAGCCCAACCTGCACCCAAAAAAGGTTATGGTCACAGTTTGGTGGTATAATGCTGGTGTTATTCACTACAGCTTTCTCAATCGAGGTGAGACTATAACTGCTGACAAGTACTGTCAAGAAATTGACAGCATGAATCAAAAATTGCAACGTCTTTGCCCAGCATTGATGAATCGGAAGGGGCCGATCCTGCTCCACGATAACGCCAGACCACACGTTGCACAACCAACGCTTCGACGACTGCACGAGTTGGGCTACGAAGTTCTCCAACATCCGCCTTATTCACCTGACCTCTCTCCTATAGACTTCCACTTTTTCAGGCATCTGGACAACTTTTTGAGGGAGAAAAATTTTCAAAACCAGGACGACATTAAAATTCTTTTCGTGATTTCATTGAGTCCAGGGATTCGGATTTTTTTTTCTGGTGGAATAAGAAAGCTTGTTGAAAGAAAGTGCATTGATTCAGATGGAAATTATTTTGATTAAATATATATGGTTAAAGTAAAGATATGGCGTATTTACAATACCTACTAAAAACCTGCATTAATTTTGCATCAACCCAATATTAGCACATTTACTTAATGTATTTTATTTTAATACAGTTGTAAATTTCTTTTAAATAAAAAAAAATTATGTTAAATTTTTACTTATGAAGAAATTAAAAATTTTTTTTAATTAAGATGTTATGCAAAAGAATTTTTTTCTTAACGAAATACGAGCGTAAAATATAGACGCCTAAGGCTAAATATAGACCGTTTGTTGGAGGAAATATTGTCTCAACTCCAGCCAAGTTTCTAATTAGCCCTGCCCTATGACCTCTTAACCTAGATATTTTGTTATCTGACCTGTTGTGTCCTATTCCATATCTTATCTTACGATTCCTTCGTAAAAAAAAAAAATATTAAACCCTATCAAAGAAAAAAATGAGCGGTGCTCAGGGCCAAGGATCGCTGATCATATTATAAGCTATCGAATAATGCAAGGAATTTTTGCATGGATATAAGAGTCACTTTAGGCTTGAAATGATTACTGGTCAGACAAACTATATGATTTATATTAGAAACGGCGATGGTTTTGGTGATATTGATGTATTAGGGTATATATTTCAAGACGTGGTGAAATTTAAGTATTTCGTTTCAATGGCCCATAGAAAAAAATGAAGAGCTAATTGAGTCCAAAGGCCGAAAATGCGTGATATTTGTCACTTGTAGAATTAATAAGCTCGAATCAACCACGGAATTTAGAAGGTTGCACAACACGGAATTGTGGAACTTGCACTCATTCATTATGATTGAGGTGATAGAATCGCGGCGGCTTAAATGGGTGCTTGAAGATGTGAGGCT
Organism: Piezodorus guildinii; assembly: GCA_023052935.1. NCBI lineage: Eukaryota > Metazoa > Arthropoda > Insecta > Hemiptera > Pentatomidae > Piezodorus > Piezodorus guildinii. Next base: position 123,401,286 of record CM041296.1, on the reverse strand, counting down.
TATTAAAGAACCAATTCCCTAAAAGTGCGTATAAGAGGTCTGATCTTTGATGCCCTTCGTCATTAGAAGGATGTGTGATGGTTAAAATTGAAATCGGCAGATAGTCTTTGAGTTTAGTACTCATATTATATTATTTATTTTCTTATATTAGGGTCAGTGGTGGGTGCACGTTGAGGAAATGGGATAATGTAGCCTTCTCTCCATAATAATCGCCAAAAAACAACAACTAAATAATGACTAATTTAAAACAACTCTATGTATTTTAAATACAATTAATAAATTGATTAAAATCGGACATTATGATACCGACATTCACCCTTGATGAAATTCTCAAATAAATTAGCTATTCAAAGGAGCTAACAGGAGGGGCTATAAGAAATAAAAATACAATAAATAAATAAAACGAAAATTAACCTATTATGAGTTCTAAATACCTATTAGTACTAATATCCGTGAGCCACTTTTTCTTTATTAAATTATTACATGTTACAGCGATTGTTTCTAACTATTGTACAATAGAAAGAAGTTAAGATTTTTACAATTATCAACACATCAAATATTAAAACATTAATAGCATGATCGGGAATAAAGTGAAAAAAATATATATATATTTAGTTAAATCTGTTTCTGGTTTTGGGCCAATAGTTAGTCTAAACTTAAAGATGACTCTTTTTTTTATGGGTTAAATATTTATTGGTTATCAGCCGAATATACTTTCTAAGTTTGTTTGATTCGCCCAGACTATTCTTGGACCTACTGTAAGACAAATAGTTTAAAAATAATAGTTAATTTATGTAATCAAATGTATTTGTACCGACGCTTTTGTAGCTTTCCGTGGAAAGTCCCACTCTGTTAGCAATTTCCTCTGATGCTCCAACAATAGTCTGCCATTTACACAGTTTACAGTTATTTACATCCCATTTGCCCTGATGCTTTGCAAAATGTACGGCTTTCAAATCGATAGACTCATTCGCCTTTCAATCTCTGATTGCACCAAGGTAATTCAATAGGCAATGAAATAGCTAGGCGTGAAATTCGGGTTAATGTAACAGTCGAAATTCAACATTTCATCCGTATTAAGTTTCAGAGATATCATTCAACAGTGAAATTGATCCACGACTCTCTATATGCCGTATTTCGGTCGTATTGTTTATTGGAACATACCATATTTACAAAAGAGAAGTTATCCTGTGTCAATCTTATCCTTTAGTTATTCAATACTATAATACTATAATATATTCCTATGGATATAAATTGGCATGAGCTTATATATTGTATCAATGCTGATTCGGATCCGGGTTTAAAGAATAGCGTATAACATGGAAGACTGAGGAGTGCTCTGAAACGTAGGTATTAAAAAATGTAGTAATATTAAAGAATTTTTTTTTTTTTTTTTAGATATTTATTGAGATATATTACAATTTGTTTCAAAATAAACAATAGTTATAGTGATATGAGACAACACAGAGTAAACCGCGTTCATACAGTAATTACAGAAAAAACAATAAAAATAGTTTTGGTTTATTGTTTCTATAATGGACCTTTGTAATCTACCAAAATATATAAAAACTGAAAACCTTCCCTCTCCCCTCAAATTTGAGGTCTTACGGTCTAAGATAAGTGGAATCTAAATATAGGATAAAAAAAAATAGTCTGTCGAGTTCGTCTGTTGAATATTATTGTATCATAGGAAAATTAAATCCTCTACGAAATCAAAAAAATCTGGTGCTGGCAACACACGACATTCGCTTACCTCGACTGTTAAAATCAATTTATAAACTAATAAATATACTTCAATTTGAAAAATATTCTAAGTTGATATTAAAAAGCGTGCATTCAGTTTGGTTCGAAACATTTGATTTAGATTAAATAATATAATAATAATTGTCTTAGCGAACCCGAAGGTTCGATGCCGATACCACCAAATTCCGCCTACACAGACTCGTCCATGTTCACCGTTCAGGCCCAAGCCCCCGAGATCAGCCTTAACGCAATCCTCCCATCGACGCTCCGGCCTGCCTTTCGGACGCCTACCAGTCGGTTCAGCGAATACCAACTTTCTCGGAATCCGCTCTTCATCGAGCCCAACAACTTTACTCGCCCATTTGAGTCTCCGAAATGCTATCAAATCAATTATATTCACGGGATACAAGTCCCGCAATTCCGCGTTGTGAAACCTTCTAAACTCCCCAGTGGCCTTATCTCTCTTCGGCCCAAATATTTTACGCAGTACCTTATTTTCGAAAACCTTAAGCCGTTGTTCATCCTTCAAAGTAAGCGGCCACGTTTCATATCCGTAAAGAACCGTCGGAAGAATAATAGTTTTATAGATTCTAAGCTTTACGTTTTTAGATAGAAGCCGCGAACTAAGTAACTTAGCAACTGAATAATTAAACGCATTTCCACCTTTAACCGGGACTTTATTTCTTCCTGGATTTCATTTTTTTCTAGTTTTAATTGAACCTAAATACTTGAATTTCTCTACGTGTTCAAAAGTATGCCTGATACATCAATATCACCAAGATCGCCACCGTTTCTGCTACTAATCATATATTTCGTCACGATATAATTTTTAGTGTAGGGTCATCACTCCCTACGACTAATTAAAGTGGCCACCTTTAATATAACTATATTAAATAAGTTTATTCACTATTAGTCACTTAATATAAGCTTTTACTACTTTGCGTTTCAGATAATATTTTTTCTAAAGTCTTTCATTTTCCCACGGCATATTATACGTCTATATTCCTGTTCTTATTATAAAAACAAAATTGCATGAAAAAATTAGTTTTGCTCTTTTATCCTTTAGTTTTATATCAAATTTGTCCAATTTGTATATTTAGCTGTCCTTTATCAATGTCATTAAAATGATATAGTTAATCTTTTTTAATGCACAAAATTAAAGGCGCTTTTGAGGAAGAAAATATTGCCTGACTGACTATTTCAATCAGAATTAAACCTGCTTTATATTAAAGCTCATCAAATTTTACATCAATATTGAGAGTTTAATCGAAATAGTTTGAGCCATTTTTAAAAAAATGTAAAAAGGTGCAAAATGCATGGTATAAAATGGCTTTTCTTGTTAGCCGATTTTGATGAAAAATTTGCATCTCTGTAGCTGTCGTATATACCAATTTTCCCAAAATATATATTGACATTGTAGCTGGTTAGTCTTTCTTCTCTTCGATGGATTGAGTACTATACGTATGATGCCGTAATATAATTATTAGGACATAATAAACTATTGTGTTTAGGTTTCGGAAGGGTATTCAAACTGAATTGGCCGAGGCAGACAATTTATATCGGTTAAAGATAAAAAAATAAGTATATGTATTACTTGAATGTTCTGGCAGCCTGTGGAAACCAATATCAGATAAAAAAAAAACACGAAAACTTTCAAATAATATTTATGTTCATAAAAATGTTAAATTGATCTGAGAATGAACAACGCCTCAAGATTTTCAAGAATAAGATTCTAAGTAAATAAAGTCTTTGATCCGATGAGGAATAAGGCCCTAGGAGAACATAAGAATGCTAAACAAAATGGAATTAAAGAGCTATAACCCCTATAGTATATACAAAGATTTATTATCGTGGCGGCTTACATGGCCATGCAAAGTCATCTGGCTTGGAGAACGACGAATTCCAAAAAACGTTACTATGCACTGTTAATAGGTCGAAGCACATTGTATTAAGTCGGTTCTCAGTGGCTTGGGCATGTTTGTTTTGGTTTTAAGGTGCCAAACTTACTGGACAGACGCTCCAACCTTCCACTTGCTTACAAAAGGCTATCTATATCACCATCATAAGGGCTATCTGGACTTGAAGGGTTGAGCTCTAGGGCTCTACTTAACCATCAAATTCTTCCCGTATTCAATCCTTACAATCCAAAATCCTTCGAAAAAACCCTCAATGCTCCTTACTTTGTCAGGAATAAACTCATCCATAAAGACCTTAATATCCCATATGTTGCTGATGTGGCCCGAACCAGGAATAAATTCTTCCATGATAAACTCTACTCCAATTCTAACCCACTAGTTTCAATCCTTGCTTCCTCTTGAATTCCTGACAATCCTCCGAGGCGTCTGAAAAAAATATGGCCTCGAGATCTTCTAGTTTAGGTTACTCAGTGGAGTACTATCAATGGGCATTTTCTGTTCATGTCTTTTTCATGTATTTTCTCAGTTAGCTAATTTACTTGATGTATTAACTAATACAGTTGTAAATTTCAGTAAATATTGATTAAAAAAATAAATAAAATAGACGGCATTTTTATATTTCACGCACTGATAAATCCATGTTTCATGAAGAAAATTATTACTCGTTCAATGTTGTTATTATCGCAGTATCTCCAAAATTATAAAAAAATATTGGAGGTTCCCCTGACTGTCTATATGTGCTAAAAAAGCTGGATTTTCGAAAATTCCTCCACCAGTATATAATATAAAAATGTAGTAGTAGTAGTGGTAGTATAAAAATGGTTTATAAAAATTAATAATAATAGAAAAACTTCAGAAACAAACAACTGCTAGAGCATTATGGATTCTTATTTCAAAGTGACTGAAAATGATAAAAAACGAAATTTCGCTTTGAGAACCATTTGTACTTTGATAGCGACTTATTTCGAATTTAGTTATATATATATATATATATATATATATATATATATATATATATATATATATATATATATATATATATATATATATATATTTAGGCTTCGAGACCTTCTAGTTTAGTTGCCTAGTGGAGAGATGTCAATGGGCATTTTCTCTTCATGTTTTTTTCATGTATTTTATCATTACTAGCATATTTACTTGTTGTATTACAAAATGCAGTTGTTGTATTAAAAAAAAAAAAAAAGTGCAAAACCCCAAGGTCATCAAGGCTAATAACTATATGTATATTTAACTTTAAAGAAAAAGAATTATTAGGTTAAAAGTAATTAGCAAATAAAAGATAATTAGGTAAAAAATGATTTTAAAAATTATAATTACAATTTTTTTAAAAGTTGATATGATTACCAAATGCCAACAGTACAACAGTAAACACAATAGAAATGAAGATAAAATTACCAGGAATTCATAGCTATATTTAATTTAAGAATATTAAAAAAAATTATAATAAAAAAAAACCTGTTCCTCCACAACTCATGACCTTAGGCTCAAGAGATTCGTTCTGTTTCTAGGCCAACGGCCTAATCATAATCAGGTTAGACAGGACTGGTTGTCTTAAACCACTAACCAATTTTCTAGTGTTAAGTTCAAGATTCGCTTCTAACGTCAAACACGAAATAAATTACGAATCGCCAGGGCCAGATTTGGCCGGCGCCGCTTCAGACCCGTTGACGCCTTAGCACTCTCGACCAGAACTCACTCTCCTGATGGATGTTCATGAATATCTGACACTTCAGACTCCTGATATTTTGGCATCAGCGCTCAAGCTGCCTCGCATCTGTTGGCAAGGACCTCTATTGCTTGTGGTATACGCGAGGGCATTAGTTGAACGTTGGCTTCTGTAAATGTTTAACTCATGATCGTGAGCTTGTTATTTTCAGGCTCATTTCGTCATCCTCTTGAATATATTTTATTGGAAATGCTCCGCCCTTTAGTTATTTTGATATATCTAAGAATTTTTAATCTGGTTAGAAATTTTCTAAGCTAATACTCAGTGTAGAGTAGTTCAATAGTAAGGCACTGGACTGCTGATCTAAGGGTCCAGGGTGTTTACCCGGCTCGCACAGGGAAAAATCACCATTTTAGGTAATTTTAAAAAGTTTGTAATTTTTTAGTGCTTGAACTTTTTATTATTATTTGGTAAGACGCTTAATACTAATATTTCTCTCCATACCGTGTTTACAAATAAATAGTAAATGAGAGAATCATTCCTGTTTAAGTGCCTAATAACCAGCAGTAGAATTATCTTTATTCTATGGCCATTAATTATGTTCAAGGTGTTTGTAGCGCAAAGTATTTTTGATTTTATTTAACAATGTATATTGCTGAGACAGGTAAGACATTATATTTCTACACTCGTTAATGAATATACATCACGATCTACCTGTAGAGTTAATTTAGCGATTGGTAAATATATTCCCCTATTCAATAACGAAACACTATTTTTTTTTTATTATTTATTGAGAAATATTATGTCACATAATGAACAGTAGTAATAGTGATGTAGTACACATTCATACAATATATACAGAAAATAATAATAAAGTCAAATGACATAAAATCGGAAATAAATAAATTCAAATATATACAAGAAAATAACAATTAATAAAAAATAAAAAACAAAACAACAACGAACAAATCAAAACAACCTGTAGTAGAGATAAATACAAGTTGGGAAATTAATAAAAATCATACAAGCAAACTTAACTATATACAATATATGCAATCTGCTAAATTGACCCTAGACTCGGCTGCTCTCTCCACAAGTGGGGGGAGAAGCTGAATCCAAGAGATCCTCAGCGCTTCACTGGTGTAAGTTCACTGGAGGCCGAGCTAGAGCGGAATAGCCACAAACATACAGTACATGAGTGGAGGATCTGACCAGTGTCAGAACTCCAGAATAAATGTTTACAAAACGTCGCGGGGCCACTGCCGTTTCAATCTTCGAGGAGGATTGTAGGGATGGGTGGAGCTGGAGAGCGATCGAGTAAGAGAATTAGGATGATGAAGAAGGTTCTGATGGAATTTGGATGGTACCAGGTCTAAAATAAATGAAATATTAAGGTCATGGTGTAGGGTACAGTTGGTAACGTAATAAGGAGAATTAACTATTGTTCGGAGGACTTTGGATTGGAAGGATTGGATACGTTTGATGTTAGAGTGTTTAGTTGTCCCCCATAGTTCAAGTCCGTAGGTCCATATAGGTCTCAGTACTGTCTTGTATATTAGTAATTTGTTGTCGACTGTAAGATGTGATTTTCTGTTTAGTAGTTTGTATAACCGGCCGAATCTGCGGTTGAGTTCTTTCTATCCTTTTAAGTCTTTTATGTGGGTTCCACGTCAGTCTTTTGTCTAGTAAAAAGCCAAGGTACCGGACTGTGTCTGAGGAAGGAAGCGGTATGGAATTGAATTTAACTGTTGGACAGGATTTACGTCGAACGGTGAAAGTGACGTGTGTGCATTTGCTTTCGCTCACCTTAATCCGCCAAGCCTTACACCAGTCTTCGACAAGGGAAAGGTGCCTTTGGAGATTTAGCGATGCTACTTCAGGATCGGAATCGGATGATAAAATGGCTGTGTCATCAGCAAGTGTTGCCAGAAAGGTATTAGGATCGGTAGGTATATCGGCGGTGTAGAGGGTGTAGAGGACGGGTCCTAAGACGCTGCCTTGAGGAACGCCGGCCTCAACAGTATAATGTTTGGAAAATTCGGAACCACAGCGAACTCGGAAGGAGTGGTTTGATAAATAGGATCGGAGGATTAGATATAAGGATTGAGGTAAATGGGTTTTGAGCTTAAAGAGCAGTCCCGGATGCCACACCCGGTCAAAAGCTTGAGCTATGTCCAGAAAGGCAATACTCCCGAACAATACTCCTTGCACTCAAGGGCGGATGAAATGTGGTCTACAACTCGGAGTCCTTGCTGAACCGTGGAATGTTGAGGACGGAATCCAAACTAGTGTGAAGGAAAATTGTGAAATTTGGCTAGGATTCGTTTTAATAGGAGTTTTTCGAAAATTTTGGAGAGGATCGGAAGAAGGCTAATAGGTCTGTAGGACGACGTACAGTTGGAGGGTTTGCCTGGTTTTAGGAAAAGGATGGTAGTCGAGTGTTTCCACAACAGAGGGAAATAGGTAGTGCGTAGGATACAGTTATAGATATATGTAAGGAATGTAATGGCTTTAGGTGGAAGTTGTCTTAGGATTTGAGGAGTAAGGAGATCGTATCCAGAGGATTTACGGAGAGGAAGCGTTTTGACCTGAGAGGGATTGATTGCTTTAGGTGGTAAAGAAATTGGTACCGGTGTCGTAAGGAACTCTTCAACTATTGCGGTATGGGTTGGATTGAGATCAGAATGAGGAGTGAAAACCTTGGAAAGGTGTAGTGCAAATTCCTGGGCCCTGTCTTTGTCAGAAGCAGCCCAGGAATTATCACTACGCCGGAGAGGATGGGATATCAGGGGGCATGTTAGAATTCTCTTTGTGACATTCCACAAAGAATTGTCACGAGTCGAGAGAGAGTGGCGATCTGCTGGGTGACGGGTGCGTTGCCATAATGTTCTGGCTCGGCGTTTGGTTTGGATTAGGTCTAGGAGGTGTTGTGGTAAATGGTTTTGTAAGGATTTATTTGGAAGTGCTTGGGAACGGAGGCAGTCCAGGCGGCTTGTTGAATCGAGGTTGTAAAGGAATAGACGGCATCGTCAAGGTCAGTTTGGGTTTTGAGAGTCACTCTGAGGTCAATATCATTGGTGAGGATTTCGCGGAAGAGGTTCCAGTTGATAGGGCCTCTGATGAATGACGGAGGTACAGGTTTAGGAATAGGTGTTAAGGATACATTTAGGATCAGTGGACTATGGTCAAAGGATAGTTCATCAAGGTGAGTTACGGAATAGTTCAGGGAGCCTAATCCGCTAAGAATGAAGAAGTCGAGGATGTCTGGATTATGGTTAGGATCTGTTGGCCAGTAGGTAGGAGAATTGGGTGGGAGGAGATTAAGGCGTCGGGAGTTGAGTGCAGCCTGCAATAACAATAATTTGGCGTCGAACGCCACCAACACACATGTACACCAAATGTACAGCATTTAAAGTACTTTTTTTTCGGATTGCAATCCCTAGCTACTATAGAACTTTCTCCCATCAAGTCCCACAGGGGAACTACAGATAAGATTACAATTATTATATTTAAGGACTAATAATTAAACATTTATATTATTTTATTTGTATCATAACTATTTATTTTCTATATTTGAACTGTGGGTATTAATTTAATTGTTTTAGTTGTATTATTCATTTTAATTAAACATTCTTTTTTTATGCATAATCCGCCGTCTTTATTTTATCAATATATAACCAAAGCACATAAACCAATATACTAACATTATTTGGTCAACACTTGCTATGGCAAAGTAATTATTTATTATGTTATTTTAGCCGTAAGGTACATCTGTGGTTGAGAGACCCTCCAGGTTAACACTTAGACTTATTAAGTTGTTACCAAAAAAATATGCGAAAATCCGGTGGAGCGTGACCTGAGCCTAGTCTCGTCCTTGCTCAGCTATTGACTTTGAAACAGTACGAGTCTCTGTAAAAAGTTAACCCAAAACCCTTCACGTGTTGTAGAGGTACAAGATTTACCTTTTTAATATGTTGATTTCTACGTCTATGATGTGGCATGACAAACTCCTTTTCCACTCTAACCGACTTGTTTCTAGACTTGTTTTCTCATCTATTCCTCATAATCATCCGAGGCGTCTGAAAAGAAAAAGGCGTGAGACCTTATGATTTAGAACATTTTATGGAGTACCACTAATGGGTAGTTTCCATACATGTGTATTGAATGAGCATTTGGTCTATTGCCTGACCATGGAAGCGAAGAGGGCATCTTTCAACTTAGAGTAGTTGGTCCTTCGCCACCACCTCCTGGGCTACTCCTAGGAGGACGTAGATGACTAGTTTGCAGTCCAAATATTGTCGATATTGATCTAATTTTTTCTCACACTTTTCAGTGAGCTTTGCTTAATTTCAGTTATGTACAATTACGCCAATTAAAATTATAAAGAGTTGCTTCTGACTGAAAAAGTTATATGGATAACTATATTCCTTATTGAAATGACACGAATATATCACTAGTTCGCAGCAATCATTTCTTTGTATTTTACACACATTAATAATAAATTTCAATAAATATACTGTAGTAAAATTTATACAACTGTTGCTAATCCAGCGATGATACAATGAGGGTCCTAATCGCCTATCCAGGTTTAATTAGGGTAGCACTCATTTACGAGTACATGTCACCGCACAGGCTCGATACCATTAATTTACATTCTCTCCGAGGGACGGATTTTTTATCTTAATGAAGGATTTTTTATTCCCTTTAAAAAAAACATCGGATCATCTTACGGTTTAAGCCTACGAACTAGGACATATCAAGCTGTTATGCTAGCCACTACATTTTAGGTGACCACAGTTTAAATTATTTCACTTACTGAGTTTAAAGGGTTTGTTTATATCCATTTTAGTTTTCATCTTTAACGACTTAGATTTTAGTTAAATCTGCCAATGTCTTAACTAAATGCCATAAAGACAGTATCATTTTATTAATATTCAATTGAATGTAGTTTAGTATACTTTTGTTTTATTCTACTGGTTCTAGTTCACTCGACATTGCAGAAAATTAATAATTTATTAACACGATACTCAAAGGATCATTTAAAAACAAACGAAATCTTAAAACTAAGAATATATTATAGTGCTACGAGAGGGAATAAGCCAACTAAAGGGCGAAACATATTTATTGTATTTATCAATATGAGCTATTGATGTTTTATTTAAATGTGAGCGTCGTCAAATAATTTCTTATTTTTTTAACGGAATGAAGGTTGTAGAACGTAAGCCATAATCGAAATCTACAATTTTCCGAAACAGATTGAAGTAATAGGGCAAAGTGTTGGTTAAGAAAATATGGAGGTTAAATGTTTCAGCAAAAAGGTTTTGCTTAAAATGCTCATCGGATAAAAGGATTTTCTGGATTGAGTTGGTTTAGCCTGCCAAGGGAGCTGAGGGAAGCGGATTAGGGCTGTTTTTTCATCGTTCACATATTGTAGTACTTTCGAATGGTTGTCCATTTCCGAAATGGACGGGATATGCAACGTCCAGTCTCAACTTCTTACAAATCATTACTAGCCATTAATTGCCTTACATTTTTTTTTTGGTCCGTATTTTTTTTTTTTTAATCTTGATATCAGACTGTTCATGTATGGTATTTTCAGTTGCATATACATGTTTCTTCCACTGATGTAGATACTCCTTCACAATTATTATTATTTACGTTTTTTTGATATCCCAGAAATTTATTTATTTTGTTCTTGGTGAATATTGCCTATGGATAATGAAAATTTTGTGCATAGACTGTATTCGTAGGATATTTTGAAAAATGTGATGCCTTAGCACGTTCAGTGCATTACGGGGTGAATTGACCCCGCCCGTGTCTAACTTTTCACTAGTGCTGAGCGTTTAAGAGGTAAACTTTCAAAAATCCTCGAACCTTTTTCAGCTTTGGACCTTCCCAAGGGTTGAAACCAATAATGTTTATATGTTTAAAACTTCAATAATCTCGCTTATTCCGATAAAAAACAGAACGGGGTCTCCTCAGATTTTTTAAATTTCGACCTCTTGTGCGGGACGGGGTCAACAGACGGGGTTATTCTTTTGGAAGTCCCTCGATGATGAGAGGAAGGGGTCCTCTTTTTTTATTTACTTTTTTTTCCTAAAATATGAAAAAGGTTATATTTAAGGGGTGGGAGGGATAATGAAACTCAGAAAAAAAATTAAAGTCATTTGAAGTTTCTAAAATAACATAAAATTCTCAATTTTATGAAGTGAAAAAAGTGTTTGTTTTGATTAAAAATGAAAAAACAAATTTTTATGAGCAGAAATTCCATGAGGTTCTGAATGAATCAATTAACGTCTTGCTGCAGTGATATAATCACCTAAACCTATAGAGCGGTATGACAAATGATTTAGCTTAAATTAATAAAGATAGAAAATGGGGCTGATTGACCCCGTGTCGCACTTGTGGATAGTGACAGATTTCTCCTTTCACATTGAACGTGTTAAATAACATTCTTTGATCTTTCATGTTTATTTTACGATTAAAATAAAGGAAATTTTAAACAATATATAATACAAGATAGTGTGGCTATTAAAATTCTGTGTATGATGCTTTTATTTTACAACTCTTACGTGTAGTTGTATTTGATGCACCTGGTATCATCCTCCTGCTCAGCCTCCCTCATGTTATGTCAGAAAATTCAGTCCACAATGTCCCTTCAATTCACTCACTTTTCTTGATTTAAAGTACTATCTTTTTATGACTGACTGAATAGCTACAAAATGGAGGGCCCAAAATGTGGAACTCCCAATGCCAACTGTTGGCATCTTTAGTAATAGCATTTCCTATTGTTAAGGAGGATCCTTGAACTTGTTTTTTATATTATATACTAGGTTACTAAATTAAGTTCTTAAGCGTTTTAATATATCCATATTGTGGTCTATAACATGCTATGCCTATCTTTTAGGTATTTTTGTTATAATAAATTAAAAAGTAATCTCAGAATAATTGAATGACTGATCCGAGTCGTTTTCTGTCAAATTCCAGTTCACCAATTACGGCTTAGGACGGTGTTTTCTCCTAAAGTATCATTGCTATACACACTACAAATGTTAACCGTTTGTGCGCGGATATTTCTTGTCGGAAATAAAAAATCATTAATACGAAAATGATTTTTTTTCTCTTCCATTTTGAGTGTGCAAAAAAAACTTAAAAATAAGGAATCTGTTCAAAACATGCATAAAAGCACCTTAATAATCCTTTTTTAGAATATAAACTCATACAGGATTAAATTTAATATTGAAAACACTACAAACTTTTTTTACAACCCAAATATATTGTAATACGTATATGTTTTAGTTTATTATGCTGCTGTGGCTAATCGGACGATGCTACAGTGGGAGTTCCTAAATTTTGCCTACCAGGTTTGATTAGGATAAGGATCTTTAACGAGTATCTGACATCCCACTGGCTCGGAACCACATTTAACGTCCCCTTCGAAGGACGGCATAACTAAGGATTTTTTACTCCCCATTAAAAATCCTAGAGCCATCTGCAGGTTTGAACCCGTGACCTTGGGCATATGAGGCTGTTATGCTAACCGCCATGCTACGAGTGACCCCTAATAATACATACTATTTACAATCGACACCTAATAATACGTACGTGGCACTCTAGTAATACGTATTAGTTATTTTACGAAGAAATAATTGGACCCGTAATAATAATATTATAATTATGAACAACGAATGCCGAATGGTATTAGTTGAAGCCTCCATATGCTGCCTCCAAACTTCTTAAGGTATTGAGTATTTGGATGCTTTATAGATAGTCAAAGGGAAATAAAGCTCTTTTAGCAATTAATTGTGGTTATGTATTGAGCGATTGTCTAATTTGTGTTGAAGTAGCCAAAAACGATATTTATTTTTGGTAACATTGATGTTTACTAATGCTAATAAATGTTAGCATCTAGCTACAAAATTGTTTGTTTTTTTTTCGAAACTAACTATACCAGTCTTAAATAGTAGCTAAAATTAATACAAGTACTTATTTTTTAGCTGAAATAGTTGACGAAGACAGAACTATTTCAGGATAGAGCCTCCTAGACCGCATTTGTCCCAGCGTGAAGCGTGCAATCCACAAAAAAAATAGCCGTGTTCAAACTAATGATGTCCGATTCTCGAGATGGTAGTGAATAAGTTCCCCTCTTTTCCTGAGATATTACTCCCTTACTTATTTACCTTCTTTCTTTTCTTTTATTTCTCAAGCCTGGAACGTCCGAAGTCCTATTCGTCTCTTAAATTATTCTGTGACTAAGGTGTTCATTAATTTTTTATATTCTGTCTTTTGTTTCTTATTTCCTCTTCAGGTGTCATCAGGAATCATTTTTTTTACTCTGCGTTTACTTAAGTTTTTTTTTTATTCATTAAATACTCTTTCTTTTTTTTTGTTTCACAATATATAGTTGTCATAAATTAAGATGATAAGCCATATAACAATATTTAAACCATTCAAGGCGTGTTGTTGTTTTTTTTTGGTTAATTTTTCAGTAAAGGCAAACGTGGCAGAGATGTCCAGAGGTAGACCGAAGCGTAGGTGGGAGAATTATGATAAGTCAGATCTCGGGGGTATAGGCTTGAAACTAGGTCATTGTACAATGTAGGCAAGGGATGGTTGTGTCATCATCGAATCTTCGGGTTCGTTAGTTCTCTAATTATTAATATTACAAAAATAATATATTCTTCAGTGATGTTGTTGGAACGCCGTCATTCAAACACTCAAAATTTAGCTAACTTTTTTTTAAAAACTTTTCGGGCTAAATCTTCGGAGCAAAATAAAATCTTTGTTTATACTATCTGTTTAATTACTAATTATCTTTATTTTATCTCTTAGCCCTGAATATAGCCTTTAAAATGTGACCCAAAACGTTGGCACAATAAATAAGCTTATTTGGAATGTTTTTAATGCCCGTTCCCCAATCGATATTGTTTTCATATTTATTAATTTGCCTTTATCGTTTGTAATAGCATTTCAAAAAATCTGGTGAGCGCAACAGAAACTTACACTTACCTCCGTTGTTAAAAACAACTTTTTTTAAAAAACATTTAGACTTGAATTGAAAATAAATTGTTTCATAAAATTAAAAAATTCTTGTTTTATTATATACGATTTCGGGCCTGTATTTTTTAATTTAAAAAAGAAATAAAAATCGTGAGTCTCTTAAAGTAATTTTATTGAGTTGATGCATAAACATAAATGAAAGTGGGTAAGGTCTCTAGAAATATTGTATGTCTTATCTGTTAAGCTGTTGGCTGGCGGAGGTGTTTCCTGGGTCCTCGATCTAGGTAGACAGGTTCTGGTAGGTGCAACAATACAGCTGGGGCAGTGTCAGGTTCTGGATGTAGATCAGCATCGGGCGGCTGCTCGGCGAAGAAGAGTGTCCTGAGGAGCCCTTCCTTCAGAAGTAAATTCGTGGGCTAGTGGGGCTAATGCCGGCTGGAGCGGACTTGATCGATTTACCTGTCGAGAAATAGAGACCCTGACACGGGTGGAATTAACATTGCAAAATATGTTTTCCATAATATATTGGGTTTTTTCACATGAAATGTCCGTTTTTATAGTTTCTGAAATACATAAAGGATTTTGCAGGTCTCTGTTGTTTTCTTCCGAATGTTTAAATATTTAAAGTAAACAGTTACTAATCCTCTACTTATGTATTATAAACATTAGCTTCCCAATCAATTACCCCCTTTTTAGTATACCTCCAAATATGAACATGAAAACACGCGATTTTCGAGTAATATTTTTGTACGAGTTTAAACTCGACCATTCAGCATCTAAGGCCGCTAGAAATATTTGCAAAGCGTTTGGGGAAGGGAGTGTTAATGAACGGACCATTCGCCGTTGGTTTGCTAAGTTTTCAGCTGGGGATACCGACTTGGAAAACTTGCCCCGAGGAAGACATCTGTCCGTAATAGACAGCGATGTCCTCAAAGATACAGTAGAAGGAAACCTCTACCAAACAGTTAAAGACTTAGCACAACTAAATGCAAGTGCATCTACCGTTTCCAGATATTTAAAGTATATTGGGAAAGTAAAAAAGCTCGATACATGGGTACCTCATGATCTCACTGAGCGGCGGCAGCAAGACCCCATGTTTAAAAACATACCGTGCAAAAATTGAAAGAACTGGGCTACGAAGTTCTTCCGCACCCACCACATTCTCTCGAATTGTCTCCAACAGATTACCACCTGTTCAGGAATTTAGACAACTTCGTCAAAGGAAAACTTTTTGAAAATAATGATCAAGTGAAAAGTGCGTTTTCAGATTTTGTTTCCCTTCAAAGCTCGGAGTTTTTCAGTTCGGGGATAAAAAAGTTGGTGTCACATGTGTTGGGAAAAATGTGTAGAAATTGAAGGTAAATACTTCGAATAAAATTATCTTGTTTTCATACCGCATTTTTAATAAAAATCCTTTACCTTCAAAACGGACATTTCATGTGACACAACCCTGTAATTCCTCGAAGAGGTTTAAAGCCGACAATTAAATAATCTATTTTGTTTTTATATACGAAAATCACTTTGTTTTATCGGCTTTTCGTCACTCTCCAATTTTTACAATTTTGTCTATAAGCTAATATATTTTCTTTTTATTTGTTTTTTAAGCAATGCTGATGATATGGTTTATTTTATAAAATCCACAAAATTAAAAAATATGATTATTAAAGCCCTGTCAGACTGTTTCAACCAGAATGAAACCTACATAATAATTAAGATCATTAAAGTTCACTTCGATTTTAATCAAAATCATTTGAGCCGTTTTTGAGAAAATCGTAAAAAAGGTGCAAAACGGTTAGTTTAAAGCGGCTCATCAGGTCATCTGATTTTCATGAAAAAGTTGTTGTAACATCTCGGGCTTAAAATTGACTTAATTATGAAATTTCAGTTTCATACGACTGTTCAGTTTCGCGCAAACACTCAGATTTATTTGCGAGGCTTGTCATTTGGATTCATTGGATCTTAAAATGTGTATTTCCGTTGAATACTTGAATCCGAAAATGTACACCATCGCAATACTTTCCCTTACCATATATTTCATGTATAGGTAAGTAAAAGTAATATTTAGTTGGTAATGAAAGGATTAAAGAGTCAAACTTAGGAACCGTCTAAGATATATATATATATATATATATATATATATATATATATATATATATATAGTTTAACTTATTAATTATTAGTTTTACTTTATGCAGATTGGCCTGTGAGATTTTAATATAAAATTTAATACGTGAAATTTAATTAACCGCTGTTCACGTTAGTGATTAATCAAATAAAAGTTTCATGATGACAAGGATATTTTAAGCTCATATCAACAAATATAAAGTAAACTAAAACTAGAAAAACAAATTTTAGAAGATAAAAAAAAATTCTTTGAAGATGGAGTTGTAAGTCTAGTAGCGGCTGCTGTCGTAAGCTTTTGAAATCGATATGAAGCCGCACTGCCGTAATTAACAATCCAATCGTGTAAACCCTTCTCCAATCTTTTATCGTCTCTTCGAAGACACAAAACCACTCTTAAATCTTAAGCTAGCTAATAAGCACGTTGATCCCTTAATTTATTTTTCAGTCATTTCGAGCTTCTTTTAATTTATGGAACCTAGATCGCGATGATTTTAAATAACAATATAAGGGCATAACATTTTATATAACTGTTGATAGCCAATTAAGTAATATGAAAAGCAATAATTGAAAGGATAATATCCTATCTATCTTCGAAAAAAACGAAGTTACAAAGGTATAGATAAGCAAAGTTTTTTCCTTTTTATTTTTTTTTTTTATCGCGGTCTACTGATTCTAAACTGATTTTTTCTTCTTATTCGCGATTTTTTTTTTTTTTTTTTTTTTTTTATAAAAAACAATAATAAATTTTTTCTCTATCTTCAAAAGTAACTGAATTATTGAATTAGATCACTTTTAACCGGTCACTATTTCAAAACTAACCAGCTGATATCAAAATCTAGGTGTTAAGATCATTGTTGCACCGACTAGTATTTTTGTGGCGGATTTAAAAAAAATTGGTCCAGTAGTTTCGGAAAAATGCTGCGGACGGCATACAAACGGATTTTTTTAATCGTTATTCGGATTCTACGCATCTTAAATGGTATGCTCTCAAATTTTGTGCGGGGATAATTTTATTTTGGTCGATTACAAAGTTTTATTATTGAAATATTAAATGATAAACCAAAAAAATAATCTGGCCCCAAATAGTTACTAAATAAGTTCTATATAAAACAGGTTCTAAGAGTAATTATTAGAATTATAGGAGATTATAAGCATTATTATGATCAATATATTAGGTTAGGAGAAAAAAATAAATAAATAAAATAAATTGGAAAATTAATGTGCATTATGTCCAATAAGAATCGATAAGTATACAGTGTAGTGTAAAATAAAACCATGTAAAGCAAAACCATAAATGCATATAAGCCATGGATTACTTCTATTCTTTTTTTTTTTTTTTTTTTTTTTTTTTTTTTTTTTTTTTTTTTTTTGTATAAAATGCCTTATTAGAATTGTGATTCAAGTATTGAATGTTCTATGGAACGAAGATAAAAATTGAAAAAGTTCATATAAAATGGTCATATATGTAGAATGTTGGAGGGGAAAACAATAAAATGGTATATTGAGGCTATAAAAAGAGGAATGGGGAGGTTTGACATGCCTCGAATTGCACAAAGATAAGAGAATTTATATGAAAAATATAGAGAAGATAATAAAAACTGAAAAACCTAGATTAAAACATCAGAGGTTTAAAAAGAAATTAACAAATGAATTGCAGAGCTACTTAAAACAAAATAAAATAATAAGTTTGAATTCCTGAATATATGTAATGGTAGTATATTATTTTTTTTAAATTCTACAAGCAGGATTAGTAAAACCTTCATCATTAAAAGTATTAAAATGTATCTATGGTGCAGTTTGTATGAAGAAACCTGACATTATTGCAATTTAATCAGAATGAATTGGGATTAAGGGGGGGAGGTGGGATTAAAACAGGCACACTTTTTTTTTTTTTTATTGCAAATTAAAACAGTTAGACTATTCTTTACTATTTTTTATTTTATTATTCTATATATTATAATTATTTATAATAAACAAATTAAAGGTACCAACTTAATAGAAAGAAAATTTGACAACTTATTTCAAGTAAAATAAAGCCTAATGCGATTGAAGACCATTTAATTTTACAATATTATAAATTAGTCTAATTGAAACAGTTAAAGCCGTTTTTTAGAAGATTTTGAAAAATTGTAAATGCTTTGTAATCTAAATCTCTAATGGTTTATAGAATTTTGTGAAACCATAAACCATACAACTAAATACAAGTGTGTTAATAAAACCAGGTAAAGAAATAGGAATCGAATTAAATACCGATAAGACGAAATATATGATTAGTAGCAGAAACGGTGGCGATCTTGGCGATATTGATATATCAGGATATATTTTTGAACACGTAGAGAAATTCAAGTATTAACTTTCAATGATAACAAGAAAAAATAAAATCCAGGAAGAAATAAAGTCCCGATTAAAGGTGGGAAATGCGTGTTATTATCCAGTTGGTAAGTTACTTAGTTCGCGGCTTCTATCTAAAAACTTAAAGGTTAGGGCGAGTAAAGTTGTTGGGCTCCGTGAGGAACGGATTCCGAGAAAGTTGGTATTCGCTAATACGACTGGTAGACGTCCGAAAGATAGACCGAAGCGTCGATGGAAGGATTGCGTTAAGGCTGATCTCGGGGGGTTGGTGAACATTGGACGGGTCTGTGTAGGCGGAATTTGGTGGTATCGGCATCGAACCTTGGGGTTCGGTAAGCCTATTTTTATTATTATTATTAATATGTTTTTCGACAGGAAAAAATAATCTCTTAGAAAATCAGCTGTCAAAATCTTAAACAAAGGGGCTAAAGAAAATCATATAAATAATTTTTGGCATATTGAAATGAAATAAATTTTAACCTTGTTAATGTTGCGTGTTAGTGTCGTTAGTAGCATGCGAACAAATGATTATTCAAAGGTTTGAGTTTATAGCATTACTGATCCCTTTGAGTTTGGCTTTAGTGGAAATGTCAATCACCTCCAGGCTGGTTGCAGGTATTTTAATTAACGCCTGGTGTCAGTCAAGGATTAAAATCGATGCCTTGGAATAGACTGCAGATATCTGCTTAGGATATGCCCCTTATAAATTTTTTTATGAAGGCAATTAATTTTTTCCTCTTGAATTAAATCGAACTACCTGTGGTCCTTCATGTAACTCGATTCGCCTTATATGTAATTGCCTATTACAGGTTTGTGCTGAAATGAGAACACTAATTTTAATGAACTTTTTTATATAGATTCGGGAGTTCCTACTATTCACACTTGAAGACAATGAAAGAAAAAAAGTTTTTTTTAACTTCTAAAAGTTTTTATAATATCGTTTTCTGTCGTATATATTTTCAAAATAAGAAATAATTTTTTGTATATTTATTTATCGTCACTTTATGATACTGTGGCTAATCGGACGATGCTATAGTGGAAGTTATAACTTTTGCCTATCCAGGTTTATTTAGGATAGAGATCTTAAGCGATTACCTTTCAGCGCACAGGCTCGGGACCACCTTTTTACGCCCCCTCCGAAGGACGGCATAACTAAGGATTTCTCACTGCTGTTAAAAATTCTAGTGCCACCTGCGGGTTTGAATCCGTGAACTTATGATGATCCCAAATAGGAAATAGTTCTTTGGAGTTAACCACTCATTCAAAACCATCTATAGCTCTGTCCTTATGGATATTCGTTCTGTTTCTAGGCCAACAGCCGTGCAAGGAGGTAATTAGACCGAGATCGCGCACAGCCGTCTACAAGACTACCCTAAAACGTTAAGTACATTAATCGCACAAAACATGTATTAATGTTATTACTAAATATGTGTTATTAACCGTGGAATGTAAAAATGTATTAGTTTAGTATATACGCATGAAGCCAACAGTTTGTTATTTGTTTTTTTACATATCTTTATTTAAATTAATATTTTTTTGTTTTTTTTACTCTAAATATATTTTATAGTGTACATTTAAAAAAATATTGTTCTCTTGTTTAAAAACTAACTTATGCTATAATTATCATTGACCACGCTAGTAAATACCATTTAACAATAACATGGAATCAGTGCCGTACCACGACATGTATAAATTCCGAGGTTTGTAGCCACTTGTAAAATCCTGTGAAAATAAAAGGCTTGAAAAAATATGCTACTCATCTTTCGCGTAACGACTTTGTAGAGATTGGGTATGTTTTTTGAAATGAACATTTGATATATAATTATTCACCAAAGCCGGTGTTAGAACTCGGGAACCGAACAACCGTTGTCTAGTACTCTATCTACTAGTACACCTCCTCCACGCATGTTAAAGTCTTCATCACCTAATAATGATCACCATATATAAATATATAAATAGAGCAGCATGTGTAAACGGAGAGTGGAGGCGAAGAACAAATCTGGAGCTAAGAAGACTTTACAAAGGCTTAGACGTGGTCGATGTGATTAAATTTTATCGATTACGATGGGCGAGCCACGTTGAATCCAAGGAAATCCCATCTGACGTCCTATCGGAGAAACTGTTTGGAACACGGAAGGTTGGACGACTGCTGAAGCAGGCCAAGACTCAACGCTTGGGTCGTAGAGCCGTACAATAATAAATCATATAAATAAATTAAAAATTTCTAATAAATTATTTTTTACGACCTATCCGGTTAATTAATAATTTTAATAAGATGTGTTTTAAGGTTTTCATATCTGGAATACACACATTATGCAGGATTTATACATCATAGCACAGGCATTCGGATGACTTAAAAAAAAGAAAGAAAAATAATATTATATGCTAAACCGTAACAAAGTTAACAAAACAAACAAAACATAACAAAAAACCCTGCAAGTGATAACACAATGTTTGATTATTTTGAAATAACTATATTAGGGCATAACTGCTTATAAACCTATTTATAGACTTATGAAGCTAATCAATATGAAAAGCAATAAATAATTCAAAGGAAAATGGCCTAAAATGGGTCGATCGCCAATGCTAACTTAAAAAATCTCTGATATTTCTAAACCTATTTCAATGATTATGTTTTCAATTTTTAGGAATTGTAATTCCTAATAGCAGTATTATTCGCACTTTTTTGGTTAAAAACTTCAATATTTTTTTTCTCTACCTTAAAAAATAACTCAGTTATTGAATTAACTCATTTTTTAAAACTAATCGCCGCCATTTTAAAACTAATCGGCTAATGTCAATGTCTAGTTGTTAGAATCATTGTTGGTATTTTAGTGCCACAGAGAGAAATGCTTTATTTATTTGGCAATGCTGCCCAAATACATCAGGTTGCTTATATATCACAGCATACTTATCAATCACTTGGACATATTTTACATACATTTTCAATTTTTTTTCCTATTCCTACACAAATTTATAATATTTACAATTTTTTTTTCTCTTTTAGTCATTTACATTATTTTGTATTGTTACTCTCTACCACTATAAAAAAAAAAATAATTTAGTAGTCAGTAGTTTCGAAGAAAAGCCCCGAACTTTTCTCTCGGTTTTTCGGTTCTTGGTATCTTGAAACGTGAGCCATCAAACTTTTTTTTGGGGGAGGGAGTAATTTTTTTTGTCGATTACAAAGGTTCATTATTAATAATAAATTAACCAAAATATTTTAAAAGGTTAATCTAGTTAATATAGAGTTCATATTTCAGTTTGCGACTCTTTTATACACATGATTTCAATTGAACCCAACCCGCATTATCTATTATTGGAATTAAATAAATAAATATGATTAATATGTATTCTGAGTAAGTATAAAAATGTTTTACTTTGGAAAATACTGCAATATTCTCATTTCGGATTTACCGTTACAAATCGTTTTCTCTTATTCTCTGTATCCTTAAAGTCCCATAAGAGAGGAGAAGTGGAAACCGTAGGATATCATGAATTGATTCCTTCCCGCGAGATATCAACTATTCCGATTTCCTCCTTCTCACTAAAGTAGCCTGTCAGGTAACTTGAAGGTGAATCTACCTTTGAAAGGTTCCATCGCAGGAGCACTTCTTTCTGATGGGTTCTCTCATGGCCAGTTAAGTGAAATAAAACACATCCCATGCACTAATGTGTTATCATTTTCAGCATTCTTGTTATAATGCTATCAAGCCCTCTTTTTAATACGAAAAACAAGCCGATGTGACATCATAGCGATTAGAAAAATAGAATTAGTTAAGCTTAAAACTTAGTCTACTCTGTAAAAATAATAATAATAAATAAATAAAGTAAAGCCACTAATTTAACTCACCTTCATTGTTAAAGTTAATCAAACACCCGACTTTCACTTATCATGGTTGTTAAAATCAGAACTATACAACAAAGTTTAACTTAAAAAAGACGCAAACGATTTAAAGATTCTACTTAGCTTCGTTTGCATGTTTCAGATTAAATAATATAACAATTTAAAATTGTTATGTGCAATAATGTGTTTTAGTTAAAAAGATTTGGGAAAATGAAAAAATGCCCGTAGAATGGAAAGAATCAATACTTATTCCGTTTCACAAAAAAGGACCGAGGACGGATTGTAACAACTATCGTGGGATCTCTCTTCTCCCAGTATGCTATAAAATATTCTCGTCAATACTAACTAGCCGAGTCACGGAATACGCGGAGGAAATTATCGGAGATTACCAATGTTTTAGGCGGATCCCTCGACTATTGACCAAATATTAGAGAAAAATTGGAATACAACGGTGTAGTCCATCAACTCTATATCGATTTTAAAAAGGTTTTGATTCAATAGACCGTCAGAAGTTATATAACACCATGATTAAGCAGGGAATACCTAGAAAGTAAAACTAGTAGAAATGTGTTTGTCGGAAACATTCCATAAAGTTAGAATCGGTCATAATTACTCCGTGAGATTTGAGGTGCAATCGGGTTTGAAACAGGGTGACTCCGTTTCACCTGTGTTATTTAATATAGCTTTAGAATTTGTCATAGAAAAGGTAATGTGTACCGAGAAAGGTTTAAATATGGGTGACAGGATTACGGTTTTAGGGTATGCCGATGATTTGGTACTGCTAGGTAAAGACACGGAAACCATACAACTAAATACAAGTGTGTTGATAAAATCCGGTAAAGAAATAGGACTCGAATTAAATACCGATAAGACGAAATATATGATTAGTAGCAGAAACGGTGGCGATCTTGGTGATATTGATGTATCAGGGCATACTTTTGAACACGTAGAGAAATTCAAGTATTTAGGTTCAATTATAACTAGAAAAAATGAAATCCAGGAAGAAATAAAGTCCCGGCTAAAGGTGGGAAATGCGTGTTATTATTCAGTTGCTAAGTTACTTAGTTCGCGGCTTCTATCTAAAAACTTAAAGGTTAGAATTTATAAAACTATTATTCTTCCGACGGTTCTCTACGGATGTGAAACGTGGCCGCTTAGTTTAAAGGATGAACAGAGGCTTAAGATTTTCGAAAATAAGGTACTGCGTAAAATATTTGGTCCGAAGAGAGATGAGGCCACTGGGGAGTTTAGAAGGTTGCACAAGGAGTTGATAGATGGGCTCGACGAGGAGCGGATTCCGAGAAAGTTTGTATTCGCTGATACGACTGGTAGACGTCCGAAAGGTAGACCGAAGCGTCGATGGGAGGATGGCGTTAAGGCTGATCCAGGGGCTTGGGCTTGAACGGTGAACATCGGACGAGTCTGTGTAGACATAATTTGGTGGTATCGGCATAGAACCTTTGGGTTCGGTAAGCCTATTATTAAGTGCAATAATCATTTATGTTTATGCTCTATTTGTCCACAACTTTTATATAAGAGGAGTACTCACTACTTTTGCTATAGCACATTTTTTGTAAATATCAAAAAATATTTTTCTTTGTTTCTCTTTTAGTTGGTATTAAATCTTATTCAAATTGTATATTTAATTGTTTCTTATCCATGGTAATAAAATGAATATTTCTAATCTCTTGGAATCTAGAAAAATTAAGGTACTCTAGAGAAATATAAAAAATCGCCCTTTAAGCCTTGTCAGACTATCTTAATCATAATGCAACCTATACCATACTGCGCATTAAATTCTTCGTTGATATAGCGAGTTTAATCGAAATCGTTTGAGCCGTTTTTGAGAAAATTGTAAAGCGCGAAATGCATGGTATAAAGTGACTCTTCTGGTTGTGCAAATTTAAACAAAAAATGGTCTGTTTTATAACAAGATTATGAAAAAGAAAAATTACAGTGCTATATATTATATACATTTATTTATATATAAATTTTTTATTACTATGTTCAAATTAGAACACATCTCATTAATATATTTTATTGTATTTTACATTAATTATACATATTTATGTTTCGAGGTCTTCTCACCTCATCTTCAGAATAAAGTACTAAAATTATAGTCCAACATATTGCAATAGTTTATGTATTTAAATGTGTGACAATGCAAAATTAAAACTATTATATTAAGAGATCTATTTAATTTTAAAATTAAAGTAATGCTTTTATAAGAATGAAAATTGTAAAAAAATTGTTTAATTGTAATATTAAGTAATGACCTATATTGATGTCACAAATATGAATGTTTTTAATACATTATTCTGAAGATGAGGTGATTTGACCTAGTAACGTAAATCGTGATTTTACTTTCACTTACTATATATAGTAAGGGGAACTATTGCGATCGTGAAAATTTTCGAATTCCAGTTTTCAACGGAAATACACGTTTTAGGGTCCCCTGAGTCCAAATAACCAAGTCCCGCAAAAAGGTCTGTGTGTGTGTGTGTGTGTGTGTGTGTGTGTGTGTGGTAACTCCCGGGCAGAAACGGTAGATCCTATGAAACTGAAATTTCATATTTAAGACAACTATACGCCCGAGACGTGACAAAACTTTTTTCATCTAAATGAGCCTACCAGGAGAGGCACTTTATACCATGCATTTTGCACCTTTTTTCGATTTTCTCTAAAACAGTTCCGACGATTTTGATTAAACTCGCTATATCAATGAAAAATTTAATGGGCTTTAATATCATGTAGGTTTTATTTGGATAAAAATGGTCTGTGACAGGGCTTAAATGCCGATATTTTTAATTGTCTTCCCCTAAAGTACCTACAATCTTTACAATCCAAAATCCTGAACGCCCCATAATTTGTCACAAATAAACTGCTACATAAAGACCTAAACATCCTATTTGTTGCAGACATAGCACGTGTTAGATACACCTATTTTTATTCTAAACTCCCTCCCTACCCATACTAAACCAATTGTCCCTAATCTATATTCCTGATAACCCTCCGAGGTGATTAAAAAGAAGTTAGCCTCAGGACCTATTGCCTTAAAATAGTGAAGTGCTACTACCACTGAGTAGTTCTTTCTCAAGACATTTTAAAGACTTTTCTTCTCTCTGCATATTTACTAATTGTGTTGCATAATGCAGTTGGTTAGGGTTAGGGTATTGGAATAGGTGCTCAACCTCTTGGTTATTAGCACCGAATAAATTTGTAGTCACAGATTTGTTTTACTCTTTTTTCTTCTTTTTATTTATTTATTTTCCTTCTATTTTTTTATTGTTTATTTATTTTTTGACACATTCTGAATTAGTGAAATTATTCCAATTTTTATTTTTTATTTATTTAATTCTTTCTCTTATAGTTCCGGGAGCAGAGAACATTCTTTGACGAACCTAATCAGTGAACCAACTGTTTAACTAGAGTAGAATGCAGTTGTAAATTACAATAAATAAATAAAAAAATATTTTCACTGAAATTTACAACTGTATTTTAGAATATAACAAGTATATATGAAAATAAAATGAAAAAAAAGTTTTTATTTTCTTGGTACTTAAGTCCCTTAAGAATAAAGAGGAATGTACAGTTTTTATGACCTGAACAGTTTGGTCATAGATTGAACAACAAAAGATATACTAAAATAATAAATTGTGGTCAAAACAAAACCAATCTGGGATTTCTAGCATCTACGGTTTGAGGTTATTATGTGTTTGAATGGAAAAGGAAAATATGGGGGAATTGGAGCGATTTAAAAGAGGAAGCAGTTTTTGCATGACGGATCTCAGGAGGGATAGAGTTCTAAGAGAGGCAGGTTGTTAAAGTGGAAAAGACGGGATCTGGTAGAACGGGACTGAATTGAAGGGTTTGGAAGATATAGCTGGAGGGTGCTGAGTTGTGATAACCTAATAGAGAAGGAAGCTAAGAAATACTGGCATCTGTAACGTAAATAAGGCTTCCTTAACTCGGTGTAATACTGAGTATATGCGTTTCTCCGATGATCCCGAATAGGAATCGTATTGCAAAGTTCATAAATATGCTTGGCTTTTGCTTCGAGTTCACCAGAAGTCCGTTGTACACCTCAAAACCATATCAAGTATGAAAAGGCGAAGGAGAAAACAAAGAGTTAACGAGTATTGAATGATAGAGCCAACAGAATTTAGTTTACTATTACAGCTTTAGGGTTACTATGATCGGCGGGAAATTTGGGAGATGTGCTGTTTCCAGGAGATATGCTGCTAAATGATAAAATAATTGAAAAAAAAAAAAAACTGAAGAGAAACTGCCCATTGGTACACACAGTAGTCAATCCAAAATGTTTAGATAGAGCCATCTTCTTTTCAGACCAATCCACCCAGGCGAGGATTAAATAGTGGATTAGAGTGAGAGTGGAGTTTGTCATGGAAAGATTGATATCTGGTACGGGCCAAATCGGCAACATATGGAACATTAATTTGTGGATGATTTTGTTCGTGACAAAGTCAAAGACAAACAAGGATTTTGGATTTTAAGGATTGGATATGGAAAGAGTATTATTGTTTAGTAGAGCCCGGATATCATCTTCGTAGGTCCAGATTCAAATGTATCGATATAGATATTTAAATGTATGTAGTTCAAATCTATAAGGCTATTTCAATCAGGATGAAATCTTCATGTTATTAAAGTCCATTAAATTTTAAGAAAGCCGAAATTGAAAAAAAAAATAGAAAAGTCTACCTTCCAAAATGACTATCAGGAACCTTTTAACTAATATCCGGTAGGATGTTTAAAATCTTGTGAAAGAGAAGTGCGCCACTTTGCAGCTGCGAACCAATTAAGTAATTTTTGGAATCCAATTCCAAAAAATGAAGAATGGAGCTTTTTCAATAGATAAAACATGAAAATGTTTTTTTCATCAATATTTTACAAATTTCCCTTCTTAATAACTTATTATTTAAGGAATTCTTATTAATGGTTACTATTTATTTAATTAATAATACAGTGCATTTTTATTTATTTTTCACCTTAAAATACCTGAGGGAAAAAGAAGGAAATATTATCAAGTTTTATGCATGTACATATATTATTTTGTATGTTTTTTTGAAAAATAAACAGAGAATGAGGGAAAAATGTATTCGTTTTAAAACTACGCATACATTTTTATAACATTTTTTTAGTATAAGTTGTATTTCATTGGCTCTAAAAAAGTATGAAAGTTAAAAATTACTGGGAGATGTATACATCAATTCTATTTTTATAGAAATAAATATTTCCCCTTCCCAATTTCATCTCTTTTATTTTAACATTGAGAAATTTAATTGGTTATCAGGTAAATTACAAGACTACCTGAAATCCAACGAGTTCTCTATTTTAAGTATTATTCTCGATTTCAATTTTCTTGCAATATTTCAATTAATATATATATATAGAATGTAGTGTTGCAAATGTTTTCCTTATTCGATTCCTTCATGTTTCAATTTAAACCTTTTTTTTTCGCATTCATCTCATCTTAAATATCGTTAAATGCGTTTTGACGTGTTAACTTTTTTTTTTTTTTTTTATTTTTTTTTTTTTTTTGTTTTTTTTTTTTTTTTATTCGTATGTATTACAGTTTGTGACAATGGACAATAATAATATTGCTACAAGGATCCCATTCATACAATATTACAATATAAACAAAAGAAATGTCAGATTACATAAAATGAAACCAAACTAAATAAACGTATACAATAACGAAATTTGTAGATAAAATAAATTAAAAAAACAAAAAAAACATTTTACATTCATACGTATGTACAATATTTACAATCAGCTAGGGAACCCCGAACGGGCTTGTCCCCCACTTGTGCGCGTCCAAAGGATCCAGCGCCTCCCTCTCAGCCCATCACTGGACGTGTTAACTAACCTAATTATTTTTAGTGATTCTCCAGCGCCTACGTTTGCCTCCATCTCAAGAACCTCATACATATATAGATAATATTTTTCATAATTAGTAAATAAAATTAAACTATTAGGGAACGCTGTTGTTATATCTAAAACCTATAGTTAATTTTTTTGCAAAAAAATTCAAGGATTGAGCTGATCCCTAGGACATGAAAATCAACCTTATACAAATTACCTGAAAAATATTCATTGAGCGTCAACCAATTTGTTATATAAATTTTTTTTATTTCAGGTTGACAATTAAATTTAATTAATTGAACGGCGTGTTTAGCTAGCTATAGTCTGGGAGGTTGCATTTCAAGATTGCAGCTAGCGGGCTAAAAGCTTGACAGAAGCTACTTCGCCTACAGAAAACCATCCGCTTAACGCCCTCTTGGAACGAGCATATTGTAATCTCCTCCTAGGCTATCGAGTGCTCTATTAACGCACCTTAACATAGCTTTAACTATTAGATAATTTTATGGATTCAGGAGACCCTGAAATAAAGAATTATCTGTATAATTTGTAAGGTGAGAGTTGGTCCGGTGTTAATTAAAAAAAAAAAGGGAATATTTTTATTTATATTTATAAAACATAGCTGATTTTCGAGTATTTTGTAAGACGCTACTCAGTGTATTCTTATCTCGCACTCGGATGACAACTTCCACCGTTCCCTCAATCAATTTTTGATTACTTTCTTGAGACGTCCTCTCACTCCTCTTCCGCAACGTAATCGATATGTTTGCTCTAGAGACTATCGGATTGGAAGTGCTCTCATACCCCGTGACACGACAAAGTAAATTTCTTTAGACATATCCTTTTAGATGGTATTTCTATTTTCCTAATTCATTTTCAAGCTTTTCGGGTGCGTACCTAAAACCTGCTTGGGTCTTCTCTATTCTGTGATAGATAGTATTAATTTTGCAGTCCTTTTCAAAACCAGGTATTTCGTCCGTTCCGAGCGTTTGAACTATGGCTGCACACATTGCTATGAAATAAGAAAATATATTTCTTAATATATGCTAATGACTGAAGGGGTCTTGCGTTACCCAAAGCCGTAATAGAAAAAAAATGGGTTTGTTCCAGAGGGCTGTAGAAAAGCCTACTTTCCAAAAGGAAATTAATGAATCGTAACGTCGTGTTTAGCAAGATATTAGTCTTGGAGGGTTTGCAGTTTGTTCATTTCAAGTTGCAGCGAGCGGCTAAAAGCTTGTCGAGAATGGCTACTCTCGCCTACAGAAAAACCATCCTCTTAATGTTCTCTTGAAACGAGCATATTGTAACCCTCCTAGACTATCCAGTGCTCTATAAACTATCAGGTCATTTTATAGACTTCGGGGCCCTAAAACGTATATTTCCGTTGAAAACTGCTTCCTAACTAATATTTCCATATTGGCTATATCCCCCTTATACATTCCCTAACTAATATATTTCATAAAGTGAAAGTAAAATTTTTTAGCGACCGTGTAGATTTTATTTGAAAAGAAAAAAAAATTAAAATATTGCTTAAATAAATGGATATTATATATTTATAGTCAGTTATAAAATATATAATATCTACATGATATATATATATATATATATATATGTATATATATATATATAATATATATATATATATATATATATATATAATATATATATATATATAGGACGTAGAGAAAAAATTCTACCAGAAGAATCAGTTATAGGCATTAATTATAAAACAAAAAGAAATTGAAATTTTACCTACATAATACAATTAATAATTATAACTATATAACTAATCAAATACTATAGTAAAGTATATTTTAATGAAATTCCATCTCTAGTACTCAAGTTCGGCAAAATTAGTACATGTTTAACGTATCAACTAGCTCACCTTTTTATACGGCTTAACTAAATTATGAACCTGAAATGCAGCATCCTCAACTGTTACAACAGGTGAGCTACTCTCATCTAGATGAGCAACAGGTTCAAAAGCTCTTACAAGCCGACACTTGAAGGTTTTTGTGATGTTTTTAAGTACCTTTTTCCTTCAATGTGACTATATTTTCATTTCTTTTTTCCTACAAAAAGTGGGAAATGAACATCAAAAAGCTTATTTTTGAAATTTGGTTTCAACGATTTAATCTTTTATGAAAATTTGTCATAATAAAAATAATTTCATATGAATTAGAAAAGTAGTGATTGAGTTGTAGTTTATAGTAGACTATATGTGATCGGATATTTAGTGGGGTACAGTCAAAAAGTAGGGGTACAGTAATAAATTACACTGATAAAAAAAAAAATTAAAGGTCGAGAAAAAAAAATATAACCTATTAAAAAGAAAAATTAAATATCTGGATAAAATAATAGAAAATGGAAAGAAGGAGTATTGTAAGATGACTTCAAAGTTTTATTATCATGGCTGCAAGTACAGTTCATATAAGTATAGCTCTATGATTCTTACATTCTCAGTATGCCAGTGGGTAATATCTCCACATGTATTTCATGTTATTGTATTTTACTAGATTTCCTAGATGTATTTCTAAATCATTGATATTAAGTTGTAAATAAATATATCTAAAAAAAAAGATTATAGTAAAAAACAAAAATTAATTAAAAGCTATGAATATTGGTTAAATAAATCAGGAAGTTAGTATATGATTATGTCAAAAAAAAAAAAAAAAAAAAAAAAAAAAAAATACGTTTTTGTTGACTGCACACAGAGATTCGTACTGTTGATAGACCAAATATCCAAGGAGGTGGTTTGGCCGAGACTACGCTTCGACGCTAGCCACCCAGTTTTTTTAAGCCAATTTTCAGGCATCCACTTTAAACAAACTAGGTGTGTTACTCACCGCTGAAATAACAAATAAATAATCATTGTATCACAGTTGGGATTCAGAACTAGTGACCTATCCACTAGACCACCCTCCTCCGTATACAATAATAGTATATAGGGGTGGAGAAATATACAATAGGTGGAACTAACACCTATAAACTAATGTATTTTACTTGTTACATATTGAATTTATGTAACCCATTTATTGTTACGTTTGTTACTGATATATTTTCATACCAAAAGTTATCTTATATCAATGTTTGTTTCATATATTATCTTATTGTAGGGGAGCCCATGGCTGAGTGGCTAGCGCGATAGTCTCTTATGCTAAAGGTTGTGAGTTCGAATCCCAGTAAGTTCAGGTAAAATGTTTGGTCCGAAGAGAGATGAGGCCACTTGGGAATTTAGAAGGTTGTCCAACGCGGAATTGCGGAACTTGTATCCTGTGAATATAATTGAGTTGATAGCATCGCGGAGACTTAAATGGGCGAGGAAAGCTGTTGGGCTCGGTGAGGAACGGATTCCGAAAAAGTTGGTATTCGCTGATCCGACTAGTAGACGTCCGAAAGGTAGACCGAAGCGTCGATTGGAGGATTGCGTTAAGGCTGATCTCAGGGGCTTGGGCTTGAACGGTGAACATTGGACGAGTCTGTGCAGATAGAATTTGGTGGTATCGGCATCGAACCTTTGGGTACGGTAAGCCTATTATTATTATTATTATTATTAATAAGTTTAGGCAAATATAGATTAAATTAAGCTAATAACTTTAATGAGGAGACTGACGAAACTCGGATGCCCTTGATTAAATAATTAATTCACAATGTATACATACGAATGTAATAGCTCTAAAAGTCTCATTCTAAACTTTGAAAGTAACCCGAGTATTAAGACGGCTTTAACCTAGTTTAGGTATTGTACTAAGCTAAGGGTCAATAACTCGTTAGAAATAGGCCTATCACTTCCAGGGCCGGAGGTTAACCAAAACATTTTCACTTCAATCGATTCTGTCAACAAGAGCTGTCATTAATTTCAGTTGATGCTTTACCAATCCCTTATTAAATTCTCCCCTTCTTATCGATATTTCCTCAATTTTTTTAATATAGTGAACTTATCAAGTCAAATTATACAAAAAATAAATTAATTTAAAAAAATATCTTGAAGTAAATAGGAAGACTACATCAGTCTCCGCAATAATTATTTAATTTAAAATGAAATTACATAATTTATATTGAATTTGATATTTTTTCAAAGTATAAAAATAAATTATTTAATTAAGCGCCCGAATAGGGTCATTTAGTTTGTCAATAGTCGTGATATACTGCGA
Organism: Piezodorus guildinii; assembly: GCA_023052935.1. Taxonomy (NCBI): domain Eukaryota; kingdom Metazoa; phylum Arthropoda; class Insecta; order Hemiptera; family Pentatomidae; genus Piezodorus; species Piezodorus guildinii. The sequence continues at coordinate 123,368,583 of CM041296.1, read as the reverse complement.
CGTTTAGATAATAAAGTGGAGAAGTTTTAAAAGTTTTTTTTTAGATAACTCTGAAAGTTTTGTAATATACAGAGCGCTACGTTTTGTAATATACGTTTAATAATTTTTTTTTACATTAATAAAAATTGTATTATCTGTTGCTTTTTACTTGCACTTACCTATATATGAAATATATAGTAAGATAAAGTATTGCGATCGTGAAAATTTTTGAATTCCAGTTTTTAACGAAATTACACGTTTTAGTCGCGTTTTTTTTACTTTCACTTACCTATTCTGGTTCTTATTATTTTTGTATGTTATATTTTATTAAGATAATACAATCATCTCAATTATGAGGTATAATTTTTTTTTTTTTTTTTTTTTTTTTTTTTTTTCTTATCCACCAACTTTATTTACAAAATAAATACAAAAACATTCTATGTATACACAGCAGCAATGGTATATACAGTCCATGGCTCAGGCCTCGTATTGCCCGTTGGCATTCTAAGGTTCCTTTCGCACTAGGCGCGATATGCACTTGAGGAGTTTTTTTTTTTTTTTTTTTTTTTTTTTTTTTTTTTTTTTTTTTTTTTCTTACCCTCTGGTTTTATTTTCGAACAAAATACAAATACAAATGTAATGTGTATAGCTGTCAGATTTGTCCTTCTGTTACCCGGAGGTATTCTAAAGAGGATTGCTATATGCGCTGGATGCACTAGTAATCTTTCAAGGGCTTCTTCTAAGCCTTTATTTATCCATAGCAAAATGGGAGGGACCATTCTTCAGGGTTTTGGCAATAAATTGAGTTCAGACATAGTCCGAACTCCTTCCCTCGGCGACAACGTCAACGAGAGGTAGTGATCCTTGCCACCTCCCAGGCTTGGGTGGTGGGGTGATATCAGAAAATAATGGATTAGCACAGGCCTTCAGCCCATCAAAAAATTTAATGTGCCTCCGGCTGATATATTCAGGCACTGTTGGCAATACTAACTCCTGATGAAGGATATGGTTTCTGGCCCTCTGTAAGTTGGTACCTCTGACAATCCGCCGAAGGATGGAGTTCTGGAACGTCTGTAATTGTTTGAGAGTGGACTTAAACAGATGCCGCATCAAGGGCGCACCATAGAGCATAGTCGGACGTATTATAGCCTTGTAGATCTGTAGTTTCAGCCTCAGTGAGAGCTGAGGTGACGTGAGTAGATGATTAAGTCTATAGCTCTTTCTCCTGGCCAGTTTGAGTCGTTCCCGGACGTGACTAGATAAGGTGAGGTGCCTATCTAGAGTGACGCCCAGGTAGAGGATTGAATTAGAGACTGGCAGTGTTTCTCCGTTCACTTTAAAATCAGTGGGCAAAGCGCTCTTCCCCTTCTGGAACGACATGACAATAGCATCTGTCTTCTTCGGGTTCACCCTAATGCCAATCTCCTTCAGCTCATCTACAATAGTGGTCGATGCTCCTTGTGCCAGAGTGAGAGCCCTTTTCGGTCTCATACTAGAAGCATAGATGCCAATGTCATCAGCGTAGGCTGCTACCAGTGCCATTGGGTGCTTCATTGAGATCACTTTTGCTGTAAAGATCACAAACAATAGTGGTCCCAATACAGAACCTTGAGGAACCCCACAAATGGTGTCCTTTGAAGTTGACAATTTATCGCCTACCCTTACGACGAAGGATCTCCCGCTTAAGTAGCTTCTGATCAATCGGCATAATGAAGCTGGAAAACGATAGTCTTCCAACTGGCGAAGCAGTAACTTGTGGGATACACAATCAAACGCCTGTGTGCAGTCCAGCGAGATGAACGCCGTGGCTTCATTGTTCTTCGTCATACGCTCTATGGTGTGCCTTTGAAGTTTCACTAAATGATGATCGCAGGCTACGCCTCGTGAGAACCCGGTCTGTTCTGGTGGAATGATGGACTCCTCACTGCAGTGCTCTAGCAGATGGTGATGGATCAGCCTCTCGAACACCTTGCTCATATGCGAAAGGAGACTGATAGGCCGATAATGCTCTGGTGAGTCTCCATTCTTCCCAGGCTTAAGTAGCGGCACTATGATCGCTTGCTTCCAGTCATCGGGGAAGTACGAGATCCGCATACAGGAGTTAAAAATGTTTAATAAGAAGGCTTTACCCCTCCGAGGTAGCATCTTCAATAGTACATACGGAATATCATCCAGTCCCGAAGCCTTGTTACCCTTGGTGCGTCGTAGTACCGACTCAAGCTGTCCGAAGGTGGAGAATATCCTCTTTTCATTAGGGGACGTTGGTCTTCCCGCAGGAAGTGTGGGAGCATTTAACAGCCGATCATCTTCCCTCGCCTTATAAGAATCGGCCAAGAGTTCAGCCTGTTCCTCAGGGGATAATAGGGTGCCACCTGATGTAAGGTGTACACTCTTCCTCTTGGTGACGTGTGACCTCACAAGTCTCCAGAACTGACGATGATCATCATGAGTCCTACGGAGTTGCTCGTGCCATAGGAAAGTCTTCCATTCACGCATGAGGCTGGCTATCTGCCGGGTCATCGCATTGATGGCCGGTTTCAAGCCGTAGTCACAAGTTCGGTGGAAAATATTCCTCAGGTTGTTCCTTTGTGCAATGAGAGCAAGAATGTGGCTCGGTGGTTTCCTGAAGGCGTTTGGCTGAGGACTAAACCTTGGTATGGTAAGATTGGCTGATACATGGACGGTGGTGGTGATATCCGAGATCGCCTTCTGCACCTCTTTAACAGTTCTTAAGTACTGTATCTTTGGTAGGGTATCATCCACACTAGCCCTATATCCTTTCCAGTCGGCCTTGTGGAAGAGGAACTTGCTCGCGGGTGGTGTTGCTGGAGTTCCCTCAAAGGCATATAGCACAGGCCGGTGGTCCGACGGTCCGTATGGGAGCGCTAGGCACTCAGTAACAGTGTGAAGGTCCCTGGTCAGGAGTAGGTCAAGTGTGGATGTCCAGTCAGGTCGGGCCGCATGCCTAAAGGTGTGCACTCCGGGGTGGAAGACAGCCATCCTGGTCTTGGTGATATAGGTACCCATCGGATTGTTGCTACCGCACAGCCAGGCAGTGTGCCGGGCGTTGAAGTCCCCTAAGATGACAAACCGACTCTTATCCTGGGCGTGCTGCAGCAATAGCTTCATAGATTTTAATATAGCCTTGGGTCTCCTATAGACACAACAGAAAGTAAAACGTTGTTTTAATCGAACATCTACTGTGACTATATGAGTACCCTCTGTAGAAGCTACTGGGTTGGGTACCAACCTCGATGGGATATCTCCTCGAACCAGAATCACTACGGCCTCGTTAGCCCCGGGTTGACAAGCCTCCCGGTATGCAATATACCCCTGAAAATACAGTGAAGCAGAGGTGGGTAGTATAGTGTCGGTCAGCGCCACCACCGATGGCCGGTGCTGCTGCAGGAGGAGTTCTATTTCAGCCTTCTTCAGTAGTAGGCCTCGAATATTATAGGAAATAACTAAGTGCTCAGTCATAATGCTTAGCGATGATCTTCGTCAGCATCTTCATCATTTCTCGAACAGTTGCCATCATCTCTGCGAATTGGGCGTTGAATAGAGCATTGCTTGGATGTGCTTGTGTATTTAATGGGAATTGCGGTGTTGAGGAGTGAGCGGGTGCTGTCATTGGTTCAGCTTCTTCATGATGCGATGTTGGGGATGTTCTCTGTAGCTGCTGTTGCTTCCCGGCGGGTCCGCCAAGTAGTTCAGTGAAAGCCAAGTTAGGGTTGACTAGCCTACTTGTCTTACTTGAAGGGGCTGCTACATTTATAATTGTCCTCTTTCTCATCTGGAGCAGTTCTTGCCGGCGGGGACACTCTTTGGAGGAGGCATGATGGGCTCCACTACTGTTGGCACATTTGATTGGTGCAAGTCGTGGGCAGCTTCTTTCTTCATGAGTTTGGGCGCACCGGGGGCATTTTACTGTCCTCCCGCAGTATTTCATGGTGTGCCCAAACTCTAAGCAGTTTCGACACTGTGCTGGGCATTTATCTTCTTTAAAGGGGGTTACCCTAAATCTAACCTGGTTCACATGGCGAAGAGCCTGTACATTTTCGATTTTTACCGTAGGCTCAGTGATGAGCAAGATGGCTTCAATCGGGTAGGTCACTTCTCCTTGTCGTTTGGTCAGGCGCTTGGCCATCACGAATCCTGGCAGCCTTTGTTTCACTTCAGTGGCGAACATATTTAAATCACTGTCAACATCGAAGCCGTGAACCACAAACTTCTTTGTCCTCTTGGTGCCGCGAGGTGCATAGGTGTGGAATTGCACCTTATCATCACGACGGAATAGTTTTACCACGGCATAGTGATCGGCATCATTATCCAAGTATAACCTCGTCTCCTTTGCCGAGGTATTTGTAGTAAACTTTGTGATCTTCATTTCCAAGAGAGTCGCTCTGAGAATGGGTTGCGACAGTGGTGGTCTGATTATTACTGGTGGCGGTAACCTCTTCTTGGGCTGATCATTGCCTGACTGAGTGGGAGCAATTGGCGCAAACTGGTTAGAGACAGGTGTCGGTGGAGGCCCGGCGACTGTCCTCAGTTTTTGGGAATTTTTCTTTGAAACTTGGACAAATCCCGCTTCATCAGCTCCACTTGACGGGCGCTTCTCGCCTCTAGCCTCTTCCATTATCATGGCCGTCGAAGTCGATGGTTCACCCATATCGTTAGATGGCCGCGTATAGGGGCAAAAACTCTTGTCAGCGCTACGCTGCCCGATTGGCTGTTAAAGATTATTTCCACGGGATAAGTGTGGTCTTCAACAGCATAAGGCGCAAAGCTAAACAAGAGCTGACGTCAGAAAGTCTTCAAGCGGCAGTTCTTCTTACTTCTTCCACTGCTCGTCCCTGCTACTTAATGCTAAGCGATAAGGTTTTGTGGCTTGTTACCACACAAAAATAATATTCACGAGTATGAACTCAATAAACAGTTTGACTCAATAAATTTTTCGAATGAATCATCAAGTCAGTGATAAATATAATAATGCTTGAGGAGTGGGATGGCTTTGTGCCTTTGTTGAAGTAAAATGGGGAGGAACCATTTTGCTGGTGGTTAAATGTATGCGGGTCAGACTGCAGAGTCCGGACCCCTTCCCAGGGCGACCACGTCGACCAGGGGGAGAGAGCCTTGCCACCTTCCAGGCGCAGGTGGTGGAACTACGACCCTGAAGAGAGGGTTCGCACAAGCCTTTAACCCGTCAAAGAACTTGACGTGCCTCCTGCTGATGAACTCTGGCACCGAGGGAAGATGGAGTTCCTCGTGGATGGTGGCATTTCTCGCCCGCTGGAGTGTGGTTCCTCTGACTATCCTCCTTAGGACGGAGTTCTGATAGCTCTGCAGCCTTTTGAGCGTGGACTGATAGAGGTGGCGGAGCAGGGGCGCACCATGGAGTAGAGTCGGTCTGATAACGGCCTTGTAGATTTGTAACTTGAGTCGCAGTGAGAGCTGCGGCGAGATGAGTAGGTGGTAGAGTCTATGGGACTTCCTGCGGGCCAGCTTGATTCTTTCCCGTACATGGCTGGAGAATGTCAGGTGTCGGTCCAAGGTCACACCTAGGTAAAGAATTGAGTTGGAGAGAGGAAGTTTTACGCTGTCTATCTCAAACTCGGTGGGTAACTTCTTCTTCCCCTTCTGGAAGGACAAGATGATGGCGTCCGTTTTGGCTGGGTTGACTCTGATTCCGATCTTCTTCAATTCCCCAACTATGACGTTGGCTGCTTTCTGAGCCTGGTCACGTGCCTTGGTGGCGCTCATGCTGGTGGAGTAAATGGCGATGTCGTCCGCATAGGCTGCTACTGTTGCTCCCGGATGCTTTACTGAGACCACCGGTGCCGTGAAAACGACAAATAGTAGTGGCCCTAGTACAGACCCTTGAGGTACCTCAATTATGAGGTATAAGCATACTCATATTTTATATGAAGAGAATTGAAATATTTTAATCACGGGAATAAATTTAATTGAAAAAATAAATATGAAATATTAAAACAATAATAAAATGAAGGTAGACCTTCGTGAAACAAATAAAATTATCCAATGTAAAACAAAATAAATTTACTAATCACATTCATACCGATAAACAATATTTACTTTTACAACCTTGGGAACCAGGAACCAAGCTCTGCTTCAATATCAAATCACTAGCATATATAATTTAAAAATAATAATAATACTACTAATAAAAAAAAAATGAAAAGATTAAAATATAAATAAAAATATGCACATACATTTCCTTCTAGTGATCCCTGTTCTACCTGCTATGAGTACATGTGATGGTGTATAATTTCCAGGGAGTCAAGGACTATATTTTCTGCAAAAATAAAAATTGCAAAAACAGATAATTTGTCTTAATATATTACTATTTATAAGCGTACTATTTTTTTAAATGGAATTGTCTGTTATCCTTGACCTGAAAGCCTTCATTATATTTTTTTTATTTCTTTTAATCTACTTTCTCTGTTTCTTAACAGGCCTATTCACCTTATATTTCCTTTTTTACTCTTAGCATTGTTTCTTTTCTTTTACTTTTATTGTGTAAACTTTACGCAGGTATTGATTTTGGTATATTTATTTATAAAAACAATTCTAACTTAGTAATATAACCTCAACCAGAGTATTGAATTTTCATAGTCTAAAATACTTTGCCGGTGAACAATTAAAATTTACCTGAAATATCAATAACAAGCAAACATATTATTTTGATATCGATAAATACTGACTCAATAAAAATTACATTTTTCCCGATATATTTTGTCATGAATACCGAAAAATACACCACTAGAGATAATTTGCTAAAAGGCAGAATGATAATAGGTTATGAGTAACGATCGATTCGAACCGCACGGAACCGTTCTGATCTCGGTAATGTATTACCTTCTCAAAATAACTCTTCTATTTATAAACAACACATCAGCTTTTAATTATGTATGACGTATTATTTTATATTAAATTATTCAGAATCAACTGTAACATTCTTTATAATTAATTTTCCATTAGCGTTTATTATTAATAAAAAATCAATTATCACCGTTGCATTTTGTAAATAAAAGTCTTGTACCTCGAAATAATCAGATTATTTAATATTAAAATATAATAACTCGATACTGGTATACAATATTATGGATTATTATTTTTGATCCTAAAACCTGGACGTTGATATCAGCCGATTAGTAATAAAATGGCAGCCGATTAAAAATGGATAAGGTCAATAACTCAGTTATTTTTCTATATAGAGGAAACATTCTGTAGAATTTCAGAATAAGGTTTATTATTGTCAGTAATAACCTTTGTAATCGCGAAAAAAAAAATTACACCCACTCAAAATTTGAGTACGTACATTTCAGGATAGTTGTCCGCCGTAAAAATTTAGAACTTCTAAAAATTTAATGCTAAAAAAATAATAACAAACCACTGTGTAATCATTTTTTAGTTATTACCTTTAAAAAAACTTTTAATGTTTAGAAGTTAATTTACACCTGTAAAAGTAGAAAGTCTATTCTTTATTTGCAACTGTGTTTACTATAAGGCTTATTTAATGCGGCACAATGTTACATTTATAATAAAATATTTTTTGACAATGTAATTTCATATCACAAAAAAAAAAAAAAAAATATGCACCTTCACAACTTATGAGGGTTCTTGAGTTCTGAAAATGTAAAGTTTTCTGTTCCTTCAGAGTCCGCTCTGGTTCAGAATTTTCCAATAGTTACCTGATCGAGGCTGGTGTACCTCAAGGCAGTGTCCTAGGTCCTGTCCTCTATCTCCTATTTACAGCTGACATACCTACGGATCCTGATACCTTCTTAGCAACTTTTGCCGACGATACTGCCATTTTATCAACCCAATCAGATCCCGAAATTGCATCTTCCTATCTACAAAGACATCTATCCTTGATTGAATTTTGGTGCGCTAATTGGCGTATCAAAAATAATGAATCCAAATGTAAGCACATCACCTTTACCCTTCGCCGCAGATCCTGTCCACAAGTCAATTTTAACTCCATACCCCTTCCCTGCTCTGACACAGTCCGGTATCTGGGATTCTTACTAGACAAAAGACTAACGTGGAACCCACACACTCGACTTAAACGACAAGAACTCAACAGACGATACGGCCAACTATATAGACTACTAAACAGAACATCAAAACTTTCTGTTGCTAATAAACTACTAATTTACAAGACGATTCTAAAACCGATATGGACCTACGGACTCGAACTGTGGGGGACAACTAAATTTTCAAACATTAGGCGTATCCAATCCTTTCAGTCCAAAGTCCTTAGAACAATAGTCAATGCTCCCTATTATGTTACAAACAAGACTTTACACAATGATCTGAATATCCCATTTGTCCTCGATCTAATCCCATCTAAATTCCTAAACTTCCACCAGAGGCTAACTCACCTTCCTAATCCTTTATCCCAATCCCTATCTAGCTCCAGCCATCCCTATAACCCTCCTCGTAGGTTGAAACGGCAGTGGCCTAGAGACCTCTTATAACTAAGCAATGCTGAGTGTTGGCAATGGCCAGCTTCTCCACTCACGCCTGAGGGTCTGTGGCTCTAGCGCCCTCTCTCAGTCTCCACTGGCTTATTAGACCGGTGACGCGACTGACTGAGAGGTGCTGGGATCTCCTAGATTTGGGCCCCAACGCCCACTTGTGGGCGTCGGGGTTTAATTCGGAGTTCCCAAGGGCAGTATGTAAATATTGTATATATATGTAAGAATGTGACCAAGATTATTATTATTTATTTATTTTATTTTATTTTTATCTTTATTTACGGTTATTTATTCTTCTTTATATTTTATTTATTTCTATTTATTTTCTATTCATTTATTATTTATTTTTATTTCTTTATTTTGTGTACATAAGGAATGAATGAATTCTAATATCACTAATACTTATTGCCCAAGATTGTGGCAGATTGTATTATTTCTAAATATAAAAAAAAAAAAAGTTTTCTATTTCTAGTGACGTGCAATGAGGTGATTAGGCCGAGATCACCCTCAGCCGCATGATAGTACTGTTCCCATATAGTGACTAGTTAATAAATTTTGTTAGGAATAAAAACATTAATGAATTATTTAATATTTAGCTATGCTTCAAGGAGGACATCCAGCCAACTGTTGTGAGTGCCTAATTCTGAAGAACTTGAGGATTCAACATACTTCACGAACATACTACTCTGAACAACCTCATCCTCCACCACTAAATGTCGAGGAATTTCCAGATCTTTGTCAAAAAACACAACCCATCCAACAGATCAGAATAATTATACACAGATAGAGTTGTCAGTTAGCTGCTGAGAGCTCCGACTCCACAACTGGTACCAACACACCATCTATTAAGACCACTACTCCAGCCACGGGAATCATCAGCCCTCCAGATGGAACCAAATTATGCTTTTTCGCCTCCACAAAACGAACCAACGGGCTCGTGAAGGAGGAAATCGCTCAGCAGCCGTATTCAGGTGAAAATTCATCACCAATTTCTCAAATAATTAATCTAATTATTCAGCCCCTTTTGAGCCTTCTCTAAAACCTCACTCAATTTACTCATGCACCCTACAAATGGCCACTAATCGAATAACAATAGGCTTATTAACAATCTTATACCACATAAAAGACTTAAATTATTAAAAAAATATGCTAGACAACATGCTGGGTACTGTTTTTCCGCATACCTGACGTGTTATTATTTTGTCTTATTTGCTGGTTGTCACAATAGTTTTTTTATTATTATTTAATAATAATAATCTTATTTTTTTCTCTTAATTTATTTCTTTGCACCTATCAGCAAAGAAATAAATTAAGAGAAAAAAAAGAGGAAAAGAAAATTCGAGATGGTATTATTTGAGAATATAATTTAAGACACTAAAACATTTAGAAATATAACAGAGCCCTTGAAGATGCTGAAGAAAATACAATTTTTTCCCTATTACAATAGCGAAGAAAACCGGGAGACGAATGGGAGCATTAACGCAAGGCAAGGCTTTTATCAAAAGTGGTAAGCAGCCCCTATAGCTACTTTTTCTGGACTTTCTATGAAAATTTTTGCAGGAACTCATTGTCGTGTCAGAAAAAGTTATCCTACTACCGTTTTTATGAATCCACTCGGCTTACCGTGTCTGTTTTACTACATTTTGTGGCAAATTGTATTTCATCCTTTGCGATGTAAACAATATAATATTTAGAACAAAATTAAATACAAACATCCTAAAATGTTTAGTTACATAACATCATATCTTTTATACGGATCAGTGTTCCAAAAAAATATTACGGAAGTGTAGAACAATCTGAATTGGGCTTGTATCTGTTATTTTAAGGATATTAAAATTGTAATTATTATTGCGGGAAAGGAGAATCATGTTGAGTTCAATATGTAAAACTCAAAAACTGTCTTCTGTTAATGTTCTAAAATTAGTTGATAAGGTAACTAGCTGTAACCAGCAGCTTTGCTCGCGATTATTCTATTTTGAGTTCATATAGTTTTAGGTTTACGTGTTTATAAGGAAAATAAATATAAAACATCGATGAACCAGTTACTCTTTTAACTAATTTCATGTAGAAGCAATTAAATGATTATGTAGTGCCAAATCATAATTTCGTTGTGTCAAATTCATAGTTGGACACCAGAAGAGGTAGGCATATCTATAATTTTTCAATATGTGTTAAATCGTAAAGTTAATCGTTGTATATCAAATTAATCTCATTCGCTGAGTTTTAGTTTTAGAAACATGTTCTTTTTTTTTTTTTAATTTAGTAGATTAAAATGATTTTTAAAATGGTAAAGATAAACAATTCATGTAAAAGCTACCTACCTAAAGGGAGCTCCCTCTTCTCAGGGGAAACCACTGCCACTACCGAAAGCTCCACAATGTATAACCAATTAAAGAAAAATTCTTGGATTAATTTAACGGACTCTAGGAGGGTACTAGCTGGACCGACACTCAAACACAAAACAAATCCCATAATGTGAGAAAAAATAAAAGACAGAGATACAAATGTAGTTTTGCAATGGGGACCACCACATCGAAGATTCCTGAACAATGAAAAAGCTGACCAAGCAGCCAGCACGACAAGAATAGGAGGAGAAATAGGTATTGTTCAAATATAAGTAGTAACCATAGAAGACTGGGCGCTTCAATCGAAATAAAAGATTGCTTTTGGATTGAACGGGAAAGCGGAAAGGAAGGCAAACAAAGTTGGGATCAATTACATGTAATTGTGAAAAGTGGAAAACTAGATGCAAAACGTCAAGGAGGAAATAAGTCATTCTATGTCGGCAGAGGATTGGTCATTGCCAATTCCCACACCCTCCTAAACCGCTTGAAGCACTCATTTCCATGATACGTGAACACGTCCTACAAGCACTCAAACACTTGCTAATATAAAGCGGCCAATATGACCATTTGAGGGATAAGGTTGGATTGCCACTAATATTGTAAAAACTACTCGGCAACGAAGAACAATAAATATACTTACTATTTGGACTTAAAAATTATAGGATACTGCATTAGAATTTAATTTACTATTATGACGAAGTGATCCTTTAGGGTAGAGAAGGACACCAAAAAAAAAAAAAAAAAAAAAAAAACTAAAAAAAATTAAATCAAATTACGACATGACAATTGAAATGTTTCCCTCGGTATCTACACACGAAACATGGATACGCATCCCAGAATGTTTAAATATAGGATAGGATAGAATAGAATATACTTTTATTGCAACCGGGGATGTCCCCATACAATAGGAGTGTGTACATAAATCATATTTTTATAAACAATTTTCTACTTTTTGGTGTAACAAACTAAAGAATATATATATATAAATATATATATATATATATATATATATATATATATATATATATATATATATATATATCTACATAGTCATATTTGAGTACAATAAAAAATAAATTTAGCCACAAAAAAAAAAAAATAAACAAATTAAATAATAATAATTAGCAAAAAATATATAACCATTTCTTATGACTTCAAAAACAAAACAAAATTATAATAAATCAATTAAGATACATTTTTTTTTAAGTTAGTGATCTATCACAAAACCTCTTAAATTTAAACTTGCTCTGGTGTAAAAGTACAGTTTTTTTTAATATTTTCGGAGGTTATATTTTTGAGATATAGTCTGAAGTTTAAAGGTGTTAACTGGGCTATGGCTGGTATGATGGTTGAGCGGTAGGAGGAGTGGGCTGGGCATGATGTGAAGAAATGGTGAATATTGTCAGCTTCTTTCTTATTGCAGATGGTGCAGTTTTCTATTGGATTGAATCAGTGCGTTATGTTTTTCATTGTGATTTGCTGGAATTTATTGTTAGCAGTCCGGATTTGAGCCATAAGTTTTTTATGCGTAAAGGGCAGGTCGGTTATGAGGTACATTTGAGTTATTTGGGTTCCATTAAACATTTCTATATAATTCGGACAGTAATTTGACATTTCCATTTTGGTTAATTCAGAGATTTTTATGCTTTTGAATTATATTTTTCCTCTCTTTTGCATCCTTACTGGCTTATCCTTACTGCGTGACGTACTGGTCATCTTGCACTAAAATATATATTTTCAAAGACCGTTTTAAACATAACTAAGGCTAAATAGGTTACATTTTTAAATATTCTCCTTTTTTCTTGTTTAGTAAAGATTGTCTTCAAGATTAGTCAGTATGGTGTGTATTAATAGCAACTCAGCAAAGTTAAAAAGCCTGGATTGGAAAATTCAGGAGATGCATTGTTTTTGTGTTATTCGAAAATAATTTTTTCTGTCTTTGAGAATTTTTTTTCTGTTCAATGACGTAGATAGATAATGAAATTCAATAGCCTTATTGTATGTTTAGATGGTAAGTGAAACAGTCCATTAACAATTTCGGCTTCATATAAATTGTCGGTTTTGAGATATTGCGAAGGCCATAAAAGTTGCTAATAGTGCCTTTCTTAGATATATATATATATATATATATATATATATATATATATATATATATATATATACACTTATGGGTGGATAATAAATCTCATAAGCGAATTTTAAAAATGGGTTTCCTTCTGTAGTTCCGTTAAAATTGTTATAATAATAATCGTTAAAATTATCGTCCGAATTTTTGTGGATCATCAATACAACTGTGACGTGTTCATTTAGTCTGTTGAGAACACTGACACAAAAGATAATGCAGTTGGGAGCTGTTGATTATTCCATTATTCCAGTTTGAAATGTTCGAGATAGTTCCATAACCATATGTAAAGAGATAAAAACGGATTGACAGTTCAGTATCGGTAGACTGATTCCGAGTTAGTTGGATGCATGGTAGTTTTTGGTGGTGTGTAACAGTGTGGGACTTTGAACAGAAACAGAGGAACTGTTTCAATGGCTTATTTATTGTGAAGGTAGAACAATTGTGCTTGATTTCCAATTGTTTGTTGTTGTGTTTTTACTCCTCGATATTTATTTATTTCATGGCAAATCCTTTTTTACTTTCACTTGCCTATATATGGAATATATAATAAGGGGAATTATCGAATAAATAAACCCTTGTGCTTGTTAATTCCTACAACTTATAATTTTGAAAAAAAAAAAAACTTATAAAACAAGTGACTCACCTGTGATAAACGTTGCCCCCACGGGATAGTGGGTCACACCGCTTCACGGAACAATTAAGTGTGACCCTCAGGTGGGTCACGCCGGCGTAAACGTTTTAAAACGAAATTTCTAGAGTTTTTTCACATTTTATTTTTTTCAACGCCACCTTAATTAAAGTATAGTAAGATACTACTGTAGTACGGTATTACAATTGTAAGATGCAAAAGAGAGGAAAAATATAATTCAAAAGCATAAAAATCTCTTAAAAATGTCCGATTTAACCAAAATGGAAATGTCGAATTACTGTCCGAATTATATAGAAATTTTTAATGGAACCCAAATAACTCAAATGTACCTCACAACCGACCTCCCTTTACGCATAAAAAACTTATGGCTCAAATCCGGACTGCTAACAATAAATTCCAGCAAATCACAATGAAAAACATAACGCATAGATTCAATCCAACAGAAAACTGTACCATCTGCAATAAGAAAGAAGCTGACAATATTCACCATTCTTCACATCATGCCCAGCTACTCCTCCTACCATCATACCAGCCATAGCGCAGTTAACACCTTCAAACTTCAGACTATATCTCAAAAATATAACCTCTGAAAATATTAAAAAAACTGACTTTTACACCAGAGCAAGTTTAAATTTAAGAGGTTTTGTGATAGATCACTAACTTAAAAAAAAATGTATCTTAATTGATTTATTATAATTTTGTTTTGTTTTTGAAGTCATAAGAAATGGTTATATATTTTTTGCTAATGATTATTATTTAATTTGTTGATTTATTTATTTTTTTATTGTGGCTAAATTTATTTTTTGTTGTACTCATATAGAACTATGTAGATTATTTATTATATATATTCTTTAGTTTGTTACACGATAAAGTAGAAAATTGTTTATAAAAATATGATTTATGTACACACTCCTATTGTATGGGGACATCCCCGATTGCAATAAAAGTATATTATTCTATTCTATATTTAAACATTCTGGGGTGCGTATCCATGTTTCGTGTGTAGATACCGATAGAAACATTTCAATTGTCATGTCGTATTTTGATTAAATTTTTGTTTAGTATTTTTTTTTTTTTGGGTCCTCTACCCTAAAGGATCACTTCGTCATTATAGTAAATTAAATTCTAATGCAGTATCCTATAATTTTTAAGTCCAAATAGTAAGTATATTTATTGTTCTTCGTTGCCGAGTAGTTTTTACAATATTAGTGGCAATCCAACCTTATCCCTCAAATGGTCATATTGGGCGCTTTCTATTAGCAAGTGTTTGAGTGTTTGTAGGACGTTTTCACGTGTCATGGAAATGAGTGCTCCAAGCGGTTTAGAAGGGATCTATTTGGGAATTGGCAATGACCATTGTACCATTTTTTTTATTGTACTCATATATGACTATGTACATAAATTTATTATTATTATTATTACACACACACACACACAATATATATATATATATATATATATTATATATATATATATATATATATATATATATATATATATATATATATATAAGTTTTCTTTAGTTTGCTACACCAAAAAGTTAAAAACAGTATAAAAAAATATGTTTTATGCACACACTCCTATTGTATGGGGACATCCCCTATTGCAATAAAAGTATATTCTATTCTATTCTATTACTGTAGTACGGAATATTTTTTTTTTAGATGTCTAGTCATACATCAGAAGTAGTGTTGGGAAACCTCAACGCTTAATTGTCTGTAGAAGATATATCTGAAATTATGATAATTAAAAGATTGTTTCTAATATTAATTTTATTATAATTGCTATTCACGTGATAATTTGTAGAATATTTTCAAATTCTTGAAGAAAGACAATAAGAAAGAAGAGGGGAGGATGATAAGATAATTCTAATGAGTGACAATTCTTAAGACCGAAATATGGAAAGTAATGTTCTATTTACTCGGCGAGCGTAGCTTTAGTTACGAATATCTAGTGCAATCAACTTATCCTCCGGGCGCCATCTTGCAAAGTTTTATTTTCTATTGTGGTAGAGACGTTTTCGTGTATAATACTTTCTCAAGCAGTTTTAGAAGGATCTAATTGGGCAATAATACATTACATTTGTTTATTTAGTATCATATGATTATAACATAAATAATACTTTCAGCTAACAAACAGTACGTTTTAGTATTATCTTTTATATTAATTAATATTTATTGATGTTATTTAATAATTAAATATCACATTTTTTCAATCAAATATTTAGATGATTTTTATTTGTTAACAAAATAAAAACATTTTGTTTTAACACCCTCCTATTGTATGGGGACATCCCCTATTGCAATAAAAGTATATTCTATTCTATTCTATTACTGTAGTACGGAATATTTTTTTTTTTAGATGTCTAGTCATACATCAGAAGTAGTGTTGGGAAACCTCAACGCTTAATTGTCTGTAGAAGATATATCTGAAATTATGATAATTAAAAGATTGTTTCTAATATTAATTTTATTATAATTGCTATTCACGTGATGATTTGTAGAATATTTTCAAATTCTTGAAGAAAGACAATAAGAAAGAAGAGGGGAGGATGATAAGAGTAAGTTTTTAAGAGGAAATCCCGTTAAGGAAGCCGAGGAATTGGAAACCAGATAAGTGTTCTATTTACAAGGAGGAGGGCGTAGCTTCTCAGTTCGAAGGCTTCTGTTCAATATAACTTGCTTCCTCCCGGCCCATCTTGCCAAAGTTTTATTTATCCTACTTGCTGGTAGAGAGCGTAATTTGGTAGTATACCACTACTTTACTCTGAAACAATTTTATAATACTTAAAGGGCACATAATAAATTAGATTTGTTTAAGTTTAGTATCGTAGGTGAGTTATAAATAAATAATACCTTTCAGCTAACAAACAGTACGTTTTGAGTATTATCTTTTTCAATTACAGTTGCTAAGCACTTTATTGATGCTTCATTTAATAATTAAATATCACCATTTTTTCAATCAAATATTTAGATGATTTTATTCTGTTATGCTAAATAAAAACTTTTTTTTTTAACCCCTATTTCTTTATCAGTATGTGTCGATTTCTTTGGTTTGTACACATATAACTTTAAGATGTTCCTCTACCTTTGTATTATAAACATTAGCTTCCTAATCAGTTACTCACTTTTTAGTAAACCTCCAAATATGAACATAGAAACACACGATTTTCGAGTAATATTTTTGTACGAGTTTAAACTCGGCCATTCAGCAGCTGAGGCCGCTAGAAATATTTGCAAGGCGTTTGGGAAATATTTGCCGTTGGTTTGCTTAGTTTTCAGCTAGGGATACCGACTTGTAAAACTTGCCCCGAGGAAGACCTCCGTCCGTAATAGACAACGATTTCCTCAAACATACAGTAGAAGGGAACCCCTACCAAACAGTTAAAGGACTCTCAGCACAACTAAATGCAAGTGCATCTACCGTTTCCAGACATTTAAAGTGTATTGGGAAAGTAAAAAAGATCGATACATGGGTACCTCATGATCTCACTGAGCGGCAGCACGACCCCATGTTTCAAAACATACCGTGCAAAAATTGAAAGAACTGGGCTACGAAGTTCTTCCGCACCCACTATATTTTCCTGACTTGTCTCCAACAGATTACCGCCTGTTCAGGAATTTAGACAACTTCGTCAAAGGAAAACGTTTTGAAAATGATGATCAAGTGAAAAGTGCGTTTTCAGATTTTGTTTCACTTCAAAGCTCAGAGTTTTTCAGTTCGGGGATAAAAATGTTGGTGTCACGTTGGGAAAAATGTGTAGAAAAAGAAGGTAAATACTTCGAATAAAATTATCTTGTTTTCATGTCGTATTTTTAATAAAAATCCTTTACCTTGAAAACGGACGTTCCATGTGACACATCCCAATACACTTATATATGGGTCAATCCATTCGAAATCGTCCAAACCTTGCTGCTCGGCATTTTTGATTTTGTGATTTTTTGACCCTTTCATTCTCTATCGTTTTGTATATATAAAACCATAAATAAAAAAAAAAAATTGGGCCGATACTTTTAGTTTTGCAGCCGTTTTAAGTCAGCTCTATGGGCTATAACATGTGATGGGAAAACCTTTCTAATTCCTGTAATTTATTATATATCAAATGAAAACAAAAATTAACAATAAGATAAGGACATGCCTTGTATTTTTTGTATTCCCAACTCATTGCCTATGTAGTGAAGAAAGTTGTTAAAAAAATTCTCGAAAATGAATAAAAGACGAGATTTTAGCTAGATAAAAGTACATAAAGGAAAAGAGACTCACCTTTGATTATTTTTCTCACATAGCTTAGTCTTAGTCTTACTAGCTTTAAAAATTTCGATCTTGAGAACATATCATAGACCTTATTTCTATATACTCACTTTACTTTATAGGCGTTCCATCAAGGGTTGCCTCCACCAGTCAGTGCAGAGTTCCAAGCGCTTCGGTCCAACCATTTCTTCTTGGACTCCTTCAATCCACCTGCTTCTTGGTCGTCAACGCCCTCTCCTTCCTGGCGGAACCCAATCCAGGATTCTTGTGGGCCAACATTCCTCATTCATTTTAACATGTCCATACCATCTTAGGCGGCGTGCCCCGATCCTTTCATTCACCGATGTACCCACCTCCATCCTCTGGCGAACAACTTCATTTCTAACCTTGTCCAGCCTGGTGACCTGTATACACCTTCTCCAGAAATCCATCTCCACCGCTTGCACCCTCGAATACAAACGGGAGTTCATTGTCCATGTTTCTGAAGCGTATGTCAGGATAGACTCAACTATGGCTGAGAAAATTCGGCGTTTGTTCTCGGAAGATATCTCCATATTCCAAAGGACTGGATGTAACATTCGGGTAGCCTTACGGGCCTGTTCCACCTTCTTTCTCACGTCATGCTCAGACGACCCGGCAGCATCCAAATAAGATCCAAGATATTTGAAAACGTCCACCTTTTTACAAGTTTCGCTGTCTACCCGAAGCGCACCAGTGTCATTATCGCCTATGGCCATGTACTCGGTCTTCTCGAAGTTAATTTTTAAGCCTGCCGCTTCATAGCAGGACTTCAGTGAGAGTATCATCATTTCGAGATAGACTTTCCGCCTCGCAAAAACGACCTGGTCATCCGCAAAAAACAAAGATATCAGCTGCTCGTCGTCAATGAACGGCCCAACATCCCCACATTGCTCGTACCATGGCTTCACCGATTCATGCAGGTACATCTTAAAAAGAGTTAGAGAATACCATGAAAAGGGTTAGAGAGATGGTTCCCACATCTTATCTGGTATACATCATTGCTGTACAAGTGTCTCACAGCCTTTATCAATGACCCACTTATACCAGCCTCCCTAAGTGCCAACCACAGTCTCTCCCTGGGTACATTATCATACGCCTGTTCCAGGTCGATAAACGCCATATGGAGTTGCTGCTTTCTTTCTTGGGACTTCTCAATAAGCTGGCGAAGAACAAATAAGTTGTCCGTACATGACCGGCCCGCTGTCATTTATTTCTATATAAATTTTCAAAATTGGTAAACATTTATTTTTCGCGATGTTCACACGGAAATATCTCATAAGAGGCTCAGTGAAAAATTGTGAAACTAATGCAAATCAACTATTAATATGATTTGCTTAAGTGATATAAGTTTGGTCTTTCAGACTAAGCTGGATCCAGAGCTATAAAACTCTTTCAACTGTTAAAATAACGTTTTCTTTAAAAAAAATCAACTCTGGTAATTTTTCATATTTAAGAACCAAACAAAAACTAGAGTGATATTGAGAGTATTTTATATAATTTTGATCCTTACAACACATTACCTAAGTATCCAAAAAAATGGTTTTGAAAAAATCACGAAAAATTACATCAACTGAAACCTTTTGCGCGCCATACCAAGGGAGGTTTCGCGCTTAGTTATTTTTCCTTATATATAGCCTTATTATTGCATTACTTGTTATAGAAATTTGGGTTTAAAAAGTGTGGGTATTGAAAAATTGAGGAAAAACTAAGGATTGACCACGGATCTCGGCTAAATCTTCTTGCGCGGCCTATAGTAATGTGAATTTTTATATCCACCTTACCCTTCATAGCTCTCTGGAGATATAGTATCTTATATATTTTTTAAATTATTAAGTTAAAACATCTTTCATAAAACATATATTGAGCCGAATTTTTTTTATTCATATTTTATTGAATTTTACAACTGTATTAAAATAAATACAATAAGTAAAACTGTTGAATTAGAATAAAGAGCGTGAAAGGCTTGTGAAGAAACTACCCAGCGGTAGAACTTCGATGTTTATTTAAGTAAGTAGATCCCGAGGCCATTTTCTTTTCAATCGCCTAGGAGGGTTGTCAGGAATATGTGAGGTTGATAGGTTGCGGACAAGAGGGTTTATATGGGCTGGGAGTTTGGAATTAAAAGTGGTATATCTGGTACGAGAAAGGTCTGTAACAAATGGGTTGAGCCGAATTAAATGATTTTTATATGTGGAAAATATAACTTTTGTGACTTCAATAGCACGGCAGGGCTCGAATCCAAACAAGTTAAAATTTATTTGAGTCCCACCAAATTATACTCGGTCTACTCAATCTAGGTAGAATAGGTTTGCTACTTATATGATAACCCGCACAGTTTACCATTATTGGACGACAAAGCATCATACCCCTAAAAACAAAAAACATTTAGTAAACCGAAAGTTTCACAACCCAATTTTATCATCATCTATACTCCAGCTTTCGTTATTATTTAAGCTAGATTCATGTTTTGTATGCCAAGAGAGAAAGATTCAGCACATAAAAGATATATCTAGTTATGGCAGAATAGTTTGAAATAATTATATTAAATTTGAAGAAAATAAAGACAGGATAATATGTGTCATGCTACAATCTGAACCAGGTCTCAAATATATACTGCAATAAATATTAAAAAAAAATGGAAGTGGGCTTGTAATCTTTTGTTGTGAAAATTTAATAGATGGTTTAAAGTAACCACAAGATGACGCTATACCATCCAAATAGGAGAAGAGGTCGTCGGATGAAGAGATGAAGGGATTTTCTCAGATTAGCGGTGGAACCCTTTGGTCCAAGCAGCTTAGGACTAGAATAATTAGAAACAGAATTAGTCAGAGCTCACTGCTTCCCAGTAGAGCCAGACACCTTGGGAAGGACTGACTATTATTTCCTTAAAAGAGGAGTCCTGTGCGGTAAAGAATAAAACGTTTTTAGAAGAAGATATGTTTTTGTAAATAAAATCAAAGAAAAAATGTACATATTTTGTAACGGTTTAAATATTGCACAAATAATCACAAGTATAGTGTTTCTAGGGACCTCAAGGTAAAATTAAAACGCTTTATTAATTGCTTTGTTCGATATCCTGAGGTGCACCTTCGTCTCCCATTTTGTTGAAAAATTGAGGTGGCTTTATCCTTCTAATCGTCGCAAGTATTTCCTTGCATCATTCAATTACCAAGTTATCAAATCCTGACGTCCATCATACATTTACGACCTTCTAAAATTCAAATTCGCTCAAGGCCTTCAGATTTATACGCAACGGCTCACCGATCTGCACATTTTGACAAATCTTTTCTTATTCCACACTAAATACTATGAAATTTTGCCCCTCTTTCTACCATTCACTACAACGCTCTTCCTACCTTTAATTCCCTCTTATTTAATCATCTGATGGCAATCCGTACAAGAAAATTGTAAATAAGGTTCTGTTTTTTTTAAATTTATTATAAATATTTTTCTTCATTTGTATATGTCTATTTTCTATTCGTATTTGCCAATCTGTTTATATTTATTTTTTACTCTGACTTTGACTTTTTTCCATTTTTTTTTGTTTTTTTTTTACTAAACAAATAAAAATAAATTTTATTCTGGGACATTTTCTTTTCTAACGATATAAAACAGTGTACAGAAAAGGTCCAGTAGTTTCGCATTATGTATATAATTACCTAGCCAGCTAATAACTATGTAGTATATAATTTTTTTTTTTAATTTAATAATAGATTTATTGCTATTTACAACTGTATAATGATATACATCTAGTAAATGAGATACAAGATACAAATGTCATGGATTCACATGTGGGGATACTACCCATTGGCAGCTCTCCAAAGACTATGTTAAACTAGAAGGTCTCGTGGCCATCTTCTTTTCAGACGCCTCGGAGGATTATCAGGGATTGTAGAGGAAGCAAGGATTGAAACAAGTGGATTAGAGTGGGAATGGAGTTTGTCATGAAAGGAGTGGTACCTGGTTCGCGCCAAGTCAGCAACATAGGGAACGTTAAGGTCTTTATGGATGAGTTTATTTGTGACAAAATAAGGAGCGTTGAGGAATTTTCGAAGGATTTTTGATTGCAAGGATTGGAGACGGGAAGAATTTGATGGTTTAGTAGAGCCCCAAATCTCTACTTCGTAAGTCCATATCGGTCTGATGATAGTCATATAGATGAGTCTTTTGTACTTAAGTGGAAGGGTAGAGCGTTTGTCCAGTAAGTGTTGAAGTAGTCGAAAACGTCGAGCAGTTTCTTGTCTTTTCAGTCTTGTATGAGGGTTCCAAGTAAGACGTTTGTCCAGCTGCAGTCCTAGGTATCGGATCTGTTCAACCGGGACAAGAGGAGTATATAAAATTAAAATATATATGTAAAACTGATGAAAACTTAATTTATTTACGCGTAGTTGCGCATAATTAAGTCAAGACAGTTTACATGTATGCGGAAGGTTGATCTTTTAGGAGGTGGAGAAATAAGTGGTGAATGAATGTGGTTTAAGATGATACTTAACGAATTGAGATGGGTAGTGAGTTCCAAAGTATGATAGTACGGATTGTAAAGAACTTTTCAAAGCATGCTATTCAGTGAGAGGGTATATTAAATCGGTAACCTTGAGATCTTGTTTTTAGGGTATGCACGGATGAGCGAAGAGTGAGGAGGTCAAAGATATAGGAAGGTTATCTAGCTCGCAAGGATCAGAATAAGAAGAAACCTAGTAAGTATTTTCTACGGGAGTCAGGATGAAGGTACCCTTGACGAGAATACATAAGGCCGTAAACTAATCATATAAATCTATTCATTAATCTCTTCAGCCTCATCTCATTTTCCCTCAAGAGTCCTCTATGTCCTTAACATCCATATTCAAAGAAGGGGAGTATGAGAGAAGACACTAAGGGTGCATAGTGTAGCAGTGATGCAAGCATAAAGCAGCAATCAATTCTCGCAACAAAAACCAACACATCTATTGCGATGGGAGCCCGCATAGTGGAGCAGCGATGCAAGCAGCGAGTGGTAAACAAGGAGTTCATAATGTTAGATTTTGTCGAAGTTCATGATGCCACTTGGGCATTACTGCTGCAATTTTTAGAGATATTATATGAAATATGATCTATTAATCAGTGATTTTATTATTTTCTTATTATACATTACGAGAAATAATTTATCCTATATCTCTTTAGAGAGTTTCTCGTTAGTTTTCCCTCTATTATTTTTCTTTTTTGTTAAATTACAACTTATTATTCTAATAATTGCTTACATATAGAGTGTAAAAAAGCCCATCCCTCTTGAATGTTTTATGTAACTTTAATTGACAATAAAATACTTATCTTATCTATGATTTATAATTAGTGAGAGTACATTATTATTAATTATAAATAAATAATAAATGCTTGCATCACTGCTCCACCATATTGGCTCCTAATGGAATTCATGTGTTTGTTTATGCTGCGAGAAGTTATGAATTTTTCAAATTGGCTAGGAGTTTGATGAAGGAAAATTCAGGAATAATTTGGAAGGGAATGGAGGGAAGGTATTGAGCCAATAAGCATTATTGCCTTTTTTCTTTTTTATAGCATTTTCGATATTCTGCAAATGCTATCCTAAAGGGACGTTTAAAAAAAGCTGAATTGCAAAATGTATTTTACTTATAAACCTTTAGGAAACAATGCCCTAAATGGTAGTAAAGACTGTATCAAAATCCGTCCAGTGGTTTAGAAGGAGTTAGCGGAAGCCGAAATGCTGTTATAATATTATATAGTATATATAAAGATTATTTTTATAAAAAAATATACTTCATTTCATCTTTTGCAAGACTATTTGTATCTATAGATTTTAACAATTGTTAAAGTTAATCAATTCTGGAGAATCTCTAACTTAATTTGCTTCCTGCACTTTAAAGAAGGCCGCGACGCAGGAACTAGACGCGCACAAATAATGTGTTTGCCTAGAAGAGACTCTGCAGGCTAAATCCACTACAGAGCCTGTGGATCGATCCAACTAATAGTGCAGCCTTTCCGTCCTGGCTCGCTGAGAATTCCCAGACCCCTCCCGGCTCTATCGTAAATATATCCCAACATCTCAATATTGGAGTGTCTTGTTGATTAGTCTAGAAGAGTAAGGGAGAAGATGTATGGCATTCGATAGCTCTGAGATAGATTTTAACTTTCCCTCTCCTATATATGGAATAAACAGAGTGTCTCATAAGTGTCTCGACTGTTATGAGAATACTGGGAGAGTTATTTAATTATTAAATAATTTTAATAATTATTAAATAAATACTGATAAGCCCCGGCAAAAGTTCAAAGGACGTGTACCTGCCACCTTCGCATTCTCCAATAGGCCCCCCACTATATCTCGAGAAACTTCCTAGACCCCCAGCGGCAGCCGACAAGAGGATTAGGTAAAAGTCACACTTATGATAAAGGTCTACAAAGGCTGGACCGCCAACCGAGGCACTTCCCATATCAGCCCCACTCGAGGTGACGAGGATGAGAAAGAAGATTCCAAGGCTCTGTCTCATTCCAGCCTAGAGAGTCAAGATCCCTCCACGAGAAGAGAAGAATCAAAGATCCAGGAGAGGTCCGTCGGGCTGCCAAAGCTGAGTGCAGCTGGAGGTCTGAGAGCCTAGAAGGGACACCTCAGACAATTTCCACCTCCGCCAGCTTGCTAAGTGGTTTATAGGTATTTATCTGATTGTAATATGGTATGGCAAGGTTAACTGTAATGTCCCTCAGTATTCTCAGGCATTGTGTAAATAGACTGTATATGGTTAAGTTTATTTAAATAATTATGTCATCTATTGAAACCTGTCTAATTAAATCTTACTCTGCATGCCACCTACTGGGTTAGGTAAACACGATAACTTTGGAAAAGCTTTCCAATTGTTCTAAAAGGTATCGTATATAAATACATTAAATATATTAATTAATAATGTTTTGAAGGTACCGCTGCAGAAGAAAAGCAGCCGATCAAAAACATAGCCCGTCATATCATGACTAGACCTTAAGTAGAACAAAAAAGTTTTTCTATGAAGATCCTGCCGTTCAATGAAGTCCATGGATAACACCAAAATTCTCAAAATTTTATTTTTTCTCCTAATTTTTGGCATTCGGACTATGTTATAAGAACTTTTTTGATTCTCTTGAGGTCTAGTATCGGATCCCACAATATGACTAGACATTTTAAGACACATATGAAGAACACGTGTTCTTTTAGGTCATTTTTTTTTTTTTTTTTAATCTTGCTTCCTAGCATAGTTGATTGGTAGGTAGGTTTATATCGTACCATTTTAAAGTAAATTAAATTAAACGTTTTTCTGAGTTTCTAGGCTGTAAGTGGGACAACAAATTCCTTATGACCTATAGTCCAATTGTCAACGGTTAGGGAGGAAAATCAAATTTTGAGTTTTTTACTGTTTTCTGTGGTTTTCATCAGAAAAATTCAAAATATCTACATGATGTGCATAAAAAGAAAAAAGAAGAAAATTTCCCAGAAGATTCCAGAAACAGAAGAAGAGCCGTCAAATAGGTTGTTGCTGGATTTTTTTTCTCTGTTCCACAACTCATTATAACTTCGTAAATTTTTCATTTTATTCTTATTTTTCCATAATAAATACTAAAAATGGTTGTCTGCCCTAAGTGTAATCAAACCGTTACACGAGACGACAAAACTGCACTCACATGCAGTATCGAAACTTGCCGAGCCATTTTTCATAGTAGATGCCTCAAAATGGAAGACCTGGATGTTGAAAAATTTAAAGCTCTAATAAACAAATGGGTCTGTCTTAGCTGCGACAAAGCAATTAAGAGGTTCGCCAGTGGGGACAGGAGCATTAGTCCCTCCGGGTCGGCCCTCCAGAGTGGAGGCTGTGAGGCCGACGTACTTAAATTATTGAAGGATCTCGTTTCTGAGATAAGAGATCTTAAGTCCTCACTCGTTGCCAATACCGAGGAGATAAAGGATATCAAATATACTTTAGATAAGCAGGCAACTAGAACGCGGAGCGTTTAAAATCGGTCGAGGCACTCCTGGAGGCCCAAAATAAAAAAATTGATGTCCTCGCTCTAGAAAACATCACATTAAAAACAAGGGTCACCGAGCTTGAAATTAGGCTCAACAGATCAGAGCAAAATATCCTCACTAAGACCGTAGAGATTAGGGGCATACCGGTGCGGCCCGGTGAGTCTCCGATGGGCCTAGTGATGGGCATCGGAGCCGGGCTAGGCCTTAAGTTGGAGGTGGAAGACATCGACCATGTTGAGAGGCTCAGATCGAGAAGGGATGATGTACCTGGGCCACTGATGGTCCGTTTTATGCGCCAGACTGTGAGGGATGAGTTGGTGAGGAAGAGAAAGGTTGTCAGAGACTTTTCTACTCGCCACCTAGGATGGCAAGAAAACGATGCCCATAAAATATTCTTGGGTGAGGCGATGTCCCCGACCAACAGGCATCTTTACTGGCTGGCCCGGCAAAGAAGAGCAGCCGGCAAATTGAAATACACATGGTTTAATGATGGTAAAGTGAAATGTCGGCGTGCGGATGGCCAACCAGTAATAGTCATCAACTCGCCTTCTGACTTAGAAGTTTTTGACTGACATCAGGGACTACTTTTCACCTTTCGGGATCATCGGCTTTCGACCATTCGTTTTTTAAACACTAATTCGCGATCTTCATCTCCTCATTATTTTTTTCTTTATTACTGTAGCTATTTTTGTTCAAAATTAAGACAAAATGCAATTTTTTTTCTTTATTCGCAAATATACGGGAATTTTTTGTTATCTTATTCAACAAGAGTAATAATTATTTTATTTTTATTCGCTATGTACAGACTACTAACAGCTGTTGAAATTGTAAAAACCTTTTTGATTTTCTATATTATGTTTGTTTTATTTCTATTTCTTAAGAATGTTTATGTTTCTAGTTCTTATTCCACAAATAATGTCAATGCACTGCAGGTTTATCCATCTTCTCATTCCTCGGTCCCCTTTTCTCATGGCCCACCATCTCTGTTCACTACTTCCAACTTCCCTATCCCATGACTAATGTCCTTTTAACCTGTCACGTCAACGCACAGTCACTCCTAGCCCATATTGATGAATTCCATGACTTTTTCCTCCATAACTTTTATCACTTAATAGCTGTTTCTGAAACCTGGCTGAAACCTACAATTCCGACATCGCAAGTTTCCCTTCCGAATTATACATTGCTCCGTCATGACAGAGATGACCGAACGGGTGGGTCTCTTTGTTCATCACAGCCTTAAATCCAAACAACTCATTCAATCACCCCATTCCGATTGCCCTCACCTCGAATACCTTTTCGCCGAAATATCCACAGCTTCCCATTTCCTACTATTTGAAGTCATATACCGCCCTCCCAGAGTACCTTTTGAGACAGAATTCGAATCCACTCTTTACAATCTAATCCCATCCTATAACAATATCATCCTCACTGGGGATTTTAACACCAACCTATTGTTGCCTTCCTCAGACAATGCCTACTTAACCAACCTCTTCTTCTCTCTCGATCTTTATATTGTACCATATAATCCCACACACCACACCCAGTCCTCAGAATCCTGGCTCGATCTGTATGTTCTGGATTCTGCTGATAAACTCCTCGCCTCGTCTCAACATCCTGTTCCGTTCTTGTCTGCTCACGACCTTATCCAGATATCCTATAATCTTCCGATCACTCTATTTTCCCCAAGAACCATTTCTTTTCGTAACCTTAACACCCTTTCCTCTGAAATCTTGGCGCCAGATCTTGAAGCTATCCCATGGAACACCATATACTCGCTTAGGACCGTAGATTCTATGGTTGAAACCCTTACCTGTCATCTCCATAATATCCTAGACAACCGTGCTCCCCTTATCACAAAGAAAATCCGACACCCTCCTGCTCCTTGGTTAACGCCAGAAATTAGGGAATGTATGAAGCACAGGGATGCTGCAAGGCGACGATTCAGGCGCTCCCGTCATCCTAGTGATTACTCCACCTTCAAACTTCTCAGAAACAGTACCCAATCCATGATACGCCAAGCTAAATCCCAATATTTTCAGCAATCCTTATCTTGTGCTTCCGACTCCAAAACCAAATGGACAATCCTGCGTTAATTATCCTTAGGAAAACACACCCATAAGCAACCTATTCCTATTTCCGCTGATGATCTTAACACCCACTTTGCTTCCTGCTCTTCTCATGTATCATGTCAGACGCCGATGCCTGCTCCTATGCACCATTTCAATCCGGATTCATTCTTTTTTTCCCATATCACCCCTGAGGACCTCTTTAATTCTATTCGTAAATACTGAACCAATGACTACGGACCTGACAATATCCCAGTAAAACTAATCAAAGCCTCGCTTCCTTCCAACCTTCCAATATTATATCATATCTATAACTTTTCTCTAGACAGTGCAACCTTCCCAACTTCCTGGAAAACCGCTCTGGTCCGTCCACTGATGAAAAACTCAAATCCGATATCTCCTAATGACTTTCGCGAAATTTCTCTCCTTTCAAACCTTTCTAAACCTTTAGAGCGTCTGGTCCAATCTCAGTTATCCCTCTACCTCGAGCAAAATAACCTTTTGAACCCCCTCCAGTCTGGTTTTCGGCCTGGCTATTCTACTCACTCTGCTCTCTCCCACATTTCCCAAGATCTTCACAAGGCCATAGATCAGCACAAAATAACAATCCTTGTTTTGCTTGATTTTTCCAAAGCCTTCGATTCTGTGGACCATAATATCCTCTTAACCAAACTCCATAGACTCCCAGTATCCACAGGCGCTCTTCAATGGTTTCAATCATTCCTTACCGGCCGTTCCCAGTATGTTGTAGTTCCCAATAAACCCCGCTCCGACTCACTGCCATTAACAAAAGGTGTACCCCAAGGTTCCTCGTTATCTCCTACCCTTTTCTCTATATTCATAAATGATCTTCCGCTCTCCATCAAGCACTCCCAATACCACCTCTATGCCGACGATATTCAGATTTATATTTCCTTTACCCCAAATGAATTTCCTGATGCTATCTCTAAACTTCAGGAGGACATAAATAATATAAGTGCTTGGTCAAACAGCAACAAACTCCTGCTAAGCGCTGAAAAAACAAAAGCCATCCTGATAGCATCACCTGCTCTCCTTAAATCCTTTCCCAGTTCCCCCAACCTTTTCCTAAACAATACTCCTATCTCTTTCCATTCCTCTGTCAAGAACTTAGGTATTACTCTTGATCAAACTCTCTCTTGGAAACCGCACATCTCCCAAATATCCCGGCGAACCATAACAACCCTAAAGCAATTCCGTCGCCTCCATCACCTCCTACCATTCAATATTCGTAAACTCCTTGTTTCTTCCCTTGTCTTTCCCCACTTTGACTAAGGATGCGAGGTGTACAGCGGACTTTCAGGTGAGCTCGAAGCAAAACTTAAGCGTATTATGAACTGTGCAATACGGTTTGTATTCGGAATCACCAGAGACACGCATATAACCCAGTATTACACCGAGTTAAGGTGGCTTTATCCTCGTTATAGATGCCAGTATTTCCTAGCCTCCTTCCTCTACCAGGTTATCAGAACTCATCGTCCCAGCTACATCTTCCAATCCATTCAATTTAAATCATCAATTCAGTCCCGTTCTACTAGATCCCGTCTTTCTGACCTCTACCCTCCTCCTCACCGTACTGCTGCCTTTGACAAGTCTTTTCTAGCCAAAGCAACCACTCTTTGGAATTCTATTCCTCCTGAGATCCGTCATGTAAGTACTGCTTCCTCCTTCAAATCGCTACTTTTCAACCACCTTCTCCTTACCCAGTCAAACAGACAATAACTTCAAACTGCAGATGCTATAAATACCAATTATTATTATTATTATTTTTATTTTTGTTATTTTATAGTACTCAAATTATCATTGATGAACCAGCTATTTCTGTTTTTTTTTCTTATTCCGAAAGTCTGACTTGTAAAGATGTACATATATTACTACCTTAATTATTTTTTAGTTTAGTATTTTGTTATTCTAAGTCATGACCACACTGTTCCGGTCATCAATTATGTATTTTATTTTATTCTTAAGGGACTTTAGTCCCAGGATAATAAAGAAGTTTTTTCATTTCATTTCAAGATTATGAAGTCTAACCCTCATAATAAGAAAGTACGTGTCGCACTACGTCATGCAGAAAAATAAATTTTAATATATTTAAGAATATTCGGACCTGATGGATAATTAATACTTGTATTATTGGGTTGTGTCACGTGAAATGTCCGTTTTCAAGGTAAAGGATTTTTTATTAAAAATACGATATGAAAAAATGATAATTTTATTCGAAGTATTTACCTTCTTTTTCTAAACAATTTTCCCAGCGTAACACCAACTTTCTTTATCCCAGAACTGAAAAACTCTGAGCTTTGAAGTGAAACAAAATCTGAAAACGCACTTTTCACTTGATCATCGTTTTCAAAAAGTTGTCCTTAGACGAAGTTGTCTAAATTCTTGAACAGTTGGTCATCTGTTGTAGACAAGTCGGGAGATGGTGGGTGCGGAAGAACTTCGTAGCCCAGTTCTTTCAATTTTTGCACGGTATGTTTTGAAACATGGGGTCCTGCTGCCGCTCAGTAAGATCATAAGGTGCCCATGTATCGAGCTTTTTTACTTTCCCAATGCACTTTAAATGTCTGGAAACGGTAGATGCACTTGGATTTAGTTGTGCTGAGAGTCCTTTAACTGTTTGGTTGGGGTTTCCTTCTACTGTATCTTTGAGGACATCGTTGTCTATTACGGACAGAGGTCTTCCTCAGGGCAAGTTTTCCAAGTCGGTATCCCCAGCTGAAAACTTAGCAAACCAACGGCGAATGGTCCGTTCACTAACACTCCCTTCCCCAAATGCCTTGCAAATATTTCTAGCGGACTCAGCTGCTGAATAGCCGAGCTTAAACTCGTACAAAAATATTACGCTAAAATCGCGTGTTTCCATAATCATATTTGGAGGTATACTAAAAAGTGGATTATTGATTGGGAAGCTAATGTTTATAATACAAAGGTAGAGGATTAGTAACTGTTTACTTTAAATATGTAAACATTCGGAAGAAAACAACAGAGACCTGCAAAATCCTTTATGTATTTCAGAAACTATCCTTTATGTGAAACAACCCAATAATTATACAGTTTTAAAAATTATCCATAAGGAATTGATATTGTAAAATCAAGCCGAGCAATGATTTATTTCATATTTCTTTTTCAAAATTATTTATTCAAGTTAGTAGTAATTTTATCATCTAATGTTAAACATTTTATATTTTGTACGGAAATCGTATTAATAAAATACATCTTTCCTCAAGCCAGTGTTTATACCTTTTATGGAACGTTTTAGTGCTAATTAATGGATGTAGATTTATTTTCGCAAATATAATAATGATCTTTACCCATTTATAGAATATTATTTAATATAATATTGATAGCTCTGAATGGAATTACTTTTTTAAAATAAATACATAAATTATCAAAAGAAATGAAATTCGAATATTTTATAAACATTTTAAAAAAGTTTTTTTTTTTTTTTTATTAAATGTTTAGGAAGATTGGTAAACTGCCTTAAAAAATATTTGCCGTGAATTCTAGACAATTTTTTTCCCCTCACTTTCCGGTTTTATTATGATTTACAAATACAATATATACTATATAATGGTATTTTATTTTCTAGACGATTTAGATTTTTTTCCCCTTTTATTCGACCAGTCTTTTAAAGACTGTGAGATGAGAACCTTAGGATTTTCCCATCGACTTTTTTTTTTTTCTGTAAAGTTCAATCCCTTAAGCCCTTCAAGGACCAGTATTGCAGACTTTTAATGGGCTCCTTGAAAAGAACAATATTATCGAGGTTTAACTTTGGCTCAACCTTATTATTGAACATTTTTGGTCATTCTAAATCGTATAATTATAAATTTTAAAAAAGTGAAAAATTTTTCCAATAATTGCATATTAACTCAGTAGAAATTATACTCTTGATTTTATTTGAGAAAAAAAAAACGCTACAAATTATTACACAATGGTTTATTATTTCGAAATAACTATATTAGGGTATGGCTGTTTATAGCTGGTAATCTTTTCGATTTTTCTCTTTCTTCAATAATAACCGAGTTTCGGTGGAATTACATCTATTATAATTTGTGACTTGAATATATAGAGCAACTTTCTTTTTTCCCAGTTTATCGTGGTTTACTGAATCAAAACTCTATACATATTTATAACAATCGTCAAAAATAACTTAGTTATGGGTGTATTTATGAGTAAACTTTCAAGTTTTTTTTTCTTTTTTTACCTTTTTATAATTATTCGCGTTTTTTTCTCTATCTTAAAAAATAACTGAGTTATTGAATAAAATCACTTTTCTTGTTAAATAGTGTTAAAATCATCGTTGCATGCTTTAGTATTTTTGTGTCGAATTTTTAGAAAAATATCCAGGAGTTTCGGAGAAATGTTTCGGACAGCGGACAAACGTTTTTTTTTTTATTTATTCTTTATTCAAATTCTACATATTGGGTTGATGCAAAATTAATGCAGGTTTCCTTTATTGCAATATCTTAATTCCAATTGTGTAAACAAAGCTAATCCTAACATTGATCATTATTATACCAAAACAAACCTTATCTAATACCCTCTCTTTCACCATGAATTTGTTTAGTAAAATCGTTTTGTTCAGTGTGTTCAAAGGTCTTGAATCGAAAATGTCAAAGTGCGATTTTCGTCAAATTTATTTTTACGAATTTAAATTAGGGCGCAGCGCTGCGCAAACGGCTCGTAATATTAATGAAGTGTGGGGTCAGGGGGCTATTAATGAGTGCACGGTGCAGCGTTGGTTCCAGAAGTTTCGCAGAGGAGATTTCGACCTCGAAGACAATGAAGGTCGGGGCCGTCATCTTGCTCTGGACAACGACCAGCTGAGGTCAAAAGTGGAAGAAGACCCAACCAAAACCACACGAGAAATGGCGGCGTAACTCGGAACTCAAAAATTGCAACGTCTTTGCCCAGCATTGATGAATCGGAAGGGGCCGATCCTGCTCCACGATAACGCCAGACCACACGTTGCACAACCAACGCTTCGACGACTGCACGAGTTGGGCTACGAAGTTCTCCAACATCCGCCTTATTCACCTGGCCTCTCTCCTACAGACTTCCACTTTTTCAGGCATCTGGACAACTTTTTGAGGGAGAAAAATTTTCAAAACCAGGACGACATTGAAAATTCTTTTCGTGATTTCATTGAGTCCAGGGATTCGGATTTTTTTTCTGGTGGAATAAGAAAGCTTGTTGAACGTTGGCAAAAGTGCATTGATTCAGATGGAAATTATTTTGATTAAATATATATGGTTAAAGTAAAGATATGGCGTATTTACAATACCTACTAAAAACCTGCATTAATTTTGCATCAACCCAATATCTTGAAACGGAAGCCCTCAAATAATTTTTTTTCTCGGTCGATTACTAAGGATCATTATTGAAAATAATAAACCAAAACAATTGGTGTAATAATGAATGACAGGTTTTTCTATCCAATGTAATATTTCCTAACGCAGATATAGTACATTTTGGAACTCAACGTCTCATTTGTATCTATAATTTGTCTTCAACCTTTAAGGTGGGTCTAAAAAATTCTTAAATATACACTTATCTTGGAGAGGAATAAAGCAATATAAATAAAGAAGAAATTAAGTAATGATTTAATAAAATAGAATAGAAAAAAAAAGTTCTTGAAAAGATTTTTTTTTTTTTAAATAAAAATATAAAGGAAAATACCCTATTAGTCGCGTCTAAAGGGATCATTGATTGACAAAAATACGAAGAAGTATTGGGGGTGTAAGAAATACAGCATCAATAACTGGCGCCAGAACTAGACATTGTACTGGCTGCTGGAGGAGAAATAAAAATAATTCTTACCAAAAGCAATTCGCTCTTTTCCACAACAAAGCAACCATTTCCACACATACTATTGCGAGGAAAAATATAACGTGGGAAACACACTACTTTCACTTAACTCGTTTATAATAATCTATTTAACAACTATTAAATAAAGTTAGGGTTAAAATATAGGTAAGTAAAAGTAAAAACGTTTAATGAATTATATTCAGTTTTGTTGGAAAGATGCGTTTTAAATAGAATTGTTATAACTGTAAAAAATAAAATTGTTGTAAAATATTTAAAATAAATATAAAAATATATATAAAATATAAATTGTTAATAAAAAAAAAAAATTCACATAAGTTTATGCCCTATTCGTCACTTTACATTACCTGCCACATTTATCCATTACTATATAAGATAATTTTTTTTTTCTAAAATGTTTAGCTTTCTAACGGTATATTATTTATCTATATTACTATTTTTTTTCATACCCTCTGGTTTTATTTACACAAAATAAAAATACAAATATGATATGTATACATGTCACATATTGTCCTTCTATTACCCGAAGGTATTCTAAGGATTTATATATTCGCTGCATACACTATTAACCTTTCAAGGGCTTCTATGCCTTTATGTATCAATTACAAAATGGGAGGGACTATTCTTCAGGGTTTTGGCGATAAATTGAGTTCAGACCCTGTCCGAACTCCTTCCCTCGGCGACAACGTCAACGAGAGGTAGTGATCCTTGCCACCTCCCAGGCTTGGGTGGTGGGGTGATATCAGAAAACAATGGAGTAGCACAGGCCTTTAGCCCATCAAAAAATCTGATGTGCCTCCGGCTGATATATTAGTTAGGCACGTTTGGCAATACTAACTTTTGATGTAGGATATGGTTTTTGGCCCTCAGTAAGTTGGTACCTCTGACAATCCGCTGAAGGATGGAGTTCTGGAACGTCTGTAATCGTTTGACAGTGGACTTAAACATATGCCGCATCAAGGGCGCACCATAGAGCATAGTCGGACGTATAGTAGCTTTGTAGATCTCTAGTTTCAGCCTCAGTGACAGCTGAGGTGACGTGAGTAGATGATGAAGTCTATAACCCTTTCTTCTGGCCAGTTTGAGTCGTTCCCGGACGTCACTAGAGAAGGTGAGGTGCAATATAACATAATATAACAATAGTAATATAGGTGCCTATCTATATTACTATTGTTAGATTCCGAAATAATATAGCATTGTTTTTTTCTCTCTTAGTTGTTTATCAATATCGTTCAACTTTTGTGTATATGTATGTGTGTGTATATATACATATATATATAGTTTTTAATCAATGCTGATAAAATGAGATGGTTATTTTTTTGGAATCTAAAAAATTTAAAGTACTTTACTTAAACAAACTGTAAAAAATTGGCATTTAAGCCTTGTCAGACTACCATATCTCAACAAGAATGAAACATACGTACTAAATCGTACCAAGGAAAATCATAAAAAGGTGCAAAATGCATTGTATAAAGTGGCTCTTCTGGTCAGCTGATTATTATAAAAAACAATTACAGTAACATCTCAGGCATATAATCTCCTAAAATATAAAAATTCTGTTTATAGTTACAACTTAGCCTTTTCGAGCTAGGCTTACTACAACACACACAGACTTTTTTAGAAAATTTGAAAAATTGTCATGAACGCAATACTTTCCCTTCCCATATTTTTATATATATAAATTAGTGAAAGTTAAAAATGATTGAATACGCTCTATAACGCCTGTCTATTTGTATCATTTGTGAAAACAAATGCCAAAAAACAATGAATGGAATTACGCAGTATTTGTTTGAAAATTGTTTTCTAATGATACGATGACATAATATAAAATAAGTATAAAAAACTATATTTGTGGGATGGTGATGTTTTTATGTTAAGCATAAATTTTCGGTAAACTTGGCACGTTAAATAAGGCAGTACTGTATATAGAGGGAATGAATGGATAAACTGGAAAGTAGTCCGACGGGCCCTCAACTTTTTGAGTACTTAGCTTCTCTACGCGAGTGTCATCTGTGGTGTAGTTGCTAGCATAATAGCCATCCATGTCCAAAATCTTTTGTTCAAACCTGGCAGGTGGCCCTAGGGTATTTTAATCAGAGTAAATAATCCTTATTTATGCTGTCCTTCGGAGGGGACGTAAAAAGGTTGTCCCAAGCTGGTGCAATTTTTTAAAAGTTCCTATCCGTATTAAACCTGGAAAGGCAAAATTTAGGACTCCCACTGTAGCATCGTCTGATTAGCCTTACGATAAAGTGACGTTAAACCAATAAACTAACAAACCATCTCAACGTTATTCTATAAGATTAAGATTCTTAAGAAATAAAAAGGATGTCTCATTTAGATTATAACATTACGATATCATATATTATTTGATTTTTTAAGTAACTAGAATTAGTCATTATCTTGACCTTCGAGAGAAAAATTACATGGGGCCCACACATCAATAACACACAGAAAACGCTTTACAAAAGGATACACTTATACACTGGATTGTTTAAAAATTAAAATTTATACTTTAATTAAGCACTTACGCATTTTTTTTCTAATTTCCTTTATTGTACCAAAAACAAGAAACAAATGTTATAATTGCAAAAACAAATAATGCAACAATTCAGGCTATTCAGAATTTACACTACCTTTAAGGTATTTTAAGTTGCACATTCTTAAGTCCACCGCATGTGGTGGTTACAGGCACTTAGGCATACTTACTGAAACCTAATTAAATACAAATTTACTTTTTTCTGGTCTTCGAAACTGACATAAAGGCATACTTACGTAAAAATAAAATTTTTCAACCCAATACATACAGTAAAATAAAAAATCTCCATGGTACGTTAGCAACATTGCTCTACACGCAGACCTTTATATGTTAACATTCAACGAACAGATTTGGATCATATAAAAACAACTTATACGGACAAACTAAGACATTGTTACAAAACATGCTTCACGACTCCCGCAGAAGGCTGAAAAGAAGTTGGATGAAGGACCTCCTGATTAATATAAATAAGAAATAGGATTCAATCCAGGAAGAGGTGACGCTGTACATCATCTCTCCATCATGCCTATCACGCCACAATATCATAGCTTAACCTCTTTTTCACTTTATGGCATTATAAAAGCACTATCAATTATTGGTTGTCATCCCAAGGACTAAAACAGCCTAAATATCTATAAATAAAAACGAGAAACGTAGTTTCTCACCATTTAACATGGTTCACCATTTTTCACACCATTTTTCCCTGAAGAATGGTCCCTCCCATTTTGCAATGGATAAATAAAGGCTTAGAAGAAGCCCTTGAAAGATTACTAGTGCATCCAGCGCATATAGCAATCCTCTTTAGAATACCTCCGGGTAACAGAAGGACAAATCTGACAGCTATACATATTATATTTGTATTTGTATTTTGTTCGGAAATAAAACCAGAGGGTAAGAAAAAAAAAAAAAAAAAAAAAAAAAAAAAAAAAAAAAAAAAAGTTTCTCACCAAAATACTTTTTCGAGTTACATTAATCGATAGATCGACGGAAGAATCGTTTTTCTGTGTCAGCCTAAAAAAAGTTCATTTATTATTTTTGTTGGACTGGACCTGTCGCTATATTTTTATTTTATATCCTTAACTTTTCTTTTTTTCTGTTTTTGAATTATTCTTCCGTCTTTATTTCCGCAATTTACTTTTTGACGTAATGAAATCACGAAGAGAAGAGATTTTATCTTTCTTTGGTCCTAAAAAAATAAATAAAATGACAGACCTTAATTGTAATCAAACAATAAAAATGAAAGGTACCGAAAACCTAAAGTAAATTTAACTTACCCTCGAGTCCAAAAAAAAAAAAAAAATTATAAATTATAAAAAAATATTTTATTTCAAGTTTTTGATCTCTTGTTCTGGTATTAGAAGTCTGTTGCAATAAAAAATAATAATTTAGTTATTTTTTTTATTAATTTTTTAAAGTGTAATTGTTTAAATAATACATTCCATTTGATTCCATTATACAAAAGCTGTAAGTATTTTTATTTAAAATAAATCAATAGCGGAAATATCTTTTTTTCTCTGTTTGTTTTTTTACCTTTTTTAAATTATTTTTTTATTTTATTATTTTTTTTAATTGAAATTTACAACTGTATATTTCCATACAACAAGTAAATATGCTACTTGATAATAAAGTGCATGAAAAAAACATGAAAAGAAACTAACTGCCCATTGGCAGCACTCTCGTAGTAAATCTAAACAAGAAGGTCACCAGGCTTTTTCTTTTGAGACGGCTCGGCGGATGGTCAGGAATTAATTAAAGAATATGCAAGAATTGAAACTAGTGGATTAGAGTGGGAGTGGAGTTTTTCATAGAAGTGATACCTGGTACAGGCTTTTAAATTATTAAAAAATGTTTTTAGGTATTGAATAATAAATATAAAGAAGATTACGAATACATTTTAAATAACATTATTAAATATAAATAAACCTTAGATAACTCTAAATTAAAAACAATCAGCTCTCTAAAAATATATATATATATATATATATATATATATATATATATATATATATATATATATATATAATACTAAAAGCAACTTAAATTTAATTTTGTTAATAAAATACCTCCAAAAAATCTTATATTAAAAGCCTTGAAGTTTTTGCTGAAATTTATATTCACCATAGATATCTTCTTTACTTTAAATATCCGTAAAAGTTTCTTTTAATATATTTTGTTATAACATAAACGATTCCAATCTATAATAAAACCATATGATTTTATTAATATTTATTACGCATAAAAATCATGTATTAATAATTATTTATGAGATCCAACACAATATGTAGTATAGTTGATATATGATTATTATATAGTTCTGTCTTATAAAAAATTAAAAAAAAAAATACTTATAGGAAAATAAAGATGTGAAAGCTCTTTGGTCATCGATAACAAAAAAAGAGTTTCTATACAATTTTTTCCTTCCTAAATGGCTTTAGATGAAACTTTTTATGTTGTACACTCAATAGACTTATTCTTGGAAACTTTTCAAGTAAGTATTAACTTATCTTTTATGTGAAGAAGAGCCAGTTTAGTATTCATTCATTTTAGAAGGTTTCACGTTTATTCTGAAGGTGTATTTTATTTTTGTCTTTGCTATATATTTATTTTAAATTTAAAATAAATACCTTAAATAATATTTTCACGATCGCAGTACTTTCCCTTAATATATATTTCATATATTAGTAAGTAAAACTAAATAAAGGAACTCATTTCTAATACTTTAAAATAGAGATTTTTGAAGTGAAAACTTCTTTACGCTCGTTATGCGATTTTTGGCAGGAGAAATACTTCGATTTCGTCATCTAGGTGACGGTTTGCGTTACAAACATGCTCTAGACTGGCACATGCGAAGCGGTCTGTGTATGTCTGTCCACTGAAGATAGTATATCGATATCAATTTCAGTGAACGGTATCGATATTGGTGTAATATCGGCAGGAAAATATCGATATTTATAATATCGTTTTTTCAGTTTTTAATTAAATTAAAATCAGTAGCAAATGAAATGAGCAAGATATGTTAGATAAACCCTCTTAGTACTTAGCTCTTACTGTATATATTAATGAATATATTAGTTCTCTTGACACTAAAATATCGACATTTGTAAATCTAATTAAAAGATTAATCTGCATACAAATATTTAAACGTACGAAGCAAAATCATGATGATCTTGCTGTCATATTTTAATCGTAGAGAAACGAAATTGAAAAGAATATATAGATCACATCAACATATAAATAAGCCTTTTAAAAATTAAATTAATTTTAATTATATATATATATATATATATATATATATATATATATATATATATATTTTAGGATGTTGAACTTTGATAATTGAACATAAGACAAATATCTATATAATATTAGTGAAGAAATAACTGTATTTTTAAATATCTTTATTTTTTCATTAAATTATATCTAAGAAATAAAGGAAGAAGACCCTCTCCTTTGAGTCAATAATCCTGTTGTTTTTGTGAATTTCTATTCGAAGGAGGAAAATAAATAAAATAAAATTAGTAAACAAAAAATACCCATTTTAATTTTTCATAGATGGATCAATCATCTAAAAAGGAGAATAATTCGAATTATAATGCCGAAATTCAAGATGAAGAGAAAATTAAGGGTTGTCAATATCAACACAGGCAAACAAGTCAACGATAAAGACAAAAAAAAAAAAAAAACTATTTTAATTCATTCACAGGAAAATAAATCTATTGAAACAACTTTAAAGCTTATTCCTAAATGTCCGATTTCCCATGTTAGAAATGGCATGACAAAAAATGTGCTATGTGTACCGCCAACTCATACAGTCTACAGTCACATTCAGATTACGATGGCATAATTCAAGGTGATGATTTTTTACATTTAAATGATTAATATGATTTCTCAACATAATCTACGTTTTAATTTAGTGAGAAGAGTTACCAACGAATGTGATTAATTTAAGTTGTTAACAAAACAGACGATATAAAACGTTTATATAGTGAGATTGAATGATCTATCATAATAATCCTTGATTATAACTTGTTTGATATTTTAATATTCAATACTTGATATTTGTCTGTTAATATATTTATAAAACTTAAAGCTACCTCCGACAGTCTTGGACCAGCTACCTCTTGCACCGCGGTGGAAGGAACCTGTACTTAGAACACAATGCCCAACACCTACATTAACGATCATATCACTCCCTTTGGCCGCCCTCGGCCGCCTTCCTTTATCTCTTCTTTAATCCCTTTCTATATCTACCTCCGGATCCTCAATACTAATCACATTACTCTAGTTAAATGCATCTAATGCAGTATAAGATATACCAGATTCCTCCCCCTATTTTTATAATAATGATCACTCCAGTCGTTACATTGCTTGTTCTAAACTTGTAGAAGGAGATCTGGGAATGTACTCATGTAGTCACCCAAACTGCCCAGTACGGTGTATGTGTATATATATATATATATATATATATATATTATATATATATATATATATATATATATATATATATATATATATCCAGAAAACCTATATTTTCATAATCAAAGTTGTATATAAATATACCTACTGTGTGTGATTCATTAACTAACGGTAATGTTTTAAAGCGAAAAGGATTGAGTTTACCTCTAATTGTATGCCACTGTAAATATTTATTTTAAAGTAAATAATGACTGAAAAATGTCAAAACTACTTCCCGCAATGTGTGAATAATTTCTTAATATTACGTCTGAAATTATTTAGGTTTATTTCAATTGAATGTCTTAGTTGTGAAAAGCTTTTTTTTTAGAAACTTAATATCATGATAGTCAATTGTATTTAAATTACCATTAATGCAGTTGTATTATTTTTTAACCCTCTGCATAGTATTTCTAAACGTTGAAAAATTGTATTAGAAATATTTTAT
The DNA here is from genome assembly GCA_023052935.1 of Piezodorus guildinii. Classification (NCBI taxonomy): domain Eukaryota; kingdom Metazoa; phylum Arthropoda; class Insecta; order Hemiptera; family Pentatomidae; genus Piezodorus; species Piezodorus guildinii. The sequence goes on along the minus strand of CM041296.1, from coordinate 123,327,355 downwards.
ATATGGTTTAACTTCTTAATCATTCTTTTGTTTTCAAGACATTACGATATTACAAAAATAATATACATTTTTGACAAAATTATGAGCCTTATTTATGATATAAAAAGTATTAGGTTGTAAAATAAGTTCTTAGCGTTTTTAGTATTTCAGTTTAATCCTCTCTGTGTTCATAAATTCATGAGCACTTAGTAAATAATGCTCGCATATTCTAAAATAGGATTAGTCAAGGTGCTTTTATTTATCAGTTTCAATCGATATTTCTTGTCTTTAAGTGGTATTCAGCTATCTCAAAATGGAAGAGAAAGACAAATCATGTTCATCGTTTAATGATTTGTTATTTCCGAAAAGAAAAATACGCCGCACAGACGATTAACTTAATTTGAAGTGTTCATGGAAATTATAACTTAAAAGAAAGTACCGTCCATAAGGGGTTTTAACCATCTCTTAAAAACTCCTCATTTAAGTATTAGACTGAAACTACTAATATACAAAAGTGTTTTTTTTTTCCTAAGCCCCATGGGATTTGGGGTTGAAATCAGGAAAGGATAGGGGGTGAATCATGGATCTCTTGTACTGCATCAGATGCATTCTATATACAAAGTGAAGGTCTGATCACACTTTTGTATATCATTCTCGAACTTGCATGATATACAAAAGTGTGATCAGACCTTCACTATTATACGGAGCACCATTACTAATCCATTCTTCAGATAACTCAAAAAAGAAACTACAGCAATTCCAAAATAGCTTTTCAAAGAAGATTGTAAGAAGAACTACATTTGAAAAAGGCAGAAAGGCTTCATTTACTATTTAATATTCCTAAAGTGAGTGAATTCCTAGATAAAAGAAGACATAACTTTTATAATTCCTTAGAAGTTCTTCCAAACCCGGTTTTTAGTAGGCTTAAGATTCCACCAGCTCCTCAGAGGTGGCAACATAGTGTAAGCTAGAGTTTAAGATTAGCCTAAGTCTGGAAGTGTCGAGATTAAAGTGATCCCCATCACCAAGAGGAATAGCAAATCAGTGATAGCACAAAAACATAATCTCTAACAGAAATGTCCTTAAAATGTATCTAGATACAGTAAAAGGAAATTATTCACAAAATATTTTAGCAAAACATGCAACTAAATTGGGGTTAAGAAAAAAAAAAAGAAAAGGAAAAAAAAAAGAAAAGGAAAAAAAAAAAGAAAAAAAAAAAGGGGTTTGCTCGGTTCAGAACTGGAAATTTTGACTTCGAATACGCAAAGCGCTCGAGTCGTCCCTTAAACTGTTGATATATATATATATATATATATATATATATATATATATATATATATATATATATATATATATATATATATTAATAGTTTATGTTTTAAATGTTTCATCGTATTTAATGTTTTGAAGCAGCTTTAAAGTCTTTATTTTACGCATGGAAACTGATCAATCAATTTGTATTGCAATTTTTTTTTCTAGTATATTTAATGGTTTAACATTTCTTAATATTTCATTCCATTCTGTAGAACGATTTCGCTATCTTAGGCTCGACCTCACTAAGCCTTTCTCTTGTAGTCTACTAAAAAAAATCTGGTGCGTGCAACACACGACTTTCACTTACCTCCATTTTTAATATCAATGAACATTCTATAGAAACATGTGTTTTATTAAAAAATGTATTATATGATTATCTAAAATAACCAGTTTTGTCTGCTTTTCATCACTCTTTATTAACTTTTACAAGTTTGTGCATTAGATAATATTTATTCTAAAAGCTTTAACTTTCCAACGGTATATTAAACGTGTACAATACTGTTCCTATGTTCAAATTAAAAAAATATTTTTTCAGTTTTCTCCTTTAGTTAGATATTGAATTCGTTCAACTTATATATTTATGTGTTTTTCATCAGTGGTAACAAGATGATATATTTATTTTTATAAAATCTACAAAAACTAAAGGTACATCACAGGAAAAAAATGTAAAATATCGGCATTTAAGCCCTGTGAGACCATTTTAATCAGAATGAAAACTACATGATATTATAGCCCATTAAATTTAAATCAATATAGCGAGTTTAATTAAAATCGTCGGAACCGTTTTCGAGAAAATCGAAAAAAGGTTCAAAATGCATAGTATAAAGTGGCTCTTCTGGTAAGCTCATTTTGATAAAAAAGGTTTTGTAACGTCTCAGGCTTATAGTTGTCTTAAATACGAAATTTCAGTTTCATAGGACTTTTCGTTTCCGCCCGGGAGTTAACGTGTATATCCGTTGAAAACTGGAATTCGAAAATTTTCACGATCACATTACTTTCCCTTACTTTATATAGTAATTGAAAGTAAAAATAATTTAAATTACCTTTATCAGGCTCATTCGGACGTATTGGATTGAGCTACGGGTATACACAAACCTATCAAATTCCTCCCGTGTCCATTCCTTGAAATTCGGAAAACCCCAAAAGCCCTTTACTGTCACCTTTAAAATAATCTCTAACGACCCGAACATCATATTAGTTGCAGACTTAGTCCATAATAGATTTTAATTCCAAACCCTTTGCCCCCACTAACCCGTTTGTCCGTGACCTATCATCCGTAAATGTTCCCGTTAATTCTATTATGTGACTGAAAAGAAGATGTCCAATGAATCCTCTAATTTGAAATTTCTAAAAATGGATTTCTTCAACACTTTTTTTTTTTTTTCTATTTATTTATAACTCCAAAAACAGAATAAATTAATGTATTGATATATTATATTGTCTGACACCATTAGAGTTCCTTTCCAAAGGTACCGTGTTTACCAATCTCACTTATATTAGGGTTATTCACTACGTTTGCTATAGCATGCTATTTGTGTTATTTTGCTAAACCCGTCGAGTTTCTACAGTTATTTCCTGTATAATATTGATGGGTTTAGCACAAATAGCATGCTATAGCAAACGTAGTGAGTACCCCTAGTATATGTGGCATGAATAGGTATATTATGCAGCTAACAGATTTCAATAAAAGCAGTTATTTTAAATAATTAATTGGACATATCTATTAAAATTAGATTATATACAATCTAGCGACTCGCCCTTGTTTTGCGTGGGTGCAATTTAAATGTGGCGTCATTTATGTTTAAAACTTCTCAAAGTATTCCAAGAGTTAACGTCGGAATAGTGTTTGTAATCGAAAGATTGGGTCCTGGTCCGGTGTAAATTAGCAAGATATGGAGCATTATTATCTGTTCGTTACAATGTAAGGAGCATTGAAGAGGGTTACCTGTAGTCTAGCATAACAGCCTCCTATGCCAAAGGTTCTAGTATTTCTTAATGTGGGTAAAAAATCCTTAGTTATGCCGTCCTTCGGACGGGACGTTTAGAGGTAGTCCCGAGCCTGTGCCATGTCAGGTTAAAGATCCCTATCATAATTACACCTGGGTTAGGACAATTTAGGACTCCCGCTGTAGCATCGTCCGATTAGCCACAGCAGCATAAAGTGATGTTAAATAGCGTTGAGGATATTAGGATTATAATATGTTTTAAAAAGAGAAGAATTCGCTAGTTTAACTGAGCCCCACAACATCGTATATAATCATACAGCTGATTTACTTATTATATAGTTTCAAATACTGTTAACGAGATCACCTGTGGTGTAGTGCCTAGCATAACAGCTTTCTTTGCCTAAGATCATAGCTTTGAACTCAGCTGATGCACCTAGGAAATAATTATTGATTGGCATCTACTAATGAATTTACTGAACAAGAGATAAACTTCCTGAAAATATTTACTTATATTTCGTTTTGTCAAAGCCCTTTTTCTACTTCAGAGCATATTTCTTCTAAAAAAGTTTAATTCCTGACATATGACTTTCACTAAGTGCAATTGTAGAAATCAATTTAAGAACTATTAAATTAAGTCAGACTAGAAAAAAGTGAACGCAATCACATACATATGTTTTGGATTAAATAATATAAACTAGCAGATGGTTCTAGAATTTTTTAAATGGGGTTAAAAAATCCTTAGTTATGCCGTCCTTCGCAGTGGACGTAAAAAGGGATGGTTTGTTTGTTTGTTTATTCGTTTAACGTCACTTTTATGCAACTATCGATAATCAGACGATGCTACAGTGGGAGTCCTAAATTTTGCCTATCCAGGTTTCATTAGGATAAGGGATCTTTAACCTGACATCGCACAGGCTCGGGACCACCTTTTAACGCCCCCTCCGAAGGACGGCGTAGCTAAGGATTTTTTACTCCCATTTAAAAAATTCTAGAACCATCTGCTAGTTTATATTATTTAATCCAAAACATATGTTTCCAACGGAGCTTTAAGTGATTGCGTTCACTTTTTTCTAGTCTGACTTAATTTAATAATTCTTAAATTGATTTCTACAATCGCACTTAGTGAAAGTCGTATGTTAGGAATTAAACGTTTTTAGAAGAAATATGCTCAGGAAAAAAATCCTAGGACCACCAGCGGTTTTGAACCCGTGACCTTTGGCATGGGAGGCTATTACGCTAGCCACCCAGCTACAAGTGATCCCAAAAAGGGGTGGTTACGAGCCTGTACGATGTCAGGTACACTAAATAAACCGAGATAGGCAAAATTATTACTCGCGCGGTGACATTTTCCGATTTGCCGTTTTAAACAAACATAGTTAATTGAAAAAACTTTTTTTTTAAGTATAGATTCTCTACAAATTTTTCCACTGAAGAAACCGAAAAATAAGGAAAAATCTTCGAGGTGTACCTGTCACAGTGAAATAGTAGAAAGGAGGCAAAGAGACGGTCAGCGCTCGAAGAGCATGGCACACTACACACAACTTATGTTCCGTATAACATTTCCATGAATTATTCAATGTTATGGACCCTTTTCCTCTTGTATATCATTGAATGCCTAATCACAAATTCAAGATGTGGATAAACGCTCCGCAGAACTTATGAATTGAGACGTTGAGTTCCAAAAGGTACTGTATCCCCTTTAGAAATTTTTACAGGAAACGCAAAAATCTGTCATTTATTAATTACTGGACCAATTTACTTGATTATTTTTTTAATAAAATATAAAGTTAGAAGAAGAAGGAGAAACTTTATTTATTTACATAATATTTAAAATGTACACTCAATACAAATATGTTTGATTTCATGATTTCAGTGGACCTTTATTCATGATAACAGAGTTTCAATCATCCTTTGATTACTTTGCCAGTTTTTTTTGGTGAAATTGAGGAAAAGTTACTACTTACAGGTATTTTAAAATAATCACGAACTGATTTTGAAATTTTATTATTTTGGTTCTTTGTACCCAAATTTGAAGTGATACCGTGAGACTCTTGGAAGTGTTTGGCTAGTAGTTCAGCCTTATCCTTATTAAGATAAGCGAACTTGTGTGTGTGTTTAAGTGGAGGAATTTTCGATGGCTGTTATGTGATTTTTTTTATGTATATTCCAGATAATTTTATCTCCGGTCCTGCAAGAGCTAATTCTAAAATTCTAGCCCAGTTATCGTTTTTCCACTTATTAATGCGGGTTCTCTCAAAATGATTGAATTTGTAGTAAATCAATAGTATTCCTAAGTTTATTTTTTATTTTAATTAATGCTTGTAAATGGTTAGGTAAATTATAATATTGATAATTGTGAGAATATTGTTATGGAATTGACTCTACCATATCCTGTCTAATACATTCGTTTAATTTGGTTATATTATTGTCAATGTCTTTTACATCACGAATTGACGGATTTACGCATATTTGAGACTCTAGTACCTACCGGAAATTACGCCAGTCCGCTTTGTTGAAAACAAATGTTTTTGTCAACGGGTAAACAGGTAATGACGTATCTATACGGAAAATGACGGGGCAAAATATAAAGTTCATTTTTACTGTATTAACAACTTATTTTTCAAATTTATAGCACTTTTTCCAGTATTGTTTTACAATGTAATATGATATAGTACTTTTTGGAAGAATATAACGTGAGATAACAGTCATCATAACCTTCCCCTTACAACATAACTGATAACTTGGACTAGGATTCTTTTGTAAATATATATTGGCTTCTAACTTCAATATCACCTTGTAACAACTCATAGTATATGTTTTAATGCAATTGGGACCAAATTAAACCAATTTAAATTTACATATTTGACTAAATTTACACATTTCTTTCATTTTTAGCGATTTTTTACATATTTTACTTCATGTATGTTCATTTTAAAATTGTTATACTTCTTCGCAACAAATATGAATTACGACTGCATAAAAAAAAAATCACTAAAACTGGTCCTTCTATTGCAGCTTAGAACTAAAACCTACAAAACAATTCTGAGATTTTATCTCCCCTGATTTTGGCTCTGAATTAACAGAACCTTTGTTATTTAGTGTATATCTGTGAGTCGTTAAGTCGTGCCACACTTGCCAATAAGATTCGATAATTATATTTTGCCGGAATGGGAAAATTCGCAAAAAAACGTGTTTTGAAATATCTTCGCGAGTTTCTAAACGATATATTTAGAGATGATGGAAACATTTTATATTGTTAAATCAAAATAGTTCGAGCTGTTTATTTAGGAACATTTTTAAAAGCTCAAAAATGACTGGATTGTGGCTCTTCTCGTTTCCTGATTTCCATGAAAAGTTGCTGTAATATCATGGGTATATACACTTTTAAATTTTAATATTATATATATATATATATATATATATATATATATATATATATATATATATATATATATATATATAAGTTTCTGTTGTTCTCAGGTTTCAGTCAATGAATAAGCTTATATCTATTAATTATATCTATGGGACGTTTCGAGAATTTATTGTTCTCATAATCATATCTTAACATTGGAAAAACAAAAAAAAACAGAACATTAATATTATTATACAATAATTAATATATGATGTTATTGTTAGAGATATAGAAAAGAATACATTGAACAATGAATAATCATACAGTAGGTACATAGATATTTTAAATTAGGATTTAAATTAAAGATATTATTATGAAATTACTTACAATTTGGACAAAATAGTGCCTTAATTAGACATGTTTAGCCTCCAAGCTTTGAAAGAACACTGACAAAAGAAATAGTTCAAGTATGGATGAATTTCCAGGAATTTATGATGACGTCAGGAGTCTGGGGTATTCTTCTATAGTTGAGTTGTTTTCGTTTTATTTCGTATTATTATTAAGACGTTTATTTTATTTCTTTAAATTTTAATATGTGTTTATCAAATTTGAGTAACATGCATTAAGGTTTTAGACATCCGATTTTTATATTTCTCTATGGTAATCATTTTTTTAAAATTTTGTTTGAAGTTGTTTTTTTTCATAATGAATAATTTTCGGTGAGTGAAATTTAAATGAATGTCCCGTTTTTCAGAAATGAGTAGTGAGGGCAGTTAGGTCAGGTTAATTTGGGTCTTTTTTAATTGAAGTGCAGCTATATTTGTGTTGGTATACTCTCCTTTTTAAATATTGTTCAGATGTTCTAAAATAAGACTTTCCGCATTTGTCTTCACAAGGTATTACGTATACTACATTTGATTGAAGGTCCAATTTGTCGGAATCTTTAGTTTTTGTAAATAATTTTGATAAAGTATTTATATTTTTGTAAGTAATGGTAGAATCACTATTATTTCTGTCAATGTTAAGGGCTTTTGCTAGTTTTTCGGAGTGTGGTATGTGTGGGTATGTATGGGATAGTGTAATATATTTTTGTGCTGTTCTCCTTGTGTGGTTGTTTTGTGACGTTGGTATCTGTTTTAGTAGTTTACATATAAGTTTGTGTGGATAACCATTTTCTAAAAGGAGGTCAACTACTTTATTTTCCGCGATTTTTTGGTATTTTTTTTAGGTTAATTTTCTCGCTTGATCTATTAAATTTTTTGTTGTGTTGATTTTATACCTATTAGGAGATTGACTTTTATAGTGGATGTATCTATCGAAATGAATAGGCTTTTGCCACCACTTGGTTTCTATTTCCCCGTTTTGTTTGTGAATTAAGAGTATGTCTAAAAATGGTAAATTATTGTTAGTTTCATATTCTATCGTAAACGTCAGTCTGTGTGAATATTTGTTAAATTCAGGTAAAATAATATGTCCTTCATTATTTTCTGTGGGTATTGCGGTTATGATATCATCTACAAATTTAAATAAAAACGGATTATTGAATGGAATTTCGGGAATAACTGTATCGAGTAATTCTTCTAAGTAAATATCTGCCAGAATTGGAGTAATAGTGGATCCCATGGGGCAGCCATACTTTTGAATGTAAAAGTTATCATTGAATTGGAAATATTCTCTATCCGTACAGAGGGGAGGACTTTCAGAAATTGGTTTTTGGGGATGGTTGGGTGTGTTTCGATTTTTTGCGACTTCTTTTCAATTATTTCTTTAATTTTTAGAATGCAAATATTTGTAAATAGAGAGGAGGCGTCTAATGAAATTAGTTTATAACCTTTGGGCACATAGATGTGGGTAATTTTTTCGTGAAATTCAAAAGAATCTTTAACATTATATTTGTTAGTAGACAGATAATTTAAAATATTGGCTAAATATTTGGAAAGTTCGTATGTAGGTGTCGAGAACTGATCAAAAATATATAAATATTTCATAAATCAATAAGGGAAAATAATAAAATAGATATAATTTACTTGTGTTTCTTGTTCTTTTTGTTAGAACGATCTTATGTTGAAAAACGTTTCTATACTTCGTTATTGTTCCTGGTTTCCTATTCTAGAAAGCCCACGTGCTTGACCTCAAACAGAAAGGTTCCTACTTGACTGTGATATTTCACTTTAACGCACATTGACCATTGTTTTTCTTTCATTTTTATTTTACTTTCATAAATTAAACAGTTATGGACTTCAATGTTTTAAGCTCTGGACAATGTCGTTTAGTCGTAAAAATATAACAAAATGATAATTTAACAGTAAATAAAAATCTACATAAATAAACGTCTTATAACTTTAATAATAATACTTCTGTAAAATAATTTATTTTTCATCCAACGTTGGAAATATTTTTCATCAGTAGAAATTTAGTTTAAGTTTATGTCTTTTTCACTTAATAACCTATTATATTATGATTAATATTCAGGATGAAATAACGGCGGGTAATGCATGATATTATTAAGTGGTAAAAATACTTATAAAATTATAGAAAAATATAAAGTAGAAAACAAAAATAGAAATTATAAAGTTATTATTCTTCCGACAGTTGAATACAGATGTCAAACGTGGTCGCTTACTTTAAAAGATGAAAAACGCCTTAAGGTTTTAGAGACTAAAGCACGACTTAAAATATTTGTTGCAAAGAGAGATGAGGCCACTGGGGAGTTTAGATGGTTATGCCGATTTGCTTATACCCTGTGAGTATAATTGTGCTGATATCATCGCGGCGACTAAAATCGGCGTGTAAAGTTGTTGAGCTCAGTAATGAACGAATTCCGAAAAAGTTGATATGCGCTGAAAGATAGGCCGAAGCGTCGATGGAAGAATTGATTTATGACCGATCTAGAAGGCTTAGGTTTAAACGTTGATCATTGGGCGAATCTGTGTCGGAAGTATTTAGTGGTATCGTCATAGAACCTTTCGGTTCGCTAAGGCTATTATTATTATGCTATGATTAATAATTACTTGCAATATAAAATTATATTTCCCAGAATACAAGCACTATTATTCAATCATAGGATTTATATCTTATTGAAATGTTTTATTACATTATACAGTCACGAATAAGCTCATCCATAAAGACCTTAATATCCCATATGTTAGGGAATTAGCCCGAACCAGATATGAATCATTCCATGAAAAATTCTATTTCCACTGTAAACCACTAGTTTCTACCCTATCATCCTCTTCGATTCCTAATAATCCTTCGAGGCTTCAGAATAGAAGATGGCCCCGACATTTTCTAGTTTAAAAGGTTTTTAGAGTGCTGCAAATGGGTGGTCTCTTCATGTCAGTTTACTATGTCCATCACATTTATTGTTGTGTATAATAATACAGTTGTAAATATAAATAAATTTTAGATTTCTGAAACTTTTGTTTTTGATACGTTCGAATTTAATAATAATTATTTTTTAATTTACTTTCATTGTAGTTAAATTAGAGAGCGGCGTCGATAAAGCATTAGGCTACTGTTTTATGTCTTTGTTTTGAATCCCGGCTGAGGCAGAATTATTTATTCTGTTATTTCACCTGCGATGCGGTTCTGGAGTATGTAGACTCTCCTATGACATACCCGGCCTCTACAAAGTGGGTACCCAAAATTAGGAGAAACACCTAGGGGCCGAGCGTGACTCAAGCCTAATTACATCCTTGTTCGTTCGTTAGCTATGAAACAGTATATAATCTCTATAAGTACAAAACTAGAAACCCCTTGATGGGGTTTATTATTATTTTTTAATTAATTATATTTATTACGAAGGAAAAATACCTTTATGTTTTTATTGAGGATGTATAGTCGACTGTTGAAAGTTTCGTAATTAGAAATAATCGGGAGTCAGTCGTTTTTTTTAATATTTTAATTTTGCCGACGTTTCCACGCAAAGTGTAAGCCATCATCAGGGGCTCCGTGAGCCATGTCAAGGATAAACTGCAGTTGACTGATCGACTGACTGACTCCTGATTATTTGTACCTACGCCTAATGTTTTTATATTATTGCAACTACTTTAATCAATTAAATCGTGATTTGCTTTACTTGAGTTATGTAATTAGTTGTTCGCTATTATATACATTTTTAAAATCCCCTGATAAATGAATTATAATGACAGCACACTTTCGAGAAGAAATGCGAGCGTGTTGCACGAGACGTTGACTAATATGTGTGATCAAGAACTCTTGACCTTGGTTTAATTTTTATCTCGTCACCCTGACAACAAATCTCTCTTTGTTTCAAACATACTTAAAACGGCGTTCTTACCTTTCCTTTATTTGAAATTATATTTTAATCCTCATACGAGACTTAAACGACAAGAAACATCTGCCCGTAGATACAGATTACTACAACACTTACTCGACAAACGTTCAAAACTTCTATTGGGTTGTGTCACATGAAATGTCCGTTTTCAAGGTAAAGTATTTTTATTAAAAATACGATATGAAAACAAGATAATTTTATAGGAAGTATTTACCTTCTTTTTCTACACATTTTTCCCAACATGACACCAATTTTTTATATCCCTGAACTGAAAAACTCTGAGCTTTGAAGTGAAACAAAATCTGAAAACGCACTTTTCACTTGATCATCATTTTCATAAAGTTTTCCTTTGACGAAGTTGTCTAAATTCATGAACCGGTGGTAATCTGTTGGAGACAAGTCAGGAGAATATGGTGGTTAAATCCTTTATGTATTTCAGAAACTATAAAAACGGACATTTCATGTGAAACAACCCAATAATTTATTACAATAAGCTCATTTATGTTACTATCAACTGGGCATATGAAATCCAGCTTTGGGGCTATATTAAACAATCTAATTCCATTCCACTCGCATTCAATCCTTACAATCCAAAATCCTTCGTGAAATCCTATATGCTCCTTATTTCGTTATGAATAAAATCATCCATAATGACTTAAATATCTACTTTGTCGCAGAACTATCCCAAAACAGATATACACCTCTTTTAATTCTTAACTTCCGACCTACACGAATCCTCTTGTACGCAACTTTTCATTCCCATCTATTCCTGACATTGAAGTGCTACTACTGGCTAGTTCTTCACAAGAGATTTTCAAGTCCATAATTGCAATTAGCCTATTTACTTATTGCATTTATTATAAGTACAGTTGTAAATATCAATATAATGTTTTAAAAAAAAAAAAATATATATATATATATATATATATATATATATATATATATATATATACATATTTTGTAGAATGCGTGTAAATTTCGTTTAATATACGAGGAGTTTTATTGTATAAAGTTAAATGCATATTTTAATTAGTTTTTATCTATTTTAGGTTGTAATTCTTTCAAAAACTAATAAAAGAATTATCAAAGAGATAAATACGGACCTAATAGTTAAGTTAACTATTAAACACAATGTATTAAGTTATTAAACACAATGTATAGGTTTACGTTTATAGGAACTTAAAATCACGAACTCAAAATCGATAGTATTGTCATAAAATAGTAGTAATAGTTGAATATAAAATTTACGAGCTACAAAAATACACATTATTTTCACTTTGCAATCCATTGATAATCCAATAATAAATCTAACTATTATATATGTATAAAAAAGTTTAAATAATTAGATACATGCGCGTTCGATTTTAATGTCGATGTTCTTTATCATTTACGAAAGAAATATTACTATTTATTTTTTTTTTTGTTCAGTTCTTTATTCGTATCACTCATAAATGAAAGATTTACACAATGCATGCATGCAATGGTTTTATAAGACATCTAAACGGGAAACTGCCCGTAGATATAGATTACTACAACACTTAATCGACAAACGTTCAAAACTTCTATTCTATTAATAATTTATTACAAAAAGCTCATTTATGTGACTATCAACTGGACATATGAAACCGAGCTTTGGGGCTATATTAAACCATCTAATTCCACTTGCATTCAATCCTTACAATCCAAAATCCATCGCGAAATCCTATATGCTCCTTATTTCGTTATGAATAAAATCATCCATAATGACTTAAATATCCAATTTGTCGCAGAACTATCCCAAAACAGATATACACCTATTTTAATTCTTAACTTCCGACCTACACGAATCCTCTTGTACGCAACTTTTCATTCCCATCTATTCCTGACATTGAAGTGCTACTACTGGCTAGTTCTTCACAAGACATTTTCAAGCCCATAATTGCAATTAGCCCATTTACTTATAGCATTTATTATAATTACAGTTGTAAATATCAATATAATGTTTTTAAAAAAAAAAAAAAAATATATATATATATATATATATATATATATATATATATATATATTTTTTGTAGAATGCGTGTAAATTTCGTTTAATATACGAGGAGTTTTATTGTATAAAGTTAAATGCATATTTTAATTAGTTTTTATCTATTTCAGGTTGTAATTCTTTCAAAAACTAATAAAAGAATTATCAAAGAGATAAATACGGACCTAATAGTTAAGTTAACTGGCATTGATCTAGATTCATTATTTAACACAATGTATAGGTTTACGTTTATAGGAACTTAAAATCACGAACTCAAAATCGATAGTATTGCCATAAAATAGTAGTAATAGATGAATATAAAATTTACGAGCTACAAAAATACACATTATTTTCACTTTGCAATCCATTGATAATCCAATAATAAATCTAACTATTATATATGTATAAAAAAGTTTAAATAATTAGATACATGCGCGTTCGATTTTAATGTCGATGTTCTTTATCATATACGAAAGAAATATTACTATTATATTTTTTTTTTGTTCAGTTCTTTATTCGTATCACTCATAAATGAAAGATTTACACAATGCATGCAATGGTTTTATAAGACAGCTACAACACCAATAAGAAGTATATACCCATAAACTAACAGGTATCTTAAGATCGCTTAATCATAAAAAAAAACAACTAAATTCCATAACACAAAGCAATACTTAATAGCGAGCATATCAAAAGAAGAAATATTTATTTTAAACAATTTGTTATTCAGATGTATTACGATTTGTCGCCATATGGACAACAATAATAAAAATAAATTTATGTAAAGAAGCAAATTTGTTTAAAAAGAGCAAGTAATAAGTATAGCTATACTTATAAAATAAAAATTAACTTATTATTTATATAATTATTTAATAATTAAAATCGAAAAAGGTTAAGTATTATTTTTATGAAAAAAAAAAAAAACGCTTAAGCTTTTAGATAAAGTTAGCTTGACAAGTAATAGTTTTATCAGTAATATATAGCAGTACTATTAAATATCTATGTTTTGTATGTAATGGATACAAATTCCTGGATCTATATTTTTAAAAAAACAGACTCCTATTCTCTGCACTTGTAACATTGGAAACCATGAAGTTGAGTCCCATGACAAAGTTTTTCTGTGACTACCGGCTGTAACACTCCACATTTGCCACATTGCAGTATTTCATTTTGACTTATCGGGCCGTCCCATACTCTGTTAATGGTAGAGTTTGCTACTGTTCTGTTTTTTCCGCAAAGTGGTTTTTGAATGATGGTTTGGTCGAGATCGCATCACCACTTTACCTATAGCTATGTCGTACACCATTTAATTATTTAATGCTCCCTTTATTGCATACATTTTTTATTTATTAACACTTTTAAATGTTTTTATATACACATTTCAACAAAAATATAAATTTATATTCATTGAGTAAGTATTTGTGATTCGGAGGCTATAGTGAGTGGGTATAGCACGCATGTATTTATGGTATGTGCATACGACGTTTGTTTCGGGAACGTTACTATATTTATGTGTTCTCGAATCTATCTTATAACATTTTTTTTTTGATTTATTAAGAAATATTTTAGAAAAATGTTACGTACAATATCGTGCGTAATTTGTTAAAATAAATGGAAAGTTTTTATAAATCAATAAACTAAAATTGAGCGAAGAAAAATTGGTAGTATTATAGACATTGCGACAATACTGCAAAACACCCAGTTATACTGCAAAAACTAATGTCTTACCTAAAAGAAATGTTAATGTTTTGGATTTTCTTTTCTTATGTTGTAATTGAATAGTCTAAATCCTGTTGTTTTCGGGTACTTCAACACTTAATAGACAAACGGTCTAACCTTCCTCTTAGCTTCAAAGGGCTCAACTACATGACTATTATAAGACCGATTTGAACTATGGGGCCCTACTAAACCATCGAATTCCTCCCGCATCCAATACTCATAACCCAAAATCCTTCATAATATCTTCAACTCTCCTCACTTTGTCACGAATAAACTATCCATAAAGATATTAATATTCCATTAGTCTTTTTTCCAGAGGCGCTACAGGCCGTTTAGGTCCTGAGCATCGTGGTGTAATCACCTGGGAGATTCACTCACGTTTCTCGATGTATTTTGTTGTAGTACAAATACAAATTTATTTATTTATTAACATTGAGGCCCTTCAATTTATTGTTAGCAATAAATATAAAATACAAGCATTTTAGTAAAAAAAAAAATACAAAACTAGGTTTGGACAATTTAAAAAAACAAAAACAAACATATTTATTGATTATTACAACTTTATTAAAAACAAATCTAGTAAATGTGACAGATAGATATTTAATTGATATGAAATGTATGTTGCGATAATACCCTTTGGCAGTGCTCCAATAGGAATTCTAAATCAGAAAATTCTATTCAGAAGCCTCTTAGGATTATCAGGAATCGAAGAGGGTGCTAGGGTAGAAAATAGTTGATTAGAGTGAGCATGGAGAATAACTCGTTTGGGCAATGTCAGCCACACATGGAATATTAATATCTTTATGGATAGTTTATTTGTGACAAAGTGAGGTGAGTTGAAGATTTTACGAAGGATTTTGGGTTGTTAGTATTGGATGCGGGAGGAATTCGATGGTTCAGGGCCCCATAGTTCAAATCGGTCTTATAATAGTCATGTAGTTGAGCCCTTTGAAGTTAAGAGGAAGGTTACTGACCGTTTGTTCAGTAAGTGTTGAAGTTCCCGAAAACAACAGGGTTTAGACTATTCAATTACAAAGTAGACATGTTATAACAATGTTTGTTGAATATCTTTAAATTTATAATAGTAATTTTATTAGAATTATCTGTAAATAAAATTGGCCCAAACGTTGAACAAAAAATAAATGTTGATTAAAGAAAAATATGTATTAAAATAATCGTTATTTTTTAATAAAAGTTGATTGGCTGATAGGCAGAAAACTTAGAATTGTCATTAACACAATTATCTCATGTTACCAACATATCACTGGAGCAAAGGGCACATGACATTAAGCCCCTTCATTCATCATGATTGCCGTGCACAGCTATTTTCCCAAGGGAGAGCGTTTAACAAGAAAACGCTCTAGCCCAGGCTTCGTGAGGGGAAATCCCAAACCGCCTGACAATCGAACTTCTGCCAATGTCAGGTCAGCATCAAGCCCCATGTCAATTGTCTTAATACTACCTTTAAAATGTCCAGACTTTTTACAGAAATAAATATTTCCCCTGACATTTCAATTTTATCCCATTTCTTTCAATATTAATCCATTTGATTAGCTATAAGCTAAATTATAATACTACCTGAAATTCGACAAAAACTACAAAATATTACATTTCGAAATTTCATAAAATATTACATTAAGAAGGAGTTAATTCGGGGACAGTCAGCAAAATATTTAATTAAGTACAAACTTAATTTATTGTGCCAATGTTTTGGCCAATGTTAAATTATATCTTCAGTGCTATAAAACAGTTTTTTAAAACATTAATGAAGAAAATAAAAAATAAATAAACATAAAAATTTCTTTATTGTGTGGCCAGTCCCTTTAGAATAGTAAAAAATACAAAAATGTAAGATTTATTGCCTTAGAGCAAGAATAAAAAAGAAAAGAAATGCACAGCTAATAAAATAAGTAAAAAAAAAAAAAAAATAAGATCAATGAACAAAATAAAAATAAAATAAAATAATAAATCAATATATAGATTTGAAAACGAATGCCTGTAAAAATATTTATAAGACTATAAAAATGATAATAAAAAAATATAATAATTAAATAATTGCATAACTTTGACTAAAAAATAAAATGCAGATCTTATATTATTAAAAAGAAAACAATAAAAAATTACGAAACACTTTTTACAAGATAACTTATAAATAATGTAATTAATTATATCTGTCTCAAATAAATTAGTTTTATTTATATATCTAGTTGTTATATTCCGTATCATAGACTTGAAGATAACATTTAATTAAGATGCAAACGTTGGTAAAATAAATTAAGTGAACACTTAATTAATTGTTTTTATGGCTGCACCTCGAATTTACTTCAGCATACAATTCCTTAAAATCTACATGCAGTCAACCATTCTTACATCATTATAAAATATTACGCTTGATTTCTATTTTTATGTAATATTTTAGTCCGAAGTGCTATGATACAAAATAGTAACAGCAGTATGTTTTTCTTTGATTAAAATTTTTGCACTGAAATTCTTACCATGCACTATTTATAAACTTGTGTTTTCATTCATGCCCTTTCATTGGTTCCCTTGCTTAGAAATGACCAGGTGTTCATATATTTGGTGTGTATAGCTCAAATATTTTAAGTTCTATTAAACTTAAACTTCTAAATTTAGAAGCGTATATGCCTGGGATGTTACATCAACTTTTTAATTGAAATCAACGAACCAAAAGAGCTACTTTATACCATCCATTGTATACATTTTTAAACTAAAAAAATCATTGTAAAATCAATTGTGTTTTGATATCATGTAGATTTCATTCTGATCGAAATAATCTGACAGGACTCAAATGCCGATATTTAAAATTTTCTTCCTCTAAATTACCTTGAAATTTATTTATTCGAAAACATTTGGTGCGGGCAACACACGACTTTCACTTACCTCCATTTTTATAATCAATGAAAGAATTTTCAAATACAGTTAGAGATAAAAATATGTGAAACTATTAAAGAATTAATTAAATTGATTTTATATAGAAACATGTGTTTTATAAAAAAATCGATTATATTATTATCTAAAATAATCAGTCGGTTTTATCTTCTTTTCATCACTCTCTATTAACTTTTAAAAGCTTGAATGTAAGATAATATTTTTTCTAAAATCTTTAGCTTTCCAACGGTATATCATACATGTATATTACTGATCTTATGTTCAAAAACGAAAAATTGCATTAAAAAAATATTTTTTCTGGTTTCTCCTATAGTTAGGTATCGAATTCATTCAATTTATATATTTACCTTTTTTTCATCAGTGTTAACAAGATAATATAGTTATTTTTATAGAATCGCTAAAATTAAAGGCACTTGAGAGGAAGAAAATTTAAAATATCGGAATTTAAGCCCTGCCAGAACATTTTTATCCATATAAAACCAAAATGATATTAAAGCCCATTAAATTTTACACCGATATAGCGAGTTTAATCAAAATCGTCCGAACCGTTTTTGAGAAAATCGAAAAAAGATGCAAAATACATGGTATAAGGTAGCTCTTCTGATAAGCTCATTTTGATGAAAAAGGTTTTGTAACGTCTCGGGCGCATATTTGTCTTAAATATGAAATTTCAGTTTCATAGGACTTACCGTTTCCGCTTGAGAGTTACCACACACAGACCTTTTTGCGGGACTTGGCTATTTGGACTCTAAAACGTGTATTTCCGTTGAATACTAGAATTCGAAAATTTTCACGATCGCAATACTTCCCCTTACTATAATAAGTGATATAAGTGAAAGTAAAAATTGACTATTACAAGTTGTTCTCATTGATAAATGATAAATACACGGTGTGGAAGCGTTTGATAACCAGCTGGACGAGAAAGCTACAGAAATATATTTTAGGTAGAGTTTTGTTTTCCAAACATAATAATAGTAGTATAGATGAATAATATACCGTTGGTAAGCTACATAAAAATATTATGTTACATACAAAGTTGTAGAAGATTATGTAAAATAACTAAGAGGGCATAACTTAAGTGTTTGTTGTACATACAAATTTTGTGCTTTTGTATTTTTTAATTTAAAACGTATGTTTCGGACGAAATTTAATGTAATTCTTCAAACTTTTTTTAACTTTAATTTTATTTATAAGTTAAATGGATTTGAACAACTGAGATAATTAAAAATCGTGTACCACGTTTCCTTTTCATTCATTCACACCCTTCTTTAATATCATTGATTGAATTTTCACTTATTGACTAAATAAATATTATTTTTGTTTCAGGTGAGTGATAGAATACTTATTATGAAGTCAACCATCAATACATGTTATATGAGGTAACCAGTTTTTATTTATTTTTATTTCGAGGTGACATTTGAAATTCAGGAACCCTGACAAAGTTTTAGCTTTACACTAATAGGCAATTTTATATGAAATGTGCGTTTTTATTATTTCAGAAATACGAAATTGAACTTCTGCTGATCTGAGATCAATATCAATCTCCTTGTTCAATGTCTTGATGCTACCTTGATATGTCTATTCAAATTTGCTTTATTCTAGGAAATTATTTTTATGTTTATTTTTAATATATTTAATTTAGAGTAGGTGTTGACACTTGAGTATAAAGGGTAAGATAGTTTACGGTGCGTTCGTCAAGAAATGACACAGTAATAAGGAAAACATACTATAGTTATGTGCCGATGTTTCATTCTAAATTTTAGAGCATCATTAGAGCTAAGAAAACAAGATAGCAATATATAAAATTTAAAAAAAAAGTAATTATTAGATGGAAAATATGCAAAGAGCATATGTTGTGATTTTCTTTCTATTTTTATAAGCATCCAAAATTATATTAATATCGCATATTTGTCCTATTATTTAAAATAATTCATGTTACAAAACAGTAAATTTACTGATTTCTGAATAAAAATATTATTTTATTTCTACTATTCGGAAGAAATTACTCTATTTTTGAGGTAAACATATGGGATGATTTTACATTTTGTCCTGAAAAACTTTTATTAAAATGAAAAATATTAATGCACGTTTCGTATGATAATACCCATCTTCAGTATCCTACTAACCGTATCAATACATCACTAAATATTCATCAAAAACAACTAACAATAATGTAAACTATAAAAAAATAAATTTGTTGTTAATTTTTATAAAGTTATTAAAAAATAATACAAAAGTTACAAAGAAAAATATAATCATACATGTTATAAATTTGGTCTACCCCTTATCCAGTTGAGGATAAAGATTTAGGCAGTACCCTGCCTATTGTAGTTTTAACAGTTTGATGTTATATAACATATTTACATTATTTATTTTTCGTTAATCAAATGACGAATTTATTGAATAGCTGACAGACAAAAAAGAAGCATTTTCTAAATTAGGTTTAATTTTAGATTTTGTTTATAATTTTTAGGAAGTGGCGTGGTCTAGTGAACAGAGCATGAGGCCACTGTTCTCCGGGTCTCAGGTTCATACCCTGGCTAAGGCAGAATCATTCATTCTGTTATTTCAGCCGTGAAGCAATCCTAGGGTATAAAGAAAGACCTTCTTCGGCCACACACAGCTTCTATAAAGTCGGAACCCAAAATTGGGGGAAAACAGGCTGCCAAGCGTGAATTAGGCCTAATAATGATTAGGGATGCCTTGTACAATCGTTGGGCGTAAAACAGTACGTATCACACTATATGTACTAAATCCGAGACCCTTCTTGGTTTGTAAAGATACAGGTTTCAAATGATAATTAACTATGTAGCATTGTTGATTTTTGATACGAATCGAAATAAATCAATGGTAACTAGGATTACCACACTAAAAAGGACACTTTTTAATATAGAAACTCTCTTCCCGATGCAAGAAGCTGTCCGAAATAACTTAAGTCTAACTGTCTATATTAGGGTGGGTGAGGTGGGTTACGCCCGAAAAGGACTAATTTGCTATTTCAAAGGATATGCCCGATTTTCATATTTTAAGGACTGTTTTAATTTTTTTCGTTCTAAGTTAAAGTCGCCATTCTCGTTGAAAGGATTCTTAACAATTGACATTTATCGTAACCAGGATACGGTTCAAAATGGAAGAGAACCTCCATTTTTTACTCGATTCTCATTTTAATTTTAATTTTATATTGGAGAAGTTTCGGTAAGCAAAGTTATAATTTACTTTGTACAATCACGAAAAAGTGAAAGAAGGGTCACTGATCAGCTGATTGCCGCTAGCTCGGCAAGCTCGGGCTTGCTTTTCTTTTAATTATCTTTCTTTTATCTTTAATTCTTATCTCATTATTTATTTATTATTATTATTTTATTAATCAATGAGATATTTTCATCAAGTCATGTCCTCAAAGTCTGCAAGTAAAAGATCTAGATCTGCAGGTTCTAACTCGTCTCCCACAAAACAGAGACCCCGCCGTGAACAAAATAAAAAAATGATTCCACCAGCGACCGCGTCAGCTACCTCATTAGGTTCTGAACCACAGCCCAGCACATCATCACAAGGAATAACTGATGAATCTCCGTTTTTTACACCGAATCCATTTCAGATCCTCCAAAATGAAAAAGAAACCATGGAATCTTCTCCTATACCCAGAGAACCACTACCTCCACCAATATTTGTTAAAAATATTAAAAATTTTAAACTGATGTGTGCGCATTTAAACAAAGTTACAGATCCTAATAGTTATTATTGTATAAGTAGAACCAATGATACTAAAATATCTCCGACTACTGCTGAAACCTACAGAAAGATTGTAAAATATCTGACTGAGACCAAAGCTGACTTTCATACTTATCAGCTGCGCCAAGAGAGAGCATTAAGGGTCGTAATCAGAAACCTACATTCCTCAACACCCGTTGAAGCAATCAAAGAAGAACTGACAGAATTAGGATTCCAAGTGAGGCAAGTCACCAACGTTCTAAAAGATAAAAGTCCACTTCCTCTATTCTTCGTGGACTTGGAACCATCAGCAGGAGTCGAAAAAATCTATGACCTCAGCAGACTGTACTATACCCGTGTAAAAGTTGAAAAACCTTACACAAAGAAAGAAATAGTCCAGTGCCATAACTGTCAGGCATATGGTCATACCAAAAGTTATTGCCATCACATACCACGCTGTGTGAAATGCGGTGAACAGCATAAAACAGAAGAATGTACAAGATCAAGATCAGCACCCGCTGTATGTGCTCTGTGCCTCAAGGACCACCCGGCTAACTACAAGGGATGTGAAATCTACAAGAAACTCAGAACCAGATACCAAAAACCTCAGGATCCGAATGAAACAGCTGTACCAACCAGAAGCAGAAGAGAACCATCAAAACTTGTAAATTCTAACGTGTCATTTGCCCACTTGCTTGGAGGTGGTAACCAGAATCATGAAGTCGAGGCACTGCCGGAACAACATTTTCCTCAACATTCTCAATCTATTGTACAAGAATCTATCCCTCAAAGTTTACCTAATCTTCAAAAAACTCCTCAACATCAAATTTCTCATATCCCTCCACCATCAAACGTCACAGATCTTACCAGTCTAATGACATCGTTCATCTCCGAAATCAAATCTCTTGTTATGCCGCTTATATCACTCCTTACAAATCTAGTATCGAATCTAATCCCTGCCTTGAAAAATCCTTAAATGACTTCACCTAACTCCTTATCCATTCTCCTTTGGAATGCGAATGGTGTTAGAAATCATACTGACGAACTGACAGCGTTGTTGCAAGACAAAACAATCGATGTTGCACTTATAACTGAAACAAGACTAACGACTAAACAGTACTTCAAAATACCGCAATACATGACATACCGTACTGACCACCCAGACGGTAAAGCCCATGCCGGTTCTGCTATCATTGTCCACCAATCCCTCTCTCATCATTTACTCCCACTTCCCACCTATGATTTCCTACAAGCCACATCCATAGTAATCAAGACTTTTTCCTTTCCGGTAACCCTCACATCTGCATATTGCCCTCCTAAACATTCCATTTCCAATTCTGAATTTGTATCCTTCCTGGATTCCTTAGGAAATCGTTTCATTCTGGGTGCAGACTTAAACGCCAAGCATCAGCAGTGGGGTTCCAGAACCACGAATTCTCGGGGACGAAATTTGCTGTCTGCACTCAACTCCCGACATTTTAATATCCTGCCTCCTGACTCCCCTACCTACTGGCCAACCGATCCTAACCGCAATCCTGACATCCTCGACTTCTTTATCCACAGCGGATTAGGCTCTCTCAACTTGTCTTTAACTCGCCTTGATGAACTATCCTCAGACCATAGTCCACTGATCCTAAAAGTATCTCTCACTCCAATTCCAAAACCCATTCCACCATCATTCATCCGAGGCCCTGTCAACTGGAACCTTTTCCGCCAAATCCTGACCGATAATATTGACCTCAGAGTAACCCTCAAAACCCAAGATGACCTAGATAATTCCGTCTATTCCTTTACCACCGCCATCCAACAAGCTGTCTGGACTGCTTCCTCTCCTAAACACTCCAATATAAATCCAGACCAAAATCATTTTCCACAACCTATTATAGACCTTATCCACACCAAACGCCGAGCAAGATCATTATGGCAGCGCACCCGACACCCAACAGATCGCCGCTCCTATAACTTCTATTGTAGACAATTGAAGAGGGAGTTGGCGAACTTCCGTTCCCAGTCCTTTAATTCCTACCTCTCCTCTCTATCAGCTCGTGATAATTCCCTGTGGAATGTCACGAAAAAGATCCTAAAATACCATCATGTTTCCCATCCTCTCCGACGTGGTGATGACTCCTGGGCTGCGTCTGATGAAGATAAAGCCGAGGAATTCGCCACACACCTCTCCAAAGTATTCACTCCTCACCCGGAATCCCACATCAATCACACCGCAAAAGTGCAAGACTTTCTTATGTCACCGATTCCACTTTCCCTACCTCCTAAAGCTATTAATCCCTCTGAGGTCAAATATCTTCTCCAAAAACTGACTCTCCGTAAATCTCCTGGACACGATCTCCTTACCCCCCAGATCCTCCGACAACTTCCGCAGAAAGCTATTATATTCCTTACTTATATTTATAACTGCATCCTCCGCACCACCTATTTTCCTCTGTTATGGAAACATTCCACCATCATCCTTTTTTTAAAACCAGGTAAACCTTCCAACAACACTTCATCCTACAGGCCTATTAGTCTACTCCCCATCCTCTCAAAAATCTTCGAAAGGCTTCTTCTTAAACGTATACTACCCATATTAGAATCTCAAAATCTTCCTTCCCATCAGTTTGGATTCCGTCCTCAGCATTCCACAGTTCAACAGGGGCTCCGAGTTGTAGACCATATTTCCTCAGCTCTTGAATGCAAAGAGTATTGTTCTGGTGCGTTTCTGGACATTGCGCAAGCTTTTGACCGGGTATGGCACACTGGATTACTCTTCAAGCTGAAAACCCATTTACCCCAGTCCCTATACCTCATTCTCCGATCCTATCTCTCGAACCGTTCCTTCCGAGTTCGCTGCGGTGAAGAATTTTCTAACCTTTATCCCGTTGAGGCCGGTGTTCCTCAAGGCAGCGTCTTGGGACCCATCCTCTACATCCTTTACACTGCTGATATTCCTACACATCCTGATACCTTTCTGGCAACTTTTGCAGACGACACCGCCATCCTATCATCCAGTTCCAATCCTGAAACAGCATCCTTAAACCTTCAGAGACACCTTTTCCTTATCGAACACTGGTGTAATAACTGGCGTGTAAAGGTGAACGAAGCCAAATGTAAACACATAACCTTTACTCTTAGACGAAAATCCTGTCCGCCAGTTTATTTCAACTCATTACCGATTCCTCTCTCAGATACAGTCCGGTATCTTGGCTTACTGTTAGACAAAAGATTGACTTGGAACCCACATACAAGACTTAAAAGACAAGAACTCAACCGACGATTCGGACAGTTATACCGACTACTCAACAGAAAATCTGAACTTACAGTTGAAAACAAATTATTAATCTACAAGACAATACTGAAGCCCATCTGGACCTACGGAATTGAACTGTGGGGGACAGCTAAACGTTCTAACATCAAACGCATTCAATCCTTTCAATCCAAAGTCCTCCGTACAATAGTAAATGCTCCTTATTATGTCTCCAATTATACCTTGCACCACGACCTTAATGTTCCATTTATTTCAGACCTAATTCCATCCAAATTTTCCAAATTCCACCAGAACCTCATTCATCATCCTAATCCTTTAGCTCAATCCCTATCCAGCTCCACTCATCCATACAACCCACCTAGAAGGTTGAAACGGCAGTGGCCTCGCGACCTTTTGTAAATATATTGGAGTTCTAGCACTGGCTAGATTCTCCACTCAATGTGATGTATGTATGAGTGTGTGTATGTGTATATAGGTATAAGTGAATTATTGACTTTTGTATTGATTCATTATTGTGTATATATTTTATTGTAATTTTATTTTGTGTAAATATTGTATGAATGTAGTATGTTTGATATCATTCAGCAATACTATTAATGTCCAAATTGGGACAGATTGTAAAATTTTCTCAATAAAAATTGTTATTACTAAAAAAAATTTTAATTTTAATAACTATTCAAGTTAACAACAATTGTTTAATCTGTTGTTATAAATCTTTGAACAGTAAGTTTTTTTTTTTTTTTTTTTTTTAATAAGAAATATGAAATCAGACCAATAATTTTCTACCTTAAGAATATTTTTCTTCTCATGCGAGGATAATAAATATATGAACAATTACATGAAATATTAAATCTTATGTTCATTTTTATGAAAATACTATGCACCTTATTTTTGTTCAGAGAGATAGAGAATCCATGAATACAAATAACTGTAACTATAACTAGTATCTGCCATCAATATATTATTCAGAAAACACATAATTATGTATATATGCTTCATATTATAAATAACAAAATAAAATTAATTATACAAGCAACTTACTCATTGATCGGTGACGATAAATAAGACATTAAAGGTACAAGAACCGAAATAGTTAAAAATGTATAGAGACAAGCTGGTAGAGGAACGTGAATACCGTATCTCGCCATTTAATGTTCCCCGTTTTATAATGGAAGTAGAGTAAGTGAGGGTGTTCCAACCTCTTTTTTTCTTTTCTTTTTTTTTTTTTTTTCTTTTTTTCCTCTCCCAAGAGAGAGATAAACGTTGATCAGCCTCTTCCCAATCGATAGTACTTTAGCTGCAAAGTGATCTTCGATTTCCTAATATTCCCAAATCTCCAACAACCATTGTCGGTATTCCTATCTGATTATCGGAAGTATAGAATACACTCTGATATCTTATTTTAAACTTTAAGGCAAATAATAAAACTATTAGAAGTAGAGTTTCATATTGTAGTATACAATTTTTACTAATATCGACCCTATACTTCTGTTTACTTTGCTCCTACATGCTTAATATATTCAAAAATTATTGGGGTTTCCCATCCATAGTGCTAGTATATTGATTTATGTGTGTTAGGAATATATTGATGAAGTAAATACACCAAATTTTACATAAAAAAGACTGTTTAATTTTAATGAATGATACAAATAAAATAAATAAATTAATACCCACAATTGAAATATAGTATTTATTTATTTATTTAGGTCTCCCTGCCTTGCCATATGGCAATACGGACGTAGGTAGCCATGACTGAGATGCTACCAGTAGTAATCTTGAGTTTCTGTTTTTCTTCTCTTACCAGCTTTTTCAACCTGGTCTCTCCTCGATGACCACCCCTTCAGCTCCTGCTTCTTCTCTCGGAGGTGCTCTTCCTCGATCTCGTCCAGCTCCACCTACGTTAAAAGCTGCCGGAACAAATAAAGTTTTCCACCCGGGAATAAATGATATAAATTGTTCATAATCCTGTTTGGACACCAGCTGAGGGAAATCGCTCCCCGAGAGGACCCAGAGCCCACATTCCCTCAATAGTTTGGCCCTTAGTGCCTCAAACGCGGAACATTCCACAATGATGTGCTCAGCACTCTCCGGGACTCCACAACGGGGGCACAGGGGATCTACGTTTTTCTCGAAACTGTGCAGCTTACTTTGGAAAGCCCCGTGCCCAGTGAGGAATTGCGAGACCCAGCAATCCGGAACTATCCATTTGGCTTTCAATCGTGACCGGACCGTGGGGAAGAATTTCTTTAAGGTAGCACCTTTTGAGGTGGTCACCCACCGCCGGTCCCACTCATCAAAGGTATGTTCCCGGATTGCACGCTTCCATTTCCTTGGGTCCTCCGCAATCCTCATTTGGATATTCCCGGGAGACCTGCTGAGCCGTGCCTCTTGTAGGCATCTTTAAATGAATTCTCACGCAGGAGGAGGTCGAGAGGTACCCCTCCTGCAAGAATTTGAACCGCCTCATGGGATACAGTACGGTAAGCCTTTGTTACTCGTAGCAAAGCCGTTCGCTGAATGGTCGTCAACCTGCGCATCTGTCGTGTGATGTTCTTAAACCAGGCGGGGGACGTGTATCTCAGAATACCCAGCACCATGCCGTAGTAAATGGTCATTGTTGCTGGGTATATAAGGCCCCAGAAAGCGCCCCCTAGTCTAGTCAGACCGTTGAAAGCTAAGGTAACCCTATTGCCTAAGTAGTCCAAGTAAGGAACCATGTTGAATCCTTTGCCAAATCGTATTCCTAAGTAGGTGACCACTTCACTTGGACGTATTCTCGTACCCTCAATGCAGAGGTTTATAGGGTGTGCCCTATCCGTTTTTCCTCTTAGGACGATGGTCTGAGATTTAGCTGCGGCCATTTTCATTTTTTTCATACGACACCACCTTCCTACCAGGTTGGCGCACCTTTCAGCTTCCGCTTTTATCCCAGCTCTGCTGTTAGATGCCACTACAACCGCCAGGTCATCATCGTATGCAGTAGCAGAGAACTGTTCCTCCTCAAGCACTCCCAGCAACTCATCAAATATTAGCTTCCATAAAGCTGGGCCGAGGACGGATCCTTGAGGACATCCCCTCTCTATAGAAACTTCAGTTTCATAGAAACATCCCCGAACCTTTACAAACCTGTCTTGAAGGTAGCTATTAACGAGGGCGTATAAGTTACTGGGAGCTTCGTACTTATGCAGCTGTTGAAGCACCAACGGCCACCAGACGATATCAAATGCGGAGGATATGTCAAAGAGCAGTAACATGATATATCGCTCCGTTTTAACTGCTGCGTCTGTACGAACATGAAGGAGGGTATCTGCGGTACCCTTTCCTTTGGTTGATCCGTATTGCCGCGGAATTGAAATATAGTAAAGAAATAGTTCTGATACAAGTAAAAACATAAATGTTGAATTATTAGCCCTTTAAATTAATAATAGTAGTCTTATCTGCTGTCCCCCTGTGGAACTTGTTTTCTTCTCGATAAATAGTCTCTCTGCTGTCCCCTTCTGGGACTTAATGGTCACCCTGTGTGGTTGGATAAGAAGAAGTTCTTTAGTAACGTACGCATATTACATACTCGCTCTTATTACTTACTCACGACTCTAAGATTTATGCACAAAAACGTTAAATTCTCGGTAATGCGCAGGCGAGCTCCCCTGTTTTCCGCCCTTGGTGTTTATCAGAACTATTACTTCGTATTTTAAAAAAAACAAGCCTTAAATAAATTTATACAATCAACTATTTTTCATAGAATCACCAACACATAGACTGACTAAGATCTTGGTGGCGGAAATTATTAAAAAAATATATGATGGTGTGATGATTTCCGGTCTTTATGTCAGAAATATGACTGGCAAAATAGTGATTATATAGCTTATAAAAAGAAAAAAAATGTTTTAAAGGACCAATATAGAATATAAGATTAGACTTTCGAAATGGTTTACTGGTCAATGTTAAAAAATTTGTATATCCCCAAGTATATATATATTTTTATTTTATTAAGAATTTCCAATGTAGTGTGTTTCCTTAACCTAAAACTTTTTGGATGGCGTCTTTCCATAATATCCTATATACTCCAATCTTCTCATCAAGACCCATCGTGGACTCCTCCACTTCGTCATGCTAGGTCTTACTTGTTCTCCTCGTCTTCTTTGCCCCTTAAATTTCCACAGGTAGACTCTCCCATCTTTCCTGTACCTTTCCCAACAAGCAAAGGATTGCTCCAGTGATGTTGTGCCTCTCCTTCTCTGTTCAGATCTATCTTGACATTTGTTTGAAAGCATGGAGAATAAAATGCGAGCCCAAGGAGTTTTAGTTGAAAGAAAATGAATTTTGTTATAACTTATGCTTTGCAGATGACAGATTATAATTGCATAGGATATAGAAGATGCTGGACTTATTTTTAAAAAAACCAAAAGAGGAATACGAGGAATGGTGGCTAATTAATAATTCTGAGAAAAAGAAACACATGACATGTAATAATGAGGATATAGAACTGAATCCAGGATGTGATATGAAAATAATTAGAAAGATTTCTGATGGTAAAAAAAAAACCCTAAAAATCTAGTGCTCAACTATGTATTGTGGAACAGGAACATTATCTGCTGAACTAAAAGTATATATAAAATATTATATTACTGAGCATTATGAATTATGGGTCGGAAACTTTTTTTTTCAACAACAACAATTTTTATTCAGTAAAATTACAATCTGTCCCACTTTGGACATTAATAGTAGTGCTGAAACATATCATACATACTACATTCATACAATATTTACACAGCATAAAATTACAATAAAATATATACACAATAATGAATTAAAACAATACAGTAAAGAATTCGCTTATACCTATATACACATACACACACTCATACATACATCACATTGAGTGGAGAATCTAGCCAGTGCTAGAACTCCAATATATTTACAAAAGGTCGCGGGGCCACTGCCGTTTCAACCTTCAAGGTGGGTTGTATGGATGAGTGGAGCTGGATAGGGATTGAGCTAGAGAATTAGGATGATGAATGAGATTCTAGTGGAATTTGGAAAATTTGGATGGAATTAGGTCTGAAATAAATGGAACATTAAGGTCGTAGTGCAAGGTAAGTTGGAGACATAATAAGGAGCATTTACTATTGTACGGAGGACTTTGGATTGAATGCGTTTGATGTTAGTACGTTTAGCTGTCCCCCACAGTTCAAGCCCGTAGGTCCAGATGGGCTTCAGTATTGTCTTGTAGATTAATAATTTGTTGTCAACTGTAAGTTCAGATTTTCTGTTGAGTAGTCGGTATAACTGTCCGAATCGTCGGTTGAGTACTTGTCTTTTAAGTCTTGTATGTGGGTTCCAAGTCAATCTTTTGTCTAACAGTAAGCCAAGATACCGGACTGTATCTGAGAGAGGAATTGGTAATGAGTTGAAATAAACTGGCGGACAGGATTTTCGTCTAAGAGTAAAGGTTATGTGTTTACATTTGGCTTCGTTTACCTTTACACGCCAGTTATTACACCAGTGTTCGATAAGGAAAAGGTGTCTCTGAAGGTTTAAGGATGCTGTTTCAGGATTGGAACTGGATGATAGGATGGCGGTATCGTCTGCAAAAGTTGCCAGAAAGGTATCAGGATGTGTAGGAATATCAGCAGTGTAAAGGATGTAGAGGTTTGGTCCCAAGACGCTGCCTTGAGGAACACCGGCCTCAACGGGATAAAGGTTAGAAAATTCTACACCACAGCGAACTCGGAAGGAACGCTTTGAGAGATAGGATCTGAGAATTAGGTATAGAGACTGGGGTAAATGGGTTTTCAGCTTGAAGAGTAATCCAGTGTCCATACCCGGTCAAAAGCTTCGCAATGTCCAGAAACGCACCAGAACAGTACTCTTTGCATTCAAGAGCTGAGGAAATATGGTCTACAACTCGGAGCCCCTGTTGAACTGTGGAATGCTGAGGACGGAATCCAAACTGATGGGAAGGAAGATTTTGAGATTCTAATATGGGTAGGATACGTTTAAGAAGAAGCCTTTCGAAGATTTTTGAGAGGATGGGGAGTAGACTAATAGGCCTGTAGGATGAAGTGTTGTTGGAAGGCTTGCCTGGTTTTAGAAAAAGAATGATAGTGGAGTGTTTCCATAACAGAGGGAAATAGGTGGTGCGTAGGATGCAGTTGTAAATATAAGTAAGGAATATAATAGCTTTCTGCGGAAGTTGTCGGAGGATCTGGGGAGTAAGGATATCGTGTCCAGGAGATTTACGAAGGGTCAGTTTTTGGAGAAGATATTTGACCTCAGAGGAGTTAATAGCTTTAGGAGGTAGGGAAAGTGGAATTGGTGACATAAGAAAGTCTTGCACTGTTTCGGTGTGATTGATGTGGGATTCCGGGTGAGGAGTGAATACTTTGGAGAGGTGTGTGGGCGAATTCCTCGGCTTTATCTTCATCAGACGCAGCCCAGGAGTCATCACCACGCCGGAGAGGATAGGAAACTTGATGGTATTTTAGGATCTTTTTCGTGACATTCCACAGGGAATTATCACGAGCTGATAGAGAGGAGAGGTAGGAATTAAAGGACTGGGAACGGAAGGTCGCCATCTCCCTCTTCAATCGTCTACAATAGAAGTTATAGGAGCGGCGATCTGTTGGGTGTCGGGTGCGCTGCCATAATGATCTTGCTCGGCGTTTGGTGTGGATGAGGTCTATTATATGTTGTGGAAAATGATTTTGGTCAGGATTTATATTGGAGTGTTTAGGAGAGGAAGCAGTCCAGACAGCTTGTTGGATGGCGGTGGTAAAGGAATAGACGGAATTATCTAGGTCATCTGGGGTTTTGAGGGTTACTCTGAGATAAATATTATCGGTCAGGATTTGGCGGAAAAGGTTCCAGTTGACAGGGCCTCGGATGAATGATGGTGGAATGGGTTTTGGAATTGGAGTGAGAGATACTTTTAGGATCAGTGGACTATGGTCTGAGGATAGTTCATCAAGGCGAGTTACAGAAAAGTTGAGGGAGCCTAATCCGCTGTGGATAAAGAAGTCGAGGATGTCAGGATTGCGGTTAGGATCGGTTGGCCAGTAGGTAGGGAGTCAGGAGGCAGGATATTAAAATTTCGGGAGTTGAGTGCAGACAGCAAATTTCGTCCCCGAGAATTCGTGGTTCTGGAACCCCACTGCTGATGCTTGGCGTTTAAGTCTGCACCCAGAATGAAACGATTTCCTAAGGAATCCAGGAAGGATACCAATTCGGAATTGGAAATGGAATGTTTAGGAGGGCAATATGCAGATGTGAGGGTTACCGGAAAGGAAAAAGTCTTGATTACTATGGCTGTGGCTTGTAGGAAATCATAGGTGGGAAGTGGGAGTAAATGGTGAGAGGGGATTGGTGGACAATGATAGCAGAACCGGCATGGGCTTTGCCGTCTGGGTGGTCAGTACGGTATGTCATGTATTGCGGTATTTTGAAGTTCTGTTTAGTCGTTAGTCTTGTTTCAGTTATAAGTGCAACATCGATTGTTTTGTCTTGTAACAACGCTGTCAGTTCGTCAGTATGATTTCTAACACCATTCGCATTCCAAAGGAGAATGGATAAGGAGTTAGGTGAAGTCATTTAAGGATTTTTCAAGGCAGGGATTAGATTTGATACTAGATTTGTAAGGAGTGATATAAGCGGCATAACAAGAGATTTGATTTCGGAGATGAACGATGTCATTAGACTGGTAAGATCTGTGACGTTTGATGGTGGAGGGATATGAGAAATTTGATGTTGAGGAGTTTTTTGAAGGTCAGGTAAACTTTGAGGGATAGATTGTTGTACAATAGATTGAGAATGTTGAGGAGAACGTTGTTCCGGCAGGGCCTCGACTTCATGACTCTGGTTCCCACCTCCAAGCAAGTGGGCAAATGACAAGTTAGAATTTACAAGTTTAGATGGTTCTCTTCTGCTTCTGATTGGTGTAGCTGTTTCATTCGGATCCTGAGGTTTTTGGTATCTGGTTCGAGTTTCTTGTAGATTTCACATCCCTTGTAGTTAGCCGGGTGGTCCTTGAGGCACAGAGCACATACAGCGGGTGTTGATCTTGATCTTGTACATTCTTCTGATTTATGCTGTTCACCGCATTTCACACAGCGTGGTATATGATGGCAATAACTTTTGGTATGACCATATGCCTGACAGTTATGACACTGAACTATTTCTTTCTTTGTGTAAGGTTTTTCAACTTTTACACGGGTATAGTACAGTCTACTGAGGTCATAGATTAGGGTCGGAAACTTAGACTTTAAAAAAGCAACCTCAGGAAAATATTCTTGGTCTCAGAAATGGACTACTGGAGGCGTGTGGTGGAAATATTCAGAATGGACATAGTAAAAAATACGACCATATGGAAGCTGAAAGAATCGTTCTGAAAGTGATTGAAGAAACAAACAAAAAAAACCTGAAGTGATATATATGGAAAATGTGAAAAGAATGCCATAACGAAGGAAGATCAACGATATAACGACTCAAATTATGATCAAGGGAAAACAGTTATATCTCTAATAGATACGGTCTGGGACTCATGAAAGCAATAATCAAAATCAAAAAACAATTTCTAAACCTTAATTGTAATGTTGCAAGGACCACAGAACTACGTTATTGTAGTTTATGTAATAATAAAGACATAGAGGATATCGTTGGCTTAATAATAAATCCTAATTATTAATATAATGAATCAACTATCGCGCGCCTCGTTAGTAAATAAATTGAAAGTTCTATCATCAAAATGTTTCAGAGAGGAATCAGAAATAACAAGTACATAAAAAGAACGCCAGGTCTTTCAGGCTTACTGATATAATTTTAATTGTAATTACTATGATGGAATTATAATGACGACTTTAAAGGATATATCCTGAATATTATTACAATTCATTAATAATACCTTTTTTTATTCTTTGTGAACTTTGATGAAATAATGTCTGTCTAAAAAAACAGAAAATTTAAATTCTGAATTTCCTTTAAAGTTATATTATTTACTTATCTCAGACAGTTAGGTCATAAAAGCAGAAAGTAATAATATATTATTTCTATTTTTTCTCTTAAATATTCCACTTCGATATACATTCCTCCATAAGAAACTATAATAAATTAGTTTCTAATCAAGAAAAAAAAAATCAAATTATTGGCAAAGACATTTGGCACTAAGAATTCGCAATTCGCCTGATCTCAGGACTGAACAATAGCCAAATGTTTTAAAAATAGCCAGTATAAGTTGCCTTTCTTGTTCTGTTGTTCTCGCTCTGAAAATTACTTTATATTAAAACTTATTACATAATTAATATAATTAAAATTTTCAAAAGAATATTGTTGATATAACCGCGATTGTTAAATATATTTAATTGTTTGACGACGTTTACAATTAATTTGCTAAATAAAAAAAATTATTTATCGCGAAATTGCGGTATTCTACATATGCATGTCATCGACTTTTTTTACTTACACTTATTTATATTAATATAATATAAACAATGATGAAATTATTGATGACAGATTTCAATGGAGTACATCTGAAGTACATCATAGAAAATATATATATTTTTGCCATATTCCATATTTTCTAGTAATTTATCGATGAGATCATATAAAAGTTAATTATAATATTAATAAAAATAAATTAATAAACCACTGACCATGAAGAACACTAAATTTTATTTTTTCAATTTAATTTAAATAAAAAATGTAAGCGTTTCTACAGAAACTTACTATTTCTTTACGTCACGTATCTATCTTCTTCTAAATAATACGCTCCTTTCAATGTTTTTGACACTTTTTTGTAATAGATTATTGATTTATTTATATTTCATTATTAGTATTTTATCCGAAAATTAACGAATGTTTTTTACATTAATTTTTCTACTACTATTAATACTACTTTTTAACTATATAACCAAACCCTAAAGTTCATAATTTTTTTGTTGACCATTGTTTGAAAAACATTACCAAGCAACGTTACCTTTATCGGAAGTTCTGTATGCTATTTAAAATATTTCAAGCCGTGGATTTTTTAAAATTCTGCGATATTGTTTAAAAAAATGTAATATAAGAGTATATAAATGAAAATTATGAGATACGACTATCGCACCGACTATTTTTATTTTATTATTATTATTTTAATGAATATATCAATCTGCTACCTGAATTCGTTATAACTGTCAATGCCATCGTAAAAAAAATATCACATATCTTATATGTGTGATTGCGAAGTGAATAGGCAAACTTTTGAAATTGTAAAAAAAATGTATAAAAATTGATTTGATTAAAGCTATTTTAATAAAAACATCACAAATCAATATTAATATTGTTTACAGTTTCTTAAAAACTACACCAGAAATTATTTTCTTACGCTGTCGTGTGGGGCAAAATTGCGATTTAATTTGCCAAAATTATTTAACTCTTGATAAAACTAAGATAAATGACAAATTTTTGTTTTCATTCATAAAAATTATTGCGGTCATTACGTATTTTTGTCTGTTAAATTATTTATTTTACGAACTCCAGTTTTCTTTCTTTAATTTAAAGGTGGAATCAGGAATCAGTCATTTTTTGAAAAATAATAATTTTTTTAATTTTGCCAACGTCATGTCAGTTTATGCTTGGACATGGCTCAGTAAAGCCCTGATGATGGCTCACAAGCTGGAGCCGAAACGTTGGCAAAATTTCAAAAAATGACTGATTCCTGATTATTCCACTTATAATAGTTTCTACAGTCGACTATACATCCTCACTTTTTTTTTTTATTTAATTACATTATTCTGTACAGAGATTCTGTAGGGGGAGCCCGTGGTGAGTGGCTAGTCTCTCATGCTACAGGTTCTGAGTTCGAATCCCAGTCCCGGCGGGCTTTTATAAGGATGTAAAAAAAATTTGGATTCACTCACAACCTCTCCCCCGAGTATGTGAGACCCGTCAGCCAAAGGGTGCCACTCACAAAATTAGTCGTAGGGAATGATGACCCTACACTAAAAAATTACATCGTGAACGTGAGTGTAAACTCGTAGGAATTTACTGGGCCTACACGGCCTGTCGTGCCACTGGAAGAAGAAAAAGGAAGATTCTGTACAGGACTTTCCAATTTGAAATAAACGACTTATCATCCGCCTCTTAACAGTTTCAGTATCATTGCTTTATTTATTTCATATATAATATTTATATATATTTATTATTATTTAATAAATACAACAGTAAGTCATTATTATTCGATGACAAATATTCGTAAAATTTAACTTTACAAAATAATATTTGTTTGATATATATCCTCATATTTTTTATATAACTCAATATATATATATATATATATATATATATATATATATATATATATATATATATATATATAACATATTAAAGTGATATAATTCTGAACTCTAAAACACATATTTCTTCCACCTTGCTTTGTGATGTTTTAATGAAAATAAATTTAAATATTTTGCCTAGTGATGTTATATACAGGTTATTTTTTATTATTTGATGGCCTTGAGGTAATCATTCAGCCTAACGTTGCTTCGAACCACGGTACCTTAAGTTCATCTCCAGTCCACTTATAGCTCCACCTTCGGTCCCTTTTTGGGAAATTCCTTAGTTTCCTCCCTCCGGTTCACTTTGCTTTAAGGACAGTGACAAATCGGTCTAGATAATGGCGTTACGAGGTCAGCAGACCCACGAGGATCCATTTCTCTTTCGCCGAAGCCAAATGCCCACCTGATAATCGTCAGGGAATCTTGGTTCCGAGGTTTACTCAGTGGAGGGTCACTCCATTCATCTTCCTCTTTGCCATCATTTCATTTTTAAAGGAGGATAGGACGTAAATGAAATAAAAAACTAATCTTTTTATCACTACTTATGTGATTTTAGCCGAATCATTATAGTAGTTTTTACTTTCACTTAACTATATATGAATTATATAGTGAGGGAAAGTAATGTAACCTTGAAAATTTTCACCTGAAATACACGTTTTAAGGTCCGCTCGGTTCAAATGACCAAGTCCCAATAAGGTCTCTGTGTGTGGTAAGGCTAGCGCAAAAAACTAAAAGTCGTATGAAACTAAAATTTCATAATTAAGACAACTATACGTCCAAAACATAAGGGGAGCCCGTGGCTGAGTGGCTAGCGCGCTAGTCCCTCATGCTACAGGTTCTGAGTTCGAATCCCAGTCCCGGCGGGCTTTTATAAGGATGAAAACAAGGGGGATTCACTCACAGCCTCTCCCCCGGGTATGTGAGAAACCCCTCAGCCAAAGAGTGGCCACTCACAAAATTAGTCGTAGGAGATGATGACCCTACACTAAACATTGATCGTGAAACGGCCTGTCGCGCCACTGGAAGAAGAAGATACGCTCAAAATATTACAGCAACTTTTTCACTAACTCAGCTCACTAGAAGAGCACTTTATATTAAGCATTTTGCTTCTTTTACGATTTACATAAGAACGTCTCTTAACGATTTTGATTAAACTCGCCATATCGATGTCAACTTTAACGAACTTTAATAGATGTAGTTTAATTCTGATTGAAACAGTCGACAAGGCTTAAATGTCGAATTTTATTTTATTTTTCTTCTGAAGTGCCTTTATTTATGTAGATTCTATAAAAACAACCATATTTTTAGCATTGATAAAAACGGATAAACATATAAGTTGAAAGAATTCGATAAACAACTAAAACATAAAATAGCAAAAATATACTTTTTATGAAATTTTTTAACATAAAGACAGAAATATAGATGTATATATACCGTCGAAAAGCTAACGATTTTAGATACACAAAATTGTAAAAGTTAACGGAGGGTTGTGAAAAGCTGATAAAACTTACTGATCGTCGTAGGCTAGGTAATAATAATAGATTATTTATTTTTTTTTTTTTTTTTTATACGTATGTATAACAATTTGTCATAATAGACAATAATAATGATTATTTAATAAACGCATGTTTCTATCGAAACTAAATGTGATTAATTCTTATACCATTTTCCATCTTAATAAATATTTTAAAATTCTTTGGTTTATTTAAACATCGAATGTAAGTCAAAGTCGTGTATTGCGCGCACCAGATTGTTTTTTAATTGATACATATTTTATCATATTAGATGAAATTCATATTTAAAGAACATCACATTTACTTGTTGTATATAATTATACAGTTGTTAATATTAATAAATATGTTTTAAAAAAAAATTAAAGAATGAAATAATTAAAATAAATAATGGCATTTTCCCAAGTATAAAACATTCTTACATACTTATTCATAACATTTAACATTTACTCACTAGAATAATACCATTTCTAAAGATGAATAAAATATTAATTTATATACATCAATAAAAGATAGATGTATGATAGGTGTATCAAAGCGAAGTTTCTACCTACAAAAAGGAGCACTCATAAAATATGAAAGAACATACTCCTGTTTCAATAAATCGCAACGAAGCAACCTTATTCTAGAACAAACAAACCATACACTCTTCATTTGTTGGACCCTTTGTACAAACGTCGCCCCCTCCGTAATATGATTTCAAATTCATGAATTCTGTTCTCCAGGTTATTCATGAAGGGTTTCGGTATCGTTATTTATTGTCGAGATTGGACGGATCTTTTCTGGGTAAATATCTTTGTAGGGCATTCGTCAATTATTGCTCAATGATTTTTAGTTTTAGTGTTATTAATTTTAATATATTATTTTTACATATATTTTTCCAGCTATTTGCTATCATATACCAAATTTTCATAAATTTTATTTATTCCATGGTGTAATACTATAATCTTCAAATATTTTCACACTAAAAATCATTTAATAATAAGGGGAGCGGCTTGGTCTAGTTGATAGAACACTGGTGTACCATTCTCCAGATCCCGTGTTCGAATCTCGGCTGAGGAAGAATTATTTATTATGTTATTTCAGCCGTAGAGGTACTCTAGGGTATGGAGACCTTCCTAGCCTCTATAAAGTGGGTACCCGAAATAGGGAAAAAACCTGGCGGCTGAGCGTGATTTAGGAATTGTCACCTCCTTGTACGGTCGTTGGCTGTGAAACATTACGAACCTCTATAAGTACTGAAGCGTCTTGGTTTTCATTGATTGTAGAGTTATTTTTTTTTTCTATTTATTTTTTTTTATAGTTTCACGTATATTTCTTTACCTATTATATATACCTAATGTTCAGAAATTTTATTTATTGCTTGGTTTAGTACTTTAATCGTGAAGTCTTTTTTTTTTCCATACCAAAAAAAAAAAAATTCATAAGTATAATAACTAGGATAAGTACTTAATAAATAAATGCAGGTTTCAAACACAAAGAAAGGGAAAGTTTACATATTTGTGGCGGTCGTGAAAAGCTAGGTAACTCGAGTTATATAAAAAATGAGTTAACTTCACGGTATCGCTCCCTCAGAACTTCTCCTACGTCGTGTTAAAATTGGTTAAAGAAATTTCTCGGTGGAAGAAATTTCACGTGGAACGATAGCTGTAATTAATATTTCTGTTTTGGTATTATGTAAAACTTTAAGTCGCTCACCTTTAATATGAGTTTAAAAACGACCACCACAGATATATTACATAGAAGATTGTGTGACGGAAAGATTTAAGTTAGTGTACTAAACAGTAGTCTTTTTTTCGAAAGAATTTGTTTGGTACGTCTATGTATTTACTGTCTTAGGAATTTTTATTGCAATAATAATTAGAATTTTGCCAGTAAACCACTTGTACTACCCATTTCATAAGAATTCGTTTTTACATACTCGGTGGAATGTTGCATACTGAAATAATAATAATATAATATAATAGGCTTACCGAACCCGAAGGTTCGATGCCGATACCACCAAACTTCGCCTGCACAGACTCGTCCAATGTTCACCGGTCAAGCCCAAGCCTCCGAGATCAGCCTTAATGCAATCCTCCCATCGACGCTTCGGCCTACCTTTCGGACGCCTACCAGTCGGTTCAGCGAATACCAACTTTCTCGGAATCCGTTCCTCACTAAGCCCAACAACTTTACGCGCCCATTTGAGTCTCCGCGATGCTATCAACTCAATTATATTCACAGGATACAAACTCCGCAATTCCGCGTTGTGCAACCTTCTAAACTCCCCAGTGGCCTCATCTCTCTTCGGACCAAATATTTTACGCAGCACCTTATTCTCGAAAACCTTAAGCCGTTGTTCATCCTTCAAAGTAAGCGGCCACGTTTCGCATCCGTAAAGAACCGTTGGAAGAATAATAGTTTTATAAGTTCTAACCTTTAAGTTTTTAGACAGAAGCCGCGAGCTAAGCAATTTAGCAACCAAATAATAACACGCATTTCCCACCTTTAACCGGGACTTTATTTCTTCCTGGATTTCATTTTTTCTTGTTATCATTGAACCTAAATACTTGAATTTCTCTACGTGTTCAAAAGTATGACCTGAAATATTAATATCATCAAGATCACCACCATTTCTGCAACTAATCATATATTTCGTCTTATCGGTATTTAATTCGAGACCTATTTGTTTACCGGTTTTTATTAACACACTTGTATTTAGTTGTATGGTTTCCGTGTCTTCACCTAGTAGTACCAAATCATCGGCATACCCCAAAACCGGAATCTTGTCACCCATATGTAAGCCTTTCTCGGTACTCATCACCTTTTCTATAACATATTCTAAGGCTATATTAAACAAAACAGGTGAAAGGGAGTCACCCTGTTTCAAACCCGATCGCACCTCAAATCTCTCGGAGTAATTATGACCGATTCTAACTTTATGAAATGTTTCCGACAAACACATCTCTACTAGGTTTACTAACTTTTTAGGTATCCCTTGTTCAATCATGATGTTATATAGCTTCTGACGGTCTATGGAATCATAAGCCTTTTTAAAATCTATATAAAGTTGATGGACTACACCGTTGTATTCCAGTTTCTTCTCTAATATTTGACGTAAGGAAAATATTTGATCAATAGTCGAGCGATTCCGCCTAAAACCACATTGGTAGTCTCCGATAATTTCCTCAGCGTATTCCGTGATTCGGCTAGTTAGTATTGACGAGAATATTTTATAGCATACTGGGAGAAGAGAGATCCCACGATAGTTGTTACAATCCGTCCTCGGTCCTTTTTTGTGAATCGGAATAAGTATTGATTCTTTCCATTCTTCGGGTATCTTTTCATTTTCCCATACTG
Source organism: Piezodorus guildinii (assembly GCA_023052935.1). NCBI lineage: Eukaryota > Metazoa > Arthropoda > Insecta > Hemiptera > Pentatomidae > Piezodorus > Piezodorus guildinii. Next base: position 123,286,695 of record CM041296.1, on the reverse strand, counting down.
AAAACAAAACAAAACTAATAATAACTTTGATGCACTCAAAATGTACTAAATACCTTTTAGTACTAATAATAGTATCTTATTGTGACATAATAAGCACGTTTCTTAATTGTTAATTAAACTTTGTAAGTAGATGAAACGTTCTCCTCTTTCCTCTCTCAAACGAAACTTTCTCTTCAAAGAAGGATAATATCAACCTACTCTTAAAAAAAAAAAATAATAATAAAATTACTTTAGCAGTCCTCTTTTTTTGGGATAAACAATATATCATGAATATGTCTATCTATAATGTACTGCTTTTATCAGTCGGTGTGTAATTGAAGTTGCGAACGGACGGGTGGGTTGAAAAAGTATATAACTTAAAGAAAGAAGTAATCAAATAACAAACTTTTAGTTTTAATCATCTATATACATTTAGACATTGGTTGAGCGTGTCCAAAAAAAAAAAAAAAATATATTAAACTACAAATGAAAAGACCATAGCAATGCTCATTTATGGCCATGCTAAGATCATCGTTAGACAAGGAATTAGCTGATTGCTAAAATAGGTGGTAGTGTTAAGAGTAGTTCCAGAGTTTCAGTTGAAACATAAACTCAAAAAATCCATTTAAAAAAAGTGTCAGCCAATATGAATCACAATGCCTATAAATCATCTAAATAGACCAGGCAAGCCTCAGACAATAATGCCTAACGGAACAGGAGGTACCATGCCGATACCATCAATCACTTTATCTTCTTATGATGATATACGCATCAACGCCTCAGTCAACATTTCCAACACGCACCCCATAGGGTACAGTTTTAGAAAACGTTTTGTTGTACCGATAAGTAAAATAACACAACAACTACAAGCCTTATAGGAACATGCTAAGGAGATCTAACCTCAATGTTTTTGTGTTACAGATACCCATAGTGTTTTGTAAACAGAGATAGATGTTATGTGTGTTCAAATAAAGATATAACCCATTATTGAGATTTATGTGGTGATACCACCACATATTGGTGACCCGGGCGTGATACTGTGGTGTCAACACAAAAGGTGTCTGTAACACAAAAAAACATGGAGACTATATCTACTTAGCAATCACAGGTGTTGACGCCATACACTCATTGTATTTCTATTTTATCTTTTTAGCCCTGATTATGACCCACTATGGGGGTCGAAATATTCGCAGACAATATATAGTTAAAACTATTTATTTGTTTCTTTTTCTGACCGAAATTCGGACTAATTCCTTCCTTTAAGTCAAAGCATTCAATTTGTTTGTCTTCAAACAGTCATTCCTTAAAAATACGTCGTGAATCCTTAAATAAGTCAATTATAAACGCAAACATCTCTATTGAAGCGGATAATAGGTCATTTTTTTTCAATTTGAATGCTCCTATGTAGAAAAAATTAGTCAAATACAAAAAAAATTTATTGAACCTGTAAATGTAAAGTATAATACATAAATAATTTGAAATATTTAAAAATGGAATATAAAAAATCTGGTGCGCTAATCACACGACTTTCACTTACCTCCGATATTTATATATATTTTAGAAATTTTATACAAATTTAGAAACCAAAATATATGGTTAAAGAATTATTTACATTGGATTTTAATAGAAACAGGTATTTAATTAAATATTCTATTATATTGTTATCTAAAATGATCAGTTAGTTTATCGGTTTTTCATCACTATCCATTAACATTCACACGCCTTTGTATGAGATAATATTTTTTCTAAAATCTTTAGCTTTCAAACGGTATGTTATACATCTGAATTACTGTTTTTAAATTAAAAAACACAAAAATTGCATAAAAAAATTTTTGCTATTTTCTCCTTTAGTTGGATATCGTATTCGTTCAACTTATATATTTTCCTGTTTTTTAGCAAGGTAATTTGGCCATTACATCATAAATATTACAAAATTAAAGATACTTTAGGGAAAGGATTTTTGAAATTTTGGCATTTAGGCCCTGTCAGACTATTTTAATCAGTATGAAACCTACAAGATATATAGCCTGTCCAATTTCACATCGATATAGCGAGTTTAATCAAAATCCTTAGTGTCGTTTTTGATTAAACCGTAAATAGGTGTAAAATGCATGGTATAAAGCTAATTTTGATCAATAAGTTGCTGTAACATCTCGGGCGTATAGTTGTCTTAAATATGAATTTTCATTTTCATAGGACTTTTCGTTTACGCGCGGGAGTTGCCACACACACACACACACACACACACACACACACACACACCTTTTTTCGGTACTTAATTATTTGAACTTAGGGGACCCTAAAACGTGTATTTCCGTTGAAAACTTGAATTCGAATATTTTAACGATCGCAATATTTTCCCTTACTATATTTTCCATATATAGGTAAGTGAAAGTAAAAATGTGAGTCATTTTTCCCTCTAACTAATAAAGGACATTCCATACCCCTAAATAATAAAAAAATAAATAAATACTTCGTAATTATATTACAGAATTTTTTCCAATAAATTGTGATCTTTTCCAACGCTGCATCGGTGGGAAGAATGTTTTAGATCTTATCTCCGGGGGCTTTGGGTTTGAAGGGTGATCATCAGACGAATCTGTGTTGGCATTTTCAGTTTCGGCATCGAACCTTTGGATGCGCTAATAGTTTTTTTTTTATCATTATTGTTATCATTTATGTGGTATATATTATATTCAACGATCCAACTATTTCATTGTTGTTTATCTGTTTTGTTTATCAGAAAAGTTAAGATAGAGTTTAATGCAGTTTTTTTCTGCGCTCATTCTCGCTAGTAATTCCAAAGTGCACAATGGCTTCCCCCTGGCTGAGCAGGAGCTGCAACGAAATTAAAGGAATGAATACAGTTGGCTAAGGAAGACACAAAGCAGGCAGTTGAAGAGGTAGCGGGGAAGCGCGGGGCTGCTTTGTTTTAGCCGAGCCTGGTGCTGATGCCTCGTCGAGCCGCAATTAGAAACCTCGCTATTCAGTCGGCCTCTGTCGTCTCTGTCTTTTGTACCTATAATAAACCCTTCTTTCTCCAATAGGTAAGCGAGGATAACTAGGTTAGGACGCTTCTATCCAATAATTTTGTCTATCGAGTTTGTCTAGACTCCTGAATATAAAAATATGAAAAAAAAGTTATTATCCAACTTTTCACAATAACACGCAATAGAAAACTATTCAAGTAAAACCCTGAGTTTATCAGATATAATCGTGTGGTATAGTGCATTGCTGTTCCGTCATACCACCGCCAATATTGTCACTAGCGTGTAAAACCCATGTGAATTGTCGCTCTCATGAGCGATATCTAGCGCCTTTTTTGGTAACCAGGAACACCAAGAATGCTTTTTATGGCTGCATAACTCGGCGTGAGAGCAGGTAGGTGAAACCATGGTGTTTACTTATAGAGAGGTGGGCTCGGTCTAAAAGGGGCAATATGGCCGGAAATACTGTAACACGTCACTGGCCCTTGGTTCTTTGTTATTGTTTATGGTTATGCTTAGTCTGTGTTGTAAGTCAGTGAGCTATTGATGTTTTTAGGACTTGTTTTTGAGTTATTTAATGGTTTTACAGTTTTCTTTGACATAGTGAAACATAAAAATAAAAGTAGTAAAACCTTGTGCGATTGCGATTTGTAAAAATCGGATGTGTGCAACACACGACTTTCACTTACCGACTTTGTTAAAAATAATTTAAAGAAATTTTAAATACACTTAGAGATAAAAAATAAATTGTGAAAGAATTAATTACCTTTAATTTAAATAGAAACATATGTTTTATTAAATAATCTATTATATCATTATTTATGACAATCAGTTAGTTTTATCCTCTTTTCATGATGGTTAACTTTTACAATTTTTTGTATAGGATTACAATTTTTCTAAAATCTCTAGCATTCCTTACGACATAATATACGCCTACATTACTGTTTCTAAAACGTGTATTTCCGGTGAAAACTAGAATTCGAAAACTGGAAAGTTCCCCTTAATATATATTTCATATAGGTGAAAGTTAAAATTATGATAAATTATCAAGTAGAACATTTCAGAGGTAAGTTTGGAATATAGTCAATGTTTATAATTGATTATGCATAATAATTAATAGAAACTATGAACATTTCGAATCATTTAAACTATGTAATAGAAAGTATTGAAGAAAAAATAAATATAGGATTCTTTGGTTAATTTAAAGACTCTTAAAGATGTATACACTTACATCTAACTTTTTGTTTTATGTTTATATCTTAGATAATATTGTTGGCATAAAGAAATACATTATTTGTATATCATGCTCTATTATATGTAAACATCAAATATATTCTAATAATGATTACTTTAACTGTGAAATGAAGTGCATTTTATTTGGAGATACATCCTATTTGTTTGTTTATTCATTTAACGTCACTTCATGTTACGTGGCAAATCGGACGACGCTACAGTTGGAATCCTAAATTTTGCCTATCCAGGTTTAATTATGATAATGTTCTTTAACGAGTACCTGACATCGCACAGGCTCGGGACCACCTTTTTACGTCCACGCATAAGGACGGCATAACTAAGTATTTTTACTCCCATTAAAAAATCCTAGGACCACCAGCGGGTTTGAACCCGTGCCCTTTGGCATAGAATGCTGTTATGCTAGCGACCTTGCTACGAGCTATCCCGATCCTATTTTACGCAATTATTTGTTCTGGTGGTAAAATCAGAAGTAAAATTAGCTATTAATTATTCTTGTTATATTTAACTTTCCTTTTTTTACTACTAGTGAAAGTAGGTTTGAATATTAGTGTGTCCCATAAGTTCTTTCTCATAGAATATTTTGAAAGTTAGTCTCAACAATTTTGGAAAGAGGGCTAATGAGGCTTCCTAATAAATAGAAGTTTATTGAGCAGATGGTTTTATTTATAGTAAACTTAATTAATAATGAACATTGCCTATTGCTTTATCAAAGGAAAAAGAAAATAATGACATGAAAGAGACTTATAGAACACCCTGATATAATTATCTATTAACTATGTATTATTGATGTGTATGTGAATTGAATGTATTATCAATTGAATTAATTATTCAATCTGTACATTCTGCTTTTGGCTAATAGATTTGTTATATATTGTTTTCAATTCCAAATTAACAGTTCTTACTTACATCATGCATTTTGATAAATCCAGTCCTTTTTTTTTTCTAAACATTTAATTTATTAAATTTTTATCACAAAAGACTCGTAACCCATCTATCCAAGTAGCATGACCAGGACCAATCACGTTTATAAATATGTTATGCGGGTTAGCAGATCAGAATGAGCCCATCTTTCTATATATAAACACCTTGGATGAAACTTCATGAGATTAGGTTATACAGAATTATCATACTCTCACACACTTTCAACGCGTATAATTTCAATTACCGTATTTTCTTTTTACTTTCACTTACTATATATAGTAAGGGAAAGTATTGCGATCGTGAAAATTTTCGAATTCCAGTTTTCAACGGAAATACACGTTTTAGGGTCCCCTGAGTCCAAATAACCAAGTCCCGCAAAAAGGTCTGTGTGTGTGTGTGTGTGTGTGGTAACTCCCGGGCGGAAACGGTAAGTCCTATGAAACTGAAAATTCATATTTAAGACAACTATACGCCCGAGACGTGACAAAACTTTTTTCATCAAAATTAGCTTACCAGAAGAGGCACTTTATACCATGCATTTTGCACCTTTTTGCGATTTTCTTGAAAATGGTTCCGACGATTTTGATTAAACTCGCTATATAGATGTAAAATTTAATGAGCTTTAATATCATGTAGGTTTTATTTGGATAAAAATGGTTTGACAGGGCTTAAATGCCGATATTTTAAATTTTCTACCCCTAAAGTACCTTTAATTTTGTAGATTCAATAATAATAACTAGATTATCTTGTTAACGCTGATGATAAAAACAGGTAAATATATAAATTGAATAAATTCGATACCCAACTAAAGGAGAAAACAGAAAAAATATTTGTTTAATGCAATTTTTCGTTTTTGAACATAAGAGCAGTAATATACGATACATTTATGATATACCGTTGGAAAGCTAAATATTTTAGAAAAAATATCGTCTCATACACAAGCTTTTAAAAGTTAATAGAGAGTGATGAGAAGAAGATTAAACTAACTGATTATTTTAGATAATAATATAATAGATTTTTTAATAAAACACATGTTTCTATATAATTCAATTTGATTAATTCCTTAATAGTTTCACGTATTTTTATCTCTAACTGTATTTGAAAATTCTTCATTGATATTAAAAATCGAGGTAAGTGAAAGTCGTGTGTCGCCCGCACCAGATTTTTTATAATCTTTTCGTTCGATTTTTTTTTTTTTTTTTTGAACTTAGCTTAATATAAACAGTATCATAGAATTAGATTAGCTGTTAATCATACATAAGGTGCATAATGTGCGTAAGATACCATTATACACTTATTATATTCATTTATGTTATAATTTTATTCATTATCATTCTAAACAATTGTCATTTCTTTAGCCAGAAGTTATCCTCTTTGATTTTGAGTAGCCTTTCTCCTTGATTTCCTCCCGGAAATTTCCTTAACCCACGGTTCGCTGTTTCCGTACCAACCCTGTAACAGCGTGACCCTCAATATTTAAACCTGATTAATGTTTTATATTTTTATTACCATCATTAAAAACCACCCGTCTCCAGTGAGCTGGTCGGCAACTTGTATAGCGTTACAACTTAAAATAGTAAGTATAACCGCATTTTTCCACCACCAACATGACTAAATGATCACTTACTTAACAAGTACAAACGAGGCATTATGACAGATATAGAGACAAATGATTGTCGTTAGTTTAAGTGGCCAAGGAAGCTGCGTGCGTCAGTCGTGATGGTATAAGAAAAAAAATATTCGCAAGTGTTAATCTAGTAGTTTTATAATAAATTGGTGGGACACATGACGCATTAAATGGGTCAATTGATTACTTCAAAGTCTGTAGTATTTTCATTTAGAAATACTTTATACACAACCTTTATAATTTTCTTAGTATATAACCAAATAGAGCATTACGTTTGCTAAGTTCTGCTATCAAATTATTGTTGCTTAACCAAAGGTTAAAAATATGGTGCGGAAAACTCATGATTTTTGCTTACTTCTGCTGTTAAAATCAGTTAATTCTAAAGTTTTTTTTTCAAAGTATTATTTATTGATATTTACAACTCCATTATGTAAAACAACTAGTAAATAGGCTAAAAGAACATAGACATGAACCAGACTGCTAGAGAAACTACCCATTGGCAACACTTTTTTTTTTTTTTTTTTTTTTTTTTTTTTTTTTTTTTTTTTTTTTTATTCGTATATATTACAATTTGTCATAATAGACAATAATAATAGTGCTACAGGATCTCATTCATACAATATTTACAATATAAACAAAAGGAAAGTCAAATTACATAAAATAAAATCAAAATAAATAAACGTATACAATAACAAAATTAAGTAGACAAAATAAATACAAATAAATGAAGTTAACAAATAAATAAACAAAACATGTCACATTCATACCTATGTACAATATTTACAATCAGCTCGGGAACCCCGGACGGGGCTTGTCCCCCCACTTGTGGAAGGACAAGCAGAGTCCAAAGGATCCCAGCGCCTCCCTCTCAGCCGCATCACTGGTGAGAGCCAGCGGAAGCTAAGTGAGGGCGCCATAGCCACAATCACACCGCACTTGAGAGGAGAATCTGACCAGTGTCAGAACTCCAGCATATGTATTTACAATATATCTCGGGGCCACTGCCGTTTCAACCTTCTAGGTGGGTTGTATGGATGAGTGGAGCTGGATAGGGATCGTGCTAAAGGATTAGGATGATGAATGAGGTTCTGATGGAATTTGGAAAATTTGGATGGAATTAGGTCTGAAATAAATGGAACATTAAGGTCGTGGTGCAAGGTATAGTTGGATACATAATAAGGAGCATTTACTATTATTCGGAGGACTTTGGATTGAAAGGATTGAATGCGTTTGATGTTAGAACGTTTAGCTGTCCCCCACAGTTCAAGTCCGTAGGTCCAGATGGGCTTCAGTATTGTCTTATAAATTAATAATTTGTTCTCAACTGTAAGTTCAGATTTTCTGTTTAATAGTCTGTATAACTGTCCGAATCGTCGATTGAGTTCTTTTCTTTTAAGTCTTGTATGTGGGTTCCACGTCAGTCTTTTGTCTAGTAGTAAGCCAAGATAGCGGACTGTATCTGAAGGAGGAATAGGAATGGAATTGAAGTAAACTGGCGGACAGGAGTTTCGTCGAAGAGTGAAGGTTACGTGTTTGCATTTGGCCTCGTTCACCTTTATGCGCCAAGCACCACACCAGTCTTCGATAAGACAAAGGTGTCTTTGCAGTATTAAGGATGCTGTTTCGGGATCGGAACTGGATGATAGGATGGCGGTGTCGTCTGCAAATGTTGCCAGAAAGGTGTCAGGATGATTAGGAATATCAGCGGTGTAAAGGATGTAGAGAACGGGTCCCAGGACGCTGCCCTGAGGAACACCGGCCTCAACGGGATAAAAGTTGGAAAATTCTACACCACAGCGAACTTGAAAGGAGCGGTTTGAGAGATAGGATCTTAGAATGAGGTAGAGAGACTGGGGTAAATGCGTTTTAAGCTTGAAGAGTAATCCAGCGTGCCATACCCGGTCGAAAGCTTGCGCTATGTCCAGAAACGCACCAGAACAATACTCTTTGCATTCGAGGGCTGAGGAAATATGGTCTACAACTCGGAGTCCTTGTTGAACAGTGGAATGATGAGAACGTAAACCAAACTGGTGGGAAGGAAGGTTGTGAGATTCTAATATAGGCAGGATTCGTTTTAGAAGGAGCTTTTCGAAGATTTTTGAGAGGATGGGGAGTAGACTAATAGGTCTGTAGGATGAAGTGTTACTGGAAGGTTTACCTGGTTTTAGGAATAGAATGATTGTGGAATGCTTCCATAAGAGAGGAAAATAGGTGGTGCGAAGGATGCAGTTGTAGATGTATGTAAGAAAAATAATGGCTTTCTGGGGAAGTTGTCGCAGGATCTGGGGGTAAGGAGATCATGTCCAGGGGATTTACGAAGGGTCAGTTTTTGAAGAAGATATTTCACCTCAGATGGATTAATAGCTTTAGGAGGTAGGGAAAGAGGTATTGGTGAGAAAAGGAATTCTTGAACTGTTGTGGTATGATTTCTGTTGGATTCCGGGTGAGGAGTGAATACTTTGGAGAGGTGCGTGGCGAATTCCTCGGGTTTATCTTCATCAGACGCAGCCCAGGAGTCATCACCACGCCGGAGAGGATGGGAAACTTGATGGTATTTTAGGATCTTTTTGGTCACATTACACAGGGAATTATCTCGGGCTGATAGAGAGGAGAGGTAGGAATTAAAGGACTGGGAACGGAAGGTCGCCAACTCCCGCTTTAATTGCCTACAATAAAAGTTATAGGAACGGCGATCTGTTGGGTGTCGGGTTCTTTGCCATAATGATCTGGCTCGGCGTTTTGCATGGATGAGGTCAGCTAGGTGTTGAGGTAAATGGTTTTGCTGAGGAGTTCTATTGGAGTGCTTAGGAGAGGAGGCAGTCCAGACAGCTTGCTGAATGGCGGTAGTAAAGGAGTAGACGGAATCATCAAGGTCATCCGGTGTTTTGAGGGTCACACTGAGGTCAATATTATCGGTGAGGATTTGGCGGAAGAGGTTCCAGTTGACAGGGCCTCGGATAAATGAAGGTGGAATGGGTTTCGGAATAGGAGTTAGGGATACTTTAAGGATCAGTGGACTATGGTCAGAGGATAGTTCATCAAGGCGAGTTACGGAATAGTTCAGGGAGCCTAATCCGCTGTGGATGAAGAAGTCGAGGATATCTGGATTACGGTTAGGATCTGTTGGCCAGTAGGTAGGGGAGTCAGGAGGTAGGAGGTTAAAATTTCGGGAATTCAGAGCAGTCAGCAAATTTCTTCCACGAGAATTCGTGGTTCTAGAACCCCACTGCTGGTGCTTGGCGTTTAGATCTCCACCCAGAATAAAATGATTTCCTAGGGAATCCAGGAAGGATGCAAATTTGGTGTTGGAAATGGAGTGTTTGGGAGGGCAATATGCTGATGTAATAGTTACCGGATAGGAAAAAGTCTTGATTACTATTGCTGTGGCTTGCAGGAAATCATAGGTAGGAAGTGGAAGTAAATGATGAGAGAGGGATTGGTGGACAATGATAGCAGAACCGGCATGAGCTTTGCCGTCTGGGTGGTCTGTACGGTATGTTATGTACTGCGGTATTTTGAAAAGCTGTTTAGTGGTTAGTCTAGTTTCAGTAATAAGTGCAACGTCAATTGTTTTGTCTTGCAACAACGCTGTCAGTTCGTCAGTGTGATTTCTAACACCATTCGCATTCCAAAGGAGAATGGATAAGGAATTAGGTGAGGTCATTATGGTTTTTGTAAGGCAGGAATGAGATTTGATACAAGGTTCGTAAGGAGTGATATTAGAGGCATAACGAGGGATTTGATTTCGGAGATGAAGGATGTCATGAGACTGGTAAGGTCTGTGACATTTGATGAAGAAGGGATATGAGAAATTTGATGTTGAGGAGTTTTTTGAAGAGTAGGTAAACTTTGAGGGATAGATTGTTGTACAATAGATTGAGAAAGTTGAGGAAAAAGTTGTTCCGGCAGTGCCTCGACTTCATGATTCTGGTTTCCACCTCCAAGCAAGTAGGCAAATGATACGTTAGAATTTACAGTTTTAGATGGTTCTCTTCTGCTTCTGGTTGGTACAGTTGTTTCATTCGGATCCTGAGGTTTTTGGTATCTGGTTCTGAGTTTCTTGTAGATTTCACATCCCTTGTAGTTAGCCGGGTGGTCCTTGAGGCACAGAGCACATACAGCGGGTGTAGATCTTGATCTTGTACATTCTTCTGTTTTATGCTGTTCACCGCATTTCACGCAGCGTGGTATGTGATGGCAATAACTTTTGGTATGTCCATATGCCTGACAGTTATGACACTGAACTATTTCCCTCTTTGTGTAAGGTTTTTCAACTTTTACACGGGTATAGTACAGTCTACTGAGGTCATAGATTTTTTCGACTCCTCCTGATGGTTCCAAGTCCACGAAGAATAGAGGCAGTGGACTTTTATCTTTTAGAACGTTGGTGACTTGCCTCACTTGGAATCCTAATTCTGTCAGTTCTTCTTTGATAGCTTCAACGGGTGTTGAGGAATGTAGGTTTCTGATTACGACCCTTAATGCTCTCTCCTGGCGCAGCTGATAAGTATGAAAGTCAGCTTTGGTCTCAGTCAGATATTTTACAATCTTTCTGTAGGTTTCAGCAGTAGTCGGAGATATTTTAGTATCATTGGTTCTACTTATACAATAATAACTATTAGGATCAGTTACTTTGTTTAAATGCGCACACATCAGTTTAAAATTTTTAATATTTTTAACAAATATTGGTGGAGGTAGTGGTTCCCTGGGTATAGGAGAAGATTCCATGGTTTCTTTTTCATTTTGGAGGATTTCAAATGGATTCGGTGTAAAAAACGGGGATTCATCAGTTATTCCTTGTGATGATGTGCTGGGCTGTGGTTCGGATCCTAATGAGGTAACTGACGCGGTCGCTGGTGGAATTATTTTTTTATTTTGTTCACGGCGGGGTCTCTGTTTTGTAGGAGACGAGTTAGAACCTACAGATCTAGATCTTTTACTTGCAGACTTTGATGACATGACTTGATGAAAATATCTCATTGATTAAGACAATAATAATAATAAATAAATAATGAGATAAGAATTAAAGATAAAAGAAAGATAAGTTAACGAAAAGCAAGCCCGAGCTTGTCGAGCTAGCGGCAATCAGCTGATCAGTGACCCTCCTTTCACTTTTTCGTGATTGTACAAAGTAAATTATAACTTTGCTTACCGAAATTTCACCAATATTCACTGCCGTAGTATTCCTGAGGTTTAGTGATATTCTCCAGACTGAATTCAAGCGAATTCCTACCGAAAAAAGCAAAAATCTGAGAGACGATGTAACGTATGACTGTTATCATCGAGCGCATCAGCTGATCTTGATTGGCAACACTAAAAATACATTCTAAGCTAGAAGGTATCGAGTTTGTCTTCTTTTTCAGACGTCTCGGAGGTTTATCAGGTATTGAAGAGGAAGGGTGGTTTAAAACTAATGGGTTAGAGTGGTAGTGGAGTTTTTTCATGGAAGGAGAGGTAACTGGTTGGGGCCAAATCAGTAACATACGAAACATTAAGGTCATTATGGATGAGTTTGTTTGTGACAAAGTAAGGAGCGTTGAAGATTTTAAGAAGGATTTTGAATTGTAAGGATTGGATTGGAGAGGAATTTGATTGGTTAGTAGAGCCCCTAAAATCAACTCCGTACGTCCAGATTGTTCTTAACATAGTCACGTGAATGAGCCGTTTATAGTTTGATGGTATAAAAGACCGTTTGTCTAGTAAGTGTTGAAGTAGCTGAAAACTTCAAGAAGTCATAGGTTTAGGGCGAAGTGTTTTAAAGGATTAAATAATTACATTGAGTTTCGATGGAAACCGATTAAATGTGTTTCAGATTATGATTTTTTTATATTATTAATTTTTTTCATCTCTCTACATCATCTTATACAATTTTGTGTATGATAATATTTAAAATATTAATATAATATTGAAAAAAGAAATTTCATATGAAACAACCCAATATATATTCCCACAGTTATTTTTAGTATAATGCTTCTTATGAGCCTCAAAATAAACATTATTTAATTCTCATTATTCTTCAATTAAAGTAATAATTTAAGAAGAGCAATTATGACGTTTGTAATTAGTATAGTACTTTCAGAACTATTACAAACTCACCATGGTACGTTAGCAACACTACTTAACATACAGACCTTTACATACCAACAGATTCGGACCCTCTACAAACGTTTTCACAACAACTTACACGGACATACTAACAAACTAATACAAAGCATGGACACTAGTATCATGGCGGACAATACTAGCAGAAGACTGAAAAGAAGTTGGATGAGGGAGGGACCTTCTAAGCTAAATCCGTAATAAGGGGCATCTCTCGACCTTGCCTACCACGCCAACTGTCATTCCTTCATCAAATTTGCTAATTGTCAACATTTATTGACATGTTGTGATAAAAAAAAAAATAGACAATTACCTTTAATTTGGTCAAAATTTGAAACAAACACATAATGACTAGAAAAGTTAATCAGCATAAGTTATGAGTGTATAATTTATAAAACCAATGTAAAGAACGGTTTTTCATTCAAAGATACACGGATATTAATTTTTTATAATCTTCTTACAGGAATTTGCATGTTGTAAAATGTTTTATAGAGTAATAAAGAAAGGTAAAAGATAGTAAGGGTATGCTAAAACGCCGAGGTTGCTTTGATGTGTGACTAAAATAGATGGAGACAAGACCCTGTGAAATCACAACGGCCTCACTTTGTAAATTACTAAGCTTACTGGGTCCGTTCAGGGGTGGTTAATTCTGCACACAGAGAGTAATCGATAAAAAAATATTTAAAAAATTATAAAATGACAACACTAATATCCTAAAAATGACGTATGCATCTAAAAATAGTTACAATAAACATCACTGGAATTAAATCAATATAATTAATTTATTAAATCTGCGAAGATATGTTTCCCCTTTCACTTTTACTTACCTATATATAAAATATATAGGGGAACCCATGTCTGAGTAGATCACGCCAAAGGTTGTGAGTTCGAATCCCAGTCTCACTGGGATATTTTCAAGCATATAATTAAATGGTAATTCACTCACAGTCTTTCCTCCGGGTATGTGAGCCCGTTAGTCAACTTTTGGCCTCTCACAAAAATGGTGTGGAGTGTGATGACCCTACCCTATAAAGTGTATTTATGAAACGTGAGTGTACTCTATCATCAGAGTAAACCTCGCAGCCCAGAGCCAACACGGCCTGTCGCGACAGAAAAAAAAAGCAAGGAAAATTATCATAATCATGCTTTACTATAAGTATTATGGTATTTTAATCGTAAACATTTTCAAATACTCCGGAGATGCACGTTTTAGAGTCCAACTAAACTACTGAACTAGTTCCGTAAAAAGACCTTTGTGTTTGGTAAGTCTATCTCAAAAAACAAAAATCTGTCTGTGATTTCAAAAAATCTTATTATGAAAACTTCTCCAAACGTAAAACATGAATTATGTTTTTCAAATAAATGTTATTACTGATAAGACATTTCGATACTACTTTTAAACCATTCAGGAAAGGACGGAAACGCATTTTCTTGGATACTTTGAAGAGAAGTACAAGATTGCGAAAATGATTTCGGGAGTCCATTATTGGGAAGAAAGGTTATGAAAGAAAATGGTTTTGGAGTCCAAACAGGAACTTGGAACAGCCCCTAATGGATGAAGTTTCTTAAGTATGCCCTTCAGATCAACCGAGTCGAATGCTTTTTCTTTAGCGGGATCATAGCAGCAGATTGCTCCTGTAGGCTGAGGATTTTCGTCTTTGTTCGGAATAAGTTATCTGAATATTTTTGTAATCTTAGAATTCAAATCGTAGATATTTGTTTAAATATTTCATTTATTTTTAAAATAAATGTACTAACAACTTTAGCTGATTCACCAGAAAAAAAAATGAAATTGTGACGTACTTGAATTCTAATCATTTTATGTAATTACGTCATCCAATTTCATCTAAAAAACATACAAAGCTTTAAAACGCCATTAAGATTTTTTGTTTTTATCCAGACGTTATTTAGTACATTTGATATTATTTTGCTTTAAATTTTTCATTTCCTTCTATTCTTATATAGGTAATATTTCTCTGATCGTTTCTTTATCAAACCACCAGTTCGCACCACCCCATTTAATTCTTCATTCTCCTACTAATCAATCCTTAAGCTTTCCTTTTAGCCCTGTCTAGTGTCTCCTAGATTACTCTTCGATCAAACAGACATCCATCTCTTCATTCGAATCTCTCCACCAAACACTATCTCGCCACTGCAATAAAAAAAATTGGTAAGGGCAAGACATACCCACTGAACCATCTCCTGACATCTCCAAATCTATCACTTCTCCTAAAAATTATCATTTATAAAAGCGTGATCAAGGCCATCACTGCTGCATGGTGCACCCATGTTAGCTAATATTGATATGCGGGTTTCTAGAATTCAGCTCAAGATCAAGCCTTCTAGGAACATCAACATGAGCGTGCAATATGAGCATGATCTTATTCTTATGTACCATGTAAATACTTTAAAAGACAATTTGAACTAAAATATTTTCGAGAAAAACGAAACAGAACAAAAAGAGGCGTAGATGGTTGGGTTTTTCTGGGTTTCTCCTTAGAGCGAATTGTTTCCCTCACGCACTGTAAACCTCCTCTAGAGGCTCACATTAACAGAATTAAGATTATATAGTTGTTTTTTTTTTTTTTAATTTGAAGATTCAGAGCTAGGGCTCTATTTTCTTTCTTTTTTTTTTTTCTGTTTCTATGTCATTTTTTTTTTTTCATATCTAATTTTATATGTTTTATTTTTTTTGTATGGTTAAATAAATTAAGTTCGTACATGATACATTACTGTAGGTACCACTTGTAATTGGGCTCTGCCCTGTTGATGGATTCAGTTAAATAAAATAAAAATAAACAAACAAGGCTTTAGTAATTAATCGCCTTTCGTACAACACTACATCTAGTTGTTTAATAGGGTTTTAGATAATCATTATGTTATTTATAATGCATGTATGACTTTCACATATCCTAATGCATGTAAGACTTTCACATAATTGGTTTAAAAAAAAAAAAAATGTGTGAATATTCTTCCTAAGTGCATTAATTGTAGGAAATGAAGAGAGGTGGAAATGTTTGTATAAAATAAAGTAAATATAGCTCATGATATATTTCGCTCGATATACATTTTAGCAAGCGAACCCCGTACCACATTATTTTCTTGAAACTAAACAGTCTGATAAATGAAGACAATATTTTACATTAAATTATTCCAAGAGCGTCCGTTAAAAAACGCAAGGAATAGGAAGGATCCTGGGCCTTTATTCCTAAAAGACGTAAAGCTGAGAGGGGCTGTAGCTAACATTGAAAAGACTTACTGCCCTGCTTATTCCCTAGATCCCACCTCCGCGAATGCTGATAAATTTTAGGATTTGCGGTTTTCTTTAGGAGCATTCACTTGTACTCCACACTTTCGTTTAACCGGGGATGGGTTTTTACTAAGGATATTGTATGTGAAACAAATTCGTATCAGTTATAGTATTCGAATGTATATAAATTATTATTATAACTAGAAATATATTTTTTGTCTAGTTTTGTTGTTAATTATCAAAATAAGAATTATTAGAAGATATCTTTTAATTTATTATAATAATTGTTTCTTATTTCTATTATTTGCATGTTGTTTTTTTGTTTTCTCTAAAACACTGAAGTTCGTTTTATATTTTTTTGTAATATTATCCTAAAGGGTTTATTCCCAGAATAAATAAATAAATGATTATTATCATTAGAGATTTGTTCAGTGAAATTTATAATTTTTAAGTCAATTTATCTTGAACCCATTTTCGCAATTAATTTAATGAAGTTTTGCTATCAAGAACTAAATATTTAAAAAAAATCTTGTTTATTTATTTAACATCACTTTATCTTACTGTGGCTGATGGGCAGTGCTAGATAGGGAGTCCTATCCTTTTTCCTATCCAGGTTAAATTAGAAAAGAGGTCTTCAACGAGTTCTTAAAGTGGCAAAAGCTCGGTGCCATCATTTTACGCCTCCATCTTACTTCCCTTCAATGAGGGCATAACTAATGATTTTATACTTCATTAGAAAAACCGATGGCCGTCTTCCACTTTTGAACCCGCGACCTTGAACATATTAAATCCGTAATCCTGCACTAAATCCCGCGACCTTAAACATATAATGTTTTTAATGCTTGCGACCACACCACTATTGAACGTTAATTGATGTAATAAGATTTTATGGATTTAACATGACCAAGTCGCGGGTTCAAACCCGGCAGATCGTCACCGTTTTTTTTTTCAATAGAGTAAAAAATCCTTGGCCGTCCCATCCCTCGAGAGGAGACGTAAAATGGTAGTGAGCCTGTGCAATGTCAAGAACTCGTTGAAGACCCCTATCCTTATTAAATAAATTTAGGACTCCCACTGTAGAGCACCACCGGTTTGTTAAAGTAACATAAATTATTTTGTTGTTGGAAGCAAAACCTCATTAAATTAACAGTATCAAACATAGCGCAAGCTTTGGACCAGGTATGGTACGCCGGATTACTCTTCAAGCTTAAAACACATTTATCCCAGTCTCTAAACCTCATTCTACGAACTTATTTCTCAAACCGCTCCTTCCGAGTTCGCTGTGGTGTAGAATTTTCCAACTTTTATCCCGTTGCAGCCGGTGTTTCTCAGGGCAGCGTCTTGGGACCCGTCATCTACATTACACTGCTGATATTCCTATTCATCCTGACACCTTTCTGGCAACATTTGCAGACGACACCGCCATCCTATCATCCAGTTCCGATTCTGAAACAGCATTCTTAAACATGCAAAGACACCTTTCGTGTCTGGTGTCATGCTTGGCGTGTAAAGGTGGACGAAGCTAAATGCAAACACGTAACCTTCAATCTTCGATGAAATCCTGTCCGCCAGTTTACTTCAATTCCATTCCAATTCCTCTTTCAGATACAGTCCGGTATCTTGCTTTACTACTAGACAAAAGATTGACGTGTAACCAACATACAAGATTTAAAAGTAAAGAACTCAACAGACGATTCGGACAGTTATACAGAATACTAAACAGAAAATTTGAGCTTACAGTTGACAACAAATTATTAATTTACAAGACAATACTGAAGCCTATCTGGACCTACGGACTTGAACTGTAGGGGACAGCTAAACATCCACGATGATCTTAATGAGCTCCGTTCATATATTTTTCCTTGAAAAATAAACACTATTCCCATTGTTAAACCTTACTTAAGCTTAAATCTTACATTTGAAAATAAAATAATATTGCTTCTAAGCTAATATACTTTAAAACATTTTAATTCCTAATTCAGGAGGTAAAATAACTCGGAAATGTTGAACACACTACCTGTGAATATAGTTGAGGCCCCAACGTTGGGAATAAATGTGTTGGTCTGAGGCAATGCCTAATAAGATAATAGTTGTTAAGAAAAATTCTATATAGCGACAAGAAAATTTTTTAATTATTCAGTCTTATCTCAAATGGACAATAATAATTATGATATTAGGCCACATCCATACAATATTTACAGCAAAAATAATGGTTAAGTCAAATTACATAAACGAATTAAATAAATGAACGTATATAGTTACAAAATGTATAAATAAAATAGATGGAACGTTAACAAATAAATAAACAAAACATGAACACCCTCTAACCTATGTACAATATTTACAATCTGTTGGGAAAAGTGCCAAGCAGAATCCGAGAAATCCCAGCGCCCCTCTCTCAGCCGAGTCACTATGAGAACCAGCCGAAGCTGAGTGAGGGCAAGGCTAATTTAAGGCATTAGTAACTTAACAAGTTTCTAGTGTACTAAGTAAACTGTAGGTGGTCTAAGTATCAAATCATGGAAGAACCCTAGAATTTTATAATTGTGAATTTAAATTAACGTATAAATAAAAATATAAGTTGTACAGCTCGCCGCTTTAGGCTACTTCAACACTTACTAGACAAACGATCAAACCTTCCTCTGAACTACAAAAGGCTCATCTACATGATTATTCTAAGACCAATCTGGACTTACGGAGTAGAGCTTTGGGGCTCTACTAAACCATCAAATTCTTCCCGCATCCAATCCTTACAATCCAAAATCCTTCGTAAAATCCTCAACGCTCCTTACTTTGTCACGAATAAACTTATCCATAAAGACCTTAATGTTCCCTATGTTACTGATTTGGCCCGGACCAGGTATCAATCCTTTCATGACAAACTCCATTCTCACTCTAACCCACTAGTTTTAATTATTTCTTCCTCTTCAATTCCGGATAATCCTCCAAGGCGCCTGAAAAGAAACTT
Source organism: Piezodorus guildinii (assembly GCA_023052935.1). NCBI lineage: Eukaryota > Metazoa > Arthropoda > Insecta > Hemiptera > Pentatomidae > Piezodorus > Piezodorus guildinii. The sequence goes on along the minus strand of CM041296.1, from coordinate 123,267,610 downwards.
ACCGGGACCTTCTAGTTTAGAATATTTTTAGAGTGCTGCCACTATGTAGTGTCTCTACATGAATTTCATGAAAGTTTTATCTATTAACATCACATTTACTAGATGTATTTTTATTTAATAAGTTGTAAATATCAATAAATATGTTAAAATAAAAAAAAAAGTTGTACAAAAAATTAAAGAATTTAAGTAGGTCAAGGAAAATCTATTTTACACTTAAGCATTTCATACGAGTGTGTGTAGATTCAATTTGCACTGAAACATTTACCTCGCATCATTTTTTTTTTTTTTTTTTTTTTATTTTTTATTTTATTTATTTATTTTTTTTTTTTTTATGTGAATATTCGACGAACTGTATTCCTCTTTTTAGTTTCGCCGACATTTTATGTCTCGAGCTATTTTATTGCGGAATGCTAAAGTTGGCATTTTATTCACAAACTCCATGAAGGGAAAAAAAAAATCAGTAATTTATACATATACACAAAAATGAAGCCGTGTGATTGAAACCACGGAAGAACAATTCGTAATTAGGTAAACAAAAAATTACCATATCAATATTGAATATTGAAATTAGCGCTTTAAATCAGAAATGTTTTAATAAAATTTTTCCCTCTTAACGTTTTATCATAATATGAAAATGGAAGACAGAAATTGGACTTGTCCCTACGAGATAGTGAATAGAAGAGCTGTCAGGAGCAGGGGGGCTGTCCTAACTTAGCCAACTATTTCTCATATCTGCCTCTGTCTTAATGACTCTATTTCTCAACCCCTTTCCTAAAGTCTTGTTGTCGATATCAGATTATCTTTACTTAATTCTTTATTTTTATTTTAAATTTATATTTTTTGTATATATACAGTTTTCATACTTTTTTTATTTTTATTTTATTTATTTTTTTATTATTATTTTTATTTAAATTTTGCCTTCCCATTTCGCCTTCTGCCATAAGGAATCTGGCACCGATTTTGATGGAGTTTCAGCTCTTATATTTTGTAACCAGGAGCATACTTCTAGATGCGCTGAATCCATTTCTCTATTCTCAGAACAAAGACAGCAAGGTGGAGACTCTACCACTCCGATCCGATCCGCGAAGTGCTTCGCGAGGTAGTCATGGCCGGTAATCGTTCCGGAACAACAGCATCTCTTCAATTCTACCGGTATCCGTTCTTACTCCAAAAGGAGTTTGCTTGTTCATCGAACTTTTTCTATTAAACTATTAAAGCATGTTTTGCTTTTTTAATGTCGTCCATAGCTCTGCGATAGGAAATTTCACTGTTGAACTGTTCTGAAGCTGCACCTTCTTTTGCGAGCTTATCAGCTACTTCATTCCCACGAATAGCACAGTGGCCCGGAATCCATTTGAAAACTACCTGCATACCCTGTTGAAGCAGTTGTTTAATTTTTGTTTGGCAGTTCACAATGTGATTATCCTGAGACACATTTAGCTGCGTAACTTTAATGATGGCCGCCTGTGAATCCACAAAGAAAACAATGCTCTTTGCATCTATATTTGAGAGAGCTTACAAACCTGGTAATATACCACGAATTTCGCTGTTGAAATTAGTAGACAATTTTTCTGCCGGAATTACATGTTTTTTATTTATTTGTTTTTTTCTACATCTACCCTTCCGGGTCATTAACGGATCATGATTTACTAGGTTTATATTAAATTAAACAGACGAATGTCTTTTAAAAAATCCACAAGTTTTAAGACCTTATCTTTATCATCATTCAGAGCTTCTTTTAACGTTGAAGCCATGTTGTGTCTTTTTCTGGTTTCAGTGTACAGTGAGCATGATATTTCAATACGTTTTATTGTCAGTGCTGTATTACAAGTGTTACGAAATAGAGGATCGAGACCTCTCAATAGATAACCGTTCGTAAAGACTGTATATCCTATTCTCAGCCCATTCTCTTCCTTTCTACTTTTTTACTATTTGTCCCTTTTACTCTGTCTGGTTGTCCAAGGAACTATGTCCTGATTTATCTCTTTTAGTTTAGAAGAGGATTTTGTTCATTTTATTTGTCACTTATTTATAATGGCCTGCTTACATTGCCTCTTTCAAACTTTGCTGCTTAATATTTGCACATTTAGCTCCCGATTTATTAAGCCTAGGCATATTTGCTTCTCTATAGGGGACATAATTTCTTGCAATACCGCTATGTGATGGAACTCATGCAGTTACGAATTTTTTACTTAATCATTTATACAAAGGTCTCTCAGCCCTTGCCTGAATACTCTTCAGGGTGGATAATAAGGGATTGTGGGTTTCTGAGTCAGTGGATTTGAATTTACAGTCAGTTTTTCGTGAAATTTATCGTACTGATCTTTACAATTCGCAATGACGAATGGAATTTCAAGGTTAGTATGAAGTTCCTCATTAGATACATAAAAATCTGGTGTGGGCAACACACGACTTTCACTTGCCTCCATTTTTTTTTAAATCAACGAAAGAATTTCCAAATACAGTTATAGATAAAAATACGTAGAACTATTAAAGAATTAATTAAATTTAATTTCTATAGAAACATGTGTTTTATTAAAAAATCTATTATATTATCATCTAAAATAATTACTTAGTTTTATCGGCATTTTATCACTCCCTATTAAATTTTAAAATATTTTTTCTAAAATCTTTAGCTTTCCAACGGTATATCATACATGTATATTACTGTTCTTATGTTCAAAACGAGAAATTGCATTAAAAAATATATTTTTTTCTGTTTTCTCCTTTGGTTGGGTATCGATTTCATTCAATTTATATATTTACCTGTTTTTCATCAGTAGTAACAAGATAATATGGTTATTTTAAAAGAATCAACAACCTTAAAGGTACTTTAAAGAAAGACAATTTAAAATATCGGAATTTAAGCCCTGTCAGACCATCTTAATCAGAATAAAACCTACATGATATTAAAGCCTCTTAAATTTTACGTCGATAATGCGAGTTTAGTCAAAATCGAGTTTAAGAGAAAATCGAAAAAAGGTGCAAAATGCATGGTATAAAGTGGCTCTTCTGGTAAGCTCATTTTGACGTCTCGGGCGTAGATTTGTCTTAAATATGAAATTTCAGTTTCATAGGACTTACCGTTTCCGCCCGGGAGTTACCACACACACATAACACACACACACACATATTGAGTGGTAATAGTTGCGGAACTCAGACCAACTTGAGTTTGCGACCTCCCAACGAGGATTGTAAAGTACTAACATCAGGTACTCGAGAGGAGAGAAAGCCAGCTAACGGTCAGGATGATCAGGTCTTGGCTGTAGCTGAAATAACTCGAGAAATGAGGCCAGTGACCAATGGAAAATAAAGTCGAAAAAGAAGAGAAAAAAGAAGGTGGTAGAGCAGAAAATACGAACGAAACCTCCGCGTCCAGATGCTTTGATGGTGACTGCAAAGGAGGGCTCGACGTACGCAGATATTCTGCGAACAATAAAAAGCGATCCTGACCTCCAAGACATAGGTGATAAAGTGCAAAAAATACGAAAGTGCACCTCGGGCAGTCTCCTTCTTGTGTTGGATAGGAAAGCACAAGAAAAGACAGAACAAATTCGTACTGCAATTGCACATAAAATGGGTGACAAAGCAGAGGTCACTTGCAAGAGAGACTTTGCTGCTTTCGAATTAAAGACCTTGATGAACTAACTAAGAAGTGCATAAAGCCCTTAGAAATCAAATAGAAGGTGCCGAAAACACTAATATTTCTGTGGTGAAGTCACTTCGCAAGGCTTACGGTGGCACACAGACAGGTGTGATACTTTTTCCTAGGGAACTTGCGAGAAAAGCTTTAGAAAAAGGAAGCATCCGAGTTGGTTGGGTTAGCAGTCGGGTAAGAGAAAAAATTTTTCCTCAAAGATGTTTTCGTTGCTTCGATTATGGTCACTTGGCCAAATATTGCAAGGGAACCGACAGAACAAAGCTCTGCTTGCGATGTGGCGAAATGGGACATCCAGCAAAAGATTGTAACGGCGAATCGAACTGTCTACTATGCCCTGAGGGAGCAAACCGCAGGCACCCAACGGGTTGCTTTAAATGCCCTATATACCAACGAGCGGTTGAAGCAGTTATTAAACGTCGATGAGGTTTTTACAGCTGAACCTTAATCATTGTGAAGCTGCACAGGACCTCTTCTGGCAAACTATCAGTGAGAAGGACATCGACATCGCTATACTATGCGAGCAGTACAGAGACGTCGATGGTCCCTGGATGAAGGACCTTAGTAGCCGAGCAGCTATATGGGTCAGTAAGGACCACTTCATACAGGAAGTCCAACCGATTCGAAGAAGAGGATTCATATGGATCAGGGTAAAAGACATTTATATTTGTAGTGTCTACGCATCACCTAGTGCACCACAAGATGAATTTGAGGCTCTACTTGATGGTATTGAGCATGAACTGCGTGGTCGACAACCTCTTATAATCGCTGGAGATTTCAACGCATGGGCTACTGCATGGGTAGCAAATATACAAACAGGAGAGGCGAATGTCTTCTCGACACGTTTGCTACTCTTGATGTTGTTCTCCTAAATACCGGCTCTACTCCGACGTTCTCTAGGAATGGTACTTCCTCGATAATTGATTTGACTTGTGTAAGTGCTAACCTTGCCTGTTGGCACGTTAGTGACCATTATACCCATAGTGACCATCAGGCCATCTGCTTTCAAGTCAGTGTTCCAGATGGAATACTGAAAAAAATAAAAACGCTGCCAGCAGTAGGTTGGAACCATCGATCCTTCGACAAAGATTCCTTTGACATCATGATGAAAGAAAGAATCGAATTACAAAGAACAGCAGAAGAAAGTGTAACACGGTTGATGAAGTTTATTACTGATGCTTGTGATGCATCAATGGCCAGATCTTCCAGGAGAAAACGACACATGACAGTATATTGGTGGACCGATCAGATTGCTGTTCTCCGGCGAGCCTGTTTTCGTACCAGAAGATTAGCCCAGCGAGCGAGAGGTTGCTTACAATATGAAGCACGGAATCAGGAACATAAGCAAGCTAAGAGGAACTTAGTTAAGGCAATAAAAGAAAGTAAGCGTAACTGCTGGAAGAAGCTGTGTGATGAGGTTGAGGAAGACACGTGGGGAAGGTTATGGCCAAACTGAAAAGTTCGAAATTGTCGCCTCCGAGCTGTCCAGAATTGCTAGGAAAAATAGTGGCAGTGCTATTTCCAAGACGTTCAGAAATACCCATTGGTATTATAGCAATGCCGGATCTAGAACCAGTGCCGGAAATCACGATGGAAGAGCTAGACTTAGCATGCAGGAAAATAGCGGATTCCAAAGCTCCGGGCCCGGATAATATCCCCAATACTGCCTTGAAAATGGCTATCATGTCAAGGCGACAAATCTTCTTAGATGTGTACAATGCCTGTCTCAGTGAAGGTGTCTTTCCAACACAGTGGAAGAAGCAACGTCTTGTGCTCCTGCCAAAAGGAAAGGGCTCTCCGGAAGATCCCGCTTCTTATCGACCAATATGTCTCCTGGACACTGCTGGCAAGGTACTGGAGAGGATCATTTATGGCAGGTTAATTGACTTTAGTGAAGGAGTCAGAGGATTATCTGATGACCAGTATCGTTTTCGGAAGGGCAGATCGACAATAGATGCCATCGGTTTTGCTATCAAAACAGCTCAGGAAGCCACTGCGGGAAAGAGATAGAGAAGAGGTAGTAAGAAGTACTGCGCCATTATAACATTAGACTTTAAAAATGCCTTTAATTCAGCTCGGTGGGATTGTATCTTAAACGGATTGAAAAATATGCAAGTCCCATATTACCTCATGAAGATTATTGAGAGTTATTTTACCGACAGAATTTTAAGGTATGATACGAAAGCAGGATTAAAAAGCTACAAAGTCACAGGTGGCGTTCCTCAGGGTTCGGTTCTAGGACCACTTCTGTGGAATATAATGTATGACGGTGTGCTCCGGTTACCCCTGCAAGAAGAAACTACTACGCTTGGTTTTGCTGACGATCTGGCTATCATAGTTCCGGGTAAACTCTTGGAGGAGATATCTTATAACGGGAACAAGGCTATCTTTATGATTCGTCAATGGCTCTCAGCGGCAGGCCTTCAGCTTGCTGATCATAAAACTGAGGCAGTATTGATAACCAGTAGGAAAGTGAAGGAGACAGTCAGTTTTCACCGTCGGGGAGTTCGATATCCTATCCAAGCCATCAATTAGATATCTCGGAGTGCATATTGACGCTAGAATTCGATTTGATGAACACCTGCATAAAGTTAGTAATAGAGCAGCGAATGTGGTAAATGAATTGGCCAGAATCATGCCAAATATTGGTGGACCAAGGGGAAACCAGAGGAAGCTTCTGGCCAATGTAGCCAGTTCCACGCTTCTGTACGCAGCACCGATCTGGGCAGAATCCTGCCAAGTGCAATCATATGTCCGGAAATTTATTAGTGTGCATCGGAGAAGTGCCCTGCGTGTCGCTCGATCTTTTCGCACTGTGTCCTACGACGCTGTATGCGTCATCGCAGACATGCCTCCGATTGATCTTTTGGCAGATGAACGTAGAAGGATCTACCGAAGAAAACAAGAAGAGACGGATGCTCGCTGGGCTTCTTTAGCAAAACAAGAGAGAGTTCATACACTTGATATATGGCAGAGATGCTGGAACGCTTCACCTTCTGGAAGATGGACCTACCGCCTAATTCCCGACATATCGACATGGTTATCCCGGAAACATGGAGATGTAGATTACTATCTCACTCAGCTGCTTACTGGGCATGGTTGCTTCAGAGCGTACTTAGCCCGTTTCAAAATAGAGGAAAGTTCATTGTGCCCATTTTGTGATCCCATAGAAGAAACAGTGGAACATGCATTCTTCTCTTGTTCGGGATTCGTTCGAGAAAGATCGGAGATAGACGCTAAATTTAGTACAAAAGCATCACCCGAAAATTTTGTCTCCTTGATGATGGCTAGTCAGGAGAGTTAGAGCGCTGCAGCTGATTATGCAGCACAAATATGCAGAAAGCTCAGAGTACAGGAGCAAGAAAGGAGAGGCGGGGCATCTGCCTAGCTTAAATCAGATGTCCAGTAAAGTAGGTGGCATTTAGCCCTTCTGCCCCCCCCCCCCCCTGAAGTAATGCTTGACAGCGGTTCCGTGGGGTGGTAAAGACGAATTGGGAAGTGGTTTTTTAGTGAGTAGGAATCTCACACTGTTGTGTAGCCTGACAGTTGCACTTCGTCTGATGGAAGATTTTTCCCCTACCCGAAGAAAAAAAAAAAAAAACACACACACACACACACACACACACATACACACAGACCTTTTTGCGGGACTTGGTTATTTGGACTCAGGGGACCCTAAAGCGTGTATTACCGTTGAGAAATGGAATTCGGAATTTTTTTACGATCGCAATACTTTCCCTTACTATATATAGTAAGTAAAAGTAAAAGGGGCATTTACAATTTTTCTTAGTAATTATTATTGTAACAATTGGATAATTTTGACTATTTTCTGTTCTCCATAGCTCGATGCCATAAGTCCAAATAGGTTTTATCAATACTTTATATTTATTTGTCAATAATAATTTTGAAAGTTTAAGTAACTCAAGTAATCTCGAAAGAAGTCCATATCGTTATATAGTATAGTATAGTTTTACTGTAAGAAGTACCTAAAATAATTTTTCTTTTTCTATAGATGTCTAAAAATATGTGATAAAGTTGGCTATGCTTTTGGTTAGTGTAATAGTTATTTCTAGATTGATTTTATCAGGACTAAACAGCATATTTACAAGAGAACTACTTTCAATACAACGACCCTTAGAACTAATCATACATATTAAAAATGTTGGTTACCAATGATTTTTATGGCTATAAACAGCAGGATATCTTCTTGTTTCTATTTTTATATTACTGAATACCTTAGCATAAAGATATTTCATGTGGCTCGTATTCCTCATGTAATATGCAGTTGTGTACAAATTCTTCAGAATACTTATCTTATAAGTATCAGACTAATAACCTTCTGGGTAATATTCTTTTTTCTTCCAAAACATCAAGGCGTCGTTCTTAAGTTAATGTAAGTTTAATGGTTTTCCGATTACTTACTTTCAATCTCTGGGCACCTGACGCACAGTGATTAATTTTACATAATATGAGCCCTGACTGTGCAAAAATTTCTTATATATAATAAGATTTTTCGTTTATCTTGAATTTAATTTCTCAGAGATATGATGGACTCCTGACCTCCCAACTTTTTTTTTTTTTTTTTGTATTAAACGTTTCCCACTTAATATCCTTTATCCCTTGAACGTTGACCCTTGTTTTTGGTATTCGAATTCCGCAATAGCCCTTTAAAAGTATTTCATATCCATATTACTACTTAGAATCCGATCTTTTGAATGCCTCTAAGTTAATTTTTGGGATTAAATTAAGCGATGATAAAAAAAAAAAGAAAAAAAAAAAGAAGATAAGTATACTATGATATCACTAGTAATCATAAAGAATTCTCATTTTTATTTTATTTACTTACATACTTACTGCATGACGTTATGGTCTATTAAGAACCTTAGTCTTCACCGTGCGTCACCGTCTACGTTTAGCTGTTATATGTCTTTTTCCACATCATCGAGCCATCGTTTATGAGGCTTACCTCTCCTTCGAGAACCATTGAGATGGTCGTAACACATTTGTCTGGGTAATCTCGAAGTAAGAATTCTTTCAACATGTCCTAGCCTCTCCAGTCTTCTTTTCGTAATAACTTGAACTATGTCCGATTCGGAAAATAGTTCTTTTAATTCAGAGTTCGTTCTCGTTCTGCATTTGCTCTTATCTGGCACAGACCCAAATATTTTCCGCACTACCTTTATTACTTAATTAAAACCCAAGAAGGAATGAAACTTCGCTCTTTCCTTCCCCTTGCCCATCATGTCTGTTGTTGAAGTTTAATAAATCGCATTTGATGATATTCAAATAACTTCTAGCCGGTGTAAAAAGAAAAATTTGAAGATTAAAAAATATTGATAATTTGAAAAGCAAAAAATATTAAAATTTATAGATGCTTTTGGATTCTTTGTTTTTATTAAGTAAACGATTTGAGAACAGTAAATAGTGAATTGCTTGCAACGAGAAATCAATAAAAGATATGCTATTCGAGCTCTACTTAGAATATAAAAATGCCGTTAATATATAAATACACGACTATACAGTGGCGAATATTTAAAGGAATTAAGGGAAATTAAGCCATCACCTTCTCCATGGAAGACATCATTGCGAAGTGATCGCCGCGAGGAAACTGCTTTAGCGAGACTTCGCATCGGACATAGCAGACTCACATATGTACACCTTATTTTCAGGCAGCCCGAACCAATGTGTGATATGTGCAGAGTGCTTCTCTCAATAGAACACATAATCGAGAACTGCCCCAAATTCCACCATGTACTAATGGATAAATGTCATCTACCAATGGTGAAACAATTTGTTCACTTCTGAGGTTCATTAAAGAATGTCATCTGCTCTACGAACTATAAGGAAAAAAAAATAATAAAATAAATAAATGAAAAAAAAAGAAAAATATTTTTATTATTTTTTTTTTACTTTATCTATTGATTTGCACCTATCAGCAGTATGTGACAATCAGCAAATAGGATAGAATAATAAACAAAATAATGACATGTCAGGCATGAGGAAGGACAGTACCCAGCAGCACGTCTTCTCGTCAGGGTTTTTTTTTATGTATGGTGTCCAGCATTTTTTAAATGCATGAAGTCTTTATTTTTCGGATTGTTAATAAGGATACCATTATACGATTAGGGACCATTTGGAGCGTTCATAGCTTGGGTGAAGTAAGCGAGCTCTTGGAGAAGGCTCAAAAGGGGCTGAATAAGATTATTCAACCCTATAATTATTTGTGAAATTTGGAATGAATTTTCACCTGAAGACGGCTTCTGGGGTGTTTCCCTCCTCACACTCGAGCCTGTTGGCTCGTTGTTAAAAGGCGGAAAAACGTGATTTGGTCCCATCTGGAGGGCTGATGATTCCCGCGGATGGTTCGGTGGTACCAGAGACTGGATTGGTGGTCTCAATAGCTGGATTGGTGGTTCCAGTGGCTGGAGTTATGGTTCCTGTCGAGTCGGAACTCTCAGCTGCTGAACTGGCAACTCTTCTATCTGTTTACCGTTATTATGAGCTGGTGGGTTGGTTGATGTTTTTTGACAAAGATCTGGATATTCGTCGAAATTTCGTGGTGGGGGATGAGGTCGTTCGGAGCGGTACGTTCGAGAAGTTCGTTGAATCCTCAACTCCTTCAGAAGTTGGCACCCACGGTAGTTGGCTGGATGCCCCCCCTGGCAGTTGGCGCATGTCAGTGGTGTTTCTCTTGCCTTTGTACTAGTAGCGCAGTCGTGGCTAAGACCACATCTTCCACAACGTGGAGGGTGGTTATAGTACGTCTTCGTGACCGTACTGCTGGCACCTGATATACTTAGAAAAATATTAAATAAAAATTGGAATAAATTAGTTTTTAAAAAAAAGATATATAAAACATAGTGTGTTTTAACATTTTAAACTTCTTACAAAAAAAATCTGTTAATATAAATATATTCAGTGCTAATATCCAAGAGGTTAAGTACCTATTACAATACCCTAACCCAGTGGCGAAGAAGTCTTCTTTATATGAAGCGAAATATTACTGGCTAACCTACTGGAATTACTACTTAAAATTGTGAATAGAAGTTTTTCGATCTAAAATTAAATTAACAAATAAAAATTCTTAAATAATTACTCCCATTTACTTATTTAATTTATGAATTTTTTTATTATATACCTTTATATTTTTTATTAAGTGTAGATTAAAGTCTAAATATAAAGTTGAATGCTGATAATTAACTTCACCACTATTTTTTCAATCATGATCCACTACGTTTCAGCTACAATACCATCAAGAACAATTTTTATCTTAAGGTGAGTGGGCACTTACACCCAGAAGCCTCACGTCTGGGAAATGTTCAGACGTTTCACCAGAAATATTTTTCTTGCACCAGAATATGGTATTACACCCGAAACGTAGTGCATCATAATTAAATAAAATAGAGGTTAATTATCTGCCTCCAACTTTAATTTTTTTTATGTAATTTGACTTTTCTTTGTTTATACTGTAAATATTGTATTAATGCAATCTTACAGCCCTATTATTATTATCCATGGAGACAAAATGTAATATATCTGAATAAATGAATAAAAAAATACTAATAAAGAAAAGTGTGAATGCTTCGATTATAATCGTCATGTTTTACTAGTAAACAAATAATGAACATATCTAAGTGATCTTTCATCCTTAATACTACTTAATTATTTTACTTCCTCATTAAATCCAATATCCAATATCAGAGCAAGGCGTATAGTCTAAAATGATTTTTTATGAAAGGGCCTCATAGCCGTTAAAGAATTTCCTCCATGAGACGCCGTGACTCCAGATTGTTCCCCCTCCCCGGACCCTAGCGATTTCCCTAGCATACTAATTGCTTCTCTCACAGCTCCTTCCCTCCCAAACCTCGTTTCCCACTTAATTTCCCACTCCTTTCCCCTTTTAGTAAAAATAACAAACTTCAATTAATCTTGTTATCAGAGTTGTTATAAACGGTAAGTGTGAATAATACCTTTAATAAAGAGGGTACAATGACAATAATTTACTCAACAGTCCAAGATTTTCTTTTATCGGACTGACTACCAGTCATTTCCACTCAAAGTTATCATTTCCTTAACTTATATTTACTTTCACTTACCTCTCTATGGAATTCACAACTTATCATTTTATATATAATATAAAATATTTACATAAAGAATATTATAAAATATTGTAATACATAAAATAAAGAAAAAAATTTTAAAAAAAAGTTTTAGTATAAATACTAAAAAAATAGAACTATAATAAGAAATACATTCATTTAGAAACTATATAATGAAATAAAATTTACTGCTTTGTATTAAACTATAAGATGAATCACAAAAAAAAAAAAAAAAAAATTGACATAACTTCTATAAACACAACTAAAAACTGAAAATAGTTAGAATCTACTTAAAACTTAACATTACGATTCTTATTGTCTGACAACGGCATCATGGGAAGCGAGAAGATATTGAAAAATATGGTATTTAAATGTGGTAAGAGAGGTTGCACGACGGATTTTTGAAAAGAGATAGTTCAAAAAACTAGTGGAACGTAATTTTGATCGGTATAATGAGTTTAATCCGAAACGTATTTTTGAAAATTGAAAATAAGTCTATAATTTATGCTATGAAGTAGAGCTTCCTGACTGTTTTAATGAACTTGTTACTGATCCCAGGCGTATGATTGCCTTAAATTTCAGGTATTTTACGAATTATCGTTTTTAAGCTAGACCTACGACATATAATAATTCTTTATTTAGTCTGGAAGTCCATTCAGAATAATTTTGAAAACAATAAAAAAATATACGTATATGTTAAAACGAGCATAGATAATAATATATAATAATGAATATAATAAACATTTTAAATAAAAAATAAAAATACACAGTTAAAAAAAAAAATTACAAATCTTTTATATGTTTGTATAATTATATATGATTTAATCTTACATCATTGAAAAGGTTTAATCTTTTTGAATAATATTTGCTGCTCAATGTATCCATGAAAATGAAAGTTATATAAATCAATGAACGTATCTGTCTGCATTATTTGTTGAGATCCCCTGAATTTATTGACAGGAAATGGCTGAATAGACGGTTAAATAGATTTAAATGTTGAAAGAGTTAGGGAGTCACGGATGATGGAAGGAATGGAGTTCCATAGGGATGCGGATCGGATTATGAATAATCTATCGAAAGCTGGGGTGTTACGGGAACGAACAGATGATTTTAATTTAAGGAGATCCGAGATGTAAAACATACATCGAGATTGGATAACTTGGTAGAGGAAGGAAGCTAGAAGTACTTACGGCGGAGGAAGGATAAAGCCACTTTAACTCTTTGTAAAATCGGGTGATGGAGGTGTCTCTGGATATCCAAAGATAAAACGTAGAAAGCAATTAAAAATACAATTTTAAAGCTCTTGGTCATGTAGACTCTAATACGTGTATTTCCTTTTTAAACTTTTTTTATAGTGCCAGTATTTTTTCTTACTTTATATTTTATATACAGAAAAGTTAATGTAATAAGGTTTAGTGTGTAAACTTGGATCGAATATACCTCATGGACGTAATGTCCTTTCCTGATCCCCTTGAGGTAATATATTTATTGGTAAGCGCGGAAGGAGGTCGGATGGAGGTATTACTTGTGAGGGAAGGAACGAGACCCGATCCTCCACTATTGGATTACCGTGTTAGTCCTCAGGCATCGATCACCATCTGAATATCTACCACCTGGTTACCCCCAACCTGTCCGGTTTAACCCAACCTCCGCTTCTTTCCGAAGCCAATTTTTAGCCTCGAGGCAATGCCAGGGACGGTTATTCCACTAGTCTGTCTGCAGTAATGTTACTACATTTGAAAAAAAAACCGCATGGCTACCGTATGCTATCGAAAGACTGGCACGTTGGCTCTTGATGTAATCTCATAATTATTAGCAATGTATTGACCATTGTGAAAAAAACAACAGGTATCCATTTATTTCTTTAAAAACATAAAAATTGTAAATGAACGTTTAGGGATTCTTTCACTATCTTCGAGATCTTCTAACACATTAAAAACAAACTGCTACAAAACATTAACACTTTTATTTTTATATTATCCAATTACTTCATATTGGTCACATATGCATATAATTTATAATTATTATACATTCAAAATTTAATATTATTATGGTCATATTGTTTAAAAGTCTTTTTTTTATTCTATTAGTTAAACCTGGTATGTAGTTTAATTTGAAGAAGTTAAACTGTTTTTTTTATTCATTTATAATATTTATTTGATCATTTATGTTTTTTTTTATTTCTAACTTTTTGGTCCTTTCCATAGTATTCAATAATTGTGCTTTGTCTGTTATTTCATTTTGCGTATCATTTATCTCTCTGTAACTATCTCTCTATCTCCATTTTTATTATAAGTTTCTATTATTTTATTATTATACCATATTTTATTTATTAATTTCTTAGGATATAAATTTTCGATTAACATGTCATAAATATTTTCTTTATTTCTATTATATATTTGCTATCTGTCATTTTTTAGCTTTATTAATTATATTTTTAATTGTATTTATGTTTTGACAAAAAGGATGGACAGATATAAGGTGAGGCGTTACTAGACCCGAAACGTTAATTATGTAATATGAAGAATAAACGAATGATAATTAAAAGAAGAGAATGTTCCAAAATATCTTTATTATACTTTTTTTTTGTTTTTTATATACATAAAACAATTTTTTGATTATTATTGTTATTACTTTCACTTATTGCTTTATTATTTTCAATAATGAACCTTTGAAATCGACTTATAAACAAAAATAAGTCTGTAGGATCTATAAATACTAAATTATTAATTTTATTCATAAATTCCCTACAATAAACAGAAAAAATAACCATTTAAAAAGGTTTGAAAATAATGGATTTACAGCGTTTTGAATTTAACAGTCACGATTGACCATTTTCTTTAATGTTATTTTTTAATGAGTAAAAAAAATTACAAAGAAAAATAAGTAAATCTATTTATAAATTTAATAAATGAATATTTTGTATCTTAATATTTTTGATGATAGATGTAAATTAAAAATATCCAGATGAAAAAAATAACATTAATTTGTTAAATTTATATCAATATGAATTTAATGATTTAATATTGCTTATTCTATATTGATATTTTTTATTTACACTTTTCATATGGTTAACAATTAATGAATGCTAGGCAAGGTTTAGTGGCGTAATAGACTTAGCCCAGAAAGTATGTCCAGCAACACCTCTTCCTGCCTACATCCAAATCATGTCTGAAGGTTCCCAATCCAACATTTTTTCAGCCTTCTACGAGTGTTATGAGGCTTGTTGGTAGTGGGTTTGTGTTGTTATGTTCGTGTTAATTGTCGTGAAAACGCTTTTAGAGGGCCCTTATTTGTTCGTTGACTGTTGGCCAGTGAATGTTTGTGTGTAGAGTAATGTCGCTAACGAAACATAGTGAATTTTTTATGATCCTTAAGGTTTTAGATTGAAAAATTTGAATTTTACATACTTTTATCCTTGTGGTTTTATCATAAATTTGTAACCCTTTAGTCTCAATGGAATGCAGTAAGTGTAAGTTTTCAATTAATGTTTAAGCTTTAATTTTAAACGTCTTAAAAGCAGTGAGTGTAAATGTTTTAAGTCTTTTCTTTAACATTATCAGTCTAAAAATGTACATTTTGGTCTTAAGTAACCAGAATGTTGAATATATAAAAATTTATAACTTATACATTCTTACATGTTTAAAAAACATCTATGCTTACTAATCTATTGTTGTCAATTTCGTCAATTAATTTTTTTTAATAAAAAGAAAAAATGTGTTAAGTGGTTTATAGGTTATGAGTCGTTTCCTTAAATAGTCCATTCCACATGTATTTCTTATTTATCAAAATTAATCATTATTTTCCATCAACTCTATTTATTTGCATAATCGAAAATATTTACATTAAGACGACCATCAGATCCACCTGAACTAATCCTCAACGGTAATAAGCTACCATGGATCCCTGCTGACGAAGCAGTGAAATATCTTGGGGTTCACCTCGATCGCCGCCTCACTTGGAACCACCACATTAACATCAAACTTACCCAGACCTATGCAAGACTGGCAATGCTGTACCCGATCCTCAATAGAAAATCAAATCTCAAACCCGAAACAACAATTCTTCTTTATAAAACTATATTAAGGCCACTACTTATGTATGGTTGTGAAGTGTGGGGAGCTGCTTCCTCAACGAAGAGAAAAAAATTACAAGTATCCCAAAACAAAATATTAAGAATAGCCGTAGATGCCCCATGGTTCATTAGAAATAGTCAACTACACCGCGAGCTACATATTGAATACATTGAAAATTTTATCAATAACCGCTTTAGAAAATACCACTCCCAGCTACCAGCAGTTAGCGGTGCAGTGGCCTATAACATAGGAGTTCCAACTTCATCTCGCAGGCTCAAACCCAGGCTTCTACAAGACATCTTGTTGTAAATATTATTATTTAGGTTCATAAGTCTTATATTATTTAATCTCGTTGGTTTATTTTAATTATATCATTCTTATTTTATTTATTTTTTCTTTATATATAACTTTTAATTTATATCTTATTATTTTTTTTTATTATTTTTTTTCTTTTATTTGTATTTTATTCATTTGTTCTGTTATCATTTTAATTCATTTTTCAATTCTTAGGAATAATTATAAATCTATTATCGTTAGGGGTGTCTCGTGTATGAGACTATACCCCCACTCTTTCCATTGTTACCAGTTGTAATAATTTATTTAAAAAAAAACCATGTATGGCTCATGTAGCCGATCTGGAAATAAAGAAATTAAAAAAAAAAAAAACTCTATTTATTTGCATGATTATTATCGTCATTATACTATGATGATCTAACAAAATTAAATAGCATAAACGTCTCTATATAATGGTAAGCTTTAGCTTTCATAGCTAATGGATTTATGTATAATTAATGTAAACGCTTTCATTAGAAAATTCTGCCTTGTGGCCTGCTTGGCCTTTATATTCGGTATCTGGATGGAGCTTAGTAAGAATAATTTTGTCCAGGTCATAAATTAAGTCTGGAAAGACTGTCTTCCCTCCCCTTTCATGGAAATTAACGTTTTCCAGCCAAAGACCGTTTAGAGTCCATTTAATCGTTAATTATTTTAATCACCATTTACTCTGAATGAAGATTGATATATATTTTATCAGCTAATTACTTAAAGGACTAAATATATAATAGGCGATAGAACATTTTAGTATTATCTTCCGATTTTGTTTTAAGATTAAATTTAAGTGATATATAAAATTTTATTCTTAAATTGCTTATTTACTGACTATATCAAGATCGCAATATCACCTTACAGATATGTGTTATTGCCCCTTAATTACAGGCTATACCCTACCGCATCACTTTTAGACAAAGCTGGTTGGGTATGACTGTTGGGCCGTATTCTGTTGCCCGAGCCACATCAACAAGGAGAGGATCACAAAAGTTGTTTTGTTGTTTATTAGTTTAGCGTCACTTTATGCTACTATGGATAATCGGACGATGCTACAGTGGGAGTACTAAATTTTGCCTATCCAGGTTTTATTAGGATAGGGATCTTTAACGAGTACCTGGCATCGCACAGGCTCGGGACTACCTTTTAACGTCCACTCCGAAGGAAGGCATAACTAAGGATTTTTTACTCCCATTAAAAAATCCTTGTCCCCCCCGCAGGTTTGAACCCGCGACCTTTGGTATAGAAAGCTGTTTTGCTAGCAACTACGCTATGGGTGACCCCTGGATCACAAAAGTTTCTCACCGACTTCGATATTGTTTTTTTTTAGGTAAAACTAGGCATTATGCCATCTGCTAAATATTGGGAGCCAACGCTTCCCCGAAGTTAAGTAAATAAATGAGAAAGTTTGCCAGCAAAAAAGCATTTCATTTACTAAATAATATATTTAGAACTTTCTCTTCTTTTTATATTTATTTATTATTACATTAATAGATCATTTATTATTCCTTAACGTTTAGACTCAGCAAAATATTAGAAACCAACTCTCCTCAGGAGTCGCGTACAAAAATCATATTTATATATGATATATATATATATATCGTACACACATTTTATTAAATATCTCTGCTTCTAGGGAAGGTAGAAGATAATTTTGGTGTCAAAGTTACCCTATTTCAAAGCAGAGTAATAAAATAAATAAGCCATTAAAATAATTAAGTTGTATGCTTGGTAATAACAATAAAAATATAAATAATCTCATCAAAACTATAATTTTAATAAGGTTTCTATAACTGTATTCCTCACTCCTAGAAGGAATCTTAGTCTGAGCTCAGTTTTTAAGAAACCTCTTTTGAACAAGTACTCTTTTGAAGAGGTTATTTATGTTTTTAGGGTAATTAACAAGCTCTATTTTAATATTTTAATTATTCCGTTTTAAAATAGGGTAATTTTGACACCAAACTTATTTTTCTTTCTTTTCTAGAACCATAGATATTAAATATAATATGTGTTTTTCACTCGCAAACATTTCGATTTTTTTAATTGATTCCTGGTGAGCGTTGGCACGTAATATTTTGTAGATGATAATTGTTTAATGTCTAGTTCCACCTAAAAAAATGTCATTAAAATCGGTAAGACCCGTTTGGGATCTTTTCTTTGTACGTTACTAATATTGTTGTTTTGTTTATTTTTAAAAGTGTGTCCACGGTACGGTTGAAGATTCGAAAAATGTGGCGTACCATGTAAGGTATCTAAGGCATTAAGCGATAATGACAGCGACGAACCATCAATATTGTCATTCAATTGATGAAGAACATTCGTTTATATCAGCTTATCTAAAACATGTGCCTTTTATATTTAAATTATTCTACGTACTTCTGACATTAGTTATAACTTTATATCGTTAAACATTACTTTGATATAATATGTACTAATAATAAAATTAATACGTTTTAGATATAAGTGTTTTTATACATATAAATAAATATATAAATATAAATATATATATATATATATATATATATAACTTATTTCTACCGAGAAAAATATAATAAAAAGGGAAACAGAGAGGCGAAATAAAACCCACGCTTACTTGATAACATATGATTTATTATCACTTTTACATTAAAAAGGTTTCATAAATTCAGGTGTTGTTTACATTTACATTAAAGGTGATTAAAGTTAATATTAACACTATTCCCATCTTAACTCCCCCCTGCCAGTTTACAAACACTGTTTGTAAACTACCAAAATGGATACAAAAATAAATTACATAACTAGACAAATAAACTAAACTAACTAAACAAGAAATAACCGACATAAAAGCGGACATAATTGTAACTTACTAACTAAACACAAGATAGAACAAAAATTGAACCTCCCTAAACTTGGGGAAGAAAGAAAGCATAAAAAAAAAAAAAAGCAGTAACTTGTTAAAGTTACAACAAATACAGTAAGTTAAGTTGCAGTAAGTTAAAACAAATAAAAAGCATTACAAAAACGATACTACCACAGAAAACAAAAAGCCAAGTCCCCACTAGAACCCAGGTCTGAAGCAGAGGATAACTACGATTGAGGAATTCTCAATTGTTCAATATGAACTGTCCGCCGTTTACGGGGATCCGCCAAACTCTGCACCGTCACCACGTTGTGTTCCCGAATCACAACCACCCTAAACGGACCCTCATACCGAACAACTTCCTTACCTCTGTTCGAACTGATCCGCCGATACACTATCGTACCAATGCGAATGTCCTCCATCCGATCACGAACACGAAGATTTTCTTTAGCAACGCGCCGACTCTTCTCCGCGACCAGCCTCCCGCGCACCTTCCCCCATAATTTGACAAGGGCCGCCCGGTTACTGACCAGCACGTCGGATAAGTTCCCCGCCGCCGCTGTGCCCCTGTAATCCCTGCGCCGATCCCGCAGGCCAAAGAGAATTTCAAACGGCGAGAATCCCGTCGCCGCATGAATTGAGTGGTTATACGCAGCCACCGCACGCGACATAGCCACGTCCGGTTCTAGTCCCTGATCCACCTGATACACCCGCAAATGATCCCCTAGCGTACTATGCAGCCTCTCGATGCCCCCTCGACTCTTGGGGTGTCCCGGCGTATTGAGATGCCAATCGATATCGAGCGCCTTCATTGCCGCACGAACAGTACTATTGTCAAACTCCCGACCCCCATCTGAAGAGATCCGCTCGGGCACGCCATAGAACTGAAACCAGGTACGGAGGCCAGCTAAAATCGATTCCGATGACCGGTCCGACACGAGATAGGCCATGGCTACTTTACTAAAGAGGTCCATCATGGTGACCCACTTGTACCCCCGCCACGTAAAGGTATCAACCTGTAGGTCACAAAGCGGCGCATCAGAAGTGGGCGTCATCTCCTGCACTCCCCGAGGTGGGTGGCGATCATACTTGGTAGCCCGACAAACCTCGCACGCACCCATAACCTCCGTGATAGTCCGCCTCATACCCCACCAAAAATAACGTCGCTTCAAAGCCTGTAGCGTTTTCGGTTCCCCACGGTGGTTCGTTTTCCCTTGATGGTACGCTAGCGTAACTTCCCGCTGTCGTTCCTCATCCGATATCGTCTCGACCGACAGAGTGCACCGCACAAATATCCTATCGATTCCAATAAGTTCACGTTTCCAGAGCCGCTTAATCTTCTCCCATATCGTCGCGTTTCCCACGTATAGATAATGGGTCTTCCCCGGCTCGGACGCATCCTGAAGCGTCCTGCAAATCTGATCATCCCTAACACCCGGTTGGGACCATATGGTGGTAATGCGCGACTTGCCGTACCGCGTCTGCTCCAACTTTAGCGGACCCGAGGTTCTGGTCTTCCACACGATTTGCCTAAATTTGTCATTGATAATCTCCTCCCTCTGCTCCATGTCTGACGCGCGCCCGTCGGACGGGCTACCTTCTTCTACTGACTGATCGTCCCTCTCGGACTCTGAGGACCCGCGTCCCCCTTCACTCTCCGGCGTCCACTCACGCAAGAACTGCCGCACACCGCTCGACGGTTCTCCATCCTCCTCTATGGCGTTAACTACCAGCGCCCGTGATAGCCAGTCAGCCACAACGTTGTCCCGACCCGGTTTGTACACTACGTCGATATTGTACTGGCTGAGGAACTCCTTCCACCGGGTAACTCGTGCTGACGTTTCCTTCAGGGTACCTACCCATTGCAGTGGCCGATGATCTCCTCCCGAACAAATACGGTCGAAAGTGTTCCACCGCCCAAACGATCCCCAACAACTCCCGCTCCAACGCACTGTATCTAGTCTCTGCGTCCGTGAGGCGCCTGCTTGCGTATGCCACGGGGCGTTCCCCTTCTGGTCCTTCCTGTGATAGAACAGCTCCCAGCGCGTACTCACTCGCGTCCGTGGTGACTGAAAACGGTCGCGCAAAGTCCGGAAACGCCAAGATAGGCTCTTCCTGTAATCGCGCCATACACCATCGGATATTCTCCTCCATAACGGGCGTTACCACAACCGCTCGACCCTTCTTTAGCAGGTTATTAAGGGGCACGAGATATTTCGCCATGTCCGGCACGAACCGCCTATAATAGTTTAGCGTTCCCAGTAACCGCCTAATCCCTTTAATATCCCTCGGAATAGCCATGTTCCGTATAGCTGCTACCTTCTGCACGTCGGGTTTCACGCCATCTTTGGATATTGTGTGGCCTAAAAAGTTAATTTCGGTTTGCCCCAATGACGATTTCTCCCCTGAGAGCTTGAGCCCGAACTGACGGATCCGATAAAAAACACTGCGCAGGTGGGTTATATGATCTTCCTCGGATTTACTAAAAATCAAAAGGTCGTCCATATAAACTTGACATACCGCCTCGTCAATCCCCCGCAAAAATTCGTCCATCAAGCGCTGGAACGTAATAGGGGCGTTTTTCAGTCCGAAAGGCATCCGCGTAAATTCGTAGTGGCCCCGCTCAAATGAAAATGCTGTCTTATGCTGGCCCCTCGCATGCATTTTAATTTGGTGATAGCCTGCCTTTAGATCCAGTGTACTGAATACCGTGGCCCCGTTGAGGCGGTCCAGAATGTCTTCGAAACGAGGTATGGGGTATTTCTCGTCCACCGTATTCTCATTTAACTTCCTGAAATCTACTACAACCCTGTATTTTTCCGGCTTTCCGTCTCCCGTGCTCTTTTTCTTTACCGCCCAAAGGGGACTATTATAAGGGGACGTGCTATCTACTATTATGCCTTGTCGCTTAAGGTCATCCAGCTCTTCCCGAATGTGACGACGTAACGCTTGCGGGTACCGCCGTTCTTTAACGTACGTCACTCGCTCTTGTTTTAAAAGGATTTCATGAGCCGTTTTCCCCGTAACGCCCAATAGACCCCCTTCCTGATAGAAAATATCGTAATATTGACGGTAAAGAATTTTTCTCCAGTCTTCCGCCTGGTTTATCGCGCCTATTTGAACTAGTCCATCCCTCTGAGCCGTTCTTCCCCTATAGGACTTTTTCCCTATCCTTATAGCCCACTGTCCGGCCTTGTTTCTTATTTTGGTTCCTAATTTCTCTAATAGATCACACCCGATTATCCCTTCATATTCTCGCGGCATATTTTCTACCACGTGAACCACCAATTTTCCTCCCTCTATTCCCCATCGACTTAATTCGATCTCAACTTCCCCTTCCACTCTACACGGGCCGCCTAGAGTAATTAACATACATTGACACACCTTCGGAATCCTCTTTTCTTTGTATAAAAATTCTATCATTTTCTGTGACATTATTGTGTTAGAACTACCCGTGTCCACTAAACACCATAATCCTCTCGCAACCCTTATAATAGGCAACCTACCGCACACCCCCCTGATGTTATTCACTACTGCGCGGTTGCCTCCCTGCCCGCACTCACCTCATTTATCATGTCTTCTGCTCCCAGCCGCTCCTCGTCGCCCTTCGCTCCTCCTCGTGCTCTTTGCTTCTTCTTCTCTGCTGCCTCCTGGTTCGCTCCTATCCTCCTCCGTCTCTGATGACTCCGACGAATGCCCTGACTCAGATGTGGATCCGTCCCTTCTCCACACCCTTTGCGCGTTCACCTCCATAGGCTCTCCTCTGCCCATGTTCCTGCTCCTACTCATATAAGGACACTGCCGAGCAATGTGCCCTTCAGTCCCGCACTCAAAGCATCGCGTGCGAGGGCATCGTGCAACCAAATGGCCCACTTTCCCGCACCCGTGACACTTTCTGTCCTCCTTCCAAAAAATCCTTTTCTCTGTCCCTTGCCTCCTCTCTCTAGCAACAAATTTTTCTCGGCCATCTGGCTCAGGTGCCTTTTTCTTCCACGTTTCCGGTCTATTTCGGTACCTGACGGTCTCTGTCCTCCTGTAAAGCACTCTCGTCCATTCTATAGCCGCTTCCCCGTTCCTAGACTCCTCGTCTCTGGCGCTCGCATCCACCATCTCTTGAGCGCATTCGACGAACGTCTTGTCTCTGGGAAGACCTTCTTTCTTTCCCGTTTCCCTCGCAAGTTGCACTCTCAGGATCGTAGATAGAAAAGCCATTTTGTCTTCTACTATCTCCGCAGAAAGTGTTTCCCGCAATTTCTCTGTGATGCGGTTGTAACGGGCTAATAGTAAGCCGGCGAACTGTCCACTTGACTGGTATGGACTTTTCGTTTCCCGAAACATCTGGAAGATGTCTTCTTCCGGGGCCCATCGGCCTCCTCCGAATGCTTTCTTAAGCCTATCTTTGATGATGCCCCACGCCGTGTCTTCATCGGCCTGTATCAAGTTTAAGATCTGTCTACGGACCCGGCATACTAATGCCGCTTTAAGTGATACAGCGTCTTGAGAATTCATCAAACTCTCAGATAATTTCGCCTCAATAGTTGCCATAATCCTGTCGCCTCCCTTCAAGAAATGATTGAGGTCGCCGACCTCTCCGTCAAAGCGTTCCAGCTCGGAAATGGCTTTTCTGACATCTTGCGCTGTCGCCGTCCAAACCTTGACCCACTCTAGAGTGGTTGTGTGGTTCCCGATGGGAACTTGTGCTCCCGCTAGCGACTGAGCCGGTAGTGGTGGTATAGCTGGAGACTGAGGTAATGTTCTATCTTCCGTAAGGACTGGTGGTATCGAAATGTTTTCTGTCATTTTTAAAGAAATGGAAAAAACAAAGAGAGAGGTTATAATTAGAAGAAAAAAAAAAAACTTACGTAGAGTAAAACAGACGATAAAACAGTTTCTTCTCACTCGAAAACGATCAAAATAACGTTCCCGGGTTTCGGCACCACTTATTTCTACCGAGAAAAATATAATAAAAAGGGAAACAGAGAGGCGAAATAAAACCCACGCTTACTTGATAACATATGATTTATTATCACTTTTACATTAAAAAGGTTTCATAAATTCAGGTGTTGTTTACATTTACATTAAAGGTGATTAAAGTTAATATTAACACTATTCCCATCTTAACTTATATATATATATATATATATATATATATATATATATATATATATATATATATTTATTTATACATGAATATAGATATAAAGAGAAAAAAAAAAAGATATAAGTAATATATTTTTTTTTCTCATTATATCTATATTCACGCCTGTCAGAATGTATCTGACAATCAGCAAATGTGCTGTACAAATTGAGACTAGGCATGGTAGGCATGAAGAAGGAAAATGCTCAGCAGCACCCCTTCCATGGCAAGTAATATTAATCATGTTATTTTTTAAAATTTATTTATTTGAAGAAATTTACAACTGTATTGATTAAATACAACAAGTGAATGGGATAGATTTGAGATTAAGACACATGATTGTCCCGTGAAGAAACTACCCATTGGTAGAACTCCAATGACCAATTTATGGTAAGAGATCTCTTGGCCATTTTCTTTTAAGTCGCCTCGGTGGATTGTCAGAAATAGATGTCGAGGAGAGATCCCGGATAAGCGGGTTTGAATGGGCAGGAAGTTTGGAATGGAAGGATGTATATCTGGATCTGGCTAAGTATTTAACCAATGAGATACTCAGGTCTTTAGGAATAATATTTTGATTTTTTTAAATAGATAATGATATAACAGTATATATTAGCTTATAGAGTCTAAAACAACTATCATTGCGCCCATAAGTTTACGATTTGTGTTTGAAGAGATTTTACAAGTGAAGTAAATTTCAAACCTATAAGTTCTAATTAAGTAAGAATTAAGCATATATTCTTGGCATTTTCGTACAGCAACAAAGTAGCTAGATATCAGCTCTATAAAATAGCGTTTTAGTTAGTTAGATATCAGATTTAATTTTTACCAAAGAAATAATCTCTTTCTATACAAACCCCAAATTATCGAAAATGAAAGAATACTTCCAAAACGTATTGTATATCTGAAGAATTTTTGTCTTTTTATCCACATATTTTCCTATCTATACCTGTCAGAAGTTATCTGAAAATCAGGAAATGCACTTTCAAGAGCAGACTTGATTGGGATAGCGAAGGAAAATGCCCAGAAGCACCCTTTCTTAAGCTAATTGTTATTCTTTAGTATAAGAATTTATTATCCTTAAACATAAACTTCACGTTTTCGCAAATCAATCCACTATGAATGATGTTTGTGCTTGTTAAATAGTATATTCTTGAGGTTTCATCATGAAAATGAGGTGCTAGTTGTTTCGTTTTACATTCTTATGCATCTGTAGTAATGTTACCTTGTAGTCCTCTTACTTGTAAGATCGTCGTGTCTACTATACATTTCAGCGTTGTTAGCGCATACAGCTGTTAAGCTGTCAATGCTGTGTCTAGTCATACGCATGAATTATATACAATAACAGAGCGAGTATTGATCCTTGTTGTACTCCATCTTTCAACGGATGGATAGGAGGGAGGTTTGAGGACTTACGACAGCGTAAAGTGTGATATATAGCTATGAAAGTACGTGTTTGAATTAATTGTTTTAGTTTTTTCTAGTGTTATTAATTTTCTTAGGTCATCAACGGCTGTAGTTAGTGTTAAAATTACTTCATTCATAAGTCATTATAGGTTGATCTAAGAAGTATTTAATCACTTTTATCAATAAATTAATATTACAGAATTATTCATATAAGAGAGTATAGCCAAGAATAAAGATGCTACTAAAAATTTTAACATTGAAATACATGTTTTGAAAAATTGAAATCCTCATTTTACGCTACTTGTGTTTTGTTTTTAGAGTTTTGGGATCCATCATCTTCTGTTTAAGTGAGAAAAAAACCTTAAAACATATTTAATATTTAAATTGTTTTCACATAAAGCTTACGGTACAACTTTTAGTTAAATCGTGGGCCTGGTGCAGCATCTTTTTAGGACTAAATCTCTTCCGCGACCCAAAAATTTTCCAATTTACCCAGAGAAATCCCATCCCATTAAAACTGCCATATGCTTGATAAATTTCGTTATCAGTTCCGCTGATATCGACTGACAATCGGACGCGTGCAAAATTACGATTTTTTTTTAAAAAAATTCATTAAGTAAAAGACCCAAATAACATTTTATTTAGAAAATTCCTTATTATAACAATAATGTATTACATACACTGTATAATTGTCTTTTTCTAGTTATTTTTCGGACATTAGATTATCCGGTTTATGATCCGGATTTTATTCGTTTTCTTTAGCACAGGTAGGTACCCTATCCCTCCTACATGGCTGACAATTAAGTCCCATCAGTTCTCCTCTTGCTTTAAATATCAGAGATTTATTATAAAGACTAAGTTTGTTGTGGTGGATGTAGGAAATAGCTATTTCAGGATCAAGTTTTGCATATAATATATGAAATTGGCTACTGCTGGCTGCGGATATCATTTCTGTTCGGATTTTTGTTTCCATTTTATTAATGAGGTAGTCCGGATATATTTTTTTAATGGTTTCTTTATTAATTTCTATTTGTAGCTGGTCACCTATTTTCATTATTTGCATATACCATGATATTTTTTTCTATAATAACTTGTGTTAAGAAATTCGTTTATCTACTTGCAGGGGGCTTTCTAATACTTTACGGATATATTTTAGATGTAATTTTAAACTATAATTGTAGAGGGGAGAGGTTGCAGTTTCTAAATATAATAATCAGGCGTGTTCTGTGGGAGATAAAAGAGCCTTTTTATGAAGTATTTTTGTACCCTTTCTACTTCCGGTAAATGTAAATATCCCCATACCTGAGCTCCATAGCAAACCACCGCTCGTAGGGCGCTGTTAAAAACTTGCATTTTTTTTTATTTTTCCTAAAATATTTTTATTATCTATAATTTTTTTCCAAACAAAATTTTATTTTCTTCCCTAACCGATTAGACTCGGGCAATGGGTCAATAGGTCTCGTAAGGTGTTAGCAACAGGTCTATCTGTTGTTACAATATGACAAGACATTTATACGACACCCTGTATAGTAAATACAGAACCATACAAAGAGATTATTAGACCAAAATCACGTATAGCCACAATGTTTCACACTTAGTTTGGGTACTCATTCTATAGAGGCTGGAAGAAACTCTGATGGGTCTCCTCAACTCAGGGCCCCTCTATGGCTAGGACAACATTATAAAAAATTATTTAACACAGTCGAGATCTGGAGTACATTTTAGTGTCAACTATACCATGCTAATAGAATAGAATAGAATAGAATAGAATAGAAAATAAATTTTATTCTGGACAGTGTCCTTGAGAATAATAAATTTGCACAGTTTAAAATATACATGTCTGGCCAACAGACAAATAAACATAATTAACTAATATTAATGCTATAACTGATCTATAAAAAATGTAAATAAAAAAAACAATCCTCAGAATTAGAAAAATGTTGCTAATTATTACACAATAGTATATTATTTCTAAATAACTATATTATGATATAACTGTTTTTTATAGCTATTTACAGGCAGTTAACTAATCCTAAAACCAATAAATTAATCAAAGGAAAATGGCCTATCACCAATGTTATTTTCAAAATGCTTTACATTTTTATAAAGTTTAAACATTTGCTAGACGATTCATTTTTCATTTTTACGTTTTGATACTACGCGACTAACCGAATATGGTATAGTGTCCAGCATTTTTTTTAATGATTGAAGTCTTTATTTTATGTCATAGTGTTAATAAGGCTATTATTATACGATTAGGGGCCATTTGGAGAGTTCATAGCTTGAGTAGAGTAAGCGATCTCTTGGAGAAGGCTCCAAAGGGACTGAATGAGATTATTCAACCCTCTGATTATTTGTGAAATTTGGAATGAATTTTCACCTAAAGACAGCTACTGTGGTAATTCTCTCCTCATACCCGAGCCTGTTGGTTTGTTGTGGGGAGGAGAAAAGGCGTAATTTGGCCCATCTGGAGGGATGATGATGGCTGGATTGGTGGTTCTAATGGCTGGAGTGGTGGTTCCTGTTGTCGAGTCGGAACTCTCAGCTGCTGAACTGGTAACCCTATCTGTGTACCATTATCCTGAGCTGGTGGGTTGATTGATGTTTTTTGACGAAGATCTGAAAATTCGTCGAAATTTCGTGGTGGGGGATGAGATCTTTCGGAGCTGGAAGTTCGTGAAGTTGGTTGAATCCTCAACTCCTTCAGAACTTGGCACCCACAATAGTTGGCTGGATGTCCTCCCTGGCAGTTAGCGCATGTCGTTGGTGTTTCCCTTGCCTTCATACAAGTTTATAATTTAAAATAATAAATAATTTAGATTAAAAAAAAAATATATATAACATTATTACCACTGTTTTTAAAATAATTGAAGGTTGCTCGTTATAATTTTATTTTAGTTAAGTTTACGATTTTCCCGTATTATTAAATGCAAAACCAATACATTTATTTATCCTAATACAAACATATATCCTAATGAAATTGGAATCTATTGATGCTATTGTACAGCTTATAGGAATCGACTGATTCCTGACATTCCACCTGGGAACGCTGAGAAGCTGTAGGAGGTAGTGTATCGCTAATTTACACGAGAACTACCTTAACCCATTGCATGCGGTTTTGAACTTGAGAGTGAACTTCTGTCCGTTTCCTGCTGCTCTATTAGCACTTCTTGTCTCTCAACTATTCGCCTTGTTCATCCTCTTCCAATTTCCAGTCTTGTTCCATTCCACCGCTAATTGTCGATGATACTTTGCCGGAATATTTAGCTCATCTGGTGATTGTTTTCTAGAGCTTAAAACTTGTTAAAAATATGTTTGGTTTATTATTTTAAAAAATAAATCTTTGTAATCGACGAAAACCAAAAATAATGAATAAAAAGAACAGAATAGAGCCCGAACAATGAACTAAAAAAAAAAAAAAAAAACGTTTGTGCGCCGTCCACCGTCGGCACTTTCTCGGAAATTACTGCAACAATTTTTTTTTTTTATTTGACATAAAAATACTATGGCATACAACGGTGATTCTAAAACCTAAACGTTGACATCAGCCGATTAGTTTTAAAATAGTGACCGAGTAAAAATAATTTTATTTCATAACTCAGTTACTTCTTAAGACCGAGAAAAAGTGTATTAGAGTATTATTACAAAAAAAACGTGAATAATTATTTTTTAAACTGAAATAATACGCCTAAATAAGCCAAAAACTACTTTATTTTTGGAGATTGTGTTGGAGATTTTTTTGGGAAGAATTGTGTTGTTTTAGAATTGAGGCACTCCGACGAACAAAATAAAAACAATTGAAATATTACCTATGAATACTCCGTTATTTTCGGAGATAGAGAAAAAATTCTAAATAGTTGTAGAATCGTTTCACTGCTGTTAATTATAAAAGAGGAAAATAATTTTACCACAACCATATATATGCATATAAACCAGTTATTTTTGAAGATATAGAAACTATGTAAATATTTATAGATTCAGTAGACCGCGATAAACAAAACAAATAAAAATCGATCCATATATTCTATTGTATTAAGAAATATTAACATAAATGATTCACAAGAACGTTTATTAATAATAATTTGCATAAGAGAACATTAAAAACTATATGATATTATTAATTATTCACTGTCCATAAAACCATATTCTTTGATCTCTATCCAAAGTGCTACCACAACATATTCTACAGAAACATAATTTTCTTCAAAAATGTAATTTAAATAGTTCATTTAGAGACCATATGGTGCTTGATAACTATAAATAACCTATATTTTTTCGTCAAAAAGTTTATTAGAATTCAGTCAATTCTTTTGACTAAATTTTATTCTTTTGTTTCAAATTGAAGACTGAAGGGTCCTGAGTCTCCATTGGAAGTCAAAGGTGAGACCTACAGCTGAAATGCTCCCCACCTCAACGCAGTGTGTTGGGGAAAGTGTATTAGGCCTTAATCTGGATGAAACATTACGTGATGCCTGGGCCTTAGTTACTGGGAAGAAAAGGAACTCGCCAGCTGAATCCAGAGATCCACGTAGGCAAAAAACAACAGTTGCAAGAAATGACAAGCCCATTGCAGTTAGAAAACACTTATGCTCCGTTAGAAAATTTAATAGAAGTAGATCAGCCTACCGATAATGCTAGACCCCCCAAAGATAAACCGCCTCCAATACACATTAACGGCATCCAAGACTACCAAGCTTTCGTCACATATTTAGAAAATAAATCGTCTCCGAATTCATTTTATCTTAAAACTACACTAAAAAAGGTAACTGTTTACCCTTCTACCTCAGAAGTATATCGAAAATTAGTAAAAAGTCTTAAGAATTCTGAAGCTGATTTTCATACTTATCAACTTCCTGAAGACAAAAACCACAGGATAGTCATGAAAAACCTCCACCACACTACCCCTATTTTGGAAATAAAAAAAGATATTGAAAAATATGGTTACAATGTTGTAAACGTAAATAATGTGATTTCTAGGTTAAAAAACTCACTCCCAATGATTTTCGTTGACATCTCCAAATCAACCTACAATGAAAAATTTTTTGAGATTCCATCTATATTCTATACACAAATAAGAGTAGAAGAACCAAGAAAAAAAGAGTCATACCACAGTGTATCAGATGCCAGCAGTACGGACACACGAAGTCGTACTGTAACCACCCTCCACGTTGTGTAAGATGTGGTCTTAGCCACGCCAGTGCAACTTGTACAAAGGCAAAGGAAACACCAGCGACATGCGCCAACTGCCAGGAAGGACATCCAGCCAACTACCGTGGGTGCCAAGTTTTGAAGGAGTTGAGGATTCAACGAACATCACGAATACACATCTCCGAACGACCTCATCCTCCATCACGAAATTTCGACGAATTTCCAGATCTCCGTCAAAAAACATCTATCAACCCACCAAAACAGGATAATGGTAAGATAGAGTTGCCAGTTCAGCAGCTGTGAGCTCCGAATCGACACAGAAACCAGCACTCCAGCCACTGGAACCACCACTCCAGCCATTGGGGCCACCAAACCAGCCACGGGAATCATCATCCCTCCAGATAGGACGAAATTACGGATTTCCGCCTTCAAACAACGAACCAACAGGCTCGGGTATGAGGAGGGAAAATACCACAGCAGCTGTCTTCAGGTGAAAATTCATCCCATATTTTACAAATAATTAGAGGGTTGAATAATCTTATTCAGCCCCTTTTGAGCCTTCTCTAAGAGCTCGCTTACTTCACTCAAGCTATGAACACTCCAAGTGGCCCCCAATCATATAATAATAGCCTTATTAACACTCTGACATAAAATAAAGAATTCAAAAATGCTGGACACCATACATAAAAAAAAAAAACCCTGACGAGAAGACGTGCTGCTGGGTACTGTCCTTCCTCATGCCTGACATGTCATTATTTTGTTTATTATTTCATCCTATTTGCTGATTGTCACATACTGCTGACAGGTACAAATCAATAAATGCAGTTAAAAAAAAAAATTGTTCATTTGATAATGAATAGACATTATAAAATAAACATATTATCTTGCTAATTGCACTTTTCGTTACGATAAACTAAAACTCCAAAAAGCGATAAACTCTAAATCGATCACACGGAGATCTTTTAAACATAATTGATAACTCACTCAAATTTCACTCGTACAAAGCAGGGGTCCGCTAGTGAAATTAATAAGACGTACAAAATTAATAGATTTCTTAGCCTAGAGGTCGTAACTCGACCTGTTTCAGTTTTGTCTATGTCCAAAATTGATAGGGACCATGAGATTTCCTTTTTCCAGGGGTATACATTTCTCCATCTAGCCCTGTATGCACGACTGAAGTATCAAAATCTATGACTTCCAGTTTCTCTTGGTATTAATCTCATGTGAAAAGAGAGGTGATATTAATCCGGGTAGGTGAGGCGATGACAAGAGAGACTCCCCAGCGTGGCCAGGTACAAAGCTTGTATTCACTTCTTTGCGGCAGAGGCTTTGTTCTGAATCCTCTCCCCGAGCACGAACAATGAGGAATAATAAGCTTTATTCTCACAAGTGCCTTCCCAATGGCCATAGAGCTTTTTGTACCTCTTCTATGAATTTATTAAACATTTAGGATCCTCTCCTGTTCTTTTATATTTCCGAATAATAGTGCTCTTATTTAAAAGAAAAATTAATAATTGCTGAAACAGTCGAGGTAGCTTTGGAATGGTGATAGTTAATTAAATATTGGATGGATCCATAAGCTCGTTTGGTTAGTTGATTGTAGTGCGAATTATTTTCAAATATCTACGGTTCTCTTTCCTTTATTTCACAATAATGTGTATGTGTGTGTATATATATATATATATATATATATATATATATATAATATATATATATATATATATATTATTATTTACTGAGGTTTTCCAAATTCCACCAGAACCTATTCCATCACCCTAATCCTCTAGCTCAATCCCTATCCAGCTCCACTCATCCATACAACCCACCTAGAAGGTTGAAACGGCAGTGGCCCCGCGACCTTTTGTAAATATATTGGAGTTCTAACACTGGCTAGATTCTCCACTCAATGTGATGTATGTATGAGTGTGTGTATGTGTATATAGGTATAAGTGAATTCTTGACTATTGTATTGATTCATTATTGTGTATATATTTTATTGTAATTTTATGCCATGTAAATATTGTATGAATGTAGTATGTATGATATCTTTCAGCGCTACTATTGATGTCCAAATTGGGACAGATTGTAATTTTGCTCAATAAAAATTGTTGTTGAAAATTAAATTTACTGAGGGGTGTAGGTAGATTCATCATTTGATAATTATTAGATAAATTAAATAAATATTAATAAGCCCTTGTTGGCAAAAGATCAAAAGGAGCCTAAACCTAAATCCATGGGGCCCCCCAGCGATACCTCGGGAAACTTCCTAGACCCCAGGGGCATTTCCCATATTAGCACCGCCTTCCTTTGTCTGATAGCAGATCCGCAAGGTGGTGAGGGTGCGATTTTAGAAGCAGAGAGGTCAGTCTTATTCCAACCACGAGAGTTGAAGTTCCATCTAAAAGAAGAGCAGAGGTCCGTCGGGGGTCAGGAGATAACAGCTGGAGGATGAAGCCGAGAAGGGGCGCCTAAGCCTGATTCTACCTTCGCCAGCCGCCCAAGTGTTTAAAGGTATTTGTCTGGTTGTAATATTTAAATAGCAACCTAATGAAGTTGGGCAGCATCGCTTGTTTGTTTAATAAATAAATAAATAAATAAATAAATAAATTCTTTATTATTCTGGGACAAGTCCCTTTAGAATAACATCTACATAACATGTAAATTGGACTTAGGAGTCTTAGAGAAATTAATTATTTATAAACAATTTGACTAGAACTAACAGAAAACAGACATATGCAAATATGTTGAAAATAGAATAAAATAGAGTCAATTACAATTTTATTCTGACTGGATGGTCATGAGATGAATGAATAAGCGGGATTTGAATACAGGAAGAGAGTTGGAGTGACGGATAGAAAGAGGAATAGAATTCCATAGGATTGAGGATCGGATAAGGAACGATCTGTCAAAATGTGCAGATTGGTGGGCCGTTGTGTATAAATCTGAAGGCCTAGAGCGTGTACAGCGGGAATGGACAGAGGATTTGAATTGTAAAAGGTTGAAAATGTATGATGGACGCCGGGATTGAGTAACTTGGTATAGGAATGATGCAAGGAAATACTTCCGACGATTGGAAGGATAAAGCCACTTCAACTCGCTATAAAATTCGGAGACGGAGGTGTATCTCGGGACCCCGAAGATAAATCGAACAAAGCAATTAATGAGGCGTTTTATTTTTACTTCGAGATCCCCAGAAACACAACCGTATACGGTACAGCAGTAGTCGAAGTGGGGGAATATTAGAGAGGTAACGAGGAGCTTCCGGGTTTCGTACGGGAATAGGTGACGAAGGGAATTCAGTCGCTTTAAGGTATAAAAGGTGCGGCGGGAAATTTCGGAAATATGGTTCTTGAAAGAGAGGGTTTGATCAAAGGTTACTCCCAGATTCCTGACGGTCGGATAAAACTTTATAGGGTTACCATTTAGGAAGAGGGTTGGGATATGTGGAACAGTTTTCAAGAAGTGATGGGATCCTATTACAATGGCCTTTGTTTTTTCAATATTTAGTTTTAGTTTGTTGACTACAGCCCAGTGACTTATTCGATCTAAGTCCTCTTGTAGTCTTTTTGTTGCTGGTAATAGGTCGGGAGGTGGGAAGGAAAGGTAAATTTGAAAATCGTCTGCATAGAGCTGGTATTTAGCGTGATTAATATGGAGAGGCAGGTCATTAATATAAATAGCAAATAGGGTAGGAGATAGAGACGACCCCTGTGGGACACCGCAGGAAAGGGGCAAGGTTGAGGATGGGGGCTGGTCTGGCACTACTACGTACTGAGAACGATCGGAGAGAAAGGATTGAAACCAGCGCAAAGCACTGTTGGATACTGGAAGATTTTGGAGTTTGGTAAGAAGGATGCTATGGTCAACGGTGTCAAACGCCTTTGAGAAATCGAGAAGGATAAGAATTGTTATTTGTTGGCGATCAATGGCAGTTTGGAGGTCTTGTGTTATTTTAAGGAGAGCGGATTGGGTAGAATAACCAGATCGAAAACCGGATTGGAGAGGACTAAGAAGGGAGTTTTCTTCTAGGAAATTTGAGAGTTGGGTTTGAACAAGGCGTTCGAGCGGTTTTGAAAGATTGGAGAGAAGAGAAATAGGACGGAAATCTTGCGGTGAGGTAGGATTTAGTGGTCGGACGAGGGCAGTTTTCCAGGAAGAAGGAAAAATTGAATTTTGTAGAGAGAAATTATATATATGATAGAGTATGGGTATGAGGGATGGGAGGCTGGAATTTATTAATTTTACAGGGATATTGTCAGGTCCATAGTCATTGGTATGGGATTTTGAGATTGTAGCAAGCAGCTCGTCGTATGAAACATGAGAAAAAAAGAAACTGTCAGGATTAAACCTTCGGTAAGTAATGTCAGGAGCTATTGAGGAATTAGAAGCTGAGGAGATGTAATGATTATTGAGTTCGTCAGACGTGATTTGGAAAGAACTAAGGTTATTGGATTCAGGGAAGGACAATTTACGAAGAATTTTCCATTTAGATCTAGAATCGGGAGCTTCGGAAAGGACAGAATGGATATGGAGAGATTTAGCACGTCGTACTGCGGATTGGGTTTCGTTTCGAAGTCTCTTGAAAGACGCATAATCATCTTGCTGACGAGTACGTCGAAATTTGCGTCTTGCCGCTTCTCTTCTTT
Source organism: Piezodorus guildinii (assembly GCA_023052935.1). NCBI lineage: Eukaryota > Metazoa > Arthropoda > Insecta > Hemiptera > Pentatomidae > Piezodorus > Piezodorus guildinii. Next base: position 123,232,279 of record CM041296.1, on the reverse strand, counting down.
TCATCATTGTCTTTATTTCTGGGGTCAGCCAAGGTGCAGTAGGACGGCGTAAGGTTCTGGTTTTTAACGGAGCATGGGTGTCTAATATGGATCGTAGGTTTGAGGTGAGAAAGGAGACCTTAAGATCAATGGAGTTGTAGGAGTATAGATAGTCCCAGTGGATGGAGTCAAGATCAGGTTGAAGGGAAATAAAGTGTATATCTCTGGCAAGTTTAAATGTAATGTCCCTCAGTATTCTCAGACATAGTGTAAATAAATTGTATATGTGTAAGTTGTTTTTAAATAATAATATCATTTATTGAAACTTGTCTCATTTAATCTTTCCCTGAATACCACCTATTATGATTAGTGAACACGATACCTTTAGAAAAGAAATCTAATATTTTCACTAAATATAGTTTATTTACTGATTAAAGGTATCAATTAATATAGTTTTTGAATGTACCGCTGCCTTAAAAAAGGAGCCGGTCAAAAACATATATTGTAATTACGTATGTTCAAAAATCGGAATTGAAATTTACGAAATTCCCTTCGTATTTATTTCATGCATAGTGAGTGAAAAAAGTATTCGTTCTTATAGTTTTATTTCCTGAAAAATAAAGCTGCTCAATTAGTTTTTTGAACTTAAATCTTCTGAATGAATAAAAATCATTGTGCATTTATTATGAATGTATTATCAGGATTGAAGAAAATTATGATTCTTGAAATCCAAACAACTTAAGTTGAACATTCAACTTTCAATAAAGTATTGGAGAGAGTAAAGAAAAAAATACCATTTTTTAATACTTAAGATATTTATTGATATTTCTTTCTCTTTCATTTTAGATGTTTTCTTATTTTTTTTTTTAAACAAACCGATATATTCCCATCATTATCAGGTTCTAAAACCTTACAAACATAATGTCCGAAATTCTCAGCGTTTTTTACAAATACTTTAATAAGTAAAAAGTCATAATTTATGGATAATGATTCAAATCCAGGTTCATCTTCAGGTGTGCATGACAACACCAATTCAGCATTACTGCCTTGCAAATAATATTCATCTGATGTGTAGGTATATTTAATAATAAAATAAGATGGTTTATTAGGTCTCCCATAGTTTGAATACGTTTTAGCGTAAGTTATGGTTAAGTTTAATTAAGTAGGGGCTTGGCCTGAGGTAGCTGCTTCTTGTGAATTATCCCAGGCCCAGGTCGCATTATGAAATTATTCAGGAATTAATGATTGTAGGCGAGAAATGGTCCTTGTTTCATAGCTCGCCTTACTTACGACCTCACAAAACTTGGAAATAATTTTGGAAACTGGGGCTCATGTCCCCTTACATAATTCGACGTTGGCGAGCTTTGCTATAAAATATTTGGTTGTCAGTCTCTAGGTCACCAGAACACTCTAGGTGCAGCTGCTGTAACATAGAATTTCGAAAGCTGCTTATTTATCTGTACTGTGCATATGTATTTTTTTAAACCTTAATGTATTTATTCACATTACATAATAACTTTACATAAATGGATCATAATAACTTCTGGATTTGCCCCTTAATCACCTTCAATACACTACCGCAATGCTTTTCAATCATGCTGGTCAAATATCGCTAATCCGCCGTGATTTATTGTGATGTACTTATTATTAAATAAACATTTTTATAAATATTAATTTACAACTTAATTTAAAACGTTTTGTAAATTTTACGTTGAAATAAATTATTTATCTCATGAAATTTACTGTTTTATTGTATACGTTTTATATCAAAATACTGAAGCAGAGAAATAAGTAGTTTATTTTCGTATAATTTGACAATGCCGGTAAAAAAATTAAGACAACCTATCGTTTTGTTAAATTATTCTTTATTTTATTTTATTTTTTATTTTTTTTTTTTGCAGTGTGTACATTTTTTCTCTTCGTGTACTTTGTGGGTCACCACACCTAATTCAATAGAAAATTCATTCTTATTAACTGTTCTTTAATTAAAAAAAAACAAAAAAACTTACCTTTGCAGTGAACTTCTTAAAATATTTGCAGTCGATAAATCGATTAATCAAATTATGAATTAAATTTAATTTCTTAATTACCCTTAGCAGACTGGAAATAAAGCTTCAGGGCACAAAAATCACTTTATTTATCATTATCAGTAATAATTAGATTTAATTAAATTATATTTTTGTTATTTACCTTTCTAATACATAAATAGAAAATTTGTTTATAAATACAATTAATAATAAGGTATCTATATTTTATTTAGGTATACATAGAGATTATTCATGATGTATTAATTTAAACCATAGATGGTCTTAAACCTTTGACAGGCTCTGTATATAATATATAACTAAATACAATTATATATGATATAAGAACACATTTAAATAAATACTGGGTTGTGTTTTATATCAAACTAGGGTCTCTTTAAACTGAAATAAAATACTTATTTCTTCGCTCGTGTGCTTTAATTTAAAAATGAATACCGTAAAAGCGTAAATTTCAAGAGAAAAATAATCAATTTCAAGCCACTGATAATTGAAAACAACAGCCGCAGTTATTTAATGAAGAGAATAGCTGGTTTTCCAATTTCATTTTATAAATAGAATTGTAAATTTTCCTTTTGATATTATTTTAAATGACATATGTAATTTAGATATTTAATTGAAACACGGACGTCACTTCTTTCCATTTCAACGATTCTTTACCTAAATGTAATCGAAACGAATTTTATTTTAATTGAATTTTTATATATTTGTATTTATTCAATATTATATTTGTTTCAAAGAAAAATCGAAGGTTGCTGGGATACTTGTCTAAGGAGGTAAGGGGTTTGGAGTGGAAACGTAAAATTTTGGCAAAAGATGTGTGTCAGATAGTGGAGGGTAGTTTGAAAGGCGGGAGGGTAAGTTATATCGTGAAAAGTCAAAGAATAAGTCCAAAATTATTGAAATCCATATCAAAATCAACGAATCCTCCAAAAATCTTAAAGCTTTCTAGCTCTCTTAGCCACCTATCAAGATTATACCTGTATTTATACTGACGCGTCTAAACATCTAGATAAAGTCCGCTGTTCTGTCGTTTTACCTAATGAGACCGTTCGGTACAGTCTCCCTTCCATTTATTCGGTATACAAGTCCGAGCTTTTTGCTCTTTACCTATCGTTGACTTTAATTGAAGACTTAGCCCACAGTCAGTTTCTAATTTGCAGTGACTCCTATTCGGCTCTCCAGGGAATCCAAAATTTTCATTATTCAGGAAATCAATTAATATTTCACATTTCGAATTTTATATTTAAAACAAAAAGAAAAATTATATTTCTCTTGGTGCCAAGCCACATAGGAATTACGGGGAATGAACTGGCTGACCCAGGCGCAAAAGAAGCAAGTTCCATCTTTCCTATTCCCAACGTCAAGACGATACGGACTGACTTCAACTCAGCCATACAGAAGCAATGCAAAGAAGCATGGTGCACCTTTTGGTCTAAGGTTCCGGAGAACAACAAGTTAAAGCGAAACTTCGGAGTTTCGCGACCACTACCCCAGATAGTTGGACTACGCAGAAAGCAGTCAATAATAACACGATTGAGAATTGGACACACTAGACCGACACATGGGCACCTGCTTGAAGGGAAAACTCCGCCGAGATGCCTGCGCTGTGACTTAGAGCTAACTGTGGAACATGGAATGCCCACTGTATAGTTCAAGCAGAACATGGCCACGGGAAGTTCAGCGTCTCCTCAAAGCCAACAGGTGCTATTTTGGCCTCAGAAAGCACCTGAGAAGTGCCTACCTCACCCGTCGCACAAAGTGCCTTTTGTATAAGACCCTCATTTGGCCCGTCTTAACTTATGGATCTGAGACGTGGACCCTCACTGGTAAAGAGGAGAGGGATATCCTCATATTTGAAAGAAAAATCTTAAGAAAGATATTTAGGCCAGTTATGATCGGGGAAAGCTGGAGGCGAAGGACAAACTTGGAGATCTACCGGATCTATGGCGAAGCTGATGTGATGAGGTTAATCAGCTTAGGAAGACTGCGATGGGCTGGTCACGTAGTACGGATGCCAGACGATGAAATTCCCAAAAAGCTACTGGATGGGAGGCAAGGGGAAGAGGAAGACCTCGGCTTAGATGGGAGGACACCGTTGCCAGGGATGCTCTTCGCCTGCTTGACGCCCGCAACTGGCGAGCGGCTGCTCAAGACCGAACCACCTGGCGAAGACTTATTGAGGAGGCCAAAGACCACATCGGTCTGTAGCGCCACGGATGATGATGATGAGAACATTGCCTCTTCTACAAAGTTATAAGGAAACAATGGACCAAAAGAATCAAGAAAGTTTGTTCATTTTTATGAAAAAAAATAAATTGTACCCATCTCTGTAAACAGTTTATGACCACGGTGCCTCTAACCTTTGTTGTTGTACATGGCACCTAAAACTGTAATCAAATAAATAAATATTATATTTGTTGTGAATAAATGTTTAATAAATAATTGAGGTTTCTTAAAAACTTTTGCTAATTAAGAAAACTATATTGTATGAGGAAACCCAGACATCGTTATAGGTTTGTGTATTTCGCCGACAAAAGGAAATTCTGATCTCAAAGCTCCTTTATGCTACCGACCTCGAGACATGTATTGTGACATATATTATTCAACTAGGACAGCTTACAACTTCCTTTGCTTTCATCTTAGGCTACCTAGTAATCGCTATCCTGCGAAGTCCGATATTTCACACTATAGAGTAAATGTTATTAGCATAATCCACACTGCATATCAACCTGATAAATGGAAAACGTGGAAGCCTTTGGTAAGTTCGAAATCCCTCGGTACAAAATCATAATTATATTGTATATTCCTCATTTGCTTTGATCCCCCCCTCATTATACTTAATTACTTTGCTAATTAATTATAATAAATGATTGTTGTGAGATAAGTGATACATCATATAAAATGAAATCTTCTCTCTCTCTCTCTCTCTCTCTCTCTCTCTCTCTCTATATATATATATATATATATATATATATATATATATATATATATATATATATATATATATATATATATATATAGTTTGTGATGGAGACGCATTGGAAGATTGTTTCCATTTTTTTGCTCGATGTCCCGCATACCATTACAATAGAACCCGATTTATGCCCGTATTAAATTATGTGCGTATTGATGACTTTTATGAAATTCTTGCGAAATCCCACGTAATAGACCTGAAATCATTATTTATTTTTGTCACAGAAAATCTTAAAATAAAATTTCAACATCTTTCTTCTCAGTATATTAATCACTCTTAAATGTTTCGGGATTTGTTAGTAATTTGTAGGGATTTAGTATTTGATTTAGTACTATTATTTTTACATTATTTATTGATATTCTTATATTTAATTCATGTTATTGTATATGTTGGAGGAAATTAATCATAAATATAGCAGCACCTTTATGCTTATTGCTGTATATGTGTTTTGTTGTTTTAAATATTTATACGAATTGTGATTAATAATGTATATTTGCTGGTGATAAATTTATTAATTGTGCTGTGCCAGCCAGCTCTATTTGTATGGGGTTTGCCATAATAACAAATAAATAAAGTTATTATTATTATTATTATTATTATTATTATTATACATATAGAATAATACCTCTATTTTTGGTTTCCACGAACTTCTTCTATACTGGACGAATTTCGATACGGTTTTAACCTTTAACTATATCATCAAAAAATAATTGTAATATAAACGTATAATATGCCCTTAGAAAACGCAAGATTTTAGAAAAGTTTATACGCAATCAAAAAAATCTTACTAGTTAATATATAAAGATTTGTTAGCCCATAAACTTATGAAAATATGTTATTAGTAAAAAGGTAGGTTATTATAGTTCAATGTTGCCACCCTCGTACAGTATCGCACAAGTATATTATTTCATTAAGTACGCAATATTACATACTAAATCGTAACTAAGTCGTTAAAATAAAAGTTATGTTTTCATAAATCTATAAATTAACATTGTTATAAATTATATATATATATATATATATAAAAATGTTATAAATTAACATTGTGTCTGTCTATCTCATTTGGATTTTGTCAAGATATATTGGTTGTCGTAATGTGGAAGTAATATTTTGCCAATTAACTTGTTTTTTTCGAGTAGAATTTTTCAAATTATTTTATTTAAAACCAATTCAGAATATATTAACTATACCAAAAACGTATTATAAAATATTGGACGAACTAAAATTATGCTAAGAAGTGTTACCCTAACCTATATTCCACACTGAGAGAACGGACAGATAGATATGTTAAAAAAAAATCAATGGACGGTACGACATTTACAATAATGGCATTAGACTTTCTATGGATGCCTTCCTTCTCTTGTATCCAGTTCTCAAGCCATTACATCTTATTCCTAATTCTTACATTATATATTCACTTAGATGAATCGAAATTTAAATATAAAGTTTATTTTTTACAACAAATTGAATATAAAGTAATTAGAACTGTGCTCGGAATCGTGTTGAATTAAAAAATCGTTAAATATTGTCGTATGTTGGTTTCTAATCAAGACTTATTATATCAAAAGCAAACACTTGATTTTACTTTAAATTACCTATGTATAAAATATATAGTAAGGGAAATTGTCGCGATAGTGAAAATTTTCATATTTCAGTTTTCAATGGAAATACAAGTTAAATACCACGCGTTTGAGTGTTGTAAGTGGTAAAAACGAAAAGTAAAATATACTTTCTCATCACATTTTTAAGCACGAGACAAGTCAACACTGGAAGCATTAAATTAATTTGTTGTTTGTTTAATCTGACCCTTGTCGAATACAAATGTCGTTCGGTCCTTTGAATTGTAATCTTATTTTTTAATTCTTTTATCCATCGAAATGATTAAAAAATGTGACTTCAGTACTTCTTTCTGATTGAATAAACAATAGATCAAGCTTATTTATTTTTTATCTACAGTTTTTCTCAGTCAGGGATTTATCGAGTTTGCAGACTAGTGGGTGTGTAGATAATGTATAGAAGGAAAAGAAAGAAAGAATTAAGCTACTTAAAATTTATTTAATCATCTATGCTGAATACTTTTGTACATTCCTAACTTTCCTCATTCTAAGCAATATACCTGCTTAACCCTTTTAATGCTGGACGAAAAAAGAGTGCTTATGCAAAGATAACCGACCAAATTTGAAAAATATGCACCGATTTTCAATAACTTATAAGCTTATAAAAACCAAACTACAAATGATATTTGCATGCTTAAAATTTCCTAGTGTTCGAGATAAAATGGAGAACCAAGCAATGATAATGATTCTCCAATATCAATTGAAAATAAAATGAATAACACAATTATAAATAATGTAAAAATTGAGCTCTTTGTATCACAAACAGTTCGACTATGGACCTAGAAGAGTGTCTGGTGCCGAGTGTCCACCTTATCGCTCCAGCGTAAACAGAGACTCAGCACACTCCGGTATATAATGTGTGAAATGTCAGACCTAAATAGGTTTACACATTCTTTGTCAACGAAATATGACCATTTACAAACAAATCAGATCATTTATAAACTTATTTAGAGATAAAGTTTTCTCACAATGCTAAGAATAACAAGTAGCAAACGACGATATATCACCCGGCGCTAAAAGGGTTAATGGTACACCATAGCGACAAATGTTATACAACAAAAATAATTGTTCACTAAAATTATTTTATGGAAACTTCCGACAAATTTTCAATCCGAATAAAACCACCAGAGCAAGAACGTGGTTGAAAAAGCCTCGATTTTTAAAGTGTGTTGTAAACACGTCGCTTCTTTTATTCAAACCATTATAGCTCCTAAACTTTACATCCTTTGAAGAAATATTAGAGAAAAATATATTTTCCTTTGATTCCTGATGTTGTAACTGCCTGCAAATTTTCCATCCAAACAACACAACACTACTAGCGTGGGTCTAACGTGTAACATTTTGATTGTGAACAAAAACGTTACACCGTCCAAAAAAAAGAAGAAAGATTATTATAGTTCCCAAATGGTTGGTTATAGTTGGTTATGGTTAGAGTATTGGAATAGGTGCTCAACCTATTGGTTATTAGCACCGAATAAATTTGTAATAACTGACTTTTTTAATATTTTTTTTTCTTTTGATTTATTTATTTTTCCTTCTATTTTTTTTATTGTTTATTTATTTTTTGACACATTCTAAATTAGTGAATTTATTTCAATTTTTATTTTTATTTATTATTATTTTTTTTTTCTTATTGTTCCGGGAGCAGAGAACATTCTTTGTCGAACCTGATCAGTGAACTAACTGTTTCACTAGAGTCCTTCATGCTCTCACTCAACAATCTTGCTAGATTAAGCTTATCTATTTGTACATGGAATTCGGGGCAGTTCTCAATTCTATGTTTTATTGAGAGAGGCACTCTACACAAGTCACACATTGGTACTGGCTGCCTGAGGATGAGTTGGAATGTGTGTCTGCCATGTCCGATGCGGAGTCGCACCAAAGCAGTTTCCTCGCGGCGATTACTTCGCAATGATGTATTCCATGGATCAGGCGATTGCTTGATATGTCTTAATTTATTGGTGTTGTCAAGTTCTGACCTGAAAGGTAATTTTTTACGTCTTCCTTGATGTAAGTTGGGTGGATTTGGACGTTTGATAATGCAGCTTCTTTCGCAGCCCGATCCGCTTCTTCATTATCATCAATGCCTACGTGAGATGGAATCCGCAAGAACAAAGTTCTTTTTTTAGTATTTTTAAATCTCCCACATATTTTCTGATTTTATTAATTAGTGGGTTATCAATGCAAATGGTATGAAGGCTCTTCAGGGCAGAAAGGGAATCAGTGCAAATAATGAACTTTGACTCATCACGTGACCTAAGTTACAAACAGTACGTATATAACAAAAAAAAAAAAAAAATCATCTCTACAACCCATGAAGGGTCTTGAACGCAGAACATATAGATACTATCTCTAGGCCAACGGCCGTACAACTTGGTGATTTGGCCGAGGTCACACTCAGCCGCCGGGTTTATCTCCATTTTTGTGTACCCACTTTATAGAGGCTAGGTTTGGCCTAGCAGGGTCTCTATCCCTAGGATCGCCCTCTGGCTGAAATAATAGATAACAGTAGACTAGTGCTCTATCCCCTAGACAACACAGCTCCCTACAAACAGTTTATCGCTGAAATTATTCTCTATTAAATTCCTGATGTTGGATCTGTTGGAAAATTTTTGATCCGAGCAAGACCGACAGACCTAGAGCGTTTAATAAATGTAGCTAAAGGGGACTTTTTATTGAAACCAATATAACTCCTAAACGATAGGTCCTAGCGAGAAATGTTATCCTACTATATTATTACCCATTAAATTGTTGATGATTAACTAGACCTAACTGGGATGGCAAAGTGGGGAGTTCCGTGATAGGTGATTGTGTACAGGAAGAATGAACCTTAGATATAACATTATGTATATAAGTCATCCAGAAAGTTTTAGGTTAAGAAAATCTACTTAAGTGGAAGCTCCTCAATAAAAAAAAAGTTTAAATATAATTATATAAATATAATAATTATATTATTAATAATTAATAAAATATAATAATAGATCTGAAAGCACAGTACCAATGGAACTCAGAGCCGAAAATTGGATCAGCCAATAGAAAAAAAAATCTCTTCAAAAATCTGTTTACCCACTGTTACCTTTTCATGCACCCACCTGCGGTAATTGTAAAATCGTTCCCCAAACTGTTCTACATCTATTGTTAGAATGTCCACTATTCCAATTAACAAGGCGAAAACTTAAATTGACGGGAACCCTAAAAATACAGTGTAAAAAAACTATTTAGCTGTTTAAAAGAAATTAAATATTACAGCCAAATCTAATAAGCCTGTTGCCAATCACTCCTTAGAGTTGAGGCAAACGAGAAAATAAAAAGTATAAAATAATAATAAATATATTATTATTAAAAATATTACTAAGTAAAATTTATCTATTACATAAGCCGTGCAAATTTAGGAGAGTTTTGGACTTCTCCTCCCTTAGCGTCTATTTCACGATCCTCCACGTGGACATTGCAAATTTATACAGACCTTGCTCTCGACACAAGTGCCTAAAATGACTGGAACAATGTTTGGAACGAGCTGGTTGAGCTCCTTTCAGAATATCAAGTTCTCTGAGGTGAATCACCTCAGTCTCTGACCATTCAATTTGACCAAACTGTTGCAAGGCTCTTGAACATTTAAGCCCTTTTAGACTATTCCTGTAAACCTGAAAACCATTGATTATGAAATTGATGAAACGAGTTTAATTAAAACCATTTGAGCCATTTATAGAATATAATAAAATATGTAATATTATTGTAATATGTATGTAATGATCTGTTATACATAGTGGAACTTAGTCGATTTTGGCGAATAAGGGTTCGTTTTGCTTGACTTATTCGTTACATTCACTGACATACAGATTTATTTCATTCTGGTTAGCTGGTCCTGTGTATCGTAAAACGTAAGCCTTCAAATTTTTGGGGAAGAGGATACAATTTTTTTTCTTGGCGGATTAAAATTTTTTATAATTAATAATAATAAACCATAACCATAGTTGAGTTACGAAATAAATTCAGTATTTACAACAAACACTCATGAAGTCGAATCGCATAAAAATATAAAATAAAATAAATGAAATATATACAAAACATAAACCAATAAAAAAAAAAACCTATAATGAAAATAGATGGAAAATAAATGAGGAAGATGATCTATCAGATAGTATCTGACACAGTGGGTCTTCTATTTTTTTTTTTTTTTATTATTATATCCGGTATAAATTTAATTAGAATAGGGATCATAAACGAGTAACTGACATCGCGAAGGATCGGGACCACCATTTTCCTTCGAAGAATAGCACATCCAAGGATTTTCCACTCCTTTTAAAAAATCCTAGAGAGCGACTTTATCTAGTAGGTAGAGTACTAACCTACTGTTCTCCGGGTCCAGAGTTCGAACTTCGGCTAAGGCAGAATTATTTATTCTGTTATTTCAGCCATGGACCGACCCTGGAGTATGGAGACTCTTTAGGGGCACACCCAGCCTCTAAAATGTGTGTATCAAAAAATTTGGGGGAAAAAAAAAGAGGCTGAGCGTGATTTAGGCCTTCACGTTTTTGCATCTACGTTGGCCGTAAAACAGTACGAATCTCTACAAGTACTGAACGCTTGGTCATTTATAGGATTTTTTATTACCATTTTTTAAAACATCATAATGTTATCAAATTACTGGTAATGTAGTAAATTAATTTATTTTTAAAGATGATATGAAACGTGGTTTGTTTTTATTTATCATTAAATTAACAATTCAATTTTAAATGGAATATTCATTTTTTTTCTTGAACAACCGTAGAAAAGTTGTATGTCTTAAAAATAATATATTCCTGAATTCTATTACTACGAGGAAATAATATAAACTTTTTGTGCCTTAAACGATTTGACAGTGAGGTACTCGTTTTGACTGATGGCCCCTTTGAGACAGGCTATCTGCTGGTGACAGCTATTGTCAGTGGCGGTAGTTGCATTTTCTGTCTCCCGTCTGCTTCTCTGTTAACTCTACCCATTCTGGTCCGCTTCATTATGGGACTTCATTCCAGGTCGTTTTCAATTATCCTTTGTATAAGAAACCAGAAATATAAAGTGCATCAATCATAGCTATTTTAGGTTTATCGAACACCTAGTTCGCGAACATTTACCTTTTGAATCCCCATATCCTTGAAACAAAGTAAAAAAAAAAAAAGTTTCTTTCTATTTTTTTTTTTTTTTAACTTCAGAAAATTTTACTCTTGTTTATACTTATATTTAATCAGGCATTTGTTTCTTCCAGTCAATTTTTATTATTTTAAAAACTTCTTTAATTATCAACTTATTATTTTTTCAATCAAATTCATAATTTTTTCAATCAAATTCATAATTTTTTCAATCAAATTCATAATTTTTTCAATCAAATTCATAATTTTTTCAGTCAATTTCATAATTTCTTGTACCCATTTTATAAAGTTAATTTAATGAGGTTTTGCTACCAAGAACTTAACATTTTTATTAAATCTCGTTGTTTTTTATCCATTTATCGTCACTTTATGTTACTGTGCTTAATCCGACGGTGCAGCGGGAGTCCCTAAGTTTTGCCTACCCAGGTTTACTCTTAAGTAAACCTGGGTGGCAAAGCTTAGGGATTTTTTACGAGTTCCACTTATTAAATCTTTTAAGAGTCATCTGTGGTGCACAAATATAGGAGGATCTGCTAGTTTTTGACTTGCGACCTTACGCATAGAAGGCTGTTATGCTAGCCACTACTCCACGGGTGACCCTAAATGCATTCAACAAGGTGTTTGAATCTGCCGGGTTTAAACACGTGACTTTGGACATATTAATCTTTAACTCCTTGCTGAATACATGCAGGGTCACCTGTGGAGTAGTGGCTAGCATAACAGCTCTATATGCTTAAGGTCGAAAGTTCAAAACCAGCATATGGCCCTATATTTGCTTTTAGGGAGTAAAAATCCTTGGTTATTTCGTCCTTTAAAAGAGGCTGGCATAACAGCCTCTTTTAAAGGACGAAATAACCAAGGATTTTTACTTCCTAAAAGCAAATATAGGGATGGCCTATGGATACATATGGATGCTGGTTTAGAACTTTCGACCTTAAGCATAGAGAGCTGTTATGCTAGCCACTACTCCACAGGTGACCCTGGATGTATTCAGCAAGGAGTTAAAGATTAATATGTCCAAAGTCACGTGTTTAAACCCGGCAGATTCAAACACCTTGTTGAATGCATTTAGGGTCACCCGTGGAGTAGTGGCTAGCATAACAGCCTTCTATGCGTAAGGTCGCAAGTCAAAAACTAGCAGATCCTCCTATATTTGTGCACCACAGATGACTCTTAAAAGATTTAATAAGTGGAACTCGTAAAAAATCCCTAAGCTTTGCCACCCAGGTTTACTTAAGAGTAAACCTGGGTAGGCAAAACTTAGGGACTCCCGCTGCACCGTCGGATTAAGCACAGTAACATAAAGTGACGATAAATGGATAAACAACAACGAGATTTAATAAAAATGTTAAGTTCTTGGTAGCAAAACCTCATTAAATTAACTTTATAAAATGGGTACAAGAAATTATGAAATTGACTGAAAAAATTATGAATTTGATTGAAAAAATTATGAATTTGATTGAAAAAATTATGAATTTGATTGAAAAAATTATGAATTTGACTGATAAAATTATGAATTTGATTGAAAAAATTATGAATTTGACTGAAAAAATTATGAATTTGACTGAAAAAAGCTATATATAATCGACGTTTTGTTTTTTTAAAATCTATTTTCAAGATTATTTATTACTAAGTCATATTTATTCTTAATATTGTAACAATATGCTTCGTGCTATCTACATGGAATACTTTAAGCCGATAGATTTTTAAAAATAAAATGACTTAAAACAACAAACTCGGTTCGGTGGCTCGGTGGGGAACTTATTCCGAGAAAGTTGGTATTTGCTGATTCGGCTGGTAGGCGTCCGAAAGGTAGGCCGAAGCGTCGATTGGAGGATTGCGTTATGGCTGATCTTGGGGGCTTGGGCTTGAACGGAGAACATTGGACGAGTCTGTATAGACGGAATGTGGTGGTATCGGCATCGAACCTTCGGGTTCGGTAAGCCTATCGTTATTATTATTATTAAAACAACAAATGCTTAAATTCAAACTCATTACAAATAGGGATTCGTACTATTTTTATGCTAACGGGCTTGCATGGAAGTGATCAGGCCGTGCCCACGTTCAACCTCCAGTTAATTTTCTTTGTTGAACTTGAGTGTTGATTATTTTATTTATTTATTTTATTTGTTCTTGATTTCATTAATTATATCTCTATTTATGCTGGACACATAGAGTGAATAACTTATTTTAGCACTGATACCCATTGCTCTTGTATGTTTCGATTTTATTATTTCTTAATTAAATAAATAATTTTTATAACCTTAATGCATACTTAATACATCCACAGTCTCCTTCAATTTAAATACTCAGTTCACTCTAAACCAAATCGCGCCATTCTGACCTTTAAGTTCCCTCTCACTTAACTAAAACTTTTGATCGTTCCTTTATCATCTGCTCCACTACATTCTGGAATTCACTGCCAACCCGTATTCTTCATTCTGCTTATTTATCCTTATTTAAATCCCAAGTTTTCCAATATCTTCTGTCATCCCAAATAGACGATTAGCAATTGTGATATTTCAATTCTAGATATTCAACATCGAATAGACGAAAAAAAAGTTGTGTACCGCCCAAATTTTAATTTTGTTTTCAATATGTTTATTTTTTTATGCTGTTTAACATAAGATTTTTTTATATGATTATTTTTTTATTTAATTTTTTGTATAATATTTCTCCTTAGTTCACCATTGTAATAATTAATTATGTTTCTTTTTTCTGTGGGCCTACTTCAATTGTACATACTTGTTATTCTTAACGGACCCAATTCCATAACATTTTTTTTTCGATTCTAAATAGTTTTCATTTAAAGTTTCTGAATTCTACTGCAAAAATAAGAAGGCACCGCTACCGTAAAATCAAAAAGGAAAATTGGAATAAGTCAGAAAGCAAAAAGTTGGCTAAAATTCGAAATACCTGCGAGAGCTACTACTCCAAGGGAGCCAATAAGCCAATTAAAGTTAATGGTCCATTTTAACAACATCTCTAATAATAGGACCTACTTTTTTTTCTTTGTTTATGTTTTCTTTATTCATACTGATTCATGACCGATAAAAATGTACACTTCTTCAAAATAATCCAATTTAATAAATTCCTAATCCAACTGACATTGACAAGTTTAGCAATTCAAAAAAATAATAATTTAGTTTCCCAAAAAAAAAAAAAAAAAAAATTTAAAAAAAATAGGTAATAAAAAAATGATTTAGCTTCAACTATAAAAAATTTAAGTTTAAATATTTTAAGGAAATTTCCATAACTATTCAGATTAATTCACCATGATGTTTAACTTCTCTTTTTAATATAACTTATTTTATCAAATCAATTATTTCTAACTCAACATAGCTCATATACCAACATCTCTATTTAAAACCAGAAAATTGCAAAGATTAAAATAATTTAAAATTTTCAATAAAGAATTAGTTCACAATGAACATTTAATGTGAATCATAAAAAACAAAGCTTATAGGCACAATTGAAAAATATTTATAAAAACAAAATTAATAAATTACAAATATAATTAGCTTATGTAAAATTAATGAGGATATAATAGCAATTTATAAATAAATTTAAGTACAAACTCACCAATTATAGGTCAAGCCAATTTTTTTTTTAAAACATATTAATTAAAGCATACATTTTTAATAATATTTATCATTAGAAATTAATAAAAAAAATATAATATAATGTTTAAAATACTTACAGATATATGTTTGTTCCTGTTCTTTGCTTAGATTGGTAAATAAATAAATTTCCTCTATTTATACTGGACCTATGGAGTTCATGGTTTCTTAAAGCACTAATACTTCTTTGCCCATGAATGTTATGATTTTATTATTTCTCAATAAACGAATTAATTATTGTATTCAATCTCAATACATAAATTGTATCAAAATTATCCTATTTCTCCAACAAAGATAAGAAAGTACCCCTACCTTAAAATCAAAGAAGTAAAATTTGAAATAAACTCCCAAAGCAAAAATGATAAACGTTGGCTAAAATTCGAAATTACAGCGAGAGATACTACTCCAAGGGAGCTAATGGGCCAATTAAAGTTAATGGTCCATTTTAACAACATCTCTAATAACAGGGCTCCGTGTCCTCTCCCAAGGGTGAGTGATGGTCGGTCGTTATTCCAGATGTTAGTCTCCGCTATCAATCCCACTTATCATCTTTATCAAATTAGTTGAGGTGGCCCTTTTGGGTTAGTATGTTTTTATATACCATTTTTTTGTTTATTAAAAAATACCACAGACTATAGTATGGGTAGAATAATTTACTGACATCACACCGTTTTCACTTATCTCACTTTTTGATAAATTTTTTCCTGAAACGCGAAAAACGCTGCAAATTATTACACAAAGATTTATTATTTCGAAATAACTATATTAGGGTATAACTGTTTATAGGCAATTAACTAATATAAAAAACAATAAATAATTCAAAGGAAAATGGTATATCACAAATGCTAATTTAAAACGCTGTACCTCTGCTAGTTTTGAACCAATTTCAATGATTCATTTACATTCGATATTTATTTGTTTATGAAATAGAAAAATCTGGTGCGGGCAACACACGACTTTCACTTACCTCCGTTTTATAAATTGATTAAAAAATTTTCAAATACAGTTAGAGACAAAAAAATATTAAAACTATTAAGATGGAGTTTTGTTGACCGTAGAGAAATTAGATGAGGAAGATGGTTGGGGGTGCGGTCATAAATTAAAACACACAATTAAAAATAAGCGTTATTTTAATTATGTGCCGACGTTTCGGCCTACAATGTGGGCCTTCATCAGGGCTAAAAGAAACAAGATAACAACCAATGTAATTATAGACTTAATAATGCGTTAGGTATATAATAATAATATGACAGTAATAAATTATGGGAACATAAATAATATTAAATGTGAAATGATAATAAGATGACAATTATAAAGTATGGAAATAAGGTGACAGTTATAAAGTATGGAAATAAACAAAATTAAGATGATAGTTATAAAGTATGGAAGTAAACATAATTGAGATGATAATATTGTAATGAGAATATATAAATAGAGACTAAGTAAATGAAAAAAAATGATAAAGGAAAAATATGTGAACAATTAAAATTTTAAATATTAACAATTTTGAGTTGATATATGACGGTAATATATTAAAAACATAGTTAAGAGTATAGGTAATATATAAAAAATATAGTCATTACAAAAGAGAAACAGTATGAATAAAAAATAATTTAAATTTTAAAATAATGTAATATTAAACTAATAATTATATGTCAGGATAGGTAACGGAGAAAGATATGAGTATGGAAAGGGGGAGAAAGAAATGGGCGATGAAAAAAGACCCTTATCAATAAGAAAGAAACACTTACGTGACAACGTGAAAGCTTTGCCTACAGAAGTGATGTTTCTCAGTTTAAAAAACGCTCATTGCGTGGAACGGAAAATATGAGAACTAAAATGTCCGTTAGGAAAATTCCAAGAAGCTAAGTTATGTTTACTGATTCGATTGTTAAAAAATAGCCAAAAGTTATTACTTGAGAGTACTAGAGTTATTACTTATGAGTATTTGATAAAATTGTAAGAAATAGTGACGAGGTAAAGATTAAAAGATTTTAAGTAATAACGGATGACGATGATAAATGATGAATGATGATAAGGTAATAACGAATGACGATAAGGAGCTGTCGAAGGAAATGATAAATAAACAGTAATCTAGTAGGTAAACAAATAAATAAATAAAGAAGGGGAGTACGAAAATTAAATAAATATATAAATAAAAAAAATTGATAATAAATAAATAAAAATTATGAAGAGATGATCAGATGGTTGTTTAAAAAATGAGCTAGGGATGCTTTATTAAATTTAATATTTGAGAATAAGCTAGTGACAAGTTATGTTTGTCAGTCTTTTGATTAACAGGAAGGGGTTCTAGTTGTATGTAAATGCATTCTGTAATGAGTCGTTTGTCATGGTTGGGAACAGTGGCAAGAATGGATGTTTTATCAAAATCAAAGGAATGGTTAAGGGTTAAGGAATGTTCTGAAAGTTTTGAAGCGGTAGAATTTTTGGAGGAAATTGTATATTTGTGTCGGGTGATGCGATCTTTGAGAAGGTTTTTGGTTTCACCAATATAGGCAGAGTTGCAATTAGGAGTTCCGCAAGGGACTCTATAAACAATTTTTGAACGGTGGTCTGTTCGTATACTGTCTTTAAGTCGGCTGTAAATATTGGAGAGTTTGTAGTGGGATTTGAAAGTAAGTCTGAGGTTTGGATAGAAGGATTTTAATGATTTTTTAATTTTTTCTGAAAGAGAGGGAATGTAAGGTACGGATCTATATAATGGAGTTGGTGATGATGATGGAGTAGAAAGAGAGGTTAATTGAGGTTGAGACTGATTTCTGTAGTTATTTATAAGTTTGTTTATGATCACGGTAGGGAAGTTATTGGCCAGGAGAATTGTCTTTATGCGGTTAATGTTGATGTCGTGAAAACGGGGATCGGAAAGGAAAAGGCTTCGGTGTATAAGATTTTTAGCAACGTTAATTTTTTGATGATGGGGATGTTGGGAATAAAAGTTTAATAGTCTGCCAGAGTAAGTCGGTTTTGTGTACCAGTCAGTGGATATTGTGTTATTAGGGTTTCTAATGATGAGGAGGTCAAGAAATGGAAGGGAATTGTTAGTTTCGGATTCAGCTGTAAAATGTAGGCGGGGGTGGTAAGAGTTAAAGGCTAAAAGTATGTCAGTAATTTTGTCGGGGTTAAGAACAAGGAGGAGGTCGTCTACGTATTTTTTAATAAGAATAATATCCTTCATTATTCCGGAACATTACATCCTTGTTTCCTTTGATGTAGAAAGCTTGTTTACCAATATTCCTATAGATAAAGCCCTATGTATCATCGAAGATAACTGGTCTTCTATTGAACCCCATACCTCACTTAACTGCCCTTCATACCTAGAATCCCTCAACCTTTGTTGCAATTCTGGATACCTTACATTCAATGGACAGTTCTTTAATCAAATTTCAGGACTGGCTATGGGAAATCCTCTCGCCCCTGACCTCGCCAATATTGTCCTTAACGATTTACTAAATTTGATAATCCCTCAGTTTCCTGAGGATATTATTCTTATTAAAAAATACGTAGACGACCTCCTCCTTGTTCTTAACCCCGACAAAATTACTGACATACTTTTAGCCTTTAACTCTTACCACCCCCGCCTACATTTTACAGCTGAATCCGAAACTAACAATTCCCTTCCATTTCTTGACCCTTCCATAGCCAGTCCTGAAATTTGATTAAAGAACTGTCCATTGAATGTAAGGTATCCAGAATTGCAACAAAGGTTGAGGGATTCTAGGTATGAAGGGCAGTTAAGTGAGGTATGGGGTTCAATAGAAGACCAGTTATCTTCGATGATACATAGGGCTTTATCTATAGGAATGTTGGTAAACAAGCTTTCTACATCAAAGGAAACAAGGATGTAATGTTCCGGAATAATGAAGGATATTATTCTTATTAAAAAATACGTAGACGACCTCCTCCTTGTTCTTAACCCCGACAAAATTACTGACATACTTTTAGCCTTTAACTCTTACCACCCCCGCCTACATTTTACAGCTGAATCCGAAACTAACAATTCCCTTCCATTTCTTGACCTCCTCATCATTAGAAACCCTAATAACACAATATCCACTGACTGGTACACAAAACCGACTTACTCTGGCAGACTATTAAACTTTTATTCCCAACATCCCCATCATCAAAAAATTAACGTTGCTAAAAATCTTATACACCGAAGCCTTTTCCTTTCCGATCCCCGTTTTCACGACATCAACATTAACCGCATAAAGACAATTCTCCTGGCCAATAACTTCCCTACCGTGATCATAAACAAACTTATAAATAACTACAGAAATCAGTCTCAACCTCAATTAACCTCTCTTTCTACTCCATCATCATCACCAACTCCATTATATAGATCCGTACCTTACATTCCCTCTCTTTCAGAAAAAATTAAAAAATCATTAAAATCCTTCTATCCAAACCTCAGACTTACTTTCAAATCCCACTACAAACTCTCCAATATTTACAGCCGACTTAAAGACAGTATACGAACAGACCACCGTTCAAAAATTGTTTATAGAGTCCCTTGCGGAACTCCTAATTGCAACTCTGCCTATATTGGTGAAACCAAAAACCTTCTCAAAGATCGCATCACCCGACACAAATATACAATTTCCTCCAAAAATTCTACCGCTTCAAAACTTTCAGAACATTCCTTAACCCTTAACCATTCCTTTGATTTTGATAAAACATCCATTCTTGCCACTGTTCCCAACCATGACAAACGACTCATTACAGAATGCATTTACATACAACTAGAACCCCTTCCTGTTAATCAAAAGACTGACAAACATAACTTGTCACTAGCTTATTCTCAAATATTAAATTTAATAAAGCATCCCTAGCTCATTTTTTAAACAACCATCTGATCATCTCTTCATAATTTTTATTTATTTATTATCAATTTTTTTTATTTATATATTTATTTAATTTTCGTACTCCCCTTCTTTATTTATTTATTTGTTTACCTACTAGATTACTGTTTATTTATCATTTCCTTCGACAGCTCCTTATCGTCATTCGTTATTACCTTATCATCATTCATCATTTATCATCGTCATCCGTTATTACTTAAAATCTTTTAATCTTTACCTCGTCACTATTTCTTACAATTTTATCAAATACTCATAAGTAATAACTCTAGTACTCTCAAGTAATAACTTTTGGCTATTTTTTAACAATCGAATCAGTAAACATAACTTAGCTTCTTGGAATTTTCCTAACGGACATTTTAGTTCTCATATTTTCCGTTCCACGCAATGAGCGTTTTTTAAACTGAGAAACATCACTTCTGTAGGCAAAGCTTTCACGTTGTCACGTAAGTGTTTCTTTCTTATTGATAAGGGTCTTTTTTCATCGCCCATTTCTTTCTCCCCCTTTCCATACTCATATCTTTCTCCGTTACCTATCCTGACATATAATTATTAGTTTAATATTACATTATTTTAAAATTTAAATTATTTTTTATTCATACTGTTTCTCTTTTGTAATGACTATATTTTTTATATATTACCTATACTCTTAACTATGTTTTTAATATATTACCGTCATATATCAACTCAAAATTGTTAATATTTAAAATTTTAATTGTTCACATATTTTTCCTTTATCATTTTTTTTCATTTACTTAGTCTCTATTTATATATTCTCATTACAATATTATCATCTCAATTATGTTTACTTCCATACTTTATAACTATCATCTTAATTTTGTTTATTTCCATACTTTATAACTGTCACCTTATTTCCATACTTTATAATTGTCATCTTATTATCATTTCACATTTAATATTATTTATGTTCCCATAATTTATTACTGTCATATTATTATTATATACCTAACGCATTATTAAGTCTATAATTACATTGGTTGTTATCTTGTTTCTTTTAGCCCTGATGAAGGCCCACATTGTAGGCCGAAACGTCGGCACATAATTAAAATAACGCTTATTTTTAATTGTGTGTTTTAATTTATGACCGCACCCCCAACCATCTTCCTCATCTAAAACTATTAAGGAATTAATTAAATGGAATTTCTATAGGAACATGTGTTTTATTAAAAAATCTATTATATAATTATCTAAAACAATCAGTTAGTTTTATCGGCTTTTCATCACTCTTTATTAACTTTTACAAGCTCTTGTGTATTAGATAATATATTTTTTTTAGCTTTCCAACGGTATATCATACATGTATGTTACTGCTCTTGTGTTCAAAAACAAATAATTGCATTAATTTTTTTTTCAGTTTTCTCCTTTAGTTGTTTTTTAAATTCGCACAACTAACATACTTAACTGTTATTTATCAATGCTAACAAGATAGTTTGGTTATTTTTATAGAATCTAAAAAATTAAAGGTACTTTAGAGAAAGAAAATTTAAAATATCGGCATTTAAGCCCTGTCACACCATTTTAATCAGAATGAAAACTACATGATGTTAAAGCCTATTAAATTTTACATCGATATAGCGAGTTTAATCAAAATCATCGGAACCGTTTTCGAAAAAATCGAAAAAAGGTGCAAAATTCATGGTATAAAGTGGCTCTTCTGGTAAGCTCATTTTGTTGAAAAAGATTTTGTAACGTCTAGGGCGTATATTTGTCTTAAATATAAAATTTCAGTTTCATAGGACTAACCGTTTCCGCTCGGGAGTTCCACACACACACAGACCTTTTTGCGGGATTTGGTTATTTGGACTCAAGGGACCCTAAAATGTGCATTCCCGTTAAAAACTAGAATTCGAAAATTTTCACGTTCGCAATACTATATATAGTAAGCGAAAGTAAAAAACGGATTTTTGAAGTGAAAATTTCTTTACAGGCGTTATGCGATTTTTGGCCGGAATAAAAGCTTTGATTTCGTTACCCTGGTGACGGTTTGCGTTACCAACATGCTCTAGACTGGTGCCTGCGCAGCGGTCTGTGTAGACCTGTCCGCTAGAGATAGGATCAATATTAATTTCCGTGAACGTTATCGATACCGGTTTACACAAAAACTCTGAGGATAGTATTTTTTTTTTGATTGATTAAAAAGGTTGGTTATTAATAATAAGAAACCGAAGTCATTTATACTAGACTTCCATACTATTTCCTTTTATTTTCTGTGGATTTCAATTCAAATAAATAAAAACAAATTTCTGATTCCAGAACACTATTTTTCCTCTATTATCAGTAATACCGAATTATCTGGGAATTACGTCATTCATAGTTGTGGCTTGAAAGGTGCCAAATTTTATTTTATTTTTTCCCTTTGCTCATTGCGGTGTCTTGATTCCGAAAAAAAATTGGATTTTTCTCTATATTCAATAATAACCGAGTTTTGGTGAAATTGCAACTGTTATAATTTGTGACTTGAATATATTGATCATTTTTTTTTCTGTTTATCGCGCTTTACTAATTCTAAAACTCTCTACATATTTTTCTCAATCTTCAAAAATAAATGAGTTACCAGCGTATTTGTGGACAAAATTTTAATTTTCTTCTTTTCTTTTTTTCTCTTTATTATAATTATTACCGGTATTTCAGTTTCAAAAAATTAATAAATGTTTTCTCTATCTTCTAAAATAACCGAGTTATCGCATTAAATAAATTTATTCGGCCGCTATTTTAAAACTAACCAGCTAATATCAACGTCTAGGTTTTAGGATCATCGTTGCAAGCACTAGTATTTTTGTGGTTAATTTAAAAAAAAAAAATGACTTAGTTGTTTTGGAGAAACATTATTCGAATTATACGCAGCGTAAGATCTCAACTTTTGAGAAAGGGAAGTTTTTTTTTTTCAGTTTTTTTTGACCGATTTCAAAGTTTCCTTATTGAGAAAAATAAACCAACGAATAATTTTTCCCAATCTTATTCGAAAAAAATCGCGTTTTAAATACTTATATATATATCATATATAATTCATATATCGACAATGAAATGTTTGTAATCGAAGTGGTACTAAAATTATAGGGCATAGATAATATTTGTCTGAGGCACATATGTCTGTTACCAAAAACTAATTTATTTTCTTATTCCTTTTGTAGTTTTTATTATCTGTTCAGCAAACCCATGTTCTTCAAGTAGGGCAGAAAGGGCGGTGTTATTTATACAGTCTAGCAAACTAATTCTGCTAAAGCTTTATTTTGTTAGTCTAGAGGAAATAAAAATAAACCCTTGAGGACTGAAATAGAATTTTTATGTTCTCTGACTCAAACGTTCCATGATGCGCTGCACTAGCTCAGCCACCACGTCTTTCGTTGATGTTTCAATTCTAATGTAAGAAAAAAAAATGCTGGAAAAATTTCATTTTATTATCAAACCGTGAATCGTGACTTCTAAAAATTCTGAGGATTCTATTCATCCTTCTGTACTTGTTTTACCAGAACCTAAAAAAGTGTTTCAAGAATTTTGACTTTTTCCTAGCGAAAAGAAATTTCATTTTTTATCTTTATTTATTATTTTTTACTGTCTCTTACCTATATATAAAATATATAGTAAGGGGAAGTATTGCGATCGTGAATTTTCGAATTCGAGTTTTGACGGAAATACAGGTTTTAGGGTCTCCTGAGTACATATGAACAAGTACCAAAAAGGGTCTGTGTGTGTGTGTGTGGTAAGTCTAGCGCAAAAACGAAAAGTCCTATGAAACTGCAATTTCATATTTATGCCCCAGATGTTACAGCAACTTTTTGACTAAAATCGGCTTACCTGAAGTGCTCCTTTATACCATGCATTTTCCACCTTTTTACGATTTTCAAAAAAACAACTATACGCCCGAGATGTTACAGCAAGAGCCACTTCATACTACGATTTTCTCCAAAACGGCTTTAACGATTTATTTTTACTCGTTATATTGATATAAAATTTAATGGAGTCCGAAATCATGTAGGTTTCATTTTAAGTGAAATAGTCTGACTGGGCTTAAATGGCGATAAAATTTTCTTCTTCTAATCTACCTTTAATTTTGTATATTCCAAAAGATTAATCATATCATATTAATTACATTGATAAAGGACGGTCAAATATATAAGTTGGACGAAATCGATGACCAAAAAAAGGATAATAGATCAAAACTTTTTTTTTATAAAAATTTTTTTTTTTTGAAAAAGATGACAGTAATTTAGAGGTATAATATACCGCTGGAAAGAGAAAGATTTTAGAAAAAATATTTTCTGATACACAAAGTTGGAAAAGGTAGTATAAAGTGACGAGTAGGGAAAAACTCAGTACTAATTAAAATTTTAATATAGTTACATGATTTAATCTAAATCATATGTTTCTAACGAAAATGAATACACATTTTATTAAAATCAAGTTTAAATATTTTTCAAATTGAAGTATACATAATAGTTTTTTAAATTATTTATAGTTAAGGTAAGGTTTTTTTTTTTGGTTTTTTTGATTAGAAAATAAAAGAAGGAAAATGTATGCGCAATATGTCCACCAGGGATTAGTAAGTATGCTGTGTAACAAGTAACCAGGTGTATTTGGGCAGCATTGCCTATTTGCAAAAGGATTTCTTTCGATTTTTTATTAATAAATTTATTTACCTTTATTTTTAAATTTTATTACTTAACAATATGTCTCTTTTCTATAACAATCACTTAACGTTGTTCCCTTTTTGTCAATCATTGTTACAACTATGCTTTTTACAATAGATTAAATCTTTAGCTTTACAGCGATATATTATACACAGTATTATATTTTTGTTCAGAGTTAAGTGGCCAGTATTCAAGATTAAATTAACGACCTTAAAAAAAAAATTAATAAATAATGCCTTTGGAGATGTATTCGGAAATTCCTAGTTAATGAGCTAAAGTCGATAATGTGTTTCAGGCATTACCAGCTTCTAGCTTCTCTATAATTGATTTTTCATTTGATTGAATGTCTGAAATAAAATTTGGGCAATAAATTCTACAAATATTGGTTCCAAGCAATTGAACCTTCGACCTCAAGATAAGTTAGTTGAAGTCCAAAATATTATGTTTTATTTTCTTATAAGTCATTTAGTACAATTTAAGAGTAATTACGAACAATAGATTTATGAAAGTTTAACATTTTATGAGGCGTGTGCTCACGGCGCAAGATAGTGTAGATACACTATAATCGTCTTAACATTCAAACAATAATAAATATCTCATGAATTCATTCCTCGTGATTATGTTTAAATTGTACTGGTTCATCATAGGAAATAAATAACTGATATTCAGGACCTCAACTTAGTTAGCTCCGAGTCTAAGGATACTAAATTCAATTGCTTATGATCCATTCGTGTAGAATTTAATGACCTATAACTTTGATTCCAATGATTTTACCGAAAGGTAAATACCTCAGAAGCTATAAGTGCATAATGCCTGAAAAACATCGAGTTTGGTCTCTAGCTCATTAACTACGCATTTGCGGACATACACTTACTCAAAACAGTTCCATACAGAATGCTATTAATGTGCAGGGCTATTTATTTACAACTTAACAATTTCATATTGTACGAATTATTAAATAAAACATAGATTTATTTATTTTCATTTTACTATTAATATGAAACGAGGCAGAATGTCATTTTTTAATGATATATCAAAAAAGTTTCCATACCTTTAATATTAATCCTATTCCTTGTACTATGACCGTCTTTCCAGTGTAATCTGTATAAATCTTATCTCTATACTTTTAGTTCAGTATTAGATTCTTGTGCCTGGGAAACTGATTTCTTTTCAGTGCCCGTTTCTTGTGATTTGAGAGTGCTTATGATGCAGGGCTTATATCTAAGAAAAATTTCAGAGCTATTGAATAAGTTACATGCAACCGTACAGTTTCTACTATGTGGACACAGAGGGTTGAAATCTCTGGAGGATAGGCAACATTCTGGAAGACCCAGAAAACTGGAGAATCACCACAGGCGAGCCATTCTTGCCGAGGTCCATGCAAATATTTACACTCCCGCAATCCCAATGGCCATCAGAATCAATACGAACTATGGGATTCAAGTCCACCCAAAAATAGCCAGAAATATTCTAATAAGAGAAGGATACAGTGGTCGAGTCTCAAGAAGAAAGCCCTTCATCAGTAAGATAAACCGGAAGAAGCGGCTGCAATTTTGGAGGGAGTTTAAAAAAAAAAAAAAAAACATTTCTGAGAAAGGGTCATATGAGGGTCACTCATAGCGTAGAGGCTAGCATAACAGCTTTCTAATACCAAAGGTCGCGGGTTCAAACCTGCGGGTGGCCCTAGGATTTTTTAATGGGAGTAAAAAATCCTTAGTTATGCCGTCCATCGGAGGGACGTTAAAAGGTGGTCCCGAGCCTGTGCGATTTCAGGTATTCGTTAAAGATCCCTATCCTAATAAAACCTGGATAGGAAAAATTTAGGACTCCCACCGTAGCATCGTCTGATTAGCCATAGCAGCATTAAGTGACGTTAAACGAATAAACAAACAAGGGCATATTCTCTGAAGAATCAAAATTTAATATTTTTGGATCAGATAGAAGGTCAAAACTTTCAAATTTCTCAAACTTTCTATTTTGCATTTATCCTATTATATTTGGGTGTATGAAAACTTGTTTGAGTTGTTCATAGGACTTTTTTTCTTCTTTTGAGGTCCTCAATTTATTCCTGAAGTGTGGCCACTTAACCCTGAAACTTCCTGTATATATTTTATAATCATATATAGGTATTTAAAGGTACTTAAAAGGTAAATAGAAAGGTAAGTAAGGGAAACTTAAAAAAAAAAAAAAAATCATAGCCCATTAAATAAGAAAAGTGGTGAAGAATCGATATTTTTTTCTTCGCTGTTAGTAAAACTTTCCATTTATTAGCTAATTAATACATTTTCAATAATTAATTTACTATATAAACATTTATAAATTGATAAAATATTCTTATCAGCTGGACTTAATAAGGTTTTTGTTCTCTTTGCATGTTACTAAGGCAGTGCGCCTCTCTTAGAAGAGGATTGCGGGTTCAATCTTGACCAGAGCCATTAGCCGTGATTAAATCTTCCAGCTTTCTATCGACCTTTCCTCACACTTTGCACTTGTTTAAATTAGATTTTGATTAATTTCAAACTATATCGCTCTATAAACTGATCAGTTCAGGGTCGTGATAGATAGTATGATACTCATTTATGGATTGTATAAAATAAAATACGAGCATTTATTATAAAGAACATTTATAAAGATGTATATTGAGTACTTACATTCACCTTCATGTTATGTTATTATTACTTTCACTTACCGATATATGAAATATACAGTAATGAAGTATATAGTAAATGCTACTGGGGCTAATCGGACGATGCTATGGTGGGAGTTCTAAATTTTGCCTAAATTCGACATCGCACAGACTCGTGGCCACCTTTTTACGTTCCCTCCGAAGCATACAGTAAGGATTTTTTTACTATACATTTTAGGATTCTCTGAGTCCAAATAACCAATTCTGGCTAAAAGGTCAGTGTTGGTCGTTTTTTTTTTTTTTTTTTTTTTTTTCCTTTTTTTTAATATTGCTTAATTGAAAATAATACAATCTGCCACTATCTAGGACAATAAGTATTAGGGCTAAAATAAGTCATTCATTCTATATGTACAGAGTAAAATAAAATTAAAATAATAATAATAAAATAAATAAATAAAATATAATAAAATGAGTAAACTAAAATAACAAATGGAAAGAAAAATAAAATAATGTAAATAAAATCTTGGCCACAATAAATAAAATAATGTAAATAAATCTTGGCTAAAATAAATAAAATCTAGGCCACAATAAATAAAAAAATAAAAAAACTCAAATAACAAATGGAAAGAAAAATAAAATAAAGTATGTCGTTAACCTAGCACGAAAAAGAAAAGTCGTACGAAATTGAAATTTCATATTTAAGACAACTATATACCTGAGTTGTTACAGCAACTTATTCTTTGAAATTGGCTGACCGAGAGTGCTACTTTGTACTAAGCATTTTGAACCTTTTTACGATTTTCTCAAAAAAGAAACAGCTCTTGAGATTTTTTTAATTGGCTTTATCATTCTGATTGAAATGGTCTGTCAGAGCTCAGATGTCGATATTTTAAGTTGTTTTTCTCTAAAGTATCTTAAATTTTGTAGATTTTATAAAAATAACATCTGTTTAGCATTGATAAAAAATGGATAATTATATATAAGTTGCACGAATCTGATATCCAAAGGAGAAAACTGGAAAAAATATTTTATTTAATGCAATGTTTAGATTATTGATCATAAAAACAGTAATAAAGATGTATAATATACCGTTTGAAAGCTAAAAAGTTTAGAAAAAAATATTATCAATACACCAAATTGTTAAAGTGAACAGAGAGTTATAAAAAGCCGATAAAACTAAATGATTGATAATATTTAATAAAATAAGATTATTTAATAAAACATATGTTTCTATTGAAACTATGTAATTAGGTATTATTTATTTATATCTCTAAATGTATTTAAAAATTATTAAATTGATTTTAGAACAGAAGTAAATGAAAGTTGTATGTTGCGCGCTCCAAAATTTGTATTCTATATTTAGTCAAATATTAATAAAAATTATAAAAACCAGATAGTCTTTTTGATGTATTTTGTTTTTAAGGATATTTACTAGTTGCTTTATGTAATACGAATGGCAGTGAAAAATAAATTTTAAAAAGTCAGAATTTGTTTTTTGATGTGGCGGAATATAAGGGCTCCAGATCGAACATTGATTATGTCATATTGGTCTCTTTTGACTGAGCTTAAAATATATTTTTTAGCAAAATTCATTAATTTTCGTTAAACTTTAATTTTGAAATAAATAGATAAAAAATGCTATAAATATTTTATATATGATAAGTATGAAGATGAGTGTTACATATTAGAGCCACTGCTAGCTAGAGCAGAGCCACATTTCTCCGAGGCAGCCCCGGCAAATGTGAATTTATGGTGCGCCACCGTCACTCTGCTAAACTCAACTTTTACATCCCCCTTATTCAACGCCACTTTCTAACGCCTAATAAATTTAACGCCTTTCTCAGAATGCTAAAATATTATGTCGGCAGGTGGCTCTTAGATTTTGAATATTATTTTCGAGGAAATGGATTTGTTTTCGATGAAGCTATTATAATTGTAATATAGTCAACTATATTGTTGAGGTAAGTAATAAGGTCATATCGAAATAATTTATAATATTTTATTAATAAATTTTTTTGTATATTAGGGTAAATTCAAGGATTTCTAGCAAAAAACTCATCAGAAAAAAAAAAATGTTATATTCGTCATTAAGTACCAATAATTATTTCATATGTGATTACGCAACTATCAATTTATTTATGTTCTCACCCTTATGAAAACTGACGATTCATTTATTTTTCGTTGTACGACAAAAATTTCACAACATAAAAGCCATAAACCTTCCAAAAATTAGAGGGTTCGCTTGAAAATTGCTCGGCTCATTGCTCGACGTAACTCAGAAATCCACTTCATTTTGTATACAATTACGCTCTTTCGGCCAAAATATCTTTCTTTTTTCATATATTAAAGTAAAATTGTACGTAAATTCGCAATATGAAAAGAAGTAGAGTTTTTATGATATTATCTCACAACTGACGTAAATAACACCGCAAAAAAAAATGGAACAAAAAAAAAGTTTAATATTTTATTAGTTCAACCTAGTAATAATATATGTTTCTTATATATATATATATATATATATATATATATATATTAATAATATAAATTTTATATATAAAGTTTTGATTTAATTACCAAAAAACTAGTCCAGAGACATTTTCCTCGTCACTCTCAAATGCTTTGATTAGTACGGATAAAATCACAATGTCTTCTTCTATGTTTACATACTAGGGAAAATATAGCACTCATGAAGTTTTTTATAATAATGGATTTTTCGCTTAAAATCCTTTAATCATATCAAAGTCTTTATTGATAATAATGATTTGGTAAAAGTAAAATCAATTTTTTTAATATCATTCTGATATACTATGAAATAATAGTCAATTGAAAGATACAATAATTCTGATCAAAATACCAAAGAAAATTAATTATTAAATACAATAGTGAGCGAAAAATAGAAAAGAAAAAGTCATGCAACAAAAAAAATTTTCAGAAAGATAATTATGTTAAATAAGATGAAAAATAACTTGAATGATTAACAGAGTTTAAATTTGGGTAATAAATAAACATTTTCGTTCATTCAAAGACTGATATATGGAATTGAAATATCACAATTGCTGAGCTTTTTTGTTTGGTTGTTTTGATGACTGAAGGTATTGGAAAAATTGTGACTAGGTTGAGGATGATTAAGAAGCATGGCGGATATTAGTAGGTAAAAAATTCCAGATTGCGCAAGAAAAAAATAATTAAAACTTCAAGTTATATGGTAAGGAATACAAAGCTTAGAATAACGTATTTTTTTTTTTAAGAGAGTGGACTAATGATACAAATATCAGTGACAGTGGGTGTAGGATGTCAATGTTGTATTTAACTAATTAATTATTTATTTATTTCATATTTTTAGTATTTCTTTTTCATATTTCTAATGTATTATATTTTATTTTGACCCCTTTTATAATATTAGTTCTATATAATATTTATAAAGCTAATTTTGTATGTTAATATGGTATTTATATGCGTATCATATCCTAAAAAAGTAAGATCGTTGTGATTTATGGCTATATATACACAAATATATACCCGTTAAATATTATTCTTCCATCTGATATATGCACCCATTAGCTGGGTTGCTACTATGTCCAAAACATGAAGTATTTGTCAAAATTATTGCGTATGAAAGTAGATAAATATTCGCAACTTACTCTATGGGTGAATAAGTTTTTATGAAAAACTAATTTTACACTTGACTAGAAAATTTTCCAAAAAAAAAAAAATATATAATATTTTTTATTTTTTTAATAGATACTGATTTGAGTCCAATCCATTCAGTATTTTTTAAAGGCTAGGAAAAATATTTTATATGCAGGAGTATTGTAAAAACAGATTAAGTGGTATAATATTTCTTATATGAACGAACCACTATTAGTTCAAATGCACTTCAATTTTTTTAATTACTTAATATATTTTTACAAAATAACTACTTCATGGCAACAATTTGAATATATATATATATATACATATATTCATCTCGTTCGCGACCTTCAGACCTTTAAATAACGCCTCATCGAACGGTAGCTTTCGACAGATCTTTCCTTATCCGATCCTCGTCCTTATGGAATTCTATTCCTTCTCATATCCGTCACTCCAATACTCTTCCGGCTTTCAAATCCCGTTTGTTCAAACACTTTTAGTCTATCCAATTCTCAAATAACCCCAATCAATCAGATAATTTCAATAAAAATCAGTAAATAGAGCAGAGAAAAACAATTATTTACTATATCTTATTACGCATTGTATTCAAACATTTATGTATTTTATGTTACACTTTTCACAAGCATTATAAATTTATTTTAACTAGTCCTGTACATATGAATATGTAAATATTTCATTTTGTGTCTAGTTTGTTTTATTTGTTTTTCTAAATTGTTATTATTAGAAGCTACCTGTTAATTTATTACTATTATTCATTTTCTTTGTTATTTTTTGTTTATTTTATTTATTTATTATTTTATTACTCTAAGATACTGAAGTTGCAATTTGATTTGTCTGTAACATTATTCTGAAGGGACTTGTCCCAGAATAAATAAAGAATTTATTATTATTATTATTTAATATATATAATATATATATATATATATATATATATATATATATATATATATATATATATATATATATATATATATATATATTATATATATATATATATATAAACATCTATTTCCAAAAAATATCAATTTATGTAGCAAAATAATTAAAATATCTAAGTAAAAAAAAAACAACAACTATGATTATATTATATCGTAAAAACGCTACAAATTATTATACAATGTTTTATTATTTCCAAATCACTACATCGGAGTATAACCGTTTAAGGCAATTAACTGATATAAGAAGAAAATATTCAAAAGATAATGGCCAATCAGCATTGCTAAATTAAAACGCTATATCTCTGCTATTTCTCAACCAATTTCTATGTTGTTTTTTTTTTGTAGGAAATTTAATTCTGTATCTGTAATAGCACACAAAAGATATATATATATATTCTTATATACTTCTTCACTATTTCATTTTCTTTTCTTTCAACTTTCATTTAATAAAATAAAAAGTTCTGATTCCTTGAAAACTTATGTTTATTCTCTATCACCAATAATAACAGAGTTATAAAGGTATCACTTTTATTTTTATTGTTGTTTTCGATTTTTCTTCATCTTCAGTATTTACAATAGTTAAGTGCATGTAAAAATTATGGCTAGAATACCTTAAGGATTTAATTTGTTTAAAAAATTTTCAATTTTTTTTGAAAACATTGATTAGAACAAGAAAGGCATTAGATAAAGACTAGTTCAGTACACATGATAGTTGCAAGTACACAAGATAAATTAATATGTGATAGTGAAAAGTTAAAATTTGATAATGTGAATAAATTATAATATTAAATGACCTATACTGAGCAACAATATGGAAATAAATATAATATTGAACATCTGAAGATGAGGCATGTGAAACCTCGAAACGTAATAAGATTTATTATTGACATGTTTTGATAAATAAATACATATAAACAAAAATAAGAAGAGATTGTTCCAATTGCTATAATCATAATTTATTAATTTAGCAGTCCCTCGCATATCCATTTGAATATTCATTTCTTGTTTTATAATAGGACTTCTCTTTGTCATTGGTCCTGGCTCTGTGTGTTCATGACATTTGTATTACCATAACATCAAAGTTAACAAAAGGCTGAGTAACTTTGTATTAATTTTCTTTTCATAGGTTTTTCATTAACAAATAGTTTAACATGTACTTCTGTCCGTATATATTTCTTTACCATTATTGTTTTTTCATAGCCTCGATTATGAAAAAGAATATATAACAATTCATTCATATTCTGATTCTTACTATAAATCTCATATATCTTTGCAATTTATTAGTTTTATAAATATGTCTTGTTACTGATTGGATGTTATTTTAAGACATTGTTTAATTCCGTAATATATTGAGTTGTGAAATCACTTCATAGCGTTATTCAATATTTCAATATATTTCTCTCTCTATTTATAAAATCATGTTTACTTGGTCTATAATGTTAACATATTCTGAAAAAAAAAACATTAGTTAAGGTGGTTTTATGCATAAGTTTCAACCGAGATTTTTTATCTTTAAGTGGTATTTTGCTTGCTCAAAATGAAAGAGAAATATTCATCTCTGTTATTTGATACTTTTTTTTTTTATTTCCGAAAAGTAAAATCCGCTGCACAAACAATTTAAAAAATTTGCTGTGTATATGGCGATGATGCTTTAGGGGAAAGCACTGCTAAAAACACTACGACCTCATTTTACAATCCAATGCTTTTTTTGCGTGTGTTTATTTATTTTGCGTTTGTTCCTTTTTCGAAGTGAAGCTTCGGGAATGAAAGGTTGTATATCTACTGGAAAAAAAAAATACAAGAAAAATAGATTGGAGAAAATTTTAATCAAAAATACTCATTGACATTGAAACAGAATGCAGCCCCTAACACAAAATATAGTACACTATCTTAAAAAACTAGTAACTACAAATAAAGTATAGTAACTGACTGACTATTATAATATGTCAAAAATATAACAGGTAAAATGCATAACAAAACAAAACATTTATAAAATGTTTTTAGAACAGTATTACTTGAGGAAGATTGACTTATTTATTCACATAAAACTGCACATTTTTTCTTCCAAATCTTTTTTATTTTCTGAAGGAATTAGTCCGGGTGGCGGTCATTAAATGAAACAACTGAATAGTTTCAACTATTTTATTGTTTGCCAACGTTTCGACCCCCATTGTGGGTCATCATCAGGGCTAAAAAGATACAAAAAGGATACATTTAAAATAAGATTACAAATACTATTTTAAAAAAATTAACAATTGCACTAGAGAATGTCAATATTATAACATAAAAGGAAATAGATGTGTAAAGAAATCAATTAATTAAATTACAATGATAAAGGTATACTAATGAGAGCTATACAGACCAGATAATGACTAAAGATAATGTACAAATATATAAGAAAAAATTACATGAAATAAAAAACATTAAAAAATGGAGTACAGTGGAGATACGTACCGTCTGGTAGGTGAGTGGAAATTAGGTACAATTTGGTAATATGGAATATAGGCAGGTAGATAGGAAAGTACGTACAAAAGGTTGGGTAAAATGGAAAATACGTACCATATTTCTAGACGGGATCTGACAACGATGAGTAAAATTGTAATATTAACATAAAAGGAAGTGTTCAGATTAAACCTACAATATTAATAACATCATAACGGTATTAGAAGATGTTTTAACAAGATTGTTGAAGTAAAAACAATATAATACAATAGTAAGAATAATAATGTATAAACTATATATAGTAAAACTGACTACCTCCCAACCAACGTTTTAATAATTATTGTACATATATTAAGACATTAAAATTAACCAAGTGAAAATATTATGACAAAAAATAATAATAAGTAACAATCATTGACAGATCATATAGTTGATACAAAATAGTAAAATAATTACAAATAGGAATAAATTGAATTGTAAAACCATTAAGAATTTATTAAGTGCAGAAACAAATGAAATAGATACATATATAAAATAAATGTAAACATAAATAAGTAAAAAATAAACCAATAAATAAACAAAATGTATACAGTGGGATGGACATGGGAAGCTGTATTACTTAAGAGAATTTAATATATGGCTGTAGGTGGAGGAGATGTATTGTTTATCAGTTTTATGATTGACAGGATTAGATTGGAGATGGATGTGGACGGATTCAGCGATGAGTCTTTTTTTATGGTTGGGAACAGAATCTAAAATGGAACAATCTTGAAAGTTAAATGAATGATTAAAAGTTATGGAGTGTTCGGAGAGTTTTGAGGCTAGAAGGTTTCGAGAGGATATGGAGGATTTATGTTGATATATGCGGGTTTTTAAGAAGTTTTTTGTTTCACCCACATAGGACACATCGCAATCTAAACAAAGTATTTTATAAACAATATTTGAGCGGTAGAGAGGATTTATCGGGTCTTTAGTATTAGTGAAAAGGTGGGAAAGTTTGTTCTGGGTCTTTAATCCTAGCTTTAGGGAGGGTAAGGAAGAGTTAAAGGATTTTTTAATATTTTCAGACAGGTGTGGATTATACGGTAGGGATCTATATTGAAATATTGTGGGTGAATTTTGGTCTTGTATTGTAGAGGGAGTAATGGTCGTTTTTACGTTGTTGTATGAGTTTATGAGTTTTTTAATGATATTAAGTGGGAAGCTGTTTAGGGTAAGGATCTTTTTAATGCGCTGGATATTGGTAGGATGGTACTGTGGATCAGACAAGGAGAGGCAACGGTGGACGAGATTTTGGGCAACATTTATTTTTTGATGGTATGGGTGCTGGGAGAAGAAATTGAGGAGTCTACCGGAATAGGTGGATTTTGTGTACCAATCAGTGGAAATAGAACCGTCCGTATTTCTTATTATCAGTAAGTCTAGAAAGGGAATTGTTGAGTTGTTTTCTTTTTCTACTGTAAAACGAAGGCGTGGATCGTAGGAATTAAAGGATTTAAGGATATCTGGGATTTTTTCAGGGTTTATTATTAGGAGGAGGTCGTCAACATATTTCTTAATGAAAAAGATATCGTTTTTATAAATTTTGGTTATGAAATCCAGGAATCATTGAGAACAATATTAGAGAGATTCGGAGCTAGGCAGTTTCCCATTGCTAGTCCAGAGACCTGATTGTAAAATTTTCCCTTAAAAGTGAGGTATCCTGTTTTTCAGCAATGTTCCAGTGATTTAAGTAAGTAGAAAGATTTAGCGTGGTGTGAGGTTCGATAATGGTCCAGTGTTTTTTAACTAAATGGAGAACTTTGTCAATGGGAATATTAGTAAATAAGCTTTCGGCGTCAAAAGATGTTAAAATGTAGTTAGGGGGGATTTGAAGTGATAATAATTGTTGTCGGAGGTAAAGAGAGTTTGTAATGTCGTAGGAGTTTGTACGGCTGAGTATTTTTAGTTACGGTAGAAGAAATTTACTGAGTTTGGAGGAAGATGCATTGATGTTTGAAATAATGGGACGGAGTGGATTGCCGGGTTTGTGAATTTTCGGAAGGCCATACAGACGTGGGGGTAAGGAATTATAAGAGATTAGGTTTCTGTATGTAGATAGATTAATGAATTTATTATCGAAGAGATTTTTGATATGTTGGTTAAATTTTATCATGAGAGGACGTGTTGGGTCACGGGTAGAGGGTGTATATGTTGATAGGTCTGATAGAAGTGAATTTATTTTGTCATCGTACTCAGTTCTGTCCATAATAACTGTTACGTCCATAATAACTTTTTTATTTTCATTGTTACACAAATAGTCACATGTAGTAGTCAACGTTTCGGGGCTTTTTCCCCATTTTCATGACTAAAACATTTTACTTTTTGTCACAATTTATTAAATAATTTTATTCATAATATATGATTAAATTCAAATTACCTTTTTTTATTTGTACATTCTAATTATCTATAGCTCACAGCTGCATCAGCATGTAAAATTGACTATTGGCTCACTGTTTTTTCTTTGCAAACTTTGTACTTTAATATTGTTACCTTGATCTAATTCCCGAGGCTCATAAATTTATATGAATATCAACAGAATTATTTGAAAAATTTAAATATATACATAAAAAATAATAGAATTAAAATACTAGATACATAAAAAAAAATAAATTTAAATATAGTACATAAAATATAGAAATATAAATACTAGATACATAAAAAATAATAGAAATATAAAATACTAGATAATAAAAAATAATAGAAATATAAATACTAGATACATAAAAAATAATAGAAATAGAAAAATACTAGAAGCAATATACATAACCAAAAATAACAATAAAACAGTTAATTTTAAAACAGACACCAAAAGTCTACGTACTCATTGCGCGGACATAATAAATAATATGAAAATTTAATAAAATTAGAACAATAAAATAGTAAAAAACAAAATAAATAACATCATCGACATAGAAATAAATACAGCCTCAGGAATTAGATCAATGTAACAATATTAAAGTACCAAGTTTGCAAAGAAAAAACAGTGGGCCAATAGTCAACCATACATGATGATGCAGCTGTGAGCTATAGATAATTAGAATGGTAATTTGTAATTAATTATATATTATGAAAAAAAAATTAATAAATTGTAACTAAAGCAAAAATGTTTTTAAAAAAATTTTTAATCTTGAAAAAGGAGAAAAAAGCCCCGAACGTTGACTACTACATGTGACAATTGTGTA
This sequence comes from Piezodorus guildinii, assembly GCA_023052935.1. Lineage (NCBI taxonomy): Eukaryota > Metazoa > Arthropoda > Insecta > Hemiptera > Pentatomidae > Piezodorus > Piezodorus guildinii. The sequence goes on along the minus strand of CM041296.1, from coordinate 123,194,509 downwards.
ACAATGAAAATAAAGAAGATTTGGAAGAAAAATGTGCAGTTTTAATATGAATTATAAAACGTTATTCTAATACTTAAATATACGAAATTAACTATATGTGTATTAACTAAATCAATAATAAATAAATTAATTTAAAATATAAAGTAAGATGTTCTCATGTAATAATCAGAATAATTATAATAATGGTTCGAGATATTATTATTCACAAAACAACAACACACTTGAAAACAAGGATTGCATAGCACATTAGAAGGTAGAGTAAAAATATTGAGTAATAAAATTTAAAAAAATAATAAAAAATATTGTCTATTGAATAGAATATTCTTGCAAGATCATTGCTTTTAACTTCTTCATCGAAATTGCATTCGAATGAGCAAATCTCTAACAGTACATAACATTTAGAGTAATTAATTTGAACAAATTTAGCATTAATATTAATCTTTATTATTAATAAGCCTGAGAACTTAAAATACTTAAAATGTTTCGTATGAAATGTAATTTACGTTGACATTTCGGAGTTATGTTTCAATAATTTTTTTAATAATAGTCAATGATACTTTTTATATGAGATGTACATATTTACTTCATTTTTTCCATAACCCATTTTCGAATGATGATCTTAACTTTAAAGGACTAATGAATTACTTATATATGTTAAAAAACCAATTCAATAATCATAATATTTCCCAAGATATTCAAGCTACTTTACACTCAAAGCTTAATCCCAATTTTAGGAAAATTAGTAGCTTAAATATGGGGGAATATTATTTGAAAATAAAGGGACCTATAAAAAAATCATAGATTAATCATTCAACTAAGACTATGTCAACCTAATAAACTAAAAATGACCTGTTACGGATTCCAAAATAGTTACTTAGATAGCAGCTTTGAATGCCCTAACTGTAATTGAGACGTTGATCTCCAAAAGCTACTAAAGGACAATTTCTACGAAATTGATATTTTTACATATTTATATTCTCCTCATTTAGTTTTATCTAAATGTTAAATTTGATTGTATTTAAGGAGCACTCATGTCCTTTAATAACGTGATTTAGAAATGCTATTAATTTCTTAAGATACTAATTGCACATTTAGTTTCATTCCAAATCATACCAGAACATTTCATTTCATAATTTTAATATAGTTTTATTACTATAATAAAGAAATAATTCTAGCTTTCAATGCGAAAAGAATCAAATTAGCTGGTTTAATAATATAATATTGAGAGATTTTCGCGCTTCCTTTAAAATTCCCCAGAATGGATATAGTACCTTTTGGAAATCAACGTCTCAATTGAGGAGAACCCAAAGATCTTAATCATTTTTTGTTGCAATGCCCTGTTTACTCCGTATCCAGTCACGGGTTCAAACCCGCAGGTGGTCCTAGCTTATCCTTACTTATGCCGTCCTTCATCCCCTCGTTAAAAGGTGGTCCCGAGCCTGTGCGATGTTAAAGATCCCTATCCTAATAAAGCCTGGGTAGGGAAAATTTAGGACTCCCACTGTAGCCACACCACGGATTATTTTACAACCCAATAGCTCATTCGACAAATTTTGTATAAATTAATGCCAATACATTTTTGATTCTTGTAACATTAACACAGTTTTTTTTTTTTTGTAAACACAGAGTGTGCCTAAATAGCCCTAACACTTTAATGGTCGAAATATCGTTAAACTGAGATTTTTTTTTCATTAAAACCAATATAGATCTATCAATAGGGGATTAGATTAGGGGAGCCCGTGGCTGAGTGGCTAGCGCGCTAGTTTCTCATGCTACAGGTTGCGAGTTCGAATCCCAGTCCCGGCGGGGCTTTTATAACAATGTAATTAAATGGGGATTCACTCGCAGCCTCTCCCCCGGTATGTGAGACCCGTCAGCCAAATGGTGGCCACTCACAAAATTAGGCGTAGGGAGTGATGACCCTACACTACGAATTTCATCATGAAACGCGAGTGTAATCTCCCAGGAGATCACACCGCAAGGCCCAGGGCCTGCCAACTGAAAAAAAAAAAAAAGATCTATCAATGTTTATAACAAAAAATATATGTTTAAATAAATATATTAAAGTTCTATTCTGTATACGGAAGCTATATTTTGAGAAATTTTCAATCCAAGTTACGAGTTGATCCCTCTATATTTTTTTCAGATTATCCCGTGGTTCATATAGTTCTCTTGAAATTACATATAGTGAAATTTTTTTTAAACATTACCTTGTGTTACACTCACTGAATATGCATATCATTTTAAACACTCTTTTGGGGGATGGGAGGAGAGATTTTATTGGAAATCACGTAAAGCCCACCCGTGATGAGAATTTTAATGTTGAGAGCCGATAGACCGTATGTACCAGACCGTTCTCTAAATTGCTGATTCTGAACTCATTCCATTGTTGCCGAGATCTCTTGGACTGTAGCTAATGCTAACTGATAGACCATTCCTTCTGTGAATCGCTAATAATCCCAGTTGGAAACGCCTCTGTTGCTCAAAGTTATTATAAATGATTCAGCCACTGTTGGACCATTGATCATCCCTGTTACATTTACTTCGATTGTTATTGTTAATAATTCTATATCAGTAAATTTAGAAGTGTCTTGGCCAATATCAATCAATCCTCTACTTATAGAGTTCGTACTGTTTCTAGGGCAACGGCAGTGCAATGAGGTGGTTAGGCCGAGATTCCCACTCAGCCTCCAGGTTCTTCCTCATTTTTGGGTACTCACTTTATAGAGGCTGTGTCTGTCCCAGGAGGGTCTCCATACCCTAGGATCGTCCTCCGGTTGAAATAACAGAAAAAATAACATTCTGCCACAGCTGGGATTCGAACTCAAGGCCCGGAAAACAGTAGTTAGTGCTCTATCCACTAGGCCACGCTGCTCCCTGATCAATATAGATCATGTTTGGAAAATTTTACCTCCAAGCAAGAAGGGTTATTAGTTGGCAGGTAGGATATTTTTTTTTACAAAATGTAGGTGACCTCCTGTCACCCATTACTTTGCCTCAACCATATACCCACCATCTTCCACATGCTATATGTTTCGGCCACTACTATTCTAACTCAGCGGTAACTTCGAAAACTGCAGCAATTAATATATTCAAGTGTGTAAATACTGTATTATGCCAAACCATTGGAGTTCGTTTCCAAAGATTTCATGTTTTTCTATTCTCTATTGGATGTGGTGGCATAAAAGGAAATAAAATAATGAAGATTAATGATATTAAATTACACATATATTTAAACGAGTGAACACGATCCTGCTTCGCATGGGTACAATTTGAGGTGTCATTTATGTTAAAAGAAATTTCTGTCTTACCGATTTAGAGTTTATCGCTTTGGGGTTTTAGTTCCTCTTAACAAAAAGTGCAATTAGTAAGAAAATATGTTTATTTAATAAATTCAATTCATTATGACATTTAATCATCGGCAGAAATGGAAAGCATAAATAAAATTATTGGGTTGTTTCACATGAAATGTCCGTTTTTATAGTTTCTGAAATACATAAAGGATTTTGCAGGTCTCTGTTATTTTCTTCCGAATGTTTACATATTTAAAGTAAACAGTTACTAATCCTCTACCTTTGTATTATAAACATTAGCACAACTAAATTCAAGTGCATCTACTGTTTCCAGACTTTTAAAGTGTATTGGGAAAGTAAAAAAGCTCGATACATGGGTACCTCATGATCTCTCTGAGCGGCATGTTTCAAAACATACCGTGCAAAAATTGAAAGAACTGGGCTACGAAGTTCTTACGCACCCACCATATTCTCCCGACTTGTCTTCAATAGATTACCACCTGTTCAGGAATTTAGACAACTTCGTCAAAGGAAAACTTTTTAAAAATGATGATCAAGTGAAAAGTGCGTTTTCAGATTTTGTTTCACTTCAAAGCTCAGGGTTTTTCAGTTCAGGGATAAAAAAGTTGGTATCACGTTGGGAAAAATGTGTAGAAAAAGAAGGTAAATACTTCGAATAAAATTATCTTGCTTTCATATCGTATATTTAATAAAAATCCTTTACCTTGAAAACGGACATTTCATGTCACACAACACAATATGTTTATTGTTTGTTATTTTAAAGTGAAGCACAGATAACGGACAATTTCATTTTTCCATATAAAGAAAATTTTATTGCTATGAATGTATAAAAAACTACAGAAATTACAACAGTTCCTTTTTTTATTTTGTTTATTAGTATTTCAAAATCTATGTTCCACGACCTGGAGAGACCTACAATTTATAACTTCATTACAGAGAGGAACAAAATGTTTTTTTGAAAAAGTAAACCCTGCAAAGAACCCATTATTTTGCCAAGTTACACCTCCTTGAGTACCCCTGCGATGTCAAAAATCGTTTGACAAATAAAAATTTATTTTTAATTTTATTAGTAAGGCCAAATCAAACTGAAAGATGAGCCCCATCATCGGACCCATTTCATAAAAATGTAAATTTTTAAAAATTAACATGTAGAGAGAAAACTCCTTAAAATGCAAATAAGCAGAAACAGGAGAAACCTCAAGCTTCCGTAAGGAGATTATTTTGCAATTCTTCAGGTGTTATCTCAAATCAAACTAATCGTAGTTTTACATAAATATGGAATTTTACGTTGTGACAAATGAAAAAAATATCTGTATATTTTATGTTAGAAAATTACTTATAGGATGAGGAAATAAAAAAATGAACGAGATTTTTCGGCCTAAGAGATAAATCGAAAAACAGGAATAAAGTACGACCATCGTAAAACTCGATACTGCGACCTCAATTCGCTCTTCGAGGAAGAGGCATTATTTTTTTCCTTTCTGCTTGTCTTCCTACCGCAGGATTCGGCACCAATCTGGTCGCTACAGCTCTGCCAAAAAACCTTTTTCTTTCGGTTCCCTACCTGGCTCCGCTGTTATTTTTCTTATACTTGGCATTACAAGGTTGTATTGGGTTATACTTTCCATATTACTGCCTTTTAGAATGTATATCACATTATATAAACTCCACGAACTGGGGAATAATGTATTGAGTTATCAGTAAAAAAAAAATTATGATTAATGCTAGTTCTTACAATCATGAGTCATATATCATCTGAGAATCATAAACAATTCATAAATCATTCAGGTCTTAAACTATGCTGATTCTGGCGACTCAAAGTATACAAGACAATTGAGACATTGATTTCCAAAAGGTGCTATATCTATTCTAGGAAATTTTACAGAAAGAGCAAACATCTCATTATTATTTTAAACCAATTTATTTGATTCTTTTCGCATTAAAAGCTAGAATTTTTTTTACTATATTAATAAAAATACATTAAAGTTATTTAATGATATGTTTAGCATGATTTGTAGTATGATCCTTCAGGATTCCTAGTTTTGGGCAAGGATGATTCCATAGTAGTTCTGGTTGTTCTGAATGGGTTAAGGGTTGCAGATGTAGGACTTGAAAAGGTTTTAAGTACTCATGTTATCAAACTAACAACAAAGAGAATGCAGTATATGTTATACACAAAGGATTGTTTCACTGCAGGCTAAAGGAGACCCACTCTAGAAGCCATGCATTGTTCATAGGTCCATTCCGAATGCGGTTGGAAAGTGTTTGCTACCTTCCTGTGGATATAATCCTAAAGGGCTATAAGGCTAAGCGACCCAATCATTGGAGGCCGTAGGGGCAAATGCTGCCATTTCAAATCGATCAGACCTGTTGATCGTCTGATGTTCTAAACCTATCTTTGTTAGTCTACGATTGTGAGGTGGAACCAGCGTTTAAAATAGGGCATAACTTTACACCTAGGTTTCATAAGGTTACGTATTCATTTACTATCAAGGTTTGATTACCTTTCTGTATTTTTATTTCATAATACTATTTCTAAGCTCTTAGTAAATACAATAATAATTATTAAGTTAGAAAAGAAATTCTCTCAACTTGTAAAGTTTCTTTTAAAATAAATATTTTTTTCTTCTTTAAGAGGCTGATAGAGAACAATGATGTATTGCTTTGGTGAATTTTATCGACACCTTCTTAGGGAGGGATGGTTTATAATTATTTCAACGAGAATAACATCATTTAAACGAGATGATTAAAAAAAAAAAAAAAAAAAAGATTCTAATATGTGAAAATAACGATTGCATTAGTTAAGAAATATGGTGGCCAATAGCACTATAGCAATCTCCTGTAGCATAGGCTGAGGTCTGCTACTCAGAGTTGCTATTGCTATTGCTGGCACAGTGCCCCATCAAACTAAAATTCTTTCAATTAACTGGAAACTCCTCTAGATGGAAAATCTGCGATTCTAGTGGCGTGTTGCTGGCGTGTCAATTAAGTGAACTTAGCTACCTCCACTTTTTAAGGAAGGTTTTGCTTCCTTTGGTTTTGAAATTATTTTAAAACGTAAGCTGTTTGGCCGTAAATATTAACGAACTGTGAAAAATTTTTATTTTTGGTTACTTTAATTATATTTTTTTTCTTCAGACCTAACTCGCCTTTTTATAAATGAAGAGCTAAACGCCCCTCTCCCTTCTCTGCACCGAAATTTTTGAACATTTGGAAACTCGTCAATGCTCGCTAATTCAATCGGTCTAGACCGCTATATTGTATAAAACACAAAAAGTATTTTTTATAAGGGAGATTTTTGGGTCGTCAAAAAAATTACATACTAATATTATTTGTATTATACACCAATCGTATTTATATGCCGACGCTTCGGCCTACGTCAGGGTTGATCAGAGAGGGTATCTCAAGAAGTTAATTCTCTCAATTAGACACCTCCTCGGAGTCGCCTTGATAAAGGCCTACAACGTAGACCGAAACGTTGGTACACAAATACAATAAGCGTTACTTATTATTTTTATTTTTTTTTATGACCGCATTCCTAACCATCTTCCTTATCAAATGTTCTGAACGGTCAACTTAACTCCATCGTCGGGAAAAGTATTTTTAATAGAAATAATAAAATTTAAAATCCTTTTTTTTTCTAGATGATACTTATGAACCGATGGATTCTAGGTTGCATTTTATTGTGAGTTTTTAAGCTAGGAAACGTATAATGCTGTTTTTATTTTTTTTGTTTTTTATTTGTTTCTTATAGATTGAATTAATCGGGAGTCAGTCTATTTTAATATTTTAATTTTACCGACGTTTCGGCTCAAACTTTTGAGCCATCATGAGGGCATTACAAGCATAATAATAAGCATAGTAATGTCAAATATAAACTGAAGTTGAAGTTTATGATCGACATGGCTTAGTGATAATATCTTACAAGTTTGAGCGAAACGTCGGCATAATTAAAATACTAAAACGGACTGACTCCCGATTAATTCTACCTATGAAAATTTCTACAGTCAACTATACATCCTCAGTTTTTTTTTCTTTCATACCAAATAATGAGTCTCCTTTATTTCAATGATTATGATGATTTCAATGAAACTATTAGAACATAAGCTCCTAGATAGGCAACAAGAATTCCTCAGCAAAAAATGGTATTTCATAATGTGTTTACTGTAGCAATCGAAAAGTTTTTGAGCATTTTTGAATAAAATATTAACATCAACGAGAATGTTCTACGCAGAGGATTCTGTTACTAATGGTTAAACTGGGTATTTTCGGTAAAAATATTTTTTGCAGGCGAGTATCCATAATAACTCTACCTACGATAACCTGTAAACAATTTTTTTTTTTTTTTTTTTTTTTTTTTAAGGTTGTACCCTTACAATCCATGAAGTCTTCGGTTCATACATGTAAGGTGCAATAATTACGCACTGACTATTGTAACATCTACGTTTCTCTCTCATTTTGATTCTTTGTTGATATTGACGATAATTAGTCCTACTTGAACAGTAGTATGGTAGAGAACCTGCTTTGGAGTGCAGCCATTAAGGCTAAACACACTCATAAGGAAACATCTTATATTTATGTGCTGGCGTTTCGGCCTAAATTGTAAGCCTTTATTAGGATCGACTCGGTCATAAATCTCAAAGAGTGTAATATTGGACATAACAATAATAAACGCTCAGAAGAAGTTTGCGAACGCTTAGGATTTTGCTATGTATATTTATAGCCGTAGTATTTTTATTCTAAATGGAGATAGATAAAATGGCGATGCGAAATATTTATTTTTATCTGACTGGCTCATTGGATTAGACCGAAGGAAGAAGTCATGAATATACAAAACAAGCGACCATAGCAATAAATATAGAGAAGGCGCTGGGTCGTAATTGGAATACCTCTCCCTAGGGGGTGTACCTGTCGGCTTCCCCCACTCCTTCCCCACTCTCTGATTATGGCATCCATATTCTCTATTGGGCTCTTCAATAACACATGTTTTATAATTATTTTTCTTTTTATCTGTTTAACTTTTCTTAATTAAATACAAATTGCAAAAAAATCTGGCGCGCGATACAATGAAGCAAAAACCTTCACTTACGTCCGTTGTTGCTGTAATATCTCGAGCTTATACTTGTATTAAATATGAAATTTCAGTTTCATAAGACTTTTCGTTTTCGTGTTACATTTACAACATACGTACTGACTTTTTTGCGGGACTTGGTCATTTGGACTCAAGAGACCTTAAAACGTGTATTTCCGTTGAAAACTGGATTACGAAATTTTCACGATCGCAATACCCTACCTTACTATGTATTTCATAGATATGCGAGTGCAATTTAAAAATTATGCCGGAGATTAAAAAATATTTACTATTTGGCCAACGTTTTAATCCACATTATATGTAAAAGGAACGCAATAAAGGTATAAAAACAAATACTCGAGATAAAACACTTAAAGAAGAATATATATATATATAAAAAAAGAATAGTAGAAAAATCATATTAAAAATTTAGTGCGGGCAACACACCACCTTTACTTACCTCCGTTTTTAAAATCGATTAAAGAATTTTCAAATACAGTTAGAGATCAAAATGAATGAAACCATTAAAGAATTAATTAAATTGAATTCCTATAGAAGCATGTGTTTACTTAAGATATCTATAATATTATTATAATAATCAGTTAGTTTTATCAGCTTTTGATCACTCTTTATAACTTTTACAAGCTTGTGAATAAGATAATATTTTATTCTAAAATCTTTAGCTTTCCAACGGTATATAAAACATGTACATAACTCTTCTTATGTTCAAAAACAAAAATTACATTAAAAAAATACTTTCTCAGCTTTATCCTTTAGTTGTTTATCAAATTTGCTCAACTTGCATGTTTAGCTGTTAATTACCAATCCTAACAAAATAATATAGTTATTTTTATAGCATCTACAAAATTAAAGTACCTTTAGAGGAATGAAATTTAAAATATCGGCATTTAAGCCCTGTCAGACTATTTCAACTAGAATGAAAACTACATCATATTAAAGCCCAATAAATTTTACGTCGATATAGGGAGTTTAATCAAAATCGTTACACACCGTTTTTTGAGAAAATCGTAAAAAGGTGCAAATGCATGGTATAAAGTACATCTTCCGGTCAGCTGATTTTCATGAAAAAGATTTTGTAACACCTCGGGCGTATAGTTGTCTTAAATATAAAATTTCAGTTTCATAGGACTTACCAGGGAGTTACCACACACAGACCTTTTTTCGGGACTTAGTTATTTGGACTCAGGGGACCCTAAAACGTTTATTTCCGTTGAAAACTGGAATTTGAAAATTTTTAAGATCGCAATACTTTCCCTTACTATACATAGTAAGTGAAAGTAAAAATTATTAAAATAAAAAATAGTAAATACAATATTTGATATGCTGCTAAGTTAGATGAAGTAAACATTTTTAAAAAATCACGGTTTCTAGATTAGAAAACTCTATCGATTTTTTCTCTATTTTCCAAAAATATATTGTTATTCGTTGCTGTGCCCTGATCCTAATATACAATTTTGTTTTCTGTCTTAAAAATAACTGAGTTATGTGCGTTTCTATAGGTATTTTTTTTATTTTTCTGTTAATTGTTCGCAGTTTCTTTCTTGAAAACTCTAATAACATTTTTCTCTATCTTTAAAACCAACTGTGACCAAAAAAAATGATCTAGTGGTTTCGGAGAAAATTCGAGAACCGCGGAAGGTTTTTTTATAATACGTTATTCGGACTCTGCGTATCCTGAAACGCAAGTCCTCAAAATTTTTTATACACAACAGAGGGTCATTATTGAAAGAAATATACCCAAAGCAAGCCTTTCCTATATTAATATCAATATATTCCAAAAAGCTCAAAATTGAAAAATCGCTTACCGCGCACAATATATTTGATCTTGAAATAACATCGGGTAAAAGATCATTTATAGCATTTCCAAGTCAAATTCAACCTTTTCCAAGTCAAATTCAACCTTTTCCAAGTCAAATTCAACCTTTTCCTAGTCAAATTCAACCTTTTCCAAGTCAAATTCAACCTTTTCCAAGTCAAATTCAACCTTTTCCAAGTCAAATTCAACCTTTTCCAAGTCAAATTCAACCTTTTCCAAGTCAAATTCAACCTTTTCCAAGTCAAATTCAACCTTTTCCAAGTCAAATTCAACCTTTTCCATTTCAAATTCAACCTTTTTCGATTTCAATAAAATAATAAAAATCAAATTAACATGATTTTATGTTTTAATGGTTATTTTAATTACACCTTGTGTTTTTAACCCTTGTAGCTTGTTAAATGTTCCCAGGGGCCGTTCTACATATAAGTAGTCACGAATATAATAATAAGTATAACCGATACTTCAATTTTAAGACATTTGCGATACAAGGTCTGGTAGTCGGATTAGCGGGATTCGTTTTATTTTAGTTTTATAATCGCGGGCAAAAATATTATCAATAGAGGTTTATTTCAACTTTTTCGTATTTATTGGATACAAGGCTCAGTAGCTGCGTTCCCAAAGGTTCGTTACCGATTACACTATTAATTTTAATCGCGCTCCCTCAAATATCGGTTTATCATCACTTTTTCGTATTTATTGGATAGAAGGCTCAGTAGCTGCGTTCCCAAAGGTTCGTTACCGATTACACTATTAATTTTAATCGCGCTCCCTCAAATATCGGTTTATTATAAATTTTTCGTATTTATTGGATACTAGGCTCAGTAGCTGCGTTTCCAAAGGTTCGTTACCGATTACTCCAAAAAATTAACCAAAAAGATAACTTACTATCCTGAAAGAAAGGATAAGCGGTAACCCAATACATGAAAAGTTACAAAAAACACGAAATAAAAATACATTAGACCAACTGAATAAAAAAAAACATTAACACATTCATTAACACAACCCCCGAAACACAAATATAGAAATTAGCATAGAAAAGAAACACGAATTTATAATAAACCCATAATTGAGCGAGCGCGATAACAATTAATAGTGTAATCGGTAACGAACCTTTGGAAACGCAGCTACTGAGCCTAGTATCCAATAAATACAAAAAGTTATAATAAACCCATATTTGAATGAGCGCGATTAAAATTAATAGTGTAATCGGTAACGAACCTTTGGGGAACGCAGCTACTGAGCCTTTTATCCAATAAATACGAAAAATTTATAATAAACCCATATTTGAGCAAGCGCAATAAACCCTGAAACGCAAGTCCTCAAAATTTTTTATACACAACAGAGGGTCATTATTGAAAGAAATATACCCAAAGCAAGCCTTTCCTATATTAATATCAATATATTCCAAAAAGCTCAAAATTGAAAAATCGCTTACTGCGCACAATATATTTGATCTTGAAATAACTTCGGGTAAAAGATCATTTATAGCATTTCCAAGTCAAATTCAACCTTTTCCAAGTCAAATTCAACCTTTTCCAAGTCAAATTCAACCTTTTCCAAGTCAAATTCAACCTTTTCCAAGTCAAATTCAACCTTTTCCAAGTCAAATTCAACCTTTTCCAAGTCAAATTCAACCTTTTCCAAGTCAAATTCAACCTTTTCCAAGTCAAATTCAACCTTTTCCAAGTCAAATTCAACCTTTTCCATTTCAAATTCAACCTTTTTCGATTTCAATAAAATAATAAAAATCAAATTAACATGATTTTATGTTTTAATGGTTATTTTAATTACACCTTGTGTTTTTAACCCTTGTAGCTTGTTAAATGTTCCCAGGGGCCGTTCTACATATAATTAGTCACGAATATAATAATAAGTATCACCGATACTTCAATTTTAAGATATTTGCGATACAAGGTCTGGTAGTCGGATTAGCGGGATTCGTTTTATTTTAGTTTTATAATCGCGGGCAAAAATATTATCAATAGAGGTTTATTTCAACTTTTTCGTATTTATTGGATAGTAGGCTCAGTAGCTGCGTTTCCAAAGGTTCGTTACCGATTACACTATTAATTTTAATCACGCTCGCTCAAATATGGGTTTATTATAACTTTTTCGTATTTATTGGATACAAGGCTCAGTAATTGCGTTCCCAAAAGTTCGTTACCGATTACACTATTAATTTTAATCGCGCTCCCTCAAATATCGGTTTATCATCACTTTTTCGTATTAATTGGATAGAAGGCTCAGTAGCTGCGTTCCCAAAGGTTCGTTACCGATTACACTATTAATTTTAATCGCGCTCCCTCAAATATCGGTTTATTATATTTTTTTCGTATTTATTGGATACTAGGCTCAGTAGCTGCGTTTCCAAAGGTTCGTTACCGATTACTCCAAAAAATTAACCAAAAAGATAACTTACTATCCTGAAAAAAGGATAAGCGGTAACCCAATACATGAAAAGTTACAAAAAACACGAAATAAAAATACATTAGACCAACTGAATAAAAAAAAACATTAACACATTCATTAACACAACCCCCGAAACACAAATATAGAAATTAGCATAGAAAAGAAACACGAATTTATAATAAACCCATAATTGAGCAAGCGCGATAACAATTAATAGTGTAATCGGTAACGAACCTTTGGAAACGCAGCTACTGAGCCTAGTATCCAATAAATAGAAAAAAGTTATAATAAACCCATATTTGAATGAGCGCGATTAAAATTAATAGTGTAATCGGTAACGAACCTTTGGGAACGCAGCTACTGAGCCTTTTATCCAATAAATACGAAAAAGTTATAATAAACCCATATTTGAGCAAGCGCGATTGAAATTAATAGTGTAGTCGGTAACGAACCTTTGGGAACGCAGCTACTGAGCCTTGTATCCAATAAATACGAAAAAGTTATAATAAACCCATATTTGAGCAAGCGCGATTGAAATTAATAGTGTAGTCGGTAACGAACCTTTGGGAACGCAGCTACTGAGCCTTGTATCCAGTAAATACGAAAAAGTTATAATAAATCCATATTTGAGCGAGCGCGATTAAAATTAATAGTGTAATCGGTAACGAACCTTTGGGAACGCAGCTACTGAGCCTTTTATCCAATAAATACGAAAAAGTTATAATAAACCCATATTTGAGCAAGCGCGATTGAAATTAATAGTGTAGTCGGTAACGAACCTTTGGGAACGCAGCTACTGAGCCTTGTATCCAATAAATACGAAAAAGTTATAATAAACCCATATTTGAGCAAGCGCGATTGAAATTAATAGTGTAGTCGGTAACGAACATTTGGGAACGCAGCTACTGAGCCTTGTATCCAGTAAATACGAAAAAGTTATAATAAACCCATATTTGAGCAAGCGCGATTGAAATTAATAGTGTAGTCGGTAACGAACCTTTGGGAACGCAGCTACTGAGCCTTGTATCCAGTAAATACGAAAAAGTTATAATAAATCCATATTTGAGCGAGCGCGATTAAAATTAATAGTGTAATCGGTAACGAACCTTTGGGAACGCAGCTACTGAGCCTTTTATCCAATAAATACGAAAAAGTTATAATAAACCCATATTTGAGCAAGCGCGATTGAAATTAATAGTGTAGTCGGTAACGAACCTTTGGGAACGCAGCTACTGAGCCTTGTATCCAGTAAATACGAAAAAGTTATAATAAATCCATATTTGAGCGAGCGCGATTAAAATTAATAGTGTAATCGGTAACGAACCTTTGGGAACGCAGCTACTGAGCCTTTTATCCAATAAATACGAAAAAGTTATAATAAACCCATATTTGAGCAAGCGCGATTGAAATTAATAGTGTAGTCGGTAACGAACATTTGGGAACGCAGCTACTGAGCCTTGTATCCAGTAAATACGAAAAAGTTATAATAAATCCATATTTGAGCGAGCGCGATTAAAATTAATAGTGTAGTCGGTAACGAACATTTGGGAACGCAGCTACTGAGCCTTGTATCCAGTAAATACGAAAAAGTTATAATAAATCCATATTTGAGCGAGCGCGATTAAAATTAATAGTGTAATCGGTAACGAACCTTTGGGAACGCATCTGCTGAGCCTACTATCCAATAAATACGAAAAAGTTATAATAAACCCATATTTGAGCAAGCGCGATTAAAATTAATAGTTTAATCGGTAACGAACCTTTGGGAACGCAGCTACTGAGCCTTGTATCCAATAAATACGAAAAAGTTATAATAAACCGATATTTGAGAAAGCGCGATTAAAATTAATAGTGTAATCGGTAACAAACCTTTGGGAACGCAGCTACTGAGCATAGTATCCAATAAATACGAAAAAGTTATAATAAACCGATAGAAAGGGCCCTGGGAACATTTAACAAGCCACAAGGGTTAAAAACATAAGGTGTAATTAAAATAACCATTAAAACATAAAATCATGTTAATTTGATTTTTATTATTTTATTGAAATCGAAAAAGGTTGAATTTGAAATGGAAAAGGTTGAATTTGACTTGGAAAAGGTTGAATTTGACTTGGAAAAGGTTGAATTTGACTTGGAAAAGGTTGAATTTGACTTGGAAAAGGTTGAATTTGACTTGGAAAAGGTTGAATTTGGCTTGGAAATGCTATATAAGGTGTACCCAAGTTCTCATATCCTATGCATTGTTTTGTAGAATATATATGTATAATAATGGTTTCGAAAAATAAATGTGTTAGTTATATCACTCTACCATATTAGTTATATCCAAAACAATTAGTCTATTTCCTTCAGAAACCACGAAGGCTTTGCTTCAAAGATGGAATGAAGGAAAACGGTATATTGACTTGTGTCTATTTTTTATATGTTTTGTTACTTTTCTTTTTTTTTTTTCATTCCGTTCTGCTTCTATTACCTAACTTCTTGTATTCCTCCTTTATTTCCCTTCGCCACTCAGACCCCGTAGACTGCTTAGTATACAAGGTATATCGACTGCTGTGCTGGAGGTGAGGTCGGCAAGGGAATTGAATTACTTTACAAGATTAATTTATAGGGACCTCACACACGCTGTCACATCTCTTGATGTAATTTCAAATTATATTGCCTTTACATCTTGACTACTGGGGCCGATGTATCCTTCTTGTCTTTCTGTAGCGGTACTTAGGAATTGAGACGTTTATTTTCAAAACTTACGATATCAACTTTTAACTATTTTATAGGAAACGCAAATTTTTATTTATTATTCGACCAATTTACTTGATTTTTCTTCTTTTTTATTAACCTGAATCTGATTTTTTTACTGTGTTAATGAATTATTTTTCTGAGTTCTGGCACTTTTGTCATTACGTTTTAACAATATAATATTGCATAGAATTTCATGGAAAGAAGCGTGGATACAGTACTCATTGGAAAGAATTAAAAGAAATATATCTGACTAAAGTTCTGTATGGAAGAGTATAACAGTGGGACTTAAGAATGTCCAACTTGAAATACCTCAAAGGTAGTGTAAGTTCTGATAAGGCTGTTGCACTGTTTGCTTTTCCAATATTGTTTGTTTTGTCACTTAAGTGTTAAACAATTGTAACAAGTTTTAAATTGTCCCGCTCTATTTAAGTCCTCCCCGGTGTCTTGAACTTAATCCTATATAAGTGAACGTACAGAGTCGCTGCCTATGATGAGTACCGATGAGATAGAGGGACCCTTCAATTTAAGCCATTCCCGTAGGAAGCCTCTTACCGAATACATGGATGGAAGAACAGTACCGAAATAACTAGGAGCAGTTTGAGGCTATTCTTATTTAATTTTTTTTGTTATATTATTTTATACCCATTCGGAGAGTTGGTGTCATGATAGAATTTCTACCGTATGACTTAAATCTTGTATGCCGCTTGTTGAAAAAAATAAACTATAGACTTGAATAATCTTATTTATAATGAAGGACCGGGACCTTAAACCACGAAAACATGTCACACAGTAAAGAGTTTTTCATGTATTTATTTTAATATAAACTTTCTGAAATTCATGTGTTGATAGAATCCATGTTATTTATCCAGAAAATATTTGGAAATAACATTTCCTGAACTTCTGAATGAAGAAAAACCACATTCTTATACATTGACGCCTTGAAAGCCATAAATTCTCCATACTCAATCTTCAATAATTAAACGATAATTTAATTGCCGAGATTATTGCACTACGACCATTGTGTAAACACATATAATCTGATTTATTTCACTAATTTTATTATAATTCATCTTACAGTCTACAACAAATTACTAATATATAAGACAGTACTGAAACCTATATGGACCTACGGACTTGAACTATATGTGGACACTAAACATTCTAACATCAAACGTATCCAATCCTTCCAATCCAAAGTCCTCCGAACAATAGTTAATGCTCCTTATTTCGTTACCAACTGTACCCTACACCATGACCTTAATATTCCATTTATTTTAGACCTGGTACCATCCAAATTCTCCAAATTCCATCAGAACCTTCTTCATCATCCTAATCCTCTTGCTCAATCGCTCTCCAGCTCCACCCATCCCTACAATCCTCCTCGAAGATTAAAACGGCAGTGGCCCTGCGACGTTTTTTAAACATTTATTCTGAGTTCTGACACTGGTCAGATCCTCCACTCATGTACTGTATGTTTGTGGCTATTCCGCCCTAGCTCGGCCTCCACTGGCTTACACCAGTGAAGCGCTGGGTGAGAGGCGCTGGGATCCCTTGGATTCGGCTTTTCCCCCCACTTGTGAAGGGAGCAGCCGAGTCTAGGGTCCCTTTAGCAGATTGTATAATAGTTAAGTTTGCTTGTATGATTTTTATTTATTTCCCAACTTGTATTTATCTCTACTACAGGTTGTTTTGATTTGTCTGTTTTTTTTGTTCTTTATATTGTTTTTTTTTGTATATATTTGAATTTATTCGATTTTGTATTGATTTATATTATTTTCTGTATATATTGTATAATGTGTACTAAATCACTATTACTACTGTTCATTATGTAACAAATTGTAATATTTCTCAATAAATAATTTAAAAAAAATTATTATATATCTATACTAAAAATTAATTTTTAAATTTGATATATTTTTTCCGTACCTATTCTTAATATTTTTTTTTATTTTCAGGTCATTCTTGTGATCTAGGAGTCGAAGGGGTGAGGTAATTACCTAATTTTTCTTTTAATCATATTTTTATAAAGTAATACAATATGTCCAATTAAAAACAATCTGTATTAGGATTCTACGAATCCATCTGAAATAAAAATTAAAAAAAAAAAAAAGGTCTGTTATTGTTTTAATTAGTTAACTGTAAGTAATTGTTGTTTAAATTAAGTTCACATGCTGTTGAAGGGGCGCAATGTAGATCAAAAGGTCGCACAGTGGTTCCAAACGCACTTTTTCAGGACAAAACTCTGCACTGGTCGTTTGATCATATTGTTCCTCAGTAAATATCCTTTCAGCATTATGATTTATGTTATAATAATATATAGGTTTTGTCAATAATTTCACAGTAAGTCTCTGTAATTAATTATTCTTATATATCTATATTTCATGCATTTACCTTTATTTACAGTTGTTATTAGATTAGTTTAAGTAAACTTTGAGCTTCATATCACGACTTGTTCATTTTTAATACATTTTCAAAAAACTTTCACAAAACATAAAAATTATTTGATGAGTGCAAACCGTAAATTGATTTCTACGCTTTTGTTGAAGTGCAAGGCATAGTGTGGAGATTATTTCAATGAAAAACAAAACAAATTGACTTATAAAATGATTTTTCCAAATGATGAAACATAATAAAGTACTGCCCCCAAGTCAGATAAAATTATAAATGTGTTTGTGTAGGGATTTATTGAAATTTATTTTTCTTTAATTTAATAGATTAAATTTACCTATTGTAATGTATGCAATTTAAATGATAAATTAACATTTTAGATTAGATAGAATCTATATAAAAAATAAATAAAGAAAAATTCTTCCGAACCGCAATATATAATGTTGATAATATCTGAGTTTTGTCCCAAAAAAGTGCGTTTGGCATTGAAGTTTACTTAATTGTGTTTCTCTGACTGCACCCCTAACCCGCTTCTAGTTACATTATTTATTATTTTTTGAACAATCAACTAAAGTTGTCCAATTCAATTTCAATTTCTGAAAAAAAAATCTGGTGCGAGCAACACACGACTGTCACTTACCACCGTTGTTAAATACATTTAAAGATACAAATTAATTTTTAACGAATTAATTATTTTTAATTTCAATAGAAACATGTGTTTTATTAAATAATCTATTATATTTTTATCAACAACAATCAGTTTGTTTTATTGGCTTTTCATTTCTCTCCATTAACTTTAATATTCCATATATTATATAATATTTTTTTCTAAAATCTTTAGCTATCCAACGGTATATCATACATCTGTATTACTATTCTTGTGTTAAAAAACACAAAAATAGCATACAAATATGTTTACACTTTTCTCCTTTAGTTATTTACCCGTTAGTTATCAATGCTAATAATATGATGTTCCAAATTTTTGAAATCTATAAAATTAAAGTACCTTTAGGGGAATGAAATTTAAATAATCGGCATTTAAGCCCTGTCAGACTATTTCAATCTGAATGAAACCTACATGATATTAATAAAGCCCATAAAATTTTACATCACCATGGAGATTTTAATCAAAATCGTTTGAGCCGTTTTTGAGTAAATCGTAAAAAGATCCAAAATGCATAGTATAAAGTGGCTCGTCTAGTTAGCTGATTTTGATGAAAAAGATTCTGTAACATCTCGGGCGTAGAATTGTCTTAAATATGAAATTTCAGTTTCATAGCGCTTTTAGTTTTCGCCTGGGAGTTACCACACACACACACACACGCCTTTTTGCGGGAACCCTAAAACGTGTATTTTCGTTGAAAACTGGAATTCGAAAATTTTCACGATCGCAATACTTTCCCTTACTATATATAAGGTAAGTGAAAGTAAAAATTAACAATATATGAATACTGAATACAAAAATCATGGGATAGAGATAGAAGCACATATTTCGCATTCCTGGACCTTAAGGCTGCTTTCGACTCGGTCCCTCGTCAAGAAATATGGAACTCCCTTGCAGCGAAAAATGTACCAATAGATCTTATTTCCGCCATAAAATCTGTATATACTGATTATAAAGGAGTGGTACAGATGAATGGAACAGAATCTGCACCTTTTCCTATTGATAGAGAAGTAAAGCAGGGAGACAGTCTGAGCCCGCTTCTGTTTACGGTGTTTATGGATGAGATCCATAAAATTTGTAAAAGGCGAACTGCCCGAACAGTGCTTGGTAAGTGGAACATGAGGACGATTCTTAGCCAGTCACTGTTATACGCTGATGATATCGTCCTTATTTGTGATACGAAAGACACACTACAGCAAGCTCTAATAGAATGGCAGGAAGAACTTCAGCCAAACGAAATGACCTTAAATGTCTCCAAGAGCAAGATACTGGTCCTGTGTCGAGATGAGGAGGAGACTGTGGAGGTGGTTTGTAACGGTGAGATTCTCGAAGTAGTTGAAAACTTTCTCTACTTAGGCTGTAATATAAACAGACAAAGAAAAATAGACAATGAAATTGTAAACAGGATTGCTAAAGCAAATCAAATCTATTACAGTATATGCAATAGTATTGTTGGCCATCGAGATGTGGGGCTAGAGACGAAGCTCCACATTTACAAATCTGTATACCTCCCCACTCTTACCTACGGGAGCGAGAGCTGGGTAATGGGCAAGCAAATTAGCCGAATTACTGCAGCTGAAATGAGGTATTTACGTAGGGTCGCAGGAAAAACGAGAAGAGACCGCGTAAGAACTGAAGGAATAAGAGCGGAGCTGAAAATTCCTGCGCTGAAAACCATCCTCGAGAAGCGACAGCTAAAAATGGTTCGGCCATATTTGTCGAATGAATGAGGACCGCGAACCAAGAAAAGTGTTGGAAGCTCGACCCACTGGAAAAAGGCCGCGCGGAAGGCCTAGGATTTTGTATGACGGATATATCCAGAAGATCGGAGGGAAAAGATTGCAGGAACTTAAACAGCTCTGCAGAAATCGTGAAGCTTGCAGTGTTGGATCAAGGCCCCTCCACGCTAGTAAAGGCACATAGGAGGAAGATAAAGAAGAAGAAGAATACTGAATTTATAATACCATGCTTCAATGATTTTTATTTGTAGAGAATTCAGTTAAATATTGATTCGATATCCTGCATTTCTTGAAAAATAAAATTTTGAAGGAGTGAATGAGAGGGGGCTAACTATTTTTAAAATATATATCAAATAGAATTCATCAGGTTGGATTTATTTTGTATAATTTTAAACTTATATATTTCCTCTTAACAAATAAATTACTTTAATCATATAAATTATTCCATATATAAATTTGTTTTTAACGTCCCTCTTTTAAAAACTTCATGGAAAAAAAGAAGCTAAAAAGCGATTAGCAGAAATTATTGAAAAAAAAACAGCTGACTGGCCCCAATCGTGGCAAACCCTATCAATCATCTCATGGTTGGCTACATTTGATTGAAATGATATTTTGACGTTTTCAGTTGAACGGTCTCCTTCAATGTTACTCCCATAATGGAAATACCCCCGTTCAATCATAATATCATTTTCATAATTATTTGTTCATGATATCGGAACGTCATTTGTTATCGGGCTCATTCGTTTTAAATTAGCTTGTTTCTTTGTGTATTATTACTTACAAATATACCTCAAATAAATCAAAGGTTTATTTTGTGGTTGAATTTTAACAGAATAACGAGTTTTAATGACAATACATTTAATTAAAACTAAAATAATGGATTTAATGGGTCACCTGTGGCTAGCATAAACGCCTTTTATCCTTTAAGTCGCAGGTCAAAACCTGGCAGGTGGTCTTACTATTTCTTAATAGGAGTAAAAAATCCTTAGTTATGCCGGGGCGTCTTGGACCCGTCCTCTACATCCTTTACACTGCTGATATTCCTACACATCCTGATACCTTTCTGGAAACTTTTGCAGACGATACCGCCATCCTATCATCCAGTTCCAATCCTGAAATAGCATCCTTAAACCTTCAGAGACCCCTTTTCCTTATCGAACACTGGTGTAATAAATGGCGTATAAAGGTGAACGAAGCCAAGTGTAAACACATAACCTTCACTCTTAGACGAAAATCCTGTCCGCCAGTTTATTTCAACTCATTACCAATTCCTCCCTCAAATACAGTCCGGTATCTTGGCTTACTATTAGACAAAAGATTGACATGGAACCCACACACAAGACTTAAAAGACAAGAACTCAACTGACGATTCGGACAGTTATACCGACTACTCAACAGAAAATCTGAACTTACAGTTGACAACAAATTATTAATCTACAAGACAATACTGAAGCCTATCTGGACCTACGGACTCGAACTGTGGTGGACAGCTAAACGTTCTAACATCAAACGCATTCAATCCTTTCAATCCAAAGTCCTCCGTACAATAGTAAAAGCTCCTCATTATGTCTCCAACTATACCTTGCACCACGACCTTAATGTTCCATTTATTTCAGACCTAATTCCATCCAAATTTTCCAAATTCCACCAGAACCTCATTCATCATCCTAATCCTCTAGCTCAATCCCTATCCAGCTCCACTTATCCATACAACCCACCTAGAAGGTTGAAACGGCAGTGGCCCCATGACCTTTTGTAAATATATTGGCCTTCTAGCACTGGCTAGATTCTCCACTCGATGTGATATATGTATGAGTGTGTGTATATGTATATAGGTATGAGTGATTTCTTGACTTTTTTGTATTGATTCATTATTGTATATTATATTTTATTGTAATTTTATGCCGTGTAAATATTGTATGAATGTAGTATGTATATAAAGATATACTTTCACCACTACTTTTGATGTCCAAGTTGGGACAGATTGTAATTTTACTCAATAAATTTGTTGTTTTATCTCTCAAAGTTATGCCGGGTAGGTGTCAGGTACTGGTTAAAGATCCCTACCCTAATTGAACTTGGATAAGCAAAATTTAGGACTCCCACCGTAGCATCTTCCGATTAGCACTGCAGCATGAAATAATGCTAAATGAATAAACAAAAAAATTGTATCATGGTTGGCTGAATTTGATTGAAATGATATTTTGACGTTTTCAGTTGAACGGTCCCATTCAATATTATTATTTCTTTGTATATGAATATATACAAATATACTTCAAATAAATCAAAGGTTTATTTTGTTGTTATATTTTAACAGAATAATGGATTTTAATGACAATACATTTAATAAATCAATAAACAAAATAAATTGTATTTTATTGATAATTACATTGTGGTATTTATAAACTACAGAAACTAACAAAGAAAAACAAACCCACCAACATTTCTGTAAAAAGAAATTAAAGAAGAAAATAATAGATAAATAAACAGTCGTGTGTTATTTTAAACGCGTTTTTTTTTTTTTTTTCTCATAGCCCCTTATTTATTATTTGTATTTCTCTTTTAAAATCTGCAATGCTGGTAAGTTCTCCTTTTTCTGCAATCGTGCATTTTAAGGAGTTGTAACTCTTCTAACTAACATTTCTGATAAGAATAATAATAATTCATGTGATGGATCTAGCTCACCTTCTAGTTTATTTCGGCCTTACAACTAAAACTAAAAACGCACTAGAAAAAAAAAGTTTTTATATAAATATATTTGGTGCTAATAACCATGAGATTAAGCATCTATTCCAATAATCTAACCAAAACATTTTTGTAAAAAATCTGATTTTATAAAAAACATGAATCTTTAGTATCGAATTTAATCAAATAAATAATTTATTTGAAAGATGAATGACATGGGCCCTAAACAATAAATAACATATAACGCTAAACCAAAGACTAAATGTTTTTTACTCACTACTCTAAAGAAGTTCGAAATTAAAACTTAAACATAAATTCAACACTTACACTTATTGAAGTGAATTTGGCATCCCGGACATACAGAACAGCCAAAGTGTTACATTTTATGTTTAAATCAATTTTTATAACCATAAACTATGAGAACTATCATAAATTCATCATGATACGTTAGAAAAATAATTATTTTTATGTCAATATTCAACAGTTATGTAATGAGACAGACTCATGTACCATAGTAATTGTTAATTATAACTTTCTCAACATTTAAACATAAAAGACTCCCTTTACTCCTAAAAGTCTGATGGCCTCGTTGCAGCTTATCTTGGGTTAGGTTAGATTATTTAATTTTCTTGGACGATCAACAGCGAGGTCATTACGCCCAGAACAGCTTCAAGTTTATCTTGGGTATCTCGCTTTCCAAAAGAACCCTTATCTGGACTTAGGGAACAACAATCATATCCCGCCTAAAGGCCCTTTCTGGTATTAAATGTTTAGATAACAATATCAGTATTCAAATGAACTATAACCCATCCTAACACATTCCTTTCTACCTATGCCGATGACACTTGCGTGCTATCAGTTAATAACAATCCTAGTATTGCCTCTCAAAACCTCCAATCCCACATCAGAAACCTTGAGGTATGGTGTCAGAATTGGAGAATTAAAATCAACTCCAATAAATCCCACCAGATTACCTTTACCCTTCGTCGTGAACCGATGACATTCTGCCCTACAGTGTCCTTTAATGATATTCCGCTTGTCCCTGTTGAACAGATCCGTTATTTAGGCCTCCTGCTTGACAAACGTCTTACATGGAATCCGCATACAAGACTGAAAAGACAAGATACTGCTCGCCGATTTCGGTTACTTTAACATTTACTTGACAGACGCTCTAACCTTTCTCTTTACTACAAAAGACTAATTTACATGACAATCATAAGGCCTATCTGGACTTACGGAGTTGAGCTTTGGGGCTCTACTAAACCATCAAACTCTTCCCGTATCCAATCCTTACAATCCAAAATCCTTAACGCTCCTTACTTTGTCACCAACAAAATCATCCACTTTGTGTTTCCATTAATGTTCCATATGTTGCTGATTTGGCCTGTACCAGGTATCACTCCTTCCATGAAAAACCTCTACTCCCACTCTAATCCACTAGTTTCAATCCTTGCTTCCACTTCAATTCCTGACAATCCGCCGAGGCGTCTGAAAAGAAGATGGCCTCGAGACCCTCTTGTGTAGATTCACTAGTGCTGCCAATGGGCAGTTTCTCTTCATGTGTATTATCATTGTAGCATATTTACTTGATGTATGAACATACAGTTGTAAATTTCAACAAATGAATTTTAAAAAAAAAATGGGATAAATTTATGAACTCTTCAACCAATACTTCCACGTTTTCAAACATCTTTAGGAAACATCAACAACATCAACAGGCGCCTCTGCCTTCCTTACCTCAGATTCAGACCTCCCATCCTGACCCTAAGCCTTCTCATCCTAATCTTAAGATCTCACATCCCCAGCGTGAAAACTCCCAACCTCTTCCTAAAATTCCCACAAATGAAATAAATCCCAAAGATCTATTAAGGGTTAATCTGCCACCGGAATCCTATTCCAAACATCCTGCTTCTTCTCCATCTACATCTCAACTTAATCCTCGACCAGATAAATCAATGGAACCTACTCAGCGTTTGAGAAATCCACCTCAAAACATCCCTACTAATCCTCCAATCCAAAACACTGCCTACAATCCCTATCCTAACCAGAATCCTACAGACATTACTGCAATCCTTTCATCATTCATTCGTGAAATTCAAAATACAATCAATCCTTTGATCAATCTCCTTACCAGACTGCTCTCAGTAATCCCATTCCATGCCCCAATATGAAGAAAAACTCCCTATCCATCCTATTATGGAATGCAAATGGCCTACTAAACCACCGAGACGAACTAGACGTATTCCTCCACAACAACTTCATAGACATTGCCTTACTTACAGAGACCCACTTCACAACACAGTCTCGCTTCTACATACGTGACTACATCACATACAGAACAGATCACCCAGACAACACATCTCACGCTGGCTCATGTATCCTTATTCACAAATCCATACCTCACTCCCTGATTCCTTGCACTCCAACTGACACCATTCAGTCAACCTCTATTACCTTAACCTCCTGCCCTTATAACCTTACATTCTCTGCTGTATATTGCCCACCTGGTAATACCTTATCCTATAATGATCTTGATTCCTTATTCCGAACCTTTGGTCCGCGTTTCATTGCTGGTGGGGATTACAACGCCAAAGACCAACGGTGGGGATGCCGAACGTCCAACACTCGTGGCAGGATTCTTTCCCAAGTCACAACCTCTAATAGCTTTTCCGTCTTGTCACCCAAGGATCCTACATACTGGCCTACATCCCTTAAAAAACGCCCGGATATTCTAGACATATTTATCTCTTCCCAAATTCCCACTACCCAATGTACAATTACATCCTTAGACGACCTCTCCTCAGATCATAGCCCTGTTCTGCTTCTCATGAATTCAAATCCTATTCTCCAACCCTCTCCTCCTTCCTTGATTAAAGGACGTGTGGACTGGGACAATTTCCGAAACGACCTAGAAAACATACTCGACTTGAAAATACCATTGAAAACTAAACAAGACATAGACTCTGCCATTGAAAACCTAACACAATCTATAGAGACTGCCATAAACAACAATACATCCATCACTAAAATCAGAAATTCTCATGAATCCTACTTACCGAACCACATTCGTCTCTTGCTTACTGCAAAGCGGAAAGCAAGAGCGCAGTGGCATAGAACAAGATATCCTTCCGATAAACAGCACTACAATAAACTGACTAACGCACTAAAAACCGAATTAAAACAATTCAAAATTCAAAACCTGCAGATCTTTACTGGAAACTTGAATACTTCTGACAGATCATTATGGACAACCACTGCAAAGTTACTAAAATTCAAAACCTTCAATCATCCTATTTTAACTGAATCCCGTTATATATTAACTGAATTTTAAATGTTTAATCCGCATCCTGATCTCCAAAACCCAATCCATATCGAACATGTCGAAGCAGAACTAACCGTTCCTCTCCAAATGTCTCTTCCTCCTAAAGCATTCCATCCATCAGAAATTATCAGCATCATTCAAAAATTACCGTCCAAAAAAGCACCTGGTCACGACCTCATCACATCCCGTATCCTAAAACAGCTCCCTAGAAAAGCCATACTCCTTCTTACCTATGTATACAATGCCACACTCCGTTCCACCTACTTCCCCGTTACATGGAAACTGTCCATTATCAAAATGATACCAAAACCCAAAAAGCCTCTAGAAAACCCATCTTCCTACCGTCCTATCTCTCTTTTGCCCATTATGGGCAAAATTCTAGAAAAACTCCTCCTAAAACGTTTATATCCAATCCTAGATCTCAACCACGTGATTCCTGACCACCAGTTTGGATTTCGGACATCCCATTCTACTATACAACAGTGTCACCGTGTGGTGGATGTCATTTCTTCCACATTGGAGCGCGGAATGTATTGCACTGGAGCCTTTCTTGACGTTGAACAGGCTTTTGATCGAGTTTGGCACCCAGGACTGCTATATAAACTCCGGAAATTCCTCTCTCCTACATACTTCCTAATTATTCATTCTTACCTCTCAGATAGAACTTTCAAAGTCAACCATAACCTTTCATACTCATCCATATTTTCTCAGTCCGCAGGTGTACCTCAGGGTAGCATCTTAGGCCCAATCCTTTATTCCGTTTATACAGCTGACATTCCTATTCATCCTAGCACTGTTCTCACTACTTACGCTGATGACACATGTGTGTTATCCGTAAGTAGTGACCCAACGGTTGCATCACAATTCCTACAGTCTCACATCCAATCCATTGAAGAATGGTGTCATAACTGGAGAATTAAAATCAATCCAAATAAATCCCATCAAATTACCTTTACCCTTCGCCGCAAGCCTATGAATACCTGTCCTACTGTATCCTTTGGCAACATTCCATTAATCCCCGTTGAACAGATCCGCTACCTTGGACTCCATCTAGACAAGCGCCTTACTTGGAATCCTCACACTAGACTGAAACGACAAGAAACTGCCTGCAGATACCGCTTACTACAACACTTACTAGACAAACGTTCAAAACTCTCTATTCACTACAAAAGACTCATTTACATCACGATTATCCGACCTATTTGGACCTATGGCATTGAGCTATGGGGGTCCACTAAACTATCAAACTCCTCCCGCATCCAATCCTTGCAATCCAAAATCCTACGAAAAATCCTCAATGCTCCTTACTTTGTAACTAATAAACTCATCCATAGAGACCTAAATATCCCACTGGTTGCAGACTTGGCCCGCGATAGATACACCTCCTTTAATTCCAAACTACCTGCCCACTCAAACCCGCTTGTCCGTAACCTCTCATCTACATCTATTCCCGGTAATCCTCCGAGGCGCCTGAAAAGACGGTGGCCTCGAGACCTGCTCATGAAATAAACTTTGAAGTACTACCACTGGGTAGATTCTTTACATGTCTATTCATGCCTGTTATTGTAATTCAGCCATTTTACTTATTGTATTTGTATATACAGTTGTAAAAAACAATAAAATATATTATAAAAAAAAAAAAAAAAAAAAAAAAAAAAAAATGAACTATATAAATTATAAAAGCTCATTTTGACCGCTTTCGCCCGCATTTCTTCACCATCCTACAATCTCCTATATTCCTTGTTGTCATACTCACAAAAGGAGATATGGAATCGTACCCATGTAGTCACCCAAGAGCATACCCTAAAGAAGTATTTTTACGATGAAAGTATTTTATACAATTGTAACTAACAAACAGATTCGGACCGTCTACAAACGTTTTCACGGCAACGTATACGGATATATCAAACATTATTACAAAATATGGACACAACCAACACTCGTAGAAGGCTAAATAAAAGTTGGACGAGAATCTCCTGATATAAATGCCCAACAGGAATGAAGTCAGACAGAAGTGCCGCTCGCTAATCACTATCATCACATCATACTCTACCTCGCCACCTGATCAAATTCTTATCCATCACATTCAATGATTATTAACTGTATGAAAAGTACGAATAAAAACATTAAGTTAAAAAAAAATAATTTAACAGTGATATAATTTAAATAAAATATAATCTCATCTCAGTAAAAACGATGCAAATGCCGGGTGGAGAAAAGGAAGGCAATCTCTAGAGAATAAGGTAGGGCTATCAAAATGTAGATCGCACATTTCGGGGCGGGCTTAGGGCCAAAAGTAGGGGGTTGGAGGTGGTTGAGCCGCGCCTGGGCTTTGCTCCTCCACTGTTACTACTTTACAATGTCAGGCGATAACATATTTCTTCCAACAGGTTCATTAACATAAACGTACATGTTATCTTTAATTGACCTTACATATAATTATAAGGTCAACATTTTATTTATCTACACTGTTTTTGTTTTTTTCATTTCTTATTGATATTTACAACTGTACATAATCTCAGATATCACACATATACAACTGTGCGATACAGAAATAATTGGCTTGAAAAAGTCTTGGGAAGAATCTACCCAGCGGCAGGACTTCAATAATTAGTTTATTAGCATGTCTGAACGCGCCTCGAAGGATTGTAGGATATATATGGAGATTAGAAGTTACGGGCGGAGGAGTTTATTTATTGTTTATATTATTTATTGGGTTAAGTCTGCAACGATTGGGATATTCAGATCTCTATGGATGATTTTAGTATTATTATTTTATTTTATTATTTTTTTTTTTACCCCTACCTCGCCTTTGAAGGCTATACGTGGGTTTCTCGGCCCAGGGGGTGTGCACGGGGTTATTAATGTCGAGATTAATGCTCCCTGGCACCGAGACCTGAACTACCGTGACTTAATATTTTTGGTTTCAAGGTTTTGGCCATCTAGTAGCTAGGCAACGCGCGTTTGAATCCACGCGAGCTAACCCACTCGACCACTCCCTCCTCCCCCCCCCCATTATTAGTAATAATGTAAGGAGCATTGAGCATTTCTCGTAGGATTTTGGATTGCAAGGATTGGATGAGGGAGGAGTTAGATGACTTAGTGGACCCGCATAGCTTAATGTTATTGGTCCAAATAGGTCTAATGATGGTTATATAAATAACTTTTTTTGTAGTAAATAGGGAGTTTTTATCATTTGTTGAGTTAGTATTGTAATAATCGGTGTCTGCGGACAGTTTCTTGTCGTTTCAGTCTAGTGTGAGGATTCCAAGTAAGATACTGATCAAGATGCATTCTAAGGTTACAGATCTGTTGAACAGTAAATATTAAAAGATATTATTTGTCTTGTTGGTCAATTGTTCGCGTTGTTATATTTCAAGACATGGAATAAACTAAAACATAGAATATACATTGTTATTCGAAGATATGCATGATACTTTTGCTGATTTTTTATATATAATAAAATTTCTCCTGTGTTCTTTCCTTGAAAAATACTGATAATTGTAGCATAGGATTTGAGTATATATATATATATATATATATATATATATATATATATATATATATATATATATATATATATATATATATTATATCATTTATTTATATATGCTGCCAAATTTTCTAGTAGAATCCTCATAACTACTTTTCATTGTATCATCATCTTACTGTTAGTAGGATATATTTTTTTTCTTTATGAGAGCTTATTAGCCCCCGGAACAATGTACTATCGTCTGATTCTATTCCATCTGTAGTAAATAATTATTTTTCTAAAAAAAAAAAAAAAAAAAAAAAAAAAATATATATATATATATATATATATATATATATATATATATATATAGATATATAGATAGATAGATAGATAAAGTGTGCGTACTCTTCATTGGATGAATTTGACATTTTAGCGTGATCTCAGTAAATTCATCTCCTTGTGCGAAATTGGCCTTGCCAGGAACGAAACCTAAGACCCTTGAAGGTTTTAGTTGAATATGTTTTTATATTATTTTTTTTTTATTGCTTCATTCTGAAATTTTTCCATTTCTTTTTTTTTTTTACTTCACAGCTTGATATGCATTAAATTTATATTTCAATCATCCGAAAAGGTTCTAGTAATAAGTTCATTCATTATTTTTTTTTTTTTTTTTTTTTTTTTTTTTATTCGTATATATTACAATTTGTCATAATAGACAATAATAATAGTGCTACAGGATCTCATTCATACAATATTTACAATATAAACAAAAGGAAAGTCAAATTACATAAAATAAAATCAAAATAAGTAAACGTATACAATAACAAAATTAAGTAGACAAAATAAATACAAATAAATGAAGTTAACAAATAAATAAGCAAAACATGTCACATTCATACCTATGTACAATATTTACAATCAGCTCGGGAACCCCGGACGGGGCTTGTCCCCCCCACTTGTGGAAGGACAAGCAGAGTCCAAAGGATCCCAGCGCCTCCCTCTCAGCCGCATCACTGGTGAGAGCCAGCGGAAGCTAAGTGAGGGCGCCACAGTCACAATCACACCGCACTTGAGAGGAGAATCTGACCAGTGTCAGAACTCCAGCATATGTATTTACAATATATCTCGGGGCCACTGCCGTTTCAACCTTCTAGGTGGGTTGTATGGATGAGTGGAGCTGGATAGGGATCGTGCTAAAGGATTAGGATGATGAATGAGGTTCTGATGGAATTTGGAAAATTTGGATAGAATTAGGTCTGAAATAAATGGAACATTAAGGTCGTGGTGCAAGGTATAGTTGGATACATAATAAGGAGCATTTACTATTATTCGGAGGACTTTGGATTGAAAGGATTGAATGCGTTTGATGTTAGAACGTTTAGCTGTCCCCCACAGTTCAAGTCCGTAGGTCCAGATGGGCTTCAGTATTGTCTTATAAATTAATAATTTGTTGTCAACTGTAAGTTCAGATTTTCTGTTTAACAGTCTGTATAACTGTCCGAATCGTCGATTGAGTTCTTTTCTTTTAAGTCTTGTATGTGGGTTCCACGTCAGTCTTTTGTCTAGTAGTAAGCCAAGATAGCGGACTGTATCTGAAGGAGGAATAGGAATGGAATTGAAGTAAACTGGCGGACAGGGGTTTCGTCGAAGAGTGAAGGTTACATGTTTGCATTTGGCCTCGTTCACCTTTATGCGCCAAGCACCACACCAGTCTTCGATAAGACAAAGGTGTCTTTGCAGGATTAAGGATGCGGTTTCGGGATCGGAACTGGATGATAGGATGGCGGTGTCATCTGCAAATGTTGCCAGAAAGGTGTCAGGATGATTAGGAATATCAGCGGTGTAAAGGATGTAGAGCACGGGTCCCAGGACGCTGCCCTGAGGAACACCGGCCTCAACGGAATAAAAGTTGGAAAATTCTACACCACAGCGTACTTGGAAGGAGCGGTTTGAGAGATAGGATCTTAGAATGAGGTAGAGAGACTGGGGTAAATGCGTTTTAAGCTTGAAGAGTAATCCAGCGTGCCATACCCGGTCAAAAGCTTGCGCTATGTCCAGAAACGCACCAGAACAATACTCTTTACATTCGAGGGCTGAGGAAATATGGTCTACAACTCGGAGTCCTTGTTGAACTGTGGAATGATGAGAACGGAAACCAAACTGGTGGGAAGGAAGGTTGTGAGATTCTAATATAGGCAGGATTCGTTTTAGAAGGAGCTTTTCGAAGATTTTTGAGAGGATGGGGAGTAGACTTATAGGTCTGTAGGATGAAGTGTTACTGGAAGGTTTACCTGGTTTTAGGAATAGAATGATTGTGGAATGTTTCCATAAGAGAGGAAAATAGGTGGTGCGAAGGATGCAGTTGTAGATGTATGTAAGAAAAATAATGGCTTTCTGGGGAAGTTGTCGCAGGATCTGGGGGGTAAGGAGATCGTGTCCAGGAGATTTACGAAGGGTCAGTTTTTGAAGAAGATATTTCACCTCAGATGGATTAATAGCTTTAGGAGGTAGGGAAAGAGGTATTGGTGAGAAAAGGAATTCTTGAACTGTTGTGATATGATTTCTGTTGGATTCCGGGTGAGGAGTGAATACTTTGGAAAGGTGTGTGGCGAATTCCTCGGCTTTATCTTCATCAGACGCAGCCCAGGAGTCATCACCACGCCGGAGAGGATGGGAAACTTTATGGTATTTTAGGATCTTTTTGGTCACATTCCACAGGGAATTATCTCGAGCTGATAGAGAGGAGAGGTAGGAATTAAAGGACTGGGAACGGAAGGTCGCCAACTCCCGCTTTAATTGCCTACAATAAAAGTTATAGGAGCGGCGATCTGTTGGGTGTCGGGTTCTTTGCCATAATGATCTGGCTTGGCGTTTTGCATGGATGAGGTCAGCTAGGTGTTGAGCTAAATGGTTTTGCTGAGGAGTTCTATTGGAGTGCTTAGGAGAGGAGGCAGTCCAGACAGCTTGCTGAATGGCGGTTGTAAACGAGTAGACGGAATCATCAAGGTCATCCGGTGTTTTGAGGGTCGCACTGAGGTCAATATTATCGGTGAGGATTTGGCGGAAGAGGTTCCAGTTGACAGGGCCTCGGATAAATGATGGTGGAATGGGTTTCGGAATAGGAGTTAGAGATACTTTAAGGATCAGTGGACTATGGTCAGAGGATAGTTCATCAAGGCGAGTTACGGAATAGTTCAGGGAGCCTAATCCGCTGTGGATGAAGAAGTCGAGGATATCTGGATTACGGTTAGGATCTGTTGGCCAGTAGGTAGGGGAGTCAGGAGGTATGAGGTTAAAATTTCGGGAATTCAGAGCAGTCAGCAAATTTCTTCCACGAGAATTCGTGGTTCTAGAACCCCACTGCTGGTGCTTGGCGTTTAGATCTCCACCCAGAATAAAATGATTTCCTAAGGAATCCAGGAAGGATGCAAATTCGGTGTTGGAAATGGAGTGTTTGGGAGGGCAATATGCTGATGTAATAGTTACCGGATAGGAAAAAGTCTTGATTACTATTGCTGTGGCTTGCAGGAAATCATAGGTAGGAAGTGGAAGGAAATGATGAGAGAGGGATTGGTGGACAATGATAGCAGAACCGGCATGAGCTTTGCCGTCTGGGTGGTCTGTACGGTATGTTATGTACTGCGGTATTTTGAAAAGCTGTTTAGTGGTTAGTCTAGTTTCAGTAATAAGTGCAACGTCAATTGTTTTGTCTTGCAACAACGCTGTCAGTTCGTCAGTGTGATTTCTAACACCATTCGCATTCCAAAGGAGAATGGATAAGGAATTAGGTGAGGTCATTTATGGTTTTTGTAAGGCAGGAATGAGATTTGATACAAGGTTCGTAAGGAGTGATATTAGAGGCATAACAAGGGATTTGATTTCGGAGATGAAGGATGTCATGAGACTGGTAAGGTCTGTGACATTTGATGGAGAAGGGATATGGGAAATTTGATGTTGAGGAGTTTTTTGAAGAATAGGAAAATTTAGCGGAATAGTTTGTTGTGGAATAGGTGGATTATGCTGAGGTAAACGTTGTTTCGGCAGGGCCTCGGCTTCATTACTCTGGTCCCCACCTCCAAGTAAGTGGGCAAATGAGACATTGGAATCTACAAATTTAGATGGTTCTCTTCTAGATCTTGTTATTCTTGCTGTTTCTGGTTCTTGAGGTTTTTGAAATCTGGTCTTTAGATTTTTATATATTTGGCATCCCTTGTAGTTGGCTGGATGGTCCTTGAGGCAATGAGCACATACTGCGGGTGATGACTTCGGTTTAGTGCATTCTCCTGTCCTATGCTCTTCTCCGCATTTCACACAGCGTGGTATATGGTGGCAATAAGATTTAGTATGGCCATATGCCTGACAATTATGGCATTGGACTATATCCTTCTTCATGTAGGGCTTCTCAACTCTTACACAGCTGTAGTACAGTCGTTTAAGATCGTAGATTTTTTCGACTCCTGTCGATGGTTCTAGATCAACAAAAAACATTGGAAGTTGAACTTTATCTTTCAAAACGTTGGTGACTTGGCGCACCTTATATCCCATCTCCATCAGTTCTTCTTTAATAACTTCAGTTGGTGTCGAGGGATGCAAGTTTCTTATTACAACCCTCAGTGCTCTCTCCTGGCGTAGCTGATAAGTATGGAACTCGGCCTTGGTGTCTGTCAGATATTTTACTACTTTCCTGTAGGTTTCAGCACTATCCGGAGATATTTTAGTGTCATTTGTTCTATTCAGACATGAGTAGCTACCAGGGTTGGTTAATTTATTAAGTTGTGCACAAAGAAGTTGAAAATTTTTAATATTTTTGACAAATATCGGGGGAGGTGGTGGTTCCCTTGGTGTAGGGGCAGATTCCATGTCTTCTTTTTCACTATGCAGGATTTGAAATGGATTCGGTGTGAAAAAAGGAGATTCATCTGTCATCTCCTGTGATGATGGGCCAGGCTGGGGTTCAGATTTCAAAGTGTTACTTGAAGGGTTCGCTTGTGTTGGTAACTTCTTATTGTTATCACGACGGGGTCTTTGTTTAGTGGGAGACGAATTTGAACCTGCTGATCTTGATCTTTTACTTGCCGTTTTAGAAGACATCACTTGATGAAAATATCGCATTTCATATATAAAAAAAAGATAGTAATATAAGAATGTTAAAGGGAAACAAGTAATAAGTATATATTCCCAATACCAGCAATCAGCTGATATGAGGAAATATGGCTACCCTTTGTGTCAAGTCTATTGACTCTGCATTCACTGTATGCGGTAAAAAAAAAAATTACTCTGCTTACCGAAATAATACTCCAAACCTTACTGCTGTTGATGTCCAAAAAGCTGGCAGCTTTTTCGAGACTGGAATCGATGAAAATCCTTTTGAAAAATCAAAAATCTCAGAGACGAAGTTAAGTGCGACTGTTACCATCTGGCGCATCAGCTGATCTCCATTCATTATTAGCAAATCGATGTTTTCTCAAATCATTATACCCTCCAGATGTGAATATATTAAAAAAAAAAAAATCTTTCAATTATAAATTAAAGTGAACGAATTAAATAAATAATTAATAACTCAAATGAATAATTAATAACAAGGCTGTTTCGCCAATCTCTTGGAAAATTTAAAATTAAAAAAAGTTACGAATTCTGAAAACAGAATTACTAAGGTAGAACCAGACCCGAAACTCTGATCGAACACAACTGTACCAACAAAACACTAAATCTGTTTTAGTGTTGTTTGCTTTGGTTCTGTTGGAAGGCGCAATGTTGAATTAGCTTCCAATTTGTACTTCGCATTTCCCTGCTCGTAATCACGTCAAAATGTCGCATTAAATCAACCGTTTCCAGGTTCTAAAAGGTTAAACTGTTAGAATACTTTTACATGCTATTGTGTTTTGTATGTAATACAGTAACATGGAACTTTATGTTATTGGAATTAAGTATTAGATAATATTTTTCTATAATCTTTAGCTTATACGTCTATATTACTATTTGTGTTTAAAACCACAAAAAATTGCAAAAAAAAAAATATTTTTGCGCTTTTCTCAATTGGTTGTTTATCATATTCGCTCAATATGCATATTTAGCCGTTATATATCAATGCTAATAAGATGATTTGCCTAATTTTTTTAAATCTACAAAAAGGTAATTTAGAGGAAGACAATTTAAAATATTATTATTTAAACCCTGTCAAACTATTTCAATTAGAATGAAACCTACACAGTATTAAAGCCCATTAAATTTTACATTGATATAGTGAGTTTAATTACAATCGTTAGAGCCGTTTTGAGAAAACCGTAAAAACGTGCAAAATTATTATTATAAAGTAGTACTTGCGGTCAGCGCATTTTGTATAAAAGTTGCTGTAACATCTCAGTATTATAGTTGTCTTTAATTATAAATTTCTGTTTCATAAATCTTTTTGTTCTCGTGCTAGACTAACCAACGTCACAGATATTGCACGACTTGGTTATTTTGACTCAGAGAACCCTTATTTTAGTGGCACTTATTTTAGATTAAAACAAAAACAAATGTATGTGTATTATATCGTTTTATATAGAAGCACGGATATTAAATCCCACAATCAGATATGAGACAAATTATCAGCAACAAGCCAATAAAATTCAAGGAGAAAAAGAAAACATTTATGCTGAATCTATACCTTTTATCTTTGGCAGAAGTTCGGCGAAAGGACATTTACTGTCAAAGGGATGTTGGTTCAGAAGGAGGGGGTCCATGCCATTAACTATAAGAGTATTTTTGGCTGGAAAAGTATCCGCTCCAAAACATAACTGAGACTATAATCCTAGACTCAGTAGGCATCTTGCACTACCATATATATTAAGGCTAGTCTGGATTTTTAAATTTTCCAAGACCAGTTTCAACATAAGTAATATGGCTAAATATGTTTATTTGGAATTATATCTCCCTTATGGTTTATTATTTTCAATAATCGACCAAAAAAAAATAAAAAATACTCCCTCTCAGACTTAGCGTTTCAAGATGCGTAGAATCAGAATAACGAATAAAAAAAAATCCGTTTGTCCGCCGTCCGCGCTATTTCTCCGAAACTATTGGGCCAACTTTTTTTGACATTTGCTACAACCAAATACTACTCCATACAACGATGATCCTAACAGCTAGACGTTGATATCAGCTGATTATTTTTAAAATGGTGGCCTATTAAAAGTGACTTAATTTAATAACTCAGTTTTTTTAGATGATAGAGAAAAAAAATTATCATTGTATAGAGTTTTAGAATCAGTAAAGCGCGAAAAAAAAATCCATATATATATATATATATATATATATATATATATATATATATATATATATATATATATATATATATATGTATATATATACATTCAAATAACAAATTATAATAGATGTAATGCCAAAAAATCCATATTTATATTAAAGTAACAAATTATAACAGATGTAATTCCAACAAATCGTTATTTATATTAATGTAACAAATTATAGCAGATGTAATTCCAAAAAAAAATCGTTATTTATATTAATGTAACAAATTATAACAGATTTAATTCCAAAAAATCCTTATTTATATTTAAGTAACAAATTATAACAGATGTAATTCCATTAAAAATCGGTTATTATTAAAGATAGAGTAAAATCGTTAAGACAACACGTTGAACAAAGAGAAAAAAAAAAATTAAAATATCATCTTATATGGTCAAGCCACAACTTGAGATGTGATTCCCTGATTACACGGTTTGTTTGTTTATTTAACGTCACTTTATGCTACTATGGCTAATCGGACGATGCTACAGTGGGAGTCCTAAATTTTGCCTATCAGGTTTTATTAGGATAGGGATCTTTAACGAGTACCTGACATCGCACAGGCACGAGACCACCTCTTAACGTTCCTTCCGAAGGACGGCATAACTAAGGATTTTTTACTCCCATTAAAAAATCCTAGGACCACCTGCGGGTTTGAACCCGTGACCTTAGGAGGCATAGGAGGCTGTTATGCTAACCACCTGATTACACGGTTATTATTGTTGATAAAGATAATATGTAAGGGTTCTGAAATAAGGAAATTTTATCTGAATTATTTTATTGAAAATCGAAAGGAAATAATAACGTTGTCCTGTATAAATGCTTTTGGTTTATTATTTTCAATAATGAACCTTTGTAATCGACCAAAAGGAATTTTCTTAAAAATTCAAAATTTGAAAGCTCTTGTTTCAAGATGCGTAGAATCCGAATAACGAATAAAAGAAAATCCGTTTTTCCTAATTAAATAAATAAATAAATAAAAAATATGAATTTTGAGTGCCATTTCATAGAGAATTAAATTGTCGACGAAATGAAGAAAGAATCATTGAAACTGGTTAACAACTAGCTGAAGTATTGTGTTTTGAAATCAGCGGTAGTGATATGATATTATCCTTTCAATTATTTCTTTTCATATTATTAATTGCCAAATCAACAGCTATATAAACAGTTATATCCTAAAAAGCCATTGTGTAAGATTTTGCAGCGTTTTTTTTTTTTGTTTGTTAAAGTTTGTCTTTAAGATTGATTAGTATGCTGTACATTCATAGCAACTCAGCAAAGTTGAGCAGCTGATCCTATTGGGCATTCCTCTCTCTATCTATTAGGTTGTGTCACATGAAATGTCCGTTTTCAAGGTAAAGGATTTTTATTAAAAATACGATATGAAAACAAGATAATTTTATTCGAAGTTTTAACCTTCCTTTTTTACACATTTTTCCCAACGTGACACCAATTTTTTTTATCCCCGAACTGAACAACTCTGAGCTTTGAAGTGAAACAAAATCTGAAAACGCACTTTTCACTTGATCTTCATTTTCAAAAACTTTTCCTTTGACGAAGTTGTCTAAATTCCTGAACAGGTGGTAATCTGTTGGCGACATGTCGAGAGAATATGGTACGAAGAACTTCGTAGCCCAGTTCTTTCAATTTTTGCACGATATGTTTTGAAACATGGGGTCTAGCGTTGTCGTGTAAGAGTATGGACCCTTCCGATTTACCAATCCAGGTTGTTTTTTTTAACTAATTTTGTGTGCATTTGGTCAATTTCATTGCAGTACGTTGTAGAGGTAATGGTTCTACCTCTAGGTAAAACGGAATAATGAATTATCCAGACATGGACCACCATACTGTAACCATCAATTTTTTGGGATTTAAACTTAGCAAACCAAAGGCGAATGGTCCGTTCATTAACACTCCCTTTCCCAAACGCCTTGCAAATATTTCTAGCGGCCTCAGGTGCTGAATGGCCGAGTTTAAACTCGTGCAAAAATATTACTCGAAAATTGCGTGTTTCCATGTTCATATTTGGTGGTATATAAAAATTGGGTAATTGATTGAGAAGCTAATGTTTATAATACAAAGGTAGAGGATTAGTATCTGTTTACTTTAAATATGTAAACATTCAGAAGAAAACAACAGAGACCTGCAAAATCCTTTATGTATTTCAGAAACTATAAAAACGGACATTTCATGTGAAACCCAATACTTGTAAGAACTACAAGTAAAATTTACTTCTCCACCTCTGTCGATTCGTTAACTATAGATAAATCCAATTTTTGGGCAGTATGTCCGTAAATTCCGCAATAGGAGATGCTCATAAATAAATTGCGCGGTATGGAGGCTGAAGTCATAAAAAGTGTTGTCTGGTGGAAAATAGAAAGGAGGCGGGGAGAGGAATTAGGGGACCGTAAAGTGAGCTGAGGCAGTTAGCCTGGGGGTAATAAACAACCTCTCTATTGGTCGCTTCTTAAGGACAAATCTTTCATTCCTCTCTCAGAAATAGTTTATTTTCTTTTATCTTAATCTCGATTTTGTCCTGTGTATCCCGAGCGAAATCTGCAGTCTTAAATTATAATAATAATTATAATTCCGGGAAATGTTATTCCGTTTTAATCCCTCAGACGAGTGTGGATTTAAAACCCTCCAAAGTCAGTTTTGGTTGTATAAAAAATAAAATAAATAGAAAATGAACTTTATTTACAAATTGACAAAATATTTACAAATCATTTCGGATGAGACATCCTTACAATCAGCAAAATGTTTTTTGTTTTGCTTATTATAATCCATTAGCCTAAATGACTAATATGTGATAATATTTAATTGAGATAATAGTATGCTCGTAGGAAAAAATTATACAAAAAACCTACATATAAAAGCGGATAAAGTAATTGAAAATAAAAAATGTAGACTTTTTTTTCTATGCCTCAGGAAAATTGGGAAAATGGGGGAAGGAATCTAGGATCTCTTTTTCTGCATTAGATGCATTTTAAGAGGGGACTGAGGATACTAGAATTTACGGTATAGGGAGCGAATGGGAGTCAGTGTTTTAAACAGTGGGTTCGTGCAGTACCTGAGACTATCAAAGAATTTGTTATGTCTCCGGGAGATGTACTGTTACAGTCGAAAGTTCGAAGGTGTCGTGTATTCTCTGTAGTGGAGTATGCCTCACTATTCGTCTCAGTACTCCATTTTGAAACTGCTGGAGCTTTTTTGCTATGGTTGGTGTGATATGTTACTTAGCAACAGTGCTCCGTATAGGAGGGCCGCTCTAATTAGTGATTTATTGATTAATATTTTTAGGCGGAGGTATAGATTTGGTGACGTTAGTAAACTATTTAGTTGATAGGACTTGGTCCTATGTTGGGGGGAGAGTGGTTTTATTCCCGCTACCTCGTAGGCCTTCGGTAGAGGGCACTTATTTTCTGGAATGAAAAAATAATACAGTCGGTCTTCTTGGGATTAACTGTAATATTTAGGCTCTCCAGCTTTTATTTAATCTCATTGCAAGCCAACTCCGCCTGATGTAGAGCTGTCTCTGTGTTCATCGAGCTACTGTAGATCGCTATGTCATCGGCATAGGCCGCTACAGTAGCTGTTTTGTATTTTGCTCCAACAGTTTTAGCTGTCTAGATGGAGAATAGTACTGGTAATAGCACAGACCCTTGAGGGACTCCGCAAGTGAGGTCGATCTCCTCGACAAAGGCTCCGCCAACCAGCACTTCGATCTTACGCCCCTGGAGGAATGACCTCAAGAGGGTGTAGAGCTGCTTCGGAAACTCGTTCTCCTGCAGTCTTACATAGTAGACTATGCGACACTGAGTCGAACGCCTCCGTGCAGTCTATTGATATCATTGCAGTGACGTCGTTTTTGAAGGCTCACTTCCGCTTCTAGCTTCATCAGATTCGGGCAGAGTCCGTCCTGAAAACCGGAATAATCTAATTTAGAAATTAAAACAAATTAACTTAATCTAGCAACAAATGTTTTTTCTTCTATGAGTGTAGCGTTTGAGAGAAAATTTATTATAATTACCGATTAATTAATGGATTTTTGGAGACCGAAATAGGAAGCTGTTAGACTAAATAAATAAGAAACAAGCAGCTTAGTATAGAAATAAGAATATTAGAATAGACAAATTCTTTAACTGTAGGAAGCTGCAAGTCTTGAAGGATAGATGATATTTAAGTGTAGCGGGGTTAATTATTAATCATCCGCATTGCTAGATTTTAAATGATTATTATATTTTGGTAATTAGTCAAGCAGGTTGAGCTCCAGACTCTCGCTGCGTATGCAATTAACGGGCGAATAACTGATTTATAAATTATTAATTTGTTATGAGGGCTCAAATGGGATTTTCTGTTGAAGTCAAAAACATTACGAAAGGTACCGAAATCATTAAAAAAACAAACAAAAAAAACATCGCTGCAAATCATTACACGATGGATTATTATTTCCGAATAATTATTTTAGGATAAAACTGTTTATATATCTGTTTAACGGGAAATGGCCAATCACCACTGTTTATTTCAAAACAATATATCTCTGGTGTTTCTAAACCGATTTCAATGATTCTTTTTTCGTCTTGTAGAAAATAAATCAACAAGCGTAAATACAGCTTTTTTGTTGTTTTATTGCGATCTTGAAAATTTTTGAACTCTAGTTTTCGACGGAAATACATATTTTAGGGTCTTCTGAGTCAAATGTCCACGTCCCGAAAAACGTCTGTATGTGTGTCCGTATGTGTGTGGCAAGTCTAGCGCAAAAACCATTAGTCGTACGAAACTGAAATTTCATATTTAACACAACTCTGCGCCCGAAAAGCAGCAACTTTTTTAC
This sequence comes from Piezodorus guildinii, assembly GCA_023052935.1. Lineage (NCBI taxonomy): Eukaryota > Metazoa > Arthropoda > Insecta > Hemiptera > Pentatomidae > Piezodorus > Piezodorus guildinii. The sequence continues at coordinate 123,152,742 of CM041296.1, read as the reverse complement.
TAAAATCGGCTGACTTTATCCAATGCATTTAGCACCTTTCTACGATTTTCTCAAAAACGGCTCTAACGATTTTGATTAAACTAGCTATATCGGTGTAAAATTGTATAGGCTTTAATATCAGTTTCATTCTGATTGAAATAGTCTGACAGGGCTTAAATGCCGATATTTTTCTTTCTCTAAACTACCTTTAATTTTGTACATTCCAAAAGATTAACCATGTCATCTTAATGGCACTGATAAAGGACGGCTAAATATCAAAGTTGAGCGAATTTGATAAAAAACTAAAGCAGAAAGGTGCAAACATGTTTTTCTATACAATTATTTTTTATTTTGAACACTAGAATAGTAATACAGATGCATAATATACCGTTTGAAAGCTAAGTATTTTAGAAAAAAAAAATCTATGGACGGAATTGTAAAGGGTGATGGAGAGTGATGAAAAACCGATAAAACTAACAATTTCTGGTTCCTGAAAAGAGCAATTCATGTTGACCGTGTTGCCACCTGGCGACATGTCAAGGAAGCAGAGCCCCTAATTGTGATCATCTTGACATTTGAGTTGGAGGTGATTTTCGAAAACACTAACTGATTGTTTTAAATAAAAATATAATAGATTATTTAATAAAACACATGTTTCTATTGAAATTCAATTTAATTAATTCTTTAACAATTTATTTTTATCTCTACATGTATTTGAAAATTCTTTGATTGATTTTAATAACGGAGGTAAGTGAAAGTCGTGTGTTGCGCGCACCAGATTTTTTCCGTCACGGTGCCCTGGTCCTAAAACTCAATACAATTTCTCTATCTTTAAAAATAACTTATTTATAGGCGTATTTATGGGTGGAATTTTTACTATTTTCTTTGCTTTTTTTATAAATATTTGCGGTATCTAGGTTAAAAACACTAATAAATTTTTCTCCATCTTTAAAAAAAAACTGAGTTATTGAATTGAATCATATTTAATGGGCCGCCAATTTAAAACTAATCGACGGATATCAACGTCTAGGTGTTAGAATCATCGTTGGATGTGCTAGTATTTTGTGGCGAATTTCGAAACATTCGGTCGAGTAGTTTCAGAGAAAAGCCGCGGACGGTGTGTAATAAAGTTTTTCCAGTGTTTGTACTTGTGTTGCGGTATAAAGGAGAAATATTATTTCAGGTGTCACTTGATCCGGAAGAATGGATAATTTAGTTTCTGAATCAATGAAGCCGTTGGCCATGACCCTCGAAATAATTTTAGCCCCGGGCTCCTGAAAGAAGTTAAAATTTATTAAATTCATAATAAACGACAATAATTTCAATAATATTTCATGCTTGATAGGAATGTATTCTAATTAAAATGTATTATTTATTTGCGTTTAGGCGTTTTTTTAACTAGTTTAATTTTAAAATTAAAATCAAAGTTTCACGTAAACAAATCACTAAAAAAAATCATACAGAACTGTTTTTCTATCTGATCTACAAATATTACGTTTTTCAGAAACGGAATGTTTATCAGTTTGTCGTAGTTTTAATTTATTAAATTAGCTAAATTATCGGAAAATTTAAAGTAATGACGATGATGTGAGAATGGTTCATGTGATCTCCCTCATTCAATCGCCCTGATAAAGGCTTGAAATTTAGGCTGAAACGTTGGCTCGAATTAATAAAGTTTTCTACTTAAATTTTTTGATGACTGCACTCGGAATCAACTCCTTTCCAATTAAAGTAACGACATACATGCTTCTGACTTAATGGTATTTATTTTGTCAATTATTTTCCCGTTATGTTTATTTTTTTAAATAGTGATTTTATAAAATTACTTCTCTCTTTCTATCTTTTTTTTTTTTTTTTTTTTCCAGGGAGTGCCAGTATTTAGATCTTAAACATCTATTTATGAAGTAAACAGGGTAAATAATTACAATGAGTTTCGATTAAGAAAATGTGTGTTTCAGATTAAATAATCTAACAATATTTTTTTTTATTTATTAATTTATTGAAATTTACAACTGTATTAGTAAATACATCAAGTAAATTGGCTCATTACATAGACAATATACATGAAAAGACATGGAGAGAATATGCCCATTGGCAACACTCCACTAGGTAATCTACACTAGAAGGTCTCGAGGCCATCTTCTATTCAGACGCCTCGGAGGATTGTCAGGAATGGTAGAGGAAGCTAGGATTGAAACTAGTGGGTTAATGTGGGAGTGGAGTTTGTCATGGAAGGAATGATACCTCGTACGGGCCAAATCAGCAACATATGTGACATTAAGGTCTTTATGGATGAGTTTGTTGGTGACAAAATAAGGAGCATTGAGGATTTTTCGAAGGATTTTGGATTGTAGGGATTGAATACGAGGAGAATTTGATGGTTTAGTAGAGCCCCAAAGCTCAACTCCGTACGTCCAGATAGGCCTTATGATGGTAATATAGATGAGCCTTTTGTAGTTAAGTGGGAGGTTAGAGCGTCTGTCTAGTAAGTGTTGAAGTAAGCGAAAGCGTTGGGCAGTTTCTTGTCGTTTCAGTCTTGTGTGCGGATTCCAAGTTAGTCGTTTGTCAGGTAGGAGTCCTAGATAGCGATTCTGTTCAACCGGGACTAGCGGAATATTATTAAAGGACACTGTAGGACAGGATGTCGGTTTACGACGAAGGGTAAAGGTAATTTGGTGGGATTTGTTGAATCTAACAATATAAATTATTACATATCATATATAACAATCACTTCTATTTATCCTCTTTTCATCATCTATTATGTTATACAACTTTTTATATAAGATAACTTTTTCTTTTCCTTTATATTATCAACATTATATTGTTTATTTCTAATCTATTAAATACTATTCTAATATTAAAAAAAAAAAAAAATGGTAAGAAAATAGTTTTGCTCTTTCCTCTTTTAGTTGGTTATCAAATCCTTTTTTATTGTATATTTACCGGTTTTTTATTAATGATAGCAACATAGAATGGTTAATTTTTTCTAAGGATTTAGAGAAATAAATTTTAAATTATCGGAATTCACGCCCTGTCAGATTATTTTAACCTGAATCAAACCTACATGATACAATATTAAATCCCATTAAACTTCACACCCCTTAAAATCTATATAGTTTTTAGAACATGTATATAATGTATAAATATAAATTTATTTGAAAAAGTTGCTGTAACATCTCGAACGTATAGCTAGCTTAAATATAAAATTTCAGTGTTATACAATTTTTCGTTTTTCAGCTAGACTTACCGTTCACAGAACGTTTTGCGGTACTTGGTCGTATGGACTCTGTGGACCCTAAAACGTGTACATCCGGTAAAAATTCGAATTAGAAAATTTTCACGATCGCAATACTTTCCCTTACTATATATTTTATGAAGTGGCTCACACACAAACGGACGGACATACAGACCTTTTCAGGGAGCTAGTTATTTGGACTCAGGAAACCCTAAAACTTCGATTGACATTGAAATCTGAACCGAAAATTACTATATATATCATATATAGTTAAGTGGAAAAAAATACATAGGTATGTGAAAATAAAATTAATACATTGAATGAATAAAAAAAGAACTTTATTCTGAGACTAAGTCCCTTGAGAATAATACACATGTACAAAATAAATAATGATTACAACTGGCCAAAAAACACATTTAAAAACTAATAATATTAATGATTGCAATAATTATTTACAATTATTTTAATTGATGAAAAGAGAGAGAAATGAAAAATATAAATTAAAAAATACAGTAATATGTAAATGTAATATAGAACTAACAAACCAAAAAACATTAGAATAATTAAATATATAAATGAAAATAAATTTTGCTATCATTCATGTTATGAAGTGTAGACATTTCTGACATCACTTTAATCGCTGTACTGAATTTAGTTGGCATCTGATTGGGAAGTAATAAGGTGTTTAAAAAGGAGAGATTTGAAAGAAGATTGTTAGAAGTAATTAGTAAGTACTTATTATAAAGAGAAATAATTAACAAATACTGAGGTAATTTTTTTTTAATTATTAATTTCTACGTTTAGATTAATTTATGAAGACTCATGAATGAGTCAAGAGAGAATTTGCAGTAGTCTGGTGAGAGCAGCAGATTATTTTTACGCTTACCACAATTTACGGATGATCATTATGTACGAAATTATCAAAACTCTATTTCAAACGAGGCATAAAATTCTCATTACCATGTAAGTCGGAGTTAACTATATTCCCCATGAAGGAACGTTATGAGAAACTGAAATTTAACCATTTCTCCGCGATAAACCTTATGAAATCTGCATTGGACGTCCGCACAGGCCGTGATTTATAGTGGAAGGTATTAAGCGTTTATCATGATATTGCGTGAGTAGGTTATTATCATAACGTTTTAAATTGCAATAGCTATAATTGCAGGTTTTACTCTAAAACCCTCCTGTGATGTAAAATGCAAATGTCTTCACTAAGCAAGTTAGTTGGGGGCGTTGCGTAGGAACGAGGAATCGACAACATTGCCTTTCTATTCACAGCGAACCCGCCATGGTAGGCAAATATCATTTAGGGCCGTTTGATAACGTTACATTATTTATGTATTTAGGTGTAAATTTATTACTCCACGTTATCTGAAATGAGCTCAAAGAAGCTTTTCATTTTTTTTTTCTATAGTACTTTTTTTATCCGAATCTGACATCCAAAATTTTCTCTTTTTTTTTATGATTACTTATTTCCAAAAGTGATCATATATAAAAATAGAAAATTCATAATTTTATTTATTTAAGTTAAGATACATTTAACTATAAAACATGCAAAAAATATTTTTAAAATCTCATGCGGGCAACACACGACTTTTACTTATCTCAGCAGTGAAAATCAATTAAAGAACTATTAAAAAAACTTGAAAAAAGTTGAAAAAAGTTTTAAGTTAATTTAAATAAAAAGTTTATTCAGTTTTGTTAGAAACATATGATTTAGTTTAAATAATATAACAATATTAAATTGTTATGTATAGTAACCAGTAATTCTATGCCCTATTCGTCACTTTACATTACCTATTACAAATTTAATTATGGAATAATATTGTTTTTAATATCTTTAGTTTTTCACTGGTATATTACACATGTATGTTTGTGTTCTTATGTTAAAAAAAAAAACCAAAACTGCTTTTATAAAATATTTTTTCTCTTATATCTTTTAGTTAGTTATTAAATTCGTTCAGCTTTAAAAAATAATTATTTTTTATTGAATATTTGAGTTCTAGAATTGGCTAGATTCTCCACTCACGGTTGTATGCTTGAGGATAGTACATAGGTATGATTGACTTTTGTACATATTTTTATTGATTCTTTATTGTATTTATATGTATATTGTATTATTATTTTATAAATTTATTATTTTGTGAATGTAGTGCTTAATCACTATTAAAAATGCTAAGAAGATGATTATGATCGATGCTTATTTATTTTCGAAACTACAAAATTGAAAGTACTACAAGACTATTTTAATCAGAATTAAGCGTACATGATTGTTAAACCTACTATATTTTATATAGATATAGATAGTTTAATTAAAATTGCTTGAGCTGTCTTTGGGAAAATCGTAAAAAGATGCAAAATGCATGCATGATATAGAGTCGTACTTCTAATCGGACGATTTTGATGAAAAAGTTGCTGTAACATCTCGGAAGTATAGTTAGTTTTAATATGGAATTTTAGTGTTATAAAATTAATCGTTTTTCAGCTAAACTTACCACACACAGAACATTTTGCGGTTGTAGGTCGTATGAACTCTGTGGACCCTAAAACGTGTACTTCCGTTCAAAAATCGAATTTGAAAATGTTCACAATACTTTCCCTTACTCTATATTTATACATAGGTAAGTAAAAAAAATCTGGTGCGGGCAACACACGACTTTCACTTACCTCGATTTTTAAAATCAATGAAAGAATTTTCAAATACAGTTAGAGATAAAAATACGTGAAACTATTAAGGAATTAATCAAATTGAATTTATATAGAAGCATGTGTTTTATTAAAAAATCTATTATATTATTATCTAAAATAATCAGTTAGTTTTATCTTCTTCTCATCACTCTCTATTAACTTCTAAAAGCTTGTGTATGAGATGATTTTTTTTCTAAAATCTTTAGCTTTCCAACGGTATATCATACATGTATATTACTGCTGTTATGTTCAAAAACGAAAAATTGCATTAAAAAAATATTTTTTCTGTTTTCTCCTTTAGTTGGGTATCGAATTTATTCAATTTATATATTTACCTGTTTTTCATCAGCGTTAACAAGATAATCTAGTTATTATTATTGAATCTACAAAATTAAAGGTACTTTATAATAATAATAATAATAATAGGCTTACCGAACCCGAAGGTTCGATGCCGATACCACTAAACTTCGCCTGCACAGACTCGTCCAATGTTCACCGGTCAAGCCCAAGTTCCCGAGATCAGCCTTAATGCAATCCTCCCATCGACGCTTCGGCCTACCTTTCGGACGCCTACCAGTCGGTTCAGCGAATACCAACTTTCTCGGAATCCGTTCCTCACTAAGCCCAACAACTTTACGCGCCCATTTGAGTCTCCGCGATGCTATCAACTCAATTATATTCACAGGGTACAAACTCCGCAATTCCGCGTTGTGCAACCTTCTAAACTCCCCAGTGGCCTCATCTCTCTTCGGACCAAATATTTTACGCAGTACCTTATTCTCGAAAACCTTAAGCCGTTGTTCATCCTTCAAAGTAAGCGGCCACGTTTCGCATCCGTAAAGAACCGTTGGAAGAATAATAGTTTTATAAGTTCTAACCTTTAAGTTTTTAGACAGAAGCCGCGAGCTAAGCAATTTAGCAACCGAATAATAACACGCATTTCCCACCTTTAACCGGGACTTTATTTCTTCCTGGATTTCATCTTTTCTTGTTATCATTGAACCTAAATACTTGAATTTCTCTACGTGTTCAAAAGTATGACCTGAAATATTAATATCATCAAGATCGCCACCATTTCTGCAACTAATCATATATTTCGTCTTATCGGTATTTAATTCGAGACCTATTTGTTTACCGGTTTTTATTAACACACTTGTATTTAGTTGTATAGTTTCCGTGTCCTCACCTAGTAGTACCAAATCATCGGCATACCCCAAAACCGGAATCTTGTCACCCATATGTAAGCCTTTCTCCGTACTCATCACCTTTTCTATAACATATTCTAAGGCTATATTAAACAAAACAGGTGAAAGGGAGTCACCCTGTTTCAAACCCGATCGCACCTCAAATCTCACGGAGTAATTATGACCGATTCTAACTTTATGAAATGTTTCCGACAAACACATCTCTACTAGGTTTACTAACTTTTTAGGTATCCCCTGTTCAATCATGATGTTATATAGCTTCTGACGGTCTATGGAATCATAAGCCTTTTTAAAATCTATATAAAGTTGATGGACTACACAGTTGTATTCCAGTTTCTTCTCTAATATTTGACGTAAGGAAAATATTTGATCAATAGTCGAGCGATTCCGCCTAAAACCACATTGGTAGTCTCCGATAATTTCCTCAGCGTATTCCGTGATTCGGCTAGTTAGTATTGACGAGAATATTTTATAGCATACTGGGAGAAGAGAGATCCCACAATAGTTGTTACAATCCGTCCTCGGTCCTTTTTTGTGAATCGGAATAAGTATTGATTCTTTCCATTCTTCGGGTATTTTTTCATTTTCCCAGATCTTTTTAACTAAAACATGTAATTTGGAAACGCCCGCTTCTCCACACGCTTTGATTAATTCACTCGTGATATTATCATTTCCTGCAGCTTTATACCGTTTTAATTTTCCTATCGCCATTTCAACTTCCTCTTTACTCGGTGCGTCTACCCATGGTTCAGCGCTCTGGTATTCAGAGGGAGGAGATTGATTATTATTTTCCGTATTTAGAATGTCGTCAAAGTGTTGTTTAAATGTATTTAATATCTCAGTCGGATCCGCAATTATGTTGTTATTCGCATCTTTAACCCCATTCAATAGAGGTTCAAATCTTTTACGCGATTTGTTTATACCTTTGTACATCTCTCTTACGTTATTTTCGCTTCTGTGTTTTTCTATTTCTATTATTTTGCCTTTAAGATACTCTCTTTTCTTATTTTTTAAGAATTTTGAAGTTTCGTTTTTTACTAACCGAAAGTAAGCCACATTATTATCGCTTGGATTATTTAAGGAATTCAGCTTAGCGGTTTTTCTTTTTTCACACATATTTTGACATTCCCTGTCGAACCAAGGTTTGTTCTTTTTATTTTCGATTTTCCCAAGACATAAGTTACCGACCTCTTTAATATTATCTCTGATCCCTTCCCACAATTTGTTTACATCTTCGTTTTCCTCGTCTGAAGATTCCAAAGCATCGAACCTATTTTTTACTTCTATCGCGAATTGTTTTCTAATTTCGGGGTTGTTCAATTTAACGACATCAAAATTCTCGGGATGAATATAGTTCGGTGTTCTCTTTTTTGTATTTAGTTTTTGTCGAAGTTTCGCGATTACTAATTCATGATCAGATCCGCATTCTGCACCACGATACGATCTCACGTTAATTATGCTACTTTGCCATCTGTTTTGTACTAAAATATGATCTATTTGATTCCGAGTATGTCCATCCGGCGATGTCCAAGTATACTTATGAATGTCCTTATGTTTAAACGTAGTACTTTTGATTATTAGGTTTTTCGAAATGGCAAAGTTTATTAGTCGGGTCCCATTATCATTACTATATTCATGCAAACTTTCTTTACCGATTGTAGAACGATATACTTCTTCCCTTCTAACCTTTGCGTTCGCGTCACCTAGTATAATTTTAATGTAATTTCGCGGTAACTTATCGTAAACCGACTCTAGTTTATCATAAAATTCGCATTTTACTTCATCATCAATATCTTCGGTGGGAGAATGAATGTTTATAAACGCGATTTTATACCAACGACCCTGAAATATAGCAACCGATATTCTTTCACTAAAGAACGGTACAGCCCGTAATGCGGAAAGAAATCTATTCCTAATCAGAAACCCGGTACCTAGACAATAATTAACGCTCCCCCCGTACCAAATAGTATACTTTCCTTCTGTTAACGAACCCTCCCCTGGCCAGCGAACCTCTTGTAATGCAACGATATCTAAATGGTAACCCTTAACTTCATTCGCGACCGACTTTAACCCACCTGCCGTATTTAAACTTCTAACGTTCCACGTGTTAGATCTCTACTTTTCATCTTGCGCCTAGATTCCTCTGAAGCAGTCCCCACCCGGAGACCCGAACGGGGGACTAGTTTGCTTCCGGATAATGGGCGTTTTACCTCAGAGGAATCCATGACTGTTTGTGGTATTTTGTGAACTAAAATATGTGAGTAGGGCGTTCGAACCTACGTCACACCCTCCAGCAAGCATGGAGGGCCGCTCTCATTGTTGGTCAGCGAGTCCATCGGACTTAGCCGGGAGGAGCTTCCGAGGAAATTCCACCGACCATCTCCACATCCGCCACCCGTGGGACGCTCCCCATACGCGGTAATGAGATCCGCGCGAGGAAAAAGGTACTTTAGGGGAAGAAAAATTAAAATATCGGTATTTTAGCCCTGTCAGACCATTTTTATCCAAATAAAACCTACATGATAATAAAGCCCATTAAATTTTACATCGATATTGCGAGGTTAATCAAAATCGTCGGAACCGTTTTTGAGAAAATCGAAAAAAGGTGCAAAATGCATGGTATAAAGTGCCTCTTCTGGTAAGCTCATTTTGATGAAAAAAGTTTTGACACGTCTCGGGCGTATAGTTGTCTTAAATATGAAATTTCAGTTTCATGGAACTTACGGTTTCCGCCCGGGAGTTACCACACACACACAGACCTTTTTGCGGGACTTGGTTATTTGGACTCAGGGCACCCTAAAACGTGTATTTCCGTTTGAAACTGTAATTCGAAAATTTTCACGATCGCAATACTTCCCCTAACTAATATATAGTAAGTGAAAGTAATAAAGATGGCTCTTAACTTTTTTTAAATTTTGAGATCATTGTTTTTTTTTTTTTTTAACATGAAGGCTATACACGATGAACAATTTTCTAAGTAAATTTTAGGATAAGCAAAAAATCTAATATATTATAAGGAGCTGTTGATTGTCAAAACTAGTTATGGGAAGAGGTTCAATCGCCTTGATTAATATTTAATGACAGGCTTTCAGCTCGTCATTCATCGAATTGAAACATTACCAACTAAGTGTTTCGATCCATGGAACTTGCCCAGCTCTTAACTCAGTTGGTATTTTCGTATAAGTAAAAGTCCTTGGGCTAAGTTTTGAGATAGATATTTTAATTAATGTCAATAATTTTATTTATAATTATTATCAATTTTAGTCATATTTCATCATCGAACGCTTGATGATGACTTCTTGCCAGTCTACCTCACGCTTTGTCATGTACAACATACAAAACATATACTATACGAATCTTTACCTATTTCAAAAACAAAAATAATAAGAATCAATGGATCAGTGATACACAAAAATACTTCTGAAAAGTGTGTATATCTCAAGAAGATATTCAAGACAAAGATACATTTATGAAAAAATAAAATAAAATTTAGGGTAGAAGAATCTTATGACAGGAGCATGGACCGGAGCAGAGCGCTAGAGTGAAAAATCTGGTGCGGCCAACACACGACTTTCACTTACCTCCAATTTTAAAATCAATGAAAAGATTTTCTAATACAGTTAGAGATTAAAATACGTGAAACCATTAAAGAAATAATTAAATTGAATTTCTATAGAAACGTGTTTTATTAAAAAATCTATTATATTATTATCTAAAATCATCAGATTTATCGGTTTTTCATCACTCTTTATTAACTTTTACAAGTTTGTTCATTAGATAATATTTATTCTAAAAGCTTTTACTTCCCAACGGTATATTATACGTCTATATTACTGTTGCTATGTTCAAAATAAAAAAATTGCATAATTTTTTTTTTTTTCAGTTTTCTTCCTTAGTTAGATATTGAATTCGTTCAACTTATATATTTATGTGTTTTTCATCGGTGGTAACAAGATAATATATATTTATTTTTACAAAATCTACAAAATTAGAGGTACTTTACCTGAAAAAAAATGTAAAATATCGGCATTTAAGCCCTGTCAGACCATTTTAATCAGAATGAAAACTACATGATATTAAAGCCCATTAAAATCTACATTGATATAGCGAGTTTAATCAAAATCGTCGGAACTGTTTTTAAGAAAATCGAAAAAAGGTGAAAAATGCAAGGTATAAAGTGGCTCTTCTGGTAAGCTCATTTTGATTAAAAAAGTTGTGTAATGTCTTGGGCGTATAGTTGTCTTAAATATGAAATTTCAGTTTCATAGGACTTGCAGTTTACGCCCGGGAGTTACCACACACACACACACCGACCATTTTCGTTGAAAACTAGAATTCGAAAATTTTCACGATCGCAATACTTTCCATTACTATATATAGTAAGTGAAAGTAAAAAGTTCTGGGAAGAGAAAAAGAATAATACGAAGCCATTTGTTGATTGTGCGTGGTCCAATACGAAAACATCTGGTGCGGGCAACACACGACTTTCACTTACCACCACTGTTAAAATTAATTTAAAAACTATTAACTTTACTTAAATTTAAAAAATATTTCAGTGTATATTTTAATAAAACGTGATTTAATTTTCATTGAAAACATATGATTTAGATTGAATATTGTAACTATATTAAATTATTAATCAGTAATAATTGTATTCCCTATTCTTCACTTTATATTACCTTTTACAACTTTTTGTATCAGATAATATTTTCTCTGAAATCTTTTTGTTTCCAACGGTATATTAAACGTCTATATTACTATTCTTATTATCAAAACAACAAAAAATACATTAAAAATAGTATTGCTCTTTTAACCTTTCGTTAGTCATCAAATTCCTCCAACTTGTATATTTAGCCGTCCTTCATAAAAGTCATTGATGATATAGTTAATCTTTTGGAATGTACAAAATTAAAGGTAGTTTAAGGGAAGACAATTTAAAATATCGTCATTTAAGCAGTGTCAGACTATTTAAATCAGAACGAAACCTACATCATATTAAAGCCCATTAAATTTTACTTCCAAAAAGAGAGTTCAATCAAAATCGTTTGAGAAAATCCTAAAAAGGTGCAAAATGCATGGTATAAAGTACCACTTCCGGTAAGCTGATTTTGATAAAAAAGTTTCTGTAACATCTCGGGCGTATAGTTGTCTTGAATATAAAATTTTAGTTTCATAGGACTTTTCGTTTTTTCCCGGGAACTAACACACACACAGACTTTTTTTGGGACTTGGTTATTTGGAGTCAGGGGACCCTAAAACGTTTATTTTCGTTAAAAACTGGTATTCGAAAATTTTCACGATTCCGCAATAGTTTCCCTTACTATATATTTCATATTAAGGTAAGTGAAAGTAAAAATAAATCAATATATATAATTTTATGTGATAGCACTTGACTACATAACTTTTTATAAGTAACGAAGGTTTTTATGCTATACTCCATGCATCCCTGTTCCTAGCGAGAGTAGTAACTTCATTCATAATTTATTTATGCTCTCCATTTTAAAGGGATAAGATTCACACGTAAGTGCCTACTTTACTTTAGGTGCTTCTAGCAGGCTTGCCTTTTTATGTATGCACAAAGAAAGGAATCGTTTACTACCCTTTTGGAAAAAAAAATCTCTGTTCAAAAGACTCCACAAAGAACCTTGTTTAATCCCGGGAAAAGAAAAAGAATCTATTTTTAGTCTGATATGTGGAATCTGGATCTAATTTAGTTTCCGGAAACGATTATTGAGAACAACCAAGCACTGTAAATTGTGTACATGCACTTTAAAGAAAACTATTAGTGTGTGAATGATCGTATCAGTACTGAACTCTTTTTTTTTTTTCTTTTTTTTTATTTGTTTTTTTATTTACAAAATATGTAATGTTAGGTTTTCAAAGGTAGTGTTTGCTTTCTTTCACTACTGGAGAGTAATTTTTTTTTAATTCTTCTTTGGCTTCACCTCCTCTTCATAAGACAATATATTTTTATTAATACTTAAACAGTTTAGTGGAAGGAATTAGTCCGGTAGCGGTGGCGGTTTTTAAATGAAACAACTAAATAGTTTCAACTATGTATTGTTTGCCAACGTTTCGACCCCCCTTTGTCGGTCATCATCAGGGCTGGAGGTGTAGAAGTGATAGCTTGTTGAGATGTAGATAGTATGTCCTGTTTGCGATTTTGTATTCTGGCGCTGCGGCGGAGAGTTGAGGTGGATGTATCTTTTTGTTGTTCCCGTGTTCTTTTCGTCATATTGAATATAATTAGTTTACCGTTGAGAATTAGTCCGGGTGGCGGTCATTAAGTGAAACAACTAAATAGTTTCAACTATTTATTGTTTGCCAACGTTTCGACCCCCTTTTGTGGGTCATCATCTAGGCTGGAGGTGTAGAAGCGATAGCTTGTTGAGATGTGAATGCCTGCTGTTGTTGAGATGTAGATAGTATGTCCTGTATTGTAGCTCCGATCTAAAATTTTACATCAGTTTCAGATGTAGAGATGCTTTCCATTGAAAGCTCTGTAAAAACTATGCTAAACTGGAACTAAAACGAAACTAGATGGTCCCCGGGCCATCTTCTATTCAGACGCTTTAGAGGATTATCCAGAATTACCGAAAAAAAAAAATTGAGGATTTTTGAAGGATTTTGGATTTTAAGGATTAGATACTAGAAGGGTTTTATGGTTTAGTAGAGCCCCAAAGCTCTACTCCGTAAGACCACATGGGTGCTATGAATGTCTTGTAGATACGCCTTTTTTAGTTTAGTGGGAGGTTTAAGCGTTTATCCAGTAAATGTTCGAGTAGTCGAAGACGTCAGTCTCTTGTCGTTTCAGTCTTGTTTGAATATTCCTACTAAAACGTTTGTCAAGAGCTAGTCATAAGTATCAGATCTGTTAAACAGGGACAAGCGGAGTGACTTTAAAATAAAATTGAATTAATATAACAAAAAAAATTAAAGAAATTTCTGGAAACGATGGTTTCAAAGGAAATGATCTGTTTAAAAAGTAATTTATTAGATAAGACATTTTCATCGTTCATACAACACCCAGTTTGGTGGAAATGCATAATTGGTGGACTAGTTTGATTAGAGGGGAGATGGTTGTGAGTGACGGAGCCCTTAATGTTTCACTGAGTGTCCATGCTGATGAGGCCGGGGTAATTGACTTAGTACCGCTGGCATCACTCGCCACCGAGTCTCACTGATCCTAACCCCGATATCCAATAATTTTGATACCCCTGTGTATTTATCAACCCTTAAAAGTTTTATTTTCTTATCTCTTCGCTCATTAATTTTTACTTTCACTTACCTGCATATGGAATATATAGAAGAGAAAGTATTGCGATTGTGAAAATTTTGAATTCTAGATTTCACCGGAAATACACGTTTTAGGATTCCCTGAGTCCAGCAAAATTTCTGTGTGTCTGTGTGATAAGTCTAGATCGAAAACAGTAAGTTGTATGACACTGAAATTTCATTTTATTGTATGAATGTGATCTTACAGCCCTGTTATTATTGTCCATTGAGACAAATTGTAATATATCTGATTAAATGATTTCTAAAAAAAATTTCATTCATTCTGCTCGAGGAAGCTGCATTGTATTTTTTTCATATTTAAAAAAGCATTATCTACTTCCTTATCATTTTTATTCATTTAATACGTTGACGCCATGACGGTACTGGCATACCACCGGTGGCTCACACTAGTCTGTCTTATCGGACCAGTGGTATTTTCAGATCCATGTTATCCATCACTTATAAAGGCAAAAAAATAAAACATTTCAACTGCCTTTCAAGTTTTTGAGCTAGACTTACCACCCACAAAACATTTTGCGGTCCTTATGGCCAAATGGTCTCTGTGGCCCTAAAATGTGTACTTTCGGTGAGAACTCGAATTCGAAAATCTTCACAATTGCAATGCTTTCTCTTGATACAAATTTCATGTAAATGTCAGTAAAAGTAAAATAAATTTGATCATATCAATTGGAACAATCTCTTCTTGTTTTTGTTTATATGCATTTAAAATCTTACAGCTCTATCCAATCATAGTATAACTAACAAACATGAATTTAATTTTGAAAATATACAAATACTTAATACAGAACAAGAAACCAAAAATAGAAAGATACTAGAGTCAATCTATATAACTAAACTGAGTTTTATGCTTGGACATGGCTCAGTAATGCCCTGATGATGGCTCACAAGCTTGAGCCGAAACGTTGGCAAAATTAAAAACTTTTCAAAAATGACTGATTCCTGACTATTCCACCTATAATAGTTTCTACAGTCGACTATACACCCTCAATATAGTTTATGTATATGATGTATGTATGTATCTGAATTTGTATATATGGATATGAATTGTGTGTGTGTATGTATGTATGTATGTATGAGTATGTATAAAGATGAATGTATATAAATTTTAATAACTAACCTAAATAAAAATAATGTTGTGATTATTTGAAAACATTGAATGAAGTGGGAAAGGCATTAGATAAAGACTAGTTTAGTACACAGGATAGTTTCAAGTACACAAGATAAATTAATATATGTGATGATGAAAAGTTAAAATTTGAGAATGTGAATGAAATGTATTGTTAAATGACCTATATTGAGTAAAGATATAGAAATGGATGTAAGTATATATATAATGTTAAAAATAATGTAAATAGTTTAAATATAAATTGTTTCTAATTTATAGAAAATATATTCTTAATTAGTTGAAATATTTATACAATTATATTTTAGATAACATTGTACATCTGAAGATGAGGCATGTGAAACCTCGAAACGTTATAAGATTAATTATTGACATATATGGATAAATAAATGCATATAAACAAAAACAAGAAGAGATTGTTCCAATTTATATGATCATATTCTAAAATACTCTTCTATAATAGTGATTGATATAAAATAAATTTATAAAGTCTCTCACGAAATTAGATTATTAAATTTCCAGTTAATAGAAAAAGAAAAAAAGAGAGAGAGAGAGAGAGAGAAGAGATAAGAGTCAGGTGAATTTCAACGGTAGGTATAATGAAAACTGGCATATTTGATTGGATATTATGGTGGATTAAGTAGGTTTATCTGTTTGCGTTAGTGTATATTCGAGTTGACAAGCTTCTGGATAAACTCTTTCGTAAATTTTAGATATGTTTGTCTTGTGTCAATTATTTGTAAATTTAAAAACGAAGAACGGAGTAGAGCTGTGGGACTCTATTGGGCCATCGAATTCGCTCCCTTTACAAAATCCTTCGTTCTGCTCAATGATCCTTACTTTGTCTCTAATAAATATCATAATGTTTCGTATATTGCTGACTTGGCCCAAACCATGTACGACTAATCCTATGACAAATTACATTATCACTATAACCAACTTGTTTCAATCCTTGCTTTATCTACAATTCCTGATAATCTTCCGGGCTTCTGGAAAGAATATTGTTGCGGAACCTCGTTTTTTACGATATTTTTTTGGATTGCTGCCAATGGCTAGGCCAATCACAAAGTTGTTCAATATTGTACTCACATTTTCTTGATGTTATGGTCGAGTCAATTTTTTAATTTATATTGCAACTAAATCCTCTTAGACGATTAAAAAGAAGGTGACCTTGGGACCTTCTCACTTAAATAGTTCTTAAAGTGCAAGAAATGGGTAGTTATCATATAAGCTATTTTAAGTCATGTATGCATACTAAATTACTATAAATATACAAAGTAAAAATCTACCTATGTACTGACCTTTGTATACCAACAGTCTACGAACAAATTCGGACCCTCTACAAACGTTTTCACAACAACTTACGCGGACACACCAAAACACTAATATAAAACATGAAGGAGGCTGAAAAGTAGTGGGATGAGGGACCTTCGAAAGTACTCCAAGAAGAGATGCTCTGGGCTTCTCTCCATCATGCCTATCACGCCAGACTATTATAACCTTCCTCTAATTAGCTAATTGTCAACACTGATTGACAGTTGTGAATAAAAATCTAGTGCGCGCAACGCACGACTTTTACTTATTTACGTTGTTAAAACCAATTTAAATTATTCTTAAAAATTGTTTTGAATGAATGAATGAAAAAAGAACTTTATTCTGGGACTAAGTCCTTGAGAATAATACACATGTACAAAAAAAAACACATAAAAAACTAATAATATTAATGATTACAAAAATTATTTACAATTATTTTAATTGATGAAAAGAGTGTGAAATGAAAAAATATAAATTAAAAAAAAAATATAGTAATATCTAAATGTAATATAGAACTAACAAACCAAAAAAACAAAACAAAAAAAAACATCAGAATAATTGAAAATAGAAATGAAAGTAAATTTTACTATCATTTATGGTATGAAGTGTAGGCATTTTAAGTACAGTTAAATTTTATTAAATATTTTAAATTTTATTAAATATTTTAAGTACAGTTAAATTTTAAGTACAGTTAGAGATAAAAATTCATTTTTAAAGCATTCTTTATATTGAATTTCACTAGAACACGTGTTTTATTAAATAATCTATAATATTAGGGGTACTCACTACGTTTGCTATAGCTTGCTATTTGTGCTATTGTGCTAAACCCATCAATTTTATACAGGAAATAACTGTAGAAACTCGACGGGTTTAGCAAAATAACACAAATAGCATGATATAGCAAACGTAGTGAGTACCCCTATTATCATCTTCGACAGTCAGTTTTATCGGCTTTTCATCACGCTCTGTTAACTTTTACATTTCTGTGTAAAAGATAATATTTTTTTTTAAATCTTCAGCTTTCCAACGGCATATTATACGTCTATATTATTGTTTAAAAAGACAAGAATTCCATTTAAAAAATAATTTTGCTCTTTTCTCCTTTTAATGGTTATCAAATCCGTTCAACTTGCATATTTAGCTATTTTAAGCAATGCTAATTAGATGATATTGTAAATTTTATAAAATTTACTAAATTAAAGGTACTTTAGAGGATTATTTCAATTAGAATAAAACATACATGGTATTTAAGGCCATCAAATTTTACATCGATATAAGGATGTTAATCAAAATCGTTTGAGCCGATTTGAGAAAATCGTAAAAAGGTGCAAAATGCATGGTATAAAGTGACTCTTCTGCTAGGGCGACTTTGATGGAAAAAATGCAGTAGCATCATAGATATAGAAGCCTTTAAAATATGAAATTTCAGTTTTATACTGCTTATTGTTTTCGTCCTAGACTTAACACAGACTCACAGACGTTTTTGTGGGACTTGGTGATTTGGACTCAAGGGACCTAAAACTTGTATTTCCGTTGAAAACTAGAACTTGAAAATTTTCACAATCACTGTATTCTTTCTTACTATTTATTTTTGTTATAGTTAAGCGAAAGTAAAAATTAGAAAAAAGATTTTAAAAATAAATAAATAACGAATACCTAAAGTCAGTATTAACATCAAAGGTGATGGCTAGTTTCCTAGTCCTTGTTCCATTTATTTCAGACCTAATTCCATCCAAATTTTCCAAATTCCATCAGAACCTCATTCATCATCCTAATCCTTTAGCACGATCCCTATCCAGCTCTATCCATACAACCCACCTAGAAGGTTGAAATGGCAGTGGCCCCGAGATATATTGTAAATACGTATGCTGGAGTTCTGACACTGGTCATATTCTCCTCTCAAGTGCGGTGTGATTGTGGCTGTGGCGTCCTCAGTTAGCTTCCGCTGGCTCTCACCAGTGATGCGGCTGAGAGGGAGGCGCTGGAATCCTTTGGACTCAGCTCCTCCTTCCACAAGTGGGGGGACAAGCCCCGTCCGGGGTTCCCGAGCTGATTGTAAATTTTGTACATAGGTATGAATGTGACATGTTTTGTTTATTTATTTGTTAACTTCATTTATTTGTATTTATTTTGTCTACTTAATTTTGATATTGTATACGTTTATTTATTTTGATTTTATTTTATGTAATTTGACTTTCCTTTTGTTTATATTGTAAATATTGTATGAATGAGATCCTGTAGCACTATTATTATTGTCTATTATAACAAATTGTTATATATACGAATAAAAAAGAAAAAAAAAAAAAATTTCCTCGTTTGGACGCAGTAGTCAAATCAACACATACCCGATGATTCATTTCGGCCGTTGGCGAAAACAGGTTTCTCGAGCGTAGAAATGAAATAATTCGTAATTTGGTTGATGTGAATCGCCATAATGAAGCAGGAATCGGGTATAAAATTAGTAATGTAGGGCCCGCAGGGTAGGCTCGGATGGGGTGAAAACCGTCCATACTAACTTAATTAGCCAGAGCTCATTAGATGGGATAGTCTGTGAAACATTAACTCCCCCATCCGACCTCTCTAATCAAAAAGTCCATTCCCCAACGTTTGTTCAACTTTTCGGATGAGTCTTAAGATTATGGCCGGTTCTTAAGTGCTTCTTCAGCCCCCTTAATGGAAAATTAAGTAACAGTTGTTTACAAAATCTTATAAATTAAATCCGAAATGTAGGAAATCTCTAATGATAGATTCATCCGAATTTCATTGGATTATCATGTTTACTTTGCATCTAAATTTTTTGGAATCTACAAAATTAAAGGTACTTAAGATAAAGAAAATTTAAAATATGGGCATGTAAGCCATGTCAGACTATTTAAATCAGAATGAAACCTACATGATATTAAAGCCCATCAAATTTTACATCGATGTAGCGAGCTTCATCAAAATCGTTAGAGCCGGTTTTGAGAAAATCGTAAAACGGCGCGAAATGCATGGTATTAAGTAATTCGATGAAAAAGTTGAAAAAGATTTGACAGCTAATTTTGACGAAAAAGTTTCTGTAACATCCCGGGCGTATAGCGCGTCTTCAATATTAAATTTAAGTTTTATAGGACTTAAAATTTCCGCCCGAGAGTTACCACACACACACAGACCTTTTTGTGGGACTTGGTTATTTAGACTCAGGGTCCCTATAACGTATATTTTCGTTGAAAACTGAAATTCGAAAATTTTCAAGATCGCAATACTTTCCCTTACTATATATTTCATATATTGGTAAGTGAAAGTAAAAATTTATTGACCTTATATGTACATGTAAATATCTATTAATCATCGTTTGAAAAAACAATATAAATCGTTGTTTTATAAGTTATTAGTTAAATCATAATTAGTTGTTAACCTATTTGAGGATCTACAAATAATTTTTATTTGCATTGCATACATTTTATTTGCATTAATTCCATTTCATACAAAAATGCGGTTTTAATTCAGATAATGAAACGTGACTACGTTGTTTGTCTGCAAAGAAAAGAAAATGTAGGCTTTTGTAATTAATGACCTTCCGCTAATCTTTAAATATTTACTCAGGATAAACAGCATACTAATGCTTTTCACTTTCGTTGCTCCCAAAAGCTATTTGGTTTTGCTGCCTTTTGTTTGATTTAGTTACTAAACAGACTACTAACACAAACACAATTTCCATAAAAAAATAAAAAAGGAAAAAGATACTTTGAAATATAGTCCTATCTTCCGAAATATCACGAATATTGTTTGCGTTTTTATTGGAGACCGGTGTAAAGATGATTTAAAGGCTATAAGTAGACGGGCCGTAATCAATGAGAACGGCGGGACGGAGAAGTGAAACCGGAGCTGCTGATCCTGTTTACTCCCGTCCGGGATTTATTACCCGTTCTCATCACGGGCAGGGGCGACAAGTATCATCCGATTACTCCTACCTCTCACCCGATCTGCCAACTCTAATAATTTTCCTTCAACAAATTTGAAAAATGCTTTCCATTCTACTTATATACTTAAAATAAAAAATGATTTTATTCTGGTATTTAGTCCTTTAAGGATAACATAAATGTTACAAATAAAGATAACGTATCTGTCCAAAAAAAATTTTTAAATATATTTTTATTGAAATTTACAACTGTATAAAATACAACAATGTAAATATGCTGAAATGATAAAACACATTAAATAAACATGAAGAGAATCTGCCCATTGGCAGCACTCATTAGTAGCGAGTCTAAACAATAAGGTCTCGAGGCCATCTTCTTTTCAGACGTCTCGGATGATTATCAGGAATTGAAGAGGAAGCAAGTATTGTAACTAATGGATTAGAGTGGAAGTGGAGTTTTTCATGAAAGAGTGATACCTGGTACGGGCCAAATCAGCAACATACGGATGATTAAGGTCATTGTGGATGATTTAATAGATTAAATTAAATTATTTACATAGGAAGTTGAAAAAGAAATATAATATATATATATATATATATATATATATATATATATATATATATATATATATATATAAAATATATATATGAACAAAAATAAAAATAAACACAACTATAGAATAAGCAGTTAAAAACAACTAATTTTGAAAAAAACGAGATGTTCAGTAATAATAATGATTGACTACAGATATTTGAATGTGGATACGGAAGAAGCACGACGTATATTAGAACGAATGGATTTCCAAAACGCCGTGTAACGGGCGAGATAGGATTGGTTCAAGGCTCCCAAGTATAAAGTAAGAATCCCAATATAAAGGTCGAAATGCGCGATCTGGTTTTCAAGCGATGGACTGAGGATTTAGAATCGTACTTGCTATATAGGATGAATAACATAATAATGATGGTAACTAAATAAATTTGAACTCCAATTTTCAAAGGAAACGTTATAGGATCTCCTGGTTGAAAATTATCAATTCTCGATAAAGGTTGTGTGTGTGTTTATTCGGTAAGTTTAGTTCAAAAATGAGAGTCTTGAAATACCAATGGTGTGAATAAAAAAAAAAAAATTACCGTTTTATGAAATTTAAGATTCCAAAAGAATGTGAATATTTTAATCCTATTTAATACTTACAATACTTAATAATTTCTACAGAAAATTCCTTAAGCTTCTTTAATGCCATTCGACTTCTTAAATAAATGTCTCAGTTAAGTTATTTGTTTCAAAGAAGAAGGAAGACAGTGTCCAACGAAATTATATTAATTTTGAGGCATTAATGAAAACAAAGTTTCAAAGCCGCTGGAGCAACTCATGAAATTATAAAATAAGAAGAGGAAGGTGTCCTTGACCAGCGCGTCATTGGTTTTAAAAATTTTACAGTGGAGGTACGACGTGGAATGGTATAGGCATCGTCGTCCTAATGGATATTGATGAGGTTCTTCAGGAAGCTATTGACCGCCCTCAAGTACCCGTTGCCACTTGCTAGATCGCGGTTAAACTGCTTTTTGATTGCTCTAAAGGAACAGTGAAAAAAATAAACAATTCCCTATTGAAAACGGTCAGTTGTGATGACACGCCCAACACTTTCAGTTTGCAATCATGAAAATGTAAAGATAAGGGTTTTTAACGGAAACACACGTTGTAGGGTCCTCTGGTTCCTAATAACCAAGTCGCAAAACGGTCTGAGAGAGTACCGTAAAGCTGTAAAGCCGCACCACCAAACTCAGATTTCATATTTATGATATGTACGTGCCATGGACATTATAGCAACTCTTTTACCAAAAGTGATCTTATCGAACGTGCCGCTTTGGAATACGGATTAGTTACATTATTACCATATTCTTGAATATTGTAAAAATAAAATAAAATAATACTATGCTTTAGGTTTTTTTTTTTTTTTTTTTTTTTTTTTTTTTTATTTTGAAGGTCTTATTCATCACGAATCTGTCCCTGAGGTATGCTGTGATAATTTTAAAATCTTCTACGAACAACTGGAAAGATTGAAAGCGAAGTTTCCAGAGCATTATCCTGCTTTGATCAACCGAAAAGGAGTTTTATTCCCACAATATGATCCCCACGCTTCCCGTCAAACCAAAGAAAAGTTTACAAACCTTCATAGGCTCGTATCTGTCTCATACCTAACCTCCTGTCTCATCTTCCATATTGTTCAGACCACGCTCCATTGGATTACTACTTCTTTTGATATGGTCCAGATACAATAATTAGTTTGACAAGAAAGTTGAATTGCGGCCTTAGAGTTCTTTGACAGCCATCCCAAAGAATGGTATCAGCGTGGGATCATGCCATTGGCTAGCAGATGGCTAATGACAGTACACAATAATGGACTATACTTTGAGTATCAAATGTATATCATTGAAATCTCTCATTTAAGACAAGTATGTACCTGGGAGAAACTTTGTTTATTTTTTTATTTTATTTTATTTATTATTTTTTTATTATTATTTATTTATTTTACTTTTTTTTTGTTTATTATGTTTATTTCTTTTATTTTACAACTGTATTAAAACAAGTAAATATGCAGTACGAAGAAAAGTCACTTCACTAACTATTTTAGGGCAGTAGGTCCCGAGGTCACCTACTTTTCAATCGCCTCGGAGGAACATCTAATGAAGAGGGATCACTTGTAGCTGGGTGGCTAGCGTAACAGCCTCCCATGCTAAAGATCACGGGTTCGAACCCGCAGGTGGTCCTAGGATTTTTTAATGGGAGTAAAAAATCCTTAGTTACGCCGTCCTTCGGAGGGGACGTTAAAAGGTGGTCCCGAGCCTGTGCGATGTCAGGTACTCGTTAAAGATCCCTATCCTAATAAAACCTGGATAGACAAAATTTAGGACTCCCACTGTAGCATCGTCCGATTAGCCATAGTAGCATAAAGTGACGTTAAATAAATAAACAAACAAACAATCTAATGAAGATAAATTACGGACAAGTGGGTTTGTGTGGGCAGGGAGTTTAGAATGAAAAGAGGTGCATCTATCTCTCGCAATGTCTGTAACAAATGTCTAGGTCATTATGGAAAGGTTGATTTGTGACAAAATAAGGGACATTAAGGATTTTGCGAAGGATTTTGGATTGGATGTGAGAAGAATTATCTAATTCCTCTACTAACCATCTGGTTTAGTAGAGCCCCAAAGCTCGATTCCATATTCCAAATAGGTCTAATGATAGTGATGTAAATGAGTTTTTTGTAATATACTAGAAGTTATGACCGTTTATCTGGTAAGTGTTGTAGTAATCGGAATCTTCGGGCAGTTTCTTGTCGTTTTAGTTTTGTGTGATGGTACAGAAACTAAAATTCAGTTTCCAGAAATGTACCAAACATTTTGCACCTTATGATTTTGATTAAACTCACTACATCTATTTGTAATTTAATGTCACGTAGGTTTCATTCTAATTAAATGAGTATAAAAGTCTTTAAGTGCCAATTTTTTTCCTCTTAAGTACCAAAAGTTTTTCGGTCGTCAGTAAAGAGAGGAAATTTTCCCCTTTTCCTACCTTAGCTCCGACAATGTTTCTCATGAATGCCATCTAAAGTGTTTTGTTATTCAACACAATGATCGTTTGCAAAGAAATATTAAAATTCGAATACTTTCTTTTTAGACACTTTGGATAATCTTGATTCAAAGAAGAAACAAGGATTGAAAGTAGTGTATTTGAGTGGGAATGGAGTTAGACTGGGAAGGAATGATACCTGGTTCTGGCCAAATGTGCTAAATATGAGACATTATCATCATTTAGTTTCTTCGTGACAAAGTAAGAAGCACTGATGATTTTACGATATGGATTCGATGGTTTAGTAGAGCCCTAAAGCTCAACTCCGTAAGTCCAATCAGCCCTAATGATAGTAATGTAAATGAGCATTTTGTAGTTAATTGGATGGTTAGAGCGTTTGTCTAGTAAATGTTTTAGTTGTTGAAAACAGTGAGCAACGGAACAATTAATTTTAGATAGGTTTACTATTAATGGTTATAGAGAGCTGTGGTAAATTACTGAATACAACTGGTGATTATTATGAATCTATCAATGCGGCTTTAACGATGTATACTGTATACTTACTTAATTTACTTTCCAGCTGCGTCTGTTCCTCATTCATTCCATATTTACTGAACAAAAATTTAAATATAAAGTATTTTTAATCTGTCCATTTTAAATCACTAAAAGTATTCCATTGATATTATTAATGGCAATTGATAAATATAGCTTTTTTCAGTCAAATTCATAATTTTTTCAATCAAATTCATAATTTTTTCAGTCAAATTCATCATTTTTTCAATCAAATTCATAATTTTTTCAGCCGAATTCATAATTTTTTCAGTCAAATTCATAATTTTTTCAATCAAATTCATAATTTTTTCAGTCAATTTCATAATTTCTTGTACCCATTTTATACAGTTAATATAATGAGGTTTTGCTACCAAGAACTTAACATTTTTATTAAATCTTGTTGTTGTTTATCCATTTAACTTCACTTTATGTTACTGTGCTTAATCCGACGGTGCAGCGGAGAGTCCTAAGTTTTGCCTACCCAGGTTTACTTAAGATAGGGAGGGATCTTTTACGAGTTCTACTTATTAAATCTTTTAAAAGTCATCTGTGGTGTACAAATACAGGACGATCTGCTGGTTTTAGACTTGCGACCTTAAGCATAGAAGGTTGTTATGCTAGCCACTACTCCACAGGTGACCCTAAATTCATTCAACAAGGTGTTTGAATCTACCGGGTTTCAACACGTTACCTTGGACATATTAATCTTTAACTCCTTCCTGAATGCATCCACGGTCACCTGTGGAGTAGTGGCTAGCATAACAGCCTCTTTTAAAGGACGAAATAACCAAGGATTTTTACTCCCTAAAAGCAAATATGGGCCATCCTATCTTATTAGCAAAGAACTTAATGAGAAAAAAATCTAATAAAGAATTAATTATATGGAATTTCTGTAGAAACATGTGTTTTATAAAAAAATCTATTATATTATTATCTGAAATAAAAAACAGTAAGTTTTATCGGTTTTTCATCACTCAAGCTTGTGTATAAGATAATATATCTTCTATAATCTTTAGCTTTCCAACGGTATATTATACATCTTTATTGTTGTTTTCATGTTAAAAAAAACAACTTAAATTGCATTAAAAAACATGTTTGCTCTTTTCTCTTTTAGTTGATCATGTTCAAGTTGTATATTTAGTTGTTTTTTTAGCAATGCTAATCAGATGATATGGTTGTGTTTAATGTGAATCTACAGAATTAAAGGTACTTTAGAGGAAGAAAATTTAACATATCGGCATTTAAGCCCTGTCAGGCTATTTCAATCAAAATAAAAGCTACATCATATTAAAGCCCATTAAATTTTACTTCGAAATACAGAGTTTAATCACAATCGTTAAAGCCGTTTTTGAGAAAATCGTAAAAAGGTGCAAAATGCATGGTATAAAGTGGCTCTTCTAGTTTTTGTAACATCTCGGGCGTATAATATAGTTATCTTAAATTTTGAAATTTGTACGATTTTGGTTTTTTTCGCTACACACACACAGAACTTTTTTCAATACTTGTTTACTCGGACTCAGAAGACCCTTAAACGTGTATTTCCGCCGAAAACTGTAGTTCGAAAATTTTCACGATGCTATATACAGTAAGGGAAAGTAAAAAAGAAAAGTATGTTAAAATTTAAAACAATTTCATGAAATATTAGTAGTATTCATGTCTAATAATAGTCACATCCATAAGGCATTGCCTCGGCTTTCTTTGGACATTTGACTCGCATGGGTACCTGCTGACTTACTCAGGCAGAGAAAAAGAATGCGAAAATAAATGGATCACCACAGTGAGGTCCAGCTTGGAACAGCTTGGGATTATAGAAAAAAAACATGGAGGATCGTGTATTATTCCGACAGTGAACCATTCAAGGTGTCTTTCAAGAATTTCTCACCAGGAAAAATAATACAGGCACCACCTGACCAGACCTAAGTGGACCGAAGAAAGGGAACAGTCGCGCAGTCGAAAGTTGCTTTCAGGCCTAAGAAAAAAAAGAATTTTCGTACTAAGAATCGAAACGAGCACCGTGGTCTTCTGTTGATCTTAAAGATATTTAAAAAAACAAAACATTTCCAATGAAATGTTGAAAAACTTGGCATTTCATAAAACAGGTGAATGAAATAAATGGGAGAGGCGAAAACTCATAAAATTAAATAAATATTGAAAAAACAATAACAAATACCTGTGCCTCTACAGTTTTTGTGTTTCTAGACCGTGCAAGGTCGCACGCACATCACGAGTGTCGAGTTTTAGGTACCCACTTTATGAAGGCTGTATGAACCTTTTCTCTTCCAGTGGCGCGACAGGCCGTGTAGACCCTGGGCCTCCTGCGAGTTTACACTCAGGTTTCACGATACAATTTTTAGTGTAGGGTCATCACTCCCTACGACTAATTTAATGACTAGTGTCCACCCTTTGGCTGACGGGTCTCCACTTCCCCGGTTCCCCGGGGGAGAGGCTGTGAGTGAATCCCCATTTTTTTACATCCTTATAAAAGCCCCACCGGGATTGGGATTCGAACTTAGAACCTGTAGCATGAGAGACTAGCGCGCTAGCCACTCAGCCACGGGCTCCCCTATGAACCTTTTAAAAGGGTCTTTTAACTCCTGGGTAAATTAGTAGCGGATAAAGCAATATACATAATTATTCTGCCTTAATATCGATTATTATATTATTTATAAATTAAAATTTTCAAGTAAAACTTAAAAAAAATTGTATCTGCAATGTAAACTTTTAAAATTTCTTGTATGTTGGTAAATTGCTTAAATGATGCACAAAACATATTATCTGATATTTATATATACACATTTATTTTTACTTTAAGTTATTTATCGTAAGCTCATCACAAAAGTATCACCGGGAACATGCATGTCTTTCGTGATCATTTCGCTTTGGCGTGATACATTTCAAGTTTCTATCTATTATTGAATTGTGAGTGAATTTAAAGAATTCAATCCAATTTTTCATTGTAGATGATCCTTGTTGATTGAGAGAAGGTTAAATAAAACTGATAAACTTATCTATTTATTTATATAATTTATGTTTTTTCGTCTCTGTGTACTGATTGGCCTCAACCTTATTTTTGCACTCCATCTACATAATAGCTTATTGGTAGGAAAAACATTTAAAATCGAACATATAAACTTATTTTTTCCTTTTAGTTATTTTTTGTAATTGATATTTTGGGTATCGTGCGTATTACCTATCATGCGAAGGATCGTCTTCAAATTTTAGTTGCATTTTTTCTTCATCTGTTTAATACTATCTTTTAAAAAACCAACATATTGTTTTAAACGTGAAAAAATCTTTTTCCGTAGACTAAATTATAGTTGAAGTTGTTTGTGTAAAGGTAAGGGAGAAGGAATTGGCGATCATTAAAACACTCAACATTAATAGATTTATTACACCCACGTTTCGGCCTAATTTTTGGCCATCTTCAGGAATAAGGGGGGAAAAAACAAGATAAGAACCGGTTATAAAAACATATTTAGTTGGTAATAAAACCGTAATAGACTATTGTAATAACAAATTGATTAAAGTAATCAAATAAAAGTTCAAAACTCTTTCAAGAAATGCAAAGGTGATAATTTATGAAACGATTCTGAGTCACTTATGGCAGCGAATCCTATTAATAAATGAAAGCGAAAGGAGGCTCAATGTTTGGGAGAGAA
Organism: Piezodorus guildinii; assembly: GCA_023052935.1. Taxonomy (NCBI): domain Eukaryota; kingdom Metazoa; phylum Arthropoda; class Insecta; order Hemiptera; family Pentatomidae; genus Piezodorus; species Piezodorus guildinii. The sequence goes on along the minus strand of CM041296.1, from coordinate 123,124,216 downwards.
AAATACTCAGAAAGATATTTGGGCCAAATAAAAAAAATGACTCTTGGTGATTAAGAAAGAATAGTGAGCTCCGTACAATGTATGGGAAACCAGACCTGGTATCGTTTGTGAAAAAAGTCCATCTCAGATAGCTCGGACATGTAGAAAGGTTCTATATGACAGAAACTAGGATTCCGAAACGATTACTGTTTGGAAAAATTGGAGGCAAAAGATACAGAGGAAGGCCAACAGTGAGATGGTTGGATAACGTCGAGGAGGACCTCAAGTTGCTTGGAGTGAGGAGATGGAGGGTTAGAGCGAAAGACAGGAATGACTTGCTTTAAGTTCTTGAAGAGGTCTGGATTCTTGTAGGACCGTAGCGCCCGGCAGTAAGTAAGTAATAAAAAAGTGATAATGAAAAATAATGTTGTATACATATCATACACACATAATCGTCTGCGTGTGTGTGCGAGTCTATCTTTGCCTCTGTGTGTCTCTGTCTCTGTGGTTATGTGTGTTTATACATTGTAAATGAAATCGCAGGTATTATAACAAAAAGGAAATATTTTGAAATATGGTGGACACGTCATATGGGAGATCTGAACGTCAGTAACGGATAGAAATAGTAATGGATCCGCTATATTTCATGTATATATGTGTGTATGTCTGCTATGGAACAAAGAACTATGAACATTTCTTTTAAGATTTATCATTGGTATTTGGAAGTATCATGTGACCGATTAGATTATATACCTTATTATATTGTTTTGGATTTTACTTATCTTCCTTTTGTTTCGTGTTATTAATTCAATTTTGTATTGCTTAATATTATCATTGTTAATCATTGTAAAATTAATTATTTTTTATTTTTATAACTAGTTCTTATCTTGTTTTTGTTAGCCCTGTAATTTATTTGCCTATAATTTATTTCTAAACATTGTCACAGTAAATAATTCTACTTATTTTGAGAGTTTTAATGACCTCACGCTCTAACTAAATTCTCCATTTTTTTTTTTTTTTTTAAATGCAAAATGTGGATAATTTTAAATACATTATTTTATTTGTTCCTATATATCGATTAATATTTATTATTAAATAGCTTTGCCTATAATTAAAAACTGGAAACTTTGCAGCGGTTTAAGACATCTGGTGGCTCAGTGAACTTAGGATAAGGAAATGTACAGAGGAGCTCTCTCAAGGAAAAGCCAAGCTCATAAGAACTGAAGCTGTAGTGGAAAGAGGCAGCCCGCTTACTGTTATGTCACCATCTCTTAACCAGTCTTGATTAAAACTGGATGCTCCGTGCCCTCAACAAAAACAAAATAATAATAACAATAACAAATAAGGTTATGAGTCAATTAATTTAAAAGAAATCTAATCCTCTCTGTTTTTAAATAACATATAAATTCATCCATAATTGAAAGGGAAAAAAAAAGTTCTTGTTGTGAGAGACATTAGTATTCTCATATTTGCTTTCACTTACCTATAAATGAAATATATAGTAAGGAAAAGTATTGCGATCGTGAAAATTTTCGAATTCGAGTTTTCAACGGAAGTACACTTTTTAGGGTCTCCTGAGTCCAAATGACCAAGTCCTGGAAAAAGGTCTGAGTGTTCGTCCGTCCATGTGTGTGGTAAGTCTAGCGCAAAAATCGAAGATCGTAAGAAACTTAAATTTCATATTTAAGACAACTATACGCTTGAGATGTTACAGCAACTTTTTCATCAAAATCAGCTAACCGGAAGAGCCACTTTATACCATTTTGCACTTTTTTATGATTTTCTCAAAAACGGCTCAATCGATTTTGATTAAACTCGCTATGTTGATGTAAAATTTAATGTGCTTTAATATGGCGTAGGTTTCATTGTGATCGAAATGGTTTGACAGGGCTTAAATGCTGATATTTTAAAATTTCTTCCTCTAAAGTAACTTTAATTTTTTAGACTTCAAAAAATTAGGCATATGATCTAATTAGCATTGATAAATAACAGCTAAATATTCAATCTGAGCGAATTTGATGTACAAATAGAGGAGAAATGTGCAAACATATGTTTTTATGCAAGTTTTGTGTTTTTGATGATAAGAATAGTAACATAGACATATAATATACCGTTAGAAAGAGAAAGATTTTAGAAAAATTGTTATCTAATAAAAAAGTAGTAAAAAATAATATCAAATGTCGAATGGGGAATAAACTCATTACTGATTAACAATTTAATATTCTTATTTTATTTAAAATAATCATATGTTTCCAACAAAAATGAATATACGTTTTATTAAAATAAACTTTAAATATTTTTCAAATTGAAGTATATTTAATAGTTTTATATTGATTTTAACAGTCGAGGTAAGTGAAAGTCGTGTGTTGCCCGCACCAGATTTTACATTATATATGTATTTATTTGAGTGAATAATTTTACTTTTAGGTTCTTTTTAAATAAAACAAACGATTCATATTTTTCACTCAACAATCTCTTTATTTATTTTTTCCTCCAACGTTTCAGCCTTTTTACCATTTTCAAGGACCATACTGTAATCTGTCCTGTCTTTATTATATACATAATAACAAGCTGACAAGGCTGATTTCAGTTTAAAGCATATTTTTTTATTTATTTTTTTTTTTTATAACGTGAAAGTGTATATAGATTTTCATGTATGCAATAAAGACAGGACAAATTAAAGTAGGATCCTTGAAAATGACAAAAGATTGAAACGATGAAGAGAAAAAAGAAATAAAGAAATTGTTGAGTGAAAAATATGGATCACTTGTTTTATTTAAAAAGGAGCTAAAAATTAATATTCTCTTTCGGAGAGTAAAATACAATTGAATTATCAGTAACAAAGAAAAAATGCATATTTTTATAAGCCACTTTTTTTTCTTTTTTTTTTTTTATGAATTTAATTTAATTCTAGATATAACATTTTCTGCCTAAAATTATTCTGAAAGGAAAAAAAATACCTTTTTTTATTAAACATTTTTATCTTATATATTATTATTATTTTACTTTCCTTAAAAAAATATTGTTCAATTATTATTATATATGCTGTATTTTTTTTTCTTAAGACCATAAGTCATCAAAGTCCTATTTTTTTATTTTTTTTTTTCGCAGATCGATATGGTTGGTTACATGGTAGATAGTTAAATAATAATAGTAGTTACTGAAAAATATAAAATGTCTTTTTAAAGTCAACTAACAAAAACAAATTTTTAAATGTATAGTAGAGAGTAGCGTGGTATAGTGAATGGAGCACTAGTCTACTGTTCTCCGAGTTCCTTCGGAGAGGACCTTAAAAGGTGGTCCCGAACCTTTGCGATCTAAGGTACTCGTTAAAGATCCCTATCCTAATAAAACCTGTATAGGCAAAATTTAGGACTCCCACTGTAGCATCGTCCGATTAGCCATGATAGCATAAAGTGACGTTAAATAAATAAACAAATAAACAAACAGAATTCTTGGATAAATATAGAATATGTCCTATTCCATAAATTATTTATTTCCTCAACTAAGACATTTGGGACGTAATTGCTTTTTCTAATTCAGGCTTATAATTTTGTACACGAGTTTATCTAATGCTGACTGCGTATATCACTTTGAAGTCGAGTAGATAATCATTTTTTTTTTTTTTTTTATAATATATTTTATTGTTTTTTACAACTGTATATACAAATACAATAAGTAAAATGGCTGAATTACAATAACAGGCATGAATAGACATGTAAAGAATCTACCCAGTGGTAGTACTTCAAAGTTTATTTCATGAGCAGGTCTCGAGGCCACCGTCTTTTCAGGCGCCTCGGAGGATTACCGGGAATAGATGTAGATGAGAGGTTACGGACAAGCGGGTTTGAGTGGGCAGGTAGTTTGGAATTAAAGGAGGTGTATCTATCGCGGGCCAAGTCTGCAACCAGTGGGATATTTAGGTCTCTATGGATGAGTTTATTAGTTACAAAGTAAGGAGCATTGAGGATTTTTCGTAGGATTTTGGATTGCAAGGATTGGATGCGGGAGGAGTTTGATAGTTTAGTGGACCCCCATAGCTCAATGCCATAGGTCCAAATAGGTCGGATAATCGTGATGTAAATGAGTCTTTTGTAGTGAATAGAGAGTTTTGAACGTTTGTCTAGTAAGTGTTGTAGTATGCGGTATCTGCAGGCAGTTTCTTGTCGTTTCAGTCTAGTGTGAGGATTCCAAGTAAGGCGCTTGTCTAGATGGAGTCCAAGGTAGCGGATCTGTTCAACGGGGATTAATGGAATGTTGCCAAAGGATACAGTAGGACAGGTATTCATAGGCTTGCGGCGAAGGGTAAAGGTAATTTGATGGGATTTATTTGGATTGATTTTAATTCTCCAATTATGACACCATTCTTCAATGGATTGGATGTGAGACTGTAGGAATTGTGATGCAACCGTTGGGTCACCACTTACGGATAACACACATGTGTCATCAGCGTAAGTAGTGAGAACAGTGCTAGGATGAATAGGAATGTCAGCTGTATAAACGGAATAAAGGATTGGGCCTAAGATGCTACCCTGAGGTACACCTGCGGACTGAGAAAATATGGATGAGTATGAAAGGTTATGGTTGACTTTGAAAGTTCTATCTGAGAGGTAAGAATGAATAATTAGGAAGTATGTAGGAGAGAGGAATTTCCGGAGTTTATATAGCAGTCCTGGGTGCCAAACTCGATCAAAAGCCTGTTCAACGTCAAGAAAGGCTCCAGTGCAATACATTCCGCGCTCCAATGTGGAAGAAATGACATCCACCACACGGTGACACTGTTGTATAGTAGAATGGGATGTCCGAAATCCAAACTGGTGGTCAGGAATCACGTGGTTGAGATCTAGGATTGGATATAAACGTTTTAGGAGGAGTTTTTCTAGAATTTTGCCCATAATGGGCAAAAGAGAGATAGGACGGTAGGAAGATGGGTTTTCTAGAGGCTTTTTGGGTTTTGGTATCATTTTGATAATGGACAGTTTCCATGTAACGGGAAAGTAGGTGGAACGGAGTGTGGCATTGTATACATAGGTAAGAAGGAGTATGGCTTTTCTAGGGAGCTGTTTTAGGATACGGGAAGTGATGAGGTCGTGACCAGGTGCTTTTTTGGACGGTAATTTTTGAATGATGCTGATAATTTCTGATGGGTGGAATGCTTTAGGAGGAAGAGACATTTGGAGAGGAACGGTTAGTTCTGCTTCGACATGTTCGATATGGATTGGGTTTTGGATATCAGGATGCGGATTAAACATTTTGGAAAGGTGTTTTGCGAACACCTGGGATTTTTCTTCGTCGGATCTTGTCCATGTCTGGGATTCAGTTAAAATAGGATGATTGAAGGTTTTGAATTTTAGTAACTTTGCAGTGGTTGTCCATAATGATCTGTCAGAGGTATTCAGGTTTCCAGTAAAGATCTGCAGGTTTTGAATTTTGAATTGTTTTAATTCGGTTTTTAGTGCGTTAGTCAGTTTATTGTAGTGCTGTTTATCGGAAGGATATCTTGTTCTATGCCACTTCGCTCTTGCTTTCCGCTTTGCAGTAAGCAAGAGACGAATGTGGTTCGGTAAGTTGGATTCATGAGAATTTCTGATTTTAGTGATGGATGTATTGTTGTTTATGGCAGTCTCTATAGATTGTGTTAGGTTTTCAATGGCAGAGTCTATGTCTTGTTTAGTTTTCAATGGTATTTTCAAGTCGAGTATGTTTTCTAGGTCGTTTCGGAAATTGTCCCAGTCCACACGTCCTTTAATCAAGGAAGGAGGAGAGGATTGGAGAATAGGATTTGAATTCATGAGAAGCAGAACAGGGCTATGATCTGAGGAGATGTCGTCTAAGGATGTAATTGTACATTGGGTAGTGGGAATTTGGGAAGAGATAAATAATTTTTTTTTTTTTTTTTTTTTTTTTTTTTAAATCGATATTTTTGTCTCTTCTTCTTTAGCCTCTAACCCTAAGGGTCATTGGCATAATATAAAAATAACACTCTATCATAATATTTTTTTTCTTTGAGAATTTGAATAAGTTTAATGTTATGTTTTCTTTATCTTGAAAAAATTCTTCTATAATCTCGAAAAATTTAGGTATCGCCCATTCGGTACTAAAAGTGGAAACTCTTGTAGCACATGTTTTACTGTTCGCAACGTGTTGTTACTATATTCACAAGTTGAAGCGTCCAGAGCTCTTAGGAGAGCCATGGGTAAATTGACAATGTCGTATTCAGAGTCGGCGTAATATATTGGGTTGTTTCACATGAAATGTCCGTTTTCAAGGTAAAGGATTTTTTTTAAAAATACGATATGATAAGATAATTTTATTCGAAGTATTTACCTTCTTTTTCTACACATTTTTCCCAACGTGACACAAACTTTTTTATCCCCGAACTAAAAACTCTGAGCTTTGAAGTGAAACAAAATCTGAAAACGCACTTTTCACTTGATCATCATTTTCAAAAAGGTACCCATGTATCGAGCTTTTTTACTTCCCCAATACACTTTAAATGTCTGGAAACGGTAGATGGACTTGTATTTAGTTGTGCTGAGAGTCCTTTAACTGTTTGGTAGGGGTTTCCTTCTACTGTATGTTTGAGGACATCGTTGTCTATTACGGACGGAGGTCTTCCTCGGGGCAAGTTTTCCAAGTCGGTATCTACAGCTGAAAACTTAGCAAACCAACGGCGAATGGTCCGTTCATTAACACTCCCTTCCCCAAACGCCTTGCAAATATTTCTAGTGGCCTCAGCTGCTGAATGGTTGAGTTTAAACTCGTACAAAAATATTACTCGAAAATCGCGTGTTTCCATGTTCATATTTGGAGGTATACTAAAAAGTGGGTAATTGATTGGGAAGCTAATGTTTATAATACAAAGGTATAGGATTAGTAATGTTTACTTTAAATATGTAAACATTCGGAAAAAAAACAACAGAGACCTACAAAATCCTTTATGTATTTCAGAAACTATAAAAACGGACATTTCATGTGAAACAACCCAATAGTTTCTTCTCTTCTAGGTTTCCTTGAACTATGGTCTCTGTAGGTGGTCTATTTCATTAAAATGGATATTTAAATGTTCAAGTTTTTCAAGGGGTTTTTCAAATAAAAAAATACATACTCTAGCTTATAGTGTCCAGAATTGATAGACTTTCAGTACATTTAAAAGTATTGATTTTTTTTATACTAGACAATAAAATCAAGAATCGTCATATGGGATTTTAAAAAAAAAAATTTAAATGTTTTCTAGTACCTCTAAAGTCCGTGAAATGATCTTGTTTTTAACAATTATTAATAAACATTATGTACTTCTTAGAATTCAAGTATAAAATAAATTTAGTTCATAACAATTCCCAATCGATCTTCTTAAGATTAGGCAGTGTTTTATTTAATGACAACGTTAATTTTATAAGCCCTCATCGGTGAGAAAATTTATGTCCCGTATCTTTTTCTTATCGGGAGACTTGGAAGGTGCTAAGGGTTGTGGCGCAGCGGACAGCAGTATGGCAGAGCTCTGTATCGACCCAGCATTTAGCAGGGAAAGGTCGCAGCGGTGACACGCTCTGCTTTTATTTAGAAGAATACCTTCAGTCATTCTAGAACTTGGCTAACTTCGTACTTTATCAGAAGAGCATAGGGATCCACGTAGTCCAACTTCCACCATTAATCCAAAAATACAAAAAAAAACGCCTTACATGCCAACTTCAAAAGTTAACGAAATTTCAGCAATCTTGATATGTTTAACTTAAAGTAATAAATTATCCATAGTTTAGTTTAGAAATGGAGCGGTTTGGTCCAGTGGATAGAGCACTTAATCAACTGTCCTTCGTGTCCTGGGTTCGAGCCCCGGCTGTGCCAGAATTATTTATTCTGTTATTTCAGCCGTAGTGCTATGTTTTTGACCTGGTGCTTTTCTAAGGCAGCGGTACCTTCAAAAACTAGCTTATTTGATATATTTAATCCATATATAAACCATATTTTACGATACCATTGGATCTCCTTTCCAAAGGTATCGTGTTTACTAATCCAATGCAGGGTAAGATTAAATTAGACATGTTTTACAAACTGACATTATTATTAAAACAACTTAACACATATACAATATAATTAAACTTTGCCTGAGAATACTGACGGATATTATAGTTACATTTGCCATACAATATTACAACTAAAGCACATACCTTTAAAACACTCTGTCGGTTGGCGAAGGTGGAATCTTTCGTTCTTGGCTCTCAGATCTCCAGCTGCTCTCTCTGACCCCCAGACGGACATCTTCTCTTCTTGCGGATGGACCTCCGCTGTTCTCTTGATGGACTTCCACTCTCGTGGCTGGAATAGGACTAACTCTTCGGATCTTCTCTCTCATCCTCGTCACCTCTGGTGGGCCAATACGGGAAGTGTCCCGGTGGGCTGTATAGCCTTTGGTCTATTATTCTTATATTTTCACCAATCTTAATATTCTTGTTGGCCGCCGCTGGAGGAAACTACCAGGGGTCTCTGGTACCGCTGGGGGGCCCATACCAATCGGAAATCTAGGGGTCTAGGTAAACACCTTTTGAACTTTTGCCGCCCTAAGCTTATAAAGGCATATCAATATATATTTAATTAATATAATTGTTATCCCATGATGAATTTACAGTAGGTAGAGCGATCCTGGGGTATAGGAACCCTCCTAGGACACAGTCATCCACTATCATATTGATCCCAAAAATTGAAGAAAAAACTGCCGGCCAAACGTGATCTAAGCCTAATGACACCCTTACATTGCCGTTGGCCGTGTTACAATACATATATTTTTATACGTAATCATATTTTTATACTGAACCCAAGACCCTTCATGGGTTGTAGAGAGGCATGTTTTGTTTTCCTTTCTTTCCTTTTCTTTTTTTGTTTCTTTTTTTTATCAATAGAAACAGAAATACAAAATACAATAACTTTACTTTGAGGTTAAATCTCTTAAGATTAATAAAAATGTATTATTGAAATATGTATTAACCATCTCAGTACTAAGTGGTGTAAATAGCAAAAAAAATTTCAAGTTTGAGGCTTCAAACCCGGCAGATGGTCCTACGATTTTTTAAAGGGGATGATATTTCTCGGATATATAGACATAATAGTGGTCACGAAGCTTTGTTTGCGATGTCTGTTAAAGATCCCTACCCTAATTAAACTTGGATAAGAAAAATTTAGAACTCCTACAGTAGCATCACTTGATTAAATACAGTAGCCTGAAAGTATAGTTAAATAAATAAAACATATAAGGAGAATATATGTAGTAAATAAACGTACTTACTTGTAAAAAATATTCTATACAACCACACATTGGATTGTAATACTTTATTTGATTGTTTTTGTTTGTTCCAATAATTTTTAGGGGAGACCGACTCCCAACGCCACGAAAATAATAATTTTCGTTCTCTCAAAATCTGATAATTGAATAGAAATATTACAATTGTAGAGAGTCTGTTTGGGATGACAAAAAGTATTGGAAAAGGAGCGACGTGAATGAGGATAGAAAAAAAAGCATGACGTGTATGAGTAGATAGGGAATTCCAGAGGACAGTAGAGCTTACGTAGAAGAAAAGATCAAAAGTTTTAAATGTGTTGGTATGTAAAGGTCAGAACGACTTATTTAAGTAAATGGGGTGATTATTTGAATTGTAGGAGACTGGCAATAGGAGAGTAATGATAGGACAGAGTTGAGGGTTTGGTAAAATTATGATCCTAACATGTTTGAATTTATAAATTAAAAACAAAAAAATAATAAAAACTTGGTATTCACGATAAATCAATTATTTGACAAATACAAAATAAAACAGGGACTATACACCAATAGTTAAAGTAAATATTATTTATTTATTAATTAGTACCTTTTCTTTTGAAATAAGCAATCAATTATTAATGCATTTATTGATTAGTATCTTTTCTGTCGAGAAAAGCAATAATTTATTAATTATAAATTTCCTGTTTTGATACATGACTGAGTCATGTAAGGGTATTAAACTTTCTTCAACTTAGTCGCACAGAACGTTCTGAGGAAATAAGTCATCACATCATAATTATGAAATAATATTAACTTATATATGAAGTGTACTCTCAGGAGAAATCTAAAATATGATGTGTTCCAAATAAACAATATGACCCTCCCTTTATAATAAATACATAAGTAAAAATATAAGTACATTAGAGCATCTGGTGTTTAAACATTTACAAAAAAGTCTTCAGGTAAGCAAACAAAGAATCTGTAAATTTAAAAATAATTCATTTGCATTTTTAGTCTATTGCATTATATATGAAATAACTTTTAGCTCGTTAATAAGTGGTTACTTTTCAATGTATTTGAAAGAAGAAGAAAAATGCACTTAAGCATAATTAATGCTTATACAGACAATCTCCGAATGAATTTTCTTCATTTTCTTTACGAAAGAGAATTATTTTTTTAACTTTCAAGTTAATAAAGAAGTTGTTAATAAATAATTAAATAACCAAAGGAAATTATATTTAAATGACTTATCTATAATAAATGAGGTTAAATTGAAAAACGGACCAAGAGATTTTCATCATTGACCAGTCCAGTTAGGAGATAGGGTATTGGAATTGGTCAGATATTGTCAAACTGGCAGGATGATTGACAGTGATAGATAAAATGGAAGATCCACAGTCATGAAATCTTTTCAACGTTCCCTTAGCGTTTGGGAAAATATCCAATCATTTTATGTTCGACCTCATTCATTTCGAAATATTGCCATATTATTTACTACAATTGGCAGTATTTTTATTTTTTTATTTCTTTTCGAGAAAAAAAATTCTCACATATCCCTGTGATTATCGTAAGTATAATTCATTCTGCATTAAATCAGAGTTTATTAACATATTTTACTAAATAAACAATTTTCTGATATTTATTAATTTAAATATTAAAGATATTGATTTCTAATGTTCTTATTAACCTAAATGTTTTTATGACCCTTTGTTAAGAGACATACAGAGGGCCATAAGGAGTAATAAAATATTTTTTGTTATAAAAAGCATTTAGGGATCTACATCAACATAAAAGTATCAACATATGTTTCTAAATTTTGTTATATTGTCTAATGTTTACTTTTTGCTTTCCCTTACTTATATATTTAAAAAAATCTGGTGGCGCACGCAAAACTTTCACTTATTACTGTTACTAAAATCAATTAAAATATTTTTAAATACGGATAGAGATGAAATAGGGATTATGAATTTATTAAAATGATTTTCGACAGAAACATGTCTAGCCTGAGGTGTGATAAAAGATAAAAATATTAGTGGATGTAATTAGTTGAACGTTAAGAATTACTGGAAGGAATTAGTCCGGGTGGCGGTTATTAATTGAAACAACTATATAGTTTCAACTATTTATTGTTTGCCAACGTTTCGACCCCCTTTGTATCCCATCATCAGGGCCCATGGTGGGAGAAATGGAAACTTGAGTTCCACATCATCCACGTGAGTGAGATGATGACCCGCAAGTTGAAACTATTTAGTTGTTTCATTTAATGACCGCCACCCGGACTAATTCCTTCCAATAAAAATATTAGGTTGTCCGGAAAATAACGCCGGTATTCTTGTTTTCTCTGAAATGCCCCCTCTATTAAAAAAAAAAAATGTATACTTTAATATGTATTAAATTATAAACCTTATATAAGAATTATTAGCTAAGTTTATGTAATTTTATTGTAACTGGCACATTTATATTAGGAAAGTTTGTAATCTTGTCTCTGAGAAAGGGCCTCTGGCACTAAGACAATAGAAATCAATCAGTAAATTAATCTATATAACAAACCTTGGTTAAGGACGTGGGGTTCAGTGTTCCCCAACGGATTTCCAAATATTTTCCACAATCTGAAATTTTTTCTTATAATTTTAATATTTTTTTTTCACTTTTTCTAAAATCAATGAAAGATACAACTTATCGTACAGTGAAATTTATTTATAAAACAAATCTCCGGTTGGGAGACTCAGTTCCACAAGACTCTTTAGTTTCCAATGTTGGTGAGCTAGGCAGGATTTTTCCTGCATCTAGGCAATCCTCCTTGAGTTTTTATTTTTCTGAATTAGCTATAAGATGAAATTAACAGACACATCTGCCATACCACAATGTTTATCTTCACTTTATTCCTTCAATAACTATTCTTTTCATCTAATTTAGTATGGTTGCAATGCAAAAAGGTTTTTGTATTGCATAAATAAGAAATTATTTATGACTGAAATCCTGAAATGACTTTCTTATACCTGAAATAAATGGCTTTCCAAAAATTCCATCAAATTTTTGCTTGAATTTTAATGAAGAATTAAGGAAACCCATAATCTATCCTCATTTAAAGTAAATAATGGAAAAAATATCATTGGTTTCCATCATTAACAGAGTTATATGGAAGGGGAGGAGCCACTGAGTTCCAAGAAGTTCAACTTCTCTCCAATACAAGTGATCCCAAAATGCCCAGAAAAGCCTCTGGGGCATCATATGTCTGAGGAAGAATGACATAATAACAGCTAAGTTGAGCATTCCTACAAGTAACTTCCAAGAAGTTTTTACAACTGGTATGTCAAAACTGTGCATATATAAATTATACCTCCATTTTTGTAATTATTTCATAGTTTCATAATTATCCAATTTTGTATTTAAATGATTTCATCTTCAAAATAGTCATCGTATGGTGAATGTAGTCACCTCTGCTTTGGAGCGCGGTTTGTACTGCACAGAAGCCTTTCTTGACGTAGACCAAGCATTTGACCGAGTCAGGCATCCAGGACTACTGTGCAAACTCCGAAAATTCCTTCCTCCAACATACTTCCTCACCATCCAGCCCTACCTCACTGACAGATCCTCCTAATAAATCACAATGGTTCCTGTTCATCCCTTTTAACTCAGTCCGCTGGTGTTCCTCAAGGCAGTATACTAGGACCAATTCTCTACACAGTCTATGCAGCTGATATCCCAACCAATCCTAACACTTTACTTTCTACTTAGTCATCAGCCACTTGTGTATTATCAGTCAATAACGATCGAACTGTTGCCTCTCAAACCCTTCAGTCCCATAACAGAGACGTTGAGATATGGTGTCAGAATTGGAGAATTAAAATAAATTCCAACAAATCGCACCAAATAACCTTTACCCTTCGTCGTTAGCCAATGACATCCTGTCATACAGTATCTTTTTATAATATTCCACTTGTCCCTGTTGATCATATCAGCTACCTAGGACTCCTACTAAACAAAACATCTCACATGGAATCCGCACTCAAGACTGAAACGACAAGAAACTGCCCACCGCTTTCGATTACTTTAACACTTACTTTACAGACGTTCAAACTTTCCACTTAACTACAAAAGGCTCATCTATATGAGCAGCATAAGGCCTATTTGGACTTACAGATTTGAGCTTTGTGGCTCTACTAAACCATCAAATTCTTCCCGTATCCTTACAATCCAAAATCCTTCGTAAAACCCTCAACGCTCCTTACTTTTTCACAAATACAATAAAATCATCCATAAAGACCTAAATGTTGCAGATTTGGCCCGTCTTTTTTTCAATCCTTCAATGAAAAACTTCATTCCCAACCCAACTCACTGGTTTCAACCCTTGCTACCTTTTATATTCCTGATAATCCTCCGAAAAGTAGATGACCTCGAGACCTTCTAGCTTAAAATAGTTACTGGAGTGCTACCGTTTGATAGTTCATCTACTAGTCTGTCTCATGTGATTTTTCTTTTAGTCTATTTACTTCTTGTATTATGAAGTACAGTTGTAAATTTCAATAAAAAGATTTTAAAAAAATAAGATATTTTGACATGATAATTTAACTCTCTGCACATTTAAAAGAAGCTTGAAATAATTTATTTACATTTAAATGAAATTGAAAAAATAATTAAGTACATTTGCATATTTTAATGATTGGAGTACTGAGTACCCCACCTCCCAGATAATGGATGTTTTTTCACCTCCATACGTTAAGGTTAATAATATCGCATAAATGCATAATAGCTCTTATTGATGTCCATTGGTCGTAGTTGTTTAAAATATTTCGATGCATTCCATTCCATATAAAATTACAGAAATATTTAGTAATGTGACCTGTAAATGAGGATGAGTACATTAGTGTTGGTATGGCGGGGGGTGGAGAGGTGTCGGTGATCCCCCCGCTGATAAATGGGAAGGGCTGCTTGTTGCTCCATTCAGCTCCAGCTTTATTCAGTAATCTCCTATCGGGTTAATGCCGGCTTCATCCTCCTCGACTTCTTTACAAATCCGTCGGCCTGGTACTTGAGCTCGAAGCTGAAAACGGGACGTCTTTATAAAACGGGGAAGGGATCTTTACCATATCTAGACCGTTTTGTACCAAGGATAACGCTAAACTGTCACGAAGTAATGTCGAGTGGTTTTGCATGTCTGTAAAGATTTAAAGAAATCAAAATCTGAGATAGGCTCGTCCCCGCATTTCAGAAGAGAAAATACTTCCAAGATGACCTTAGTTCTCTCCCTACCTCACCTCTGGGAAAGAAAGCCGATATCATTCTTCACTGCTAAAACTCCACAAAAATATTTACAAAATGTCTCAGGTCCACTTCCGTTAGGAGTAAGGTATGAATGAATAGAACTAGACTGGGTTTGCACAAGTTGATTAGAATGATCATTTTTTTTGTGTTGTTATTTTATTGAAATTATTATTCTTTACACGTATACCATTAAATATGTTATCTTTATGGCAGAATACATAAAAAATATCGAGAGAAACAGCCCATTGGCAGCACTGTACTAGGCAGTCTAACCTTGAAGGTCTCGAGACCATCTTCTTCTTCAGGATTATGAGGTCGCCGCTTTCGGTTACTTCAGCACTTACTAGACAAACGCTCTAAACTTCCACTTTACTACAAAAGACTCATCTACATGACCATCATAAGACCTATCTGGACTTACGGAGTTGAGCTATGGGGCTCCAATAACCATCAAATTCTTCCCGTTTTCAATCCCTACAATCCAAAATCCTTCGAAAAATCCTCAACGCTCCTTATTTTGTCACGAACAAGCTCATCCATAACGACCTTTATATCCCCTTAGTAGCTGATTTGGCCCGAACCAGGTATCAATCCTTCCATGACAAACTCCACTCCCACTCTAACCCACTAGTTTCAATGCTTGCTTCCTCTTCTATTCCTGACAATCCTCCGAGGCGCCTGAAAAGAAGATGGCCTCGAGACCTTCTAGTTTAGATTCATAGTGGAGTGATGCCAGTGGGCATTTTCTCCTCATGTATATTATCTGACAGCTAATTTACTTGATGTATTTACTAATACAGTTGTAAATCTCAATAAATGGAGAAAAAAGAAAAAAAAAATGATTATGAGGAATCGAAGAGAATGTGAATGGAAACTAGTGGGTTAGAGTGGGAATGAAGTTTGTACTGAAAAAACGAATATCTGGTTCGGAGCAAATTAACACGAATGACAAAGGATTTGTTAAAGAAGGCGGGTCTGTGAGAAGATATATATATATAAAAATTTATCGTTTGGGATCTTGTTTTTAGTTAATGAACGGAGAAACATGCGGTCAGCAAATCGATAACATCATAACATCGATAACAGGTTTTTTGTTTTGGAAGACCTACAAAGACAGACATAAAGAAGGCATTGCCAACGGAAAGAGGGATAGAGCCACTTAAAATCGGTACATACTAGACACATAGAAGCGCCTGAAATCTCTACATGTAACTCTATTGAAACAATTTATTAAAAATTTATAATTTTAAAGTGTCTTAAACCTTTAGGGTGTTGGTTAATTTTATCTAGATATGCCTTGCAGACGTTACAAGTAGCACCTAACCCCTCAGGAGATACATAGTGTATTCCCCTTTCCATAAAGTATTCAGTCCTGAGTTCTCAGCTCAAACTTACCTCTGACTACTCAGAACCACTTACTTCAGCTAGATATCGCTGGCTACCCCTGGTGAGTTTTGAAGTTAAGTTCTGTCAGTTTGTGTCCAGATTCTGCGAACCTTAACCTTTAAAACTTTATCTAGATGTTTCTTACTTATTAATAGCATTATTGGAAAAATAAATCTTATGATATTTAGCTAACTTTAAATAGGATAATATAAAAATATCTAAGTATGGTACATACTTATATACTTACATGGTACATACTTATATACTGGCATTATTTTAGAAAAATTATTTTTTTTTTTTTACTTTCTATTCATCTCTTTAAAAAATCAAATTTGTGGAAAACATATCCTGAGACGTGACTAAACATTTTTCATTAAAATAAGCTTACCAGAAGAGGCACTTTATACAATGCATTTTGCACCTTTTTTCGATTTTCTCAAAAACGGTTCTGACGATTTTGATTAAACTCGCTATATCGATGTAAACTTTAATGGGCTTAAATATCATGTAGGTTTCATTCGGATTAAAATGGTCTGACAGGGCTTAAATGCCGATATTTTAAATTTTCTTCTTCTAAAGTACCTTTAATTTTGTAGATTCAAAAAAAATAACTACATTATTTTGTTAACGCTGATGAAAAACAGGTAAATATATAAATTGAAAAAATTCAATACCCAACTAAAGGAGAAAACAGAAAAAAATATTTTTGAATGAAATTTTTCGTTTTTGAACATAAGATCAGTAATATACATGTATGATATACCGTTGGAAAGCTAAAGATTTTAGAAACAAATATCTCATACACAAGATTGTAAAAGTTAATAAATAAAGATTGATAAAAAGCCGATAAAACTAAGTGATTATTTTAGATAACAATATAATAGAGTTACTATTTAATAAAACACATGTTTCTATATTAATTCAATTTTATTAATTCTTAAATGGTTTCGCTTATTACTTTAACTTTCTATATATAGTAAGGGAAAGTATTGCGATCGTGAAAATTTTCGAATTCCAGTTTTCAACGGAAATACACGTTTTAGGGTCCCCTGAGTCTAAATAACCAAGTCCCGCAAAAAGGTCTGTGTGTGTTTTGTGTGTGGTTACTCCCGGGCGGAAACGGTAAGTCCTATGAAACTGAAATTCCATATTTAAGACAACTATACGCCCGAGACGAGACAAAACTTTTTTCATCAAAATGAGCTGACCAGAAGAGGCACTATATACCATGCATTTTGCACCTTTTTTCGATTTTCTCGAAAACGGTTCCGACGATTTTGATTAAACTCGCTATATCGGTGTAAAATTTAATGGGCTTTAATATCATGTAGGTTTTATTTGGATACAAATGGTCTGACAGGGCTTAAATGCCAATATTTTAAATGTTCTTCCCCTAAAGTACCTTTAATTTTGTAGATTCAATAATAATAACTAGATTATCTTAACGCTGATGAAAAACAGGTAAATATATAAATTGAATAAATTCGATACCCAATTAAAGGAGATAACAGAAAAAATATTTTTAATACAATTTTTCGTTTTTGAACATAAGATCAGTAATATACATGTATGATATACCGTTCGAAAGCTAAAGATTTTAGAAAAAAATATTATCTCATACACAAGCTTGTAAAAGTCAATAAAGATTGATAAAAATCCGATAAAACTAAGTGATTATTTTAGATAACAATATAATAGAGTTACTATTTAATAAAACACATGTTTCTATATTAATTCAATTTTATTAATTCATTAATGGTATCGCTTATTTTTATTTCCAACTGTATTTGAAAATTCTTTAATCGATTTTTAAAACGGAGGTAAGTGAAAGTCGTGTGTTGCCCGCACCAGATTTTATTAGTTATTAGTTGGTCAAAACATCGTAGTTACCACTAGCAACCTTAGGTACTTAAATGAGTAATTATTTCACGATGTAAGGTCATTTTAGGCCGTTTATGATGTTTACCCTCTAGTGAGCAACGACAAAACAAGGGACACAACGCCATTTAGTGGCATATTGAAGCAATACATCTCTGCCAAAACGTTCAGGCAAAGACAAGTCTGGATTGGAGACAGACAAGAACTAGCATAGTGAGCACATGAGCCCTCGAGAGGAACTAGACACTTGTTACCCGAAATATTTGTTACCCACGGGCCGAGAAGAAGCGAAAGAAGGAAATCAGAAATAAAAAAATCGCCCACCTCATCAGCAAGATATGAACAATAGACAATAATTTAACCACTAGCCCTCATAATAATAGGGGTACTCACTACGTTTGCTATAGCATGCTATTTGTGCTATTGTGCTAAACCCATCACTTTTATACAGGAAATAACTGTAGAAACTCGACGGGTTTAGCAAAATAACACAAATAGCACGCTATAGCGAACGTAGTGAGTACCCCTAATATTATGTTACCAAAATAGCACAAAATATGTAACCATTTATTTTATACGATGCAGTGTTCATCATTCATTTAACATACAACCCATCACTATTTAATTAATTATGAGCGGGTGTCCTCTAGAACTCCCTAGGCCTCCGTTCATAAAGTTATTATTTATAGTTCGGCTATATTTGAAGGTAACAAAAGATTTAACTTTTTTTTAATATATTAAATTTTTGTGGTTTTGATTAGAACAAATAATAGTTAGATTGATTCGAATAATAACACTATGAGTACAAAAAGGAAAATATTATTCCTTCGTTGAAACGCTGATTTTCAAAAAATACTTTTAGCATAAAATAAATAATAATAAAAAAGAAAATAAATTTATGGAAAATACATAAACATATTCAATACAGTTAATGAAGTTTTGAAGATTGCTTCATTTTCAAAAATTTATAACAACTAAAAACAATAATAAAAATTAAAATCAAGATAACATTCATTTTCATTCTTAAAACAGCCATATTATATCTCTATCTACATATTTTTTTTAACGTTGAAATTATAATTTTTTTTTTTAACATACCTTAAATTTTTCATAGAGCCCGTGGCTGAGTGGCTAGCGGCTAGTCTCTCACGCTAAAGGTTAAGAGTTCCAATCTTGGTCCTTTTATAAGAATGTAATTTAATGGGGATTCACTTACATCCTCTCCCCCGAGTATGTGAGACCCGTCAGCCAAATCGTGCCCACTCACAAAATTAGGCGTAGGAAGTGATGACCCTATACTAGAAAATTCATCGAAAAATATGAATGTAATCTTCTGCTAGATTATATCACGAGGCTCAGGGCCTACACGGCCTGTCGCGCCACTGGATGAAGAAGGAATTTTTAATATCGATACAGTATAATTATGGAAATTACACAATATAATCCATCAATAATTATCTAATAATATTTATATTTAAAAAAATATGTAAATGAAAAAACGTCAAAACCTGTATAGAATATGTTATAATTCTATAATAAATTTAAAAAAAACAATTGTAAGAAGAGAATAGTTTTATATTTATTTATATAAAAATAATATACTCAAATAAATTAATATTAGAAATTTATGAAAGTTTAATACTCACTGATTAAAAATGGATATCTTTGACTAGTACAAAAAATATTCCGGTTTACAATTATTTTACCATTTGGTAGAAAAATATAAAATTGGCCCAATGGACAAGCCACGCAGGGTCGCAAGATAAGTTCCCCTCCTGCGCCTCTTTGTTTCCGCCATTTGATGCCCTCGCGTGCAGTGAATAGTTTTCAAAGATACTTCGATCGTTCAACTTGCCCCTAGATCAACTAACCCGCCCTATCCCGCTGCCTTGAACCCGAGAACTAGAGGTCAAGGGACTTGATAAATGTTGACCCCTTTACTCCCCTTCCTTCACACTGGTGATATTTAAATGTGGGTTCATTTAATTTAGAAAAGCTCTGTTTGACCGATTGCGCTTTCCAAAGGTATATTATACGTCAATATTACTACTCATACTTCATAATTAATTTTTTGGTAACTTGGTTACAGAAATTTTATTTTTCCCTCCTTACGATAAGCTAAACGTCAATGTATTTTACATATTAAACTTTAGGAAAGAATGTCATAAATAAACCGCAAAAATGTGCAAACCTCATAACAATCCGCCTAGTGATTTAAAAAGAGTTCGCAGAAACCTATACCCGCTGTATCATATTAAATATAGAGAGAAGAGAAGATACGTGTAACAACCATTTATTTTGAAGACTTACTTTTTAAAGAGTTACTTACGATTTGGTGCGGAATATATTTTCTAAAATCTTGTATACTACATGAAAGAATATAAGTTGTATGATACTGTACGATGGTGACAACATTAAACTATCATAACGCTCTTTAAATGTTATGTTCATAAATTTATGGACTTACAACAACTTTATAGTAACTTGTACGATTAAATTTATTTTATATAAACTTTTCTAAAATTTTGCGATTCACAAAGGTATATTATAGATCTATATTACTACTTCCATTTCATGAATAATCTTTTTATAACTTGGTTACAGAAATTTTATTTTTCCCTCCTTACGATAAGCTAAACGTCAATGTATTTTACATATTAAACTTTAGGAAAGAATGTCATAAATAAACCGCAAAAATGTGCAAACCTCATAACAATCCGCCTAGTGATTTAAAAAGAGTTCGCAGAAACCTATACCCGCTGTATCATATTAAATATAGAGAGAAGAGAAGATACGTGTAACAACCATTTATTTTGAAGACTTACTTTTTAAAGAGTTACTTACGATTTGGTGCGGAATATATTTTCTAAAATCTTGTATACTACATGAAAGAATATAAGTTGTATGATACTGTACGATGGTGACAACATTAAACTATCATAACGCTCTTTAAATGTTATGTTCATAAATTTATGGACTTACAACAACTTTATAGTAACTTGTACGATTAAATTTATTTTATATAAACTTTTCTAAAATTTTGCGATTCACAAAGGTATATTATAGATCTATATTACTACTTCTATTTCATGAATAATCTTTTTATAACTTGGTTACAGAAATTTTATTTTTCCCTCCTTATAAATAACAATGTATTTTACTTATAAAGCTTCAGGAAAGAATGCCCTAAATTATGGTAAAATGGTATCAAAATCCGTCTTGTGGTTTAGAAGTTTAGAGTTACCGTAACCCTATAATCGTGTTATAATTTTATATATAGAAAGAAAAGATAACAAGTTATTTTATTAACTTAGTTACGATTTGGTATACGAATATTGTTTCTAAAATCTTGTATACTACATGAAAGAATATAACTTTTATGATACTATAGGACGTTGGCAACACTGATCTATCAATACCTCCCTCTTTGCCAATAACATATGTTGATAAGTTTATGGACTTGCGAAAACTTAATACTAACTCTTACGATTTCTTTTATTGCATATTAACTTTTTTTAAAGATTTCGCTTCCCAACAGTACATTAAACATCTATATTACTACTCATGTTTAAGGAATAATTTTTAGATGACTTGGTTACAGAAAATTAATTTTTCCCTCATAAAGAAAAGCTAAATTTCAATGTATTTTACACATTAAGCTTTAGAAAAAAAATGCCCTAAACTATGGTGAAAACCGTATCAAAATCCGTCTTGTATTTATAAGGATTTCGCGGAAACCAAGAATCACGGTATCATTATATATATATATATATATATATATATATATATATATATATATATATATATATATATATATATGTATATATATATATCATTATATATGTTTTATTAGATTCATCTTCGGAGTACCCAGACGTTCCAGCGTCTCCGACAGGTATGCTGAGTTGAAGTGGCTCAATCCAGTTTCTCGCCGACAGTATTTCCTGGGAGTATTCCTATTCCGCACTTTTAACACCCAAAGTCCGTCCTGCATTTTTGACCTACTCATCTCTTGTTCATCAGTACATTCATTTAACACAAGATCCCAACCCACTAACTTCTATTCTTCTTCTCATCGAACATCATCCTTTAAAAAATCCTTTAGTTAGCGTGCCACCTCACATTGGAATTCCATACCTACATCTATACGCAAAGCAACTTCCTTAGCCTTATTTAAAAACAAATTATTCCATCATCTCCTCAGTAATCAGTCTTCTGAATAAATTAATAAAAAATTAGGAATAATAGTCATATTTCAAATTAACAAAAACTTTTTTTTCTATGATTTTACGATATTAGGTTCAATTATAGTATCTCTGTATGTACATGTTTTCAGTATTATATAGTCATACATGAATGTTCTATTGTCGCTGTATTTACTACACTATAAATAATGCAAGTAGTAGTCATATGTCGTTCAAGCAACAGTATTTACTATTTTTATAAATAATATAAGTTTGTTTGTTTATTTATTTAACGTCACCTTATGCTACTATGGCTAATCGGACGATGCTTCAGTGGGAGTCCTAAATTTTGCCTATCCAGGTTTTATTAGGATAGGGATCTTTAACGAGTACCTGGCATCGCACAGGCTCGGGACCACCTTTTAACGTCCCCTCCGAAGGACGGCGTAACTAAGGATTTTTTACTCCCATTAAAAAATCCTAGGACCACCTGCGGGTTTGAACCCGTGACCTTTGGCATGGGAGGCTGTTACGTTAGCCACCCAGCTACAAGTGATCCCAAATAATTTAAGTATAACCTTAAGTTCGTTTTTGTAAAGTTTTTATTTTTAAGCCAGACATGATACTCGCTCTTTTATTTATTTGTTATTCTTAGGGGACAGAAGTACCAGAATAAAATTTATTTTTCTTCTTCTTCTATATATATATTGATTATACTTCTTGCTACTAAGCACTAAATAATACATTATGTATACTAGAGGTTGAGATAAGAACTGCGATAAAGGAGCGAGTCGGTAGCCCAGCGCCGAGACGCTAGATATCGAACGGCCCTCTAATCCTAGCTCTCACGCCAATATTAGCCTTCTTCACTTCTCCAAATACTGTCCCCGAATTCTTGGAGTTTTCTTCATATTTTCTCTAACCTTAACCGCCTCCAGGTATTTTTATATGAACTATTCTGCTAAGTGAATGATAAATCCCAAGATCACTTGAAAAATCTTAAAATCTTATTTCTTAAACAGTCCTTGAATTACCTTTGCATAGATTCTAAATATGTATTAGAAGTTGTTCATGGATAATATATTTAAAGTTTGTAGTACTCCAGTAAGTGTTTGTTCGAACACGACTTGAACAATAAAGGTTTTAACATAGCCGTGTTTTAAAAAATCTGGTCTACACAACAAACGACTTTCACTTACTTCTTTAAAAAATGTATGATGTTTTGGTAGGAGCATTAATTTTATATGAAGAAGAGAAAATGTTTCTCTCTTCAGCATTACTAGATAGCACTATTTCTAAAATCTTAAGCTTTTCAACGTTATATTATACATCTATATTACTTATATAGAATACAACATAAATAAATACATGTTTGCTTAACCAAAGACCGCCTGCAGTTCCGGTAAGCCCTTCTAAAGGGAATTTTCCAAATGTCCGTTACAAGTTGGAAGACCACAGGGCCAGAGAAGTCTTATCGTCAGAAAATGAAGGAATACTGGAAGAAGAGAAAGAAGACCTTTCCGGAGATTGGTACGAGCCCCGTGGCCCTCAGTAGGCCTAAACGATAATTAAAAAAAAAAAATTAGTGCATAGCTTGTAATTTTATACTTAAATAAAAGTTACTTTAGAGGAAGAAAATATAAAAAATCGCATTTAAGCCCTGTCGTACTATTTCAATAAAATGAAACCTACATCATACCACAGTCGACTAAAATCTACATTAATACAGCGAGTTAATTAATATGGCAATAACTTTTAAGGGGTAAAACTTTCTAAGGTGCAAAATGCATGGTATAAAGTAACACTTCTGGTTGGTCAATTTGTGTTAAAAAAGTGGCTTTAATATCCCGGAAATATAACCTGTCTTAAATATGAACTTTCAGTTTTATATGTCTTCTCGTTTTTTAGCTAGACTTACCACACACAAAACGAGACTGTTTTGGGGACTTGGTCATTTGGACACAGAAAACCCTAAAACGTGCATTTCCGTTGATAGCTAGAGTTAAAAAAAAAATTACCTTCGCAATACTTTCTCTCAATATACATTTCATGCAAAAGTAGATAAGTAAAATTAAAAAACTAATCTAATACAGTATGTAAAAACTCTTTCGTTATGGCTTAATTTCCCTGCTTAAAATGTATTCACTATTACAATGAATTTTTCAATGTCTTTATTACAATCAGTGGTAAATGCCCAGGTCGACATTTTTATTAGTTATAGCATGAAATATGGTCAATTATTCCGAATAAATATTTTTTAAAATCTTGTGTGAGCATCACATTACTTTGTCTTACATTGCGCCGTGGCAGGTATGTTATTTTAACATAGTGATGTTTATTTTCCAATGACAATAGGGGTACTCACTACGTTTGCTATAGCACATTTTTTGTGCTTTTTTGCTAAACCCGCCGAGCAGGCTACTGTAGAAACTCGGCGAGTATAGCAGAGTAACACAAAAAATGTGCTTTAGCAAACGTAGTGAGTACCCCTATTGAAATCTTTTTACATCGTTTATATCATTAAAGCCGATAAAAAATAAACGTATTTCCATGCACACATAACATTCAAATACAGTTAAATAATTTATTTAATATATTTAATTTATATCTAGAATCAGATTATTCGTGATTATCTTTCAAATTAGTACTTATAATACTTATAAGTAATATCTCACAGTTAGACCGAAAAATATTTTTAGAAAGGTTTAATTTTTTTTTTGTATCACTTATAGCTATAGAGGAAGATATTTTCGCAATCTCAGCCTTCATAGTAAAGGCTACATTAGGAAAACGTTTAGCTTCATCTATATTTTTGGGTATTTATATTTATACAAGTACAGTAATTTTACGGATTCCAATCCATCTCTAACTAAACAAACATATGTGAACCAACTAGAAAAGATTTATTTTTCTAGTCATTAACAAATTATATGCTATACCGCATAATCAATGTACATTGTAATGATCAGCTACGTTATGAATATTGTTCATCGAACATCATCGAACTTTCCGGAATATAGAACTGTGTTCTGGATTTCTCTGTATACACTCAATACTTGTAAAAAAATATAGTTAAATTATTAAACTTTAATCAGACAAAAGCCATGCCTATATAGATATAATAGAAACTATGTAAAAAATAATATAGTTATTCCTGTTTAATTCTGTAAATGAATAGAATGGAAACTGAAAGGTTAATTATTAACACACTTTTGTTTATAATCTTTATATTTTTAATATTTTCTATCATGCAAACAAAATATCAATGTTACGGTTATTATAAACCACTTTATTAATTAGAATATATTTAAATTGATCTGCATGGATATATGCTTAATGCATACCTGCCTTAATACTCCTCTCTCATAGGTTATATAACCCAACTTTACATAAAGTTATCTATATTTTCATTAATAAGAAGAGAATAGATATAGAGATAAACTTATTTTAATCAACTATATGACAACCGGAAGGTCTATTTTTACACAAGACTGGCTGTCAAATTCCGGAACTGGTTACCAACTCAATTCAGGAACACAAAATAAAACCTATATCTCTACAGCCCACGAATTGTCGTAAGCTTAGTAAATATAAAAAAATATCTCCTTGTTTGGGTATCCACTTTATAGAGGCTGGGTCTGCCCCAAAGGAGGTTCTCCCTCCATCCCCTAGGGTCCTCATCTTTCCTCTCGCGGAAAAACAGAATAAATAATATTCTGTCACACTCTCGATTCGAACCCTGGACCCGGAGATCAGTAGGTTTGTGCTCTATCCAGTTGATCACGACGTTATGAGTTTTTAGTTGGGATAAATCAAAGTTGTTTATTTTTCCTACAGCTAATAACGCAGAGGACCAGACTTGGCTTATTATACTAATTTATGGGCTCTGAGCTAAGTTTATAGTTAATTAGGCTGTGATTGATTAGTTTTGGATGAAGCATATCATTCCAAGCATTACCATAACTCACCTGATATTGATCCTCCCGCTATGTTGGGATTCCTCTTAACCATCCAGGCCAAGCTGAGAATTGCAGTTATTTCCAAAATATACTATATCCACATGTGATTCATTCCAAAGTGTACTTATCCTTTGTAAACACATTTGTAAAAACTTTTCATTTCAGTTCCTTCCAAAAGGTTGTCAAATAAGTTCGTCAAGCTTTTGTCTGGACCCTAGTTTTTTTTTTTTTTTTTTTGCTATGTAGTAAAGTAAGTTCGTGGCGTTTTTCAATGACTCAATTAAATCCTCTCTGTGTATCTAAAGTCAGTAACTTTTACTTTTTCTTAAAAGGGGTCAGTTAAGGTGCTTTTATGCGTCAGTTTCAACTGAGATTCCTTATCTTTTGTGCTTGCTTAAAATGGAAGAAAAAGTGTTTTCGTCATTTAATGTTTTTTTTATTTCTGAAAAAGAAAATCCGCTGAAAAAAAGGTCAGCAAAATATGTAGCGTGTGTGGTGATGATTCCTTAGAGGAAAGCACCGTCCGTAAGTGGTTTTCTCGGTTCAGAAACAGAAATTTTGACTTGGAAACATGGGACGCATAGCGCTCGGGTCGACCTTCAACTGTTGACCGAATTCAAGCATAATTGATCAAAAATGTATTTAATTTTTAATTAAATAACCAAGTGCTGAAAAGTAAATATTTTAAATAGCATCATGAATGAAGAAGAGGAAATTTCCTTTTAATTTTAGTATTAGACTTGTAGCTCCCAAAAGGAAGAGGCTTATTGTTCCATAAAGAACAAAATAAATATATTATTATTATTACCAATATTTAGGACTACCACTGTAGCATCGTTTGATCAACCAAAGTAGCATGAAGTGAAATTAGATGGATAAACACACAATAATAAAAAGGAGATGATACAATGAATATTTAATTTCTGATTAAATGATAAATCATATAATTGATTAAAAATATAAACGAAAATGGGAAGTTTTTATTGAAATCAACAGTAAAAAAAACGCTAAGAATTTATTTTACAACCCAACACTATATTTCCTATAACTCATCAGAAGCAATTTTTGTAATATGTTGCCATTAATGTATAATTTTCATCATTTTGTGCCTTTTCATTGGTTCATTTAGCTCGCATTGATTAAGCACTATTATTTTGAACAATAGTATTAACCTAATAATAAGTTTTCAGGTTGTTTTAAACAACTAAGTTGTGCCGCTATTTTGTAGGCACTATATAATATACATAATTTTACCAATAAAATCTACTAACCGAATAATGATGGAGTTTATTGACCGTTGAGAAATTAGATGAGGAAGATGGTTGGGGGTGCGGTCATAAATTAAAAACACACATTTAAAATAAGTGTTATTTTAATTATGTGCCGACGTTTCGGCCTACAATGTGGGCCTTCATCAGGGCTAAAAGAAACAAGATAACAACCAATGTAATTATAGACCTAATAATGCGTTAGGTATATAATAATAATATGACAGTAATAAATTATGGGAACATAAATAATATTAAATGTAAAATGATAATAAGATGACAATTATAAAGTATGGAAATAAGGTGATAGTTATAAAGTATGGAAGTAAACATAATTGAGATTATAATATTGTAATGAGAATATATAAAGAGAGACTAAGTAAATGAAAAAAATGATAAAGGAAAAATATGTGAACAATTAAAATTTTAAATATTAACAATTTTGAGTTGCTATATGACGGTAATATATTAAAAACATAGTTAAGAGTATAGGTAATATATAAAAAAAGAATATAGTCATTACAAAAGAGAAACAGTATGAATAAAAATAATTTAAATTTTATTATATTATTATTATTATTTTATTTACTAATAATTATATGTCAGGTTATGTAACGGAGAAAGATATGAGTATGGAAAGGGGGAGAAAGAAATGGGCGATGAAAAAAGACCCTTACCAATAAGAAAAAAATACATACGTGACTCGACATGAAGGCGTTGCCTACAGGATTGATGTTTCCCAGTTTGAAAAACGCTCATTGTGTGGAACGGAAAATATGAGAACTAGAATGTCCGTTAGGAAAATTCCAAGAAGCTAAGTTATGTTTACTGATTCGATTGTTAAAAAAATAGCCAAAAGTTATTACTTGAGTTATTACTTATGATTATTTGATAAAATTGTAAGAAATAGTGACGAGGTAAAGATTAAAAGATTTTAAGTAATAACGGATGACGATGATAAATGATGAATGATGATAAGGTAATAACGAATAAGGAGCTGTCGAAGGAAATGATAAATAAACAGTAATCTAGTAGGTAAACAAATAAATAAATAAAAAGGGGAGTACAAAAATTAAATAAATATATAAATAAAAATTGATAATAAATAAATAAAAATAAAATTATGAAGAAATGATCAGATGGTTGTTTAAAAAATGAGCTAGGGATGCTTTATTAAATTTAATATTTGAGAATAAGCTAGTGACAAGTTATGTTTGTCAGTCTTTTGATTAACAGGAAGGGGTTCTAGTTGTATGTAAATGCATTCTGTAATGAGTCGCTTGTCATGGTTGGGAACAGTGGCAAGAATGGATGTTTTATCAAAATCAAAGGAATGGTTAAGGGTTAAGGAATGTTCTGAAAGTTTTGAAGCGGTAGAATTTTTGAAGGAAATTGTATATTTGTGTCGGGTAGTGCGATCTTTGCGAAGGTTTTTGGTTTCACCAATATAGGCAGAGTTGCAATTAGGAGTTCCGCAAGGGACTCTATAAACAATTTTTGAACTATATACTTATAATAATACTAATAATAATAATAATACTAACCGAATAGGACTCTAAATAAGGTAATATGAGGAGAAGTATTTATATTCCTACCAAGGTTTAATCATAGAATCTTTTAAAAATAATATATTTTATTCAGTTTTTTTTCTAAGAAATGTTAAAAGTTGAAAGGTACATTTATGAACCACTCCGCCGGATTTTTCGCTTGTATTTAATACCTAAGATCTGGGATTTTATTTGAATGAAAAGGCCGGCCTCTATATAGGAAGCCAGAAGATGAGGGGGGAATAAGGCATCGCATCCAAAGCGTGCTTTAGATAAGCACTCCCTCTTCACTACGGAAATAAAGATAAGGTTCTCCTTCAACTTTTTTTTTTAAATATCTTTTTATTTTTCTAGTTTAAATAAAAATTTAATCAAGGATTTTCCTTAATGTTTTAGGTGCATTACAACTTACTCAAAGCTTTTATCAGTTATAGTGAAAAGATCGTTTCAATTTTTTTTTTCAATGTTTTACAGATCGTTAATTTTTATGGGATGGAAATATTATTGAATAAATATAAATGGTGTTAAAATAAATTTACTTAAATACTCTGTTAACATGCTACTGATTTCCCTAAATGCTGAAACAACTTAGGTATATTTGTGCACAAAATGGACTGTCTTTGAACTTGGCAAAGCCTAAAATAATTACCAGCTCCAGTGTCGCAAAAGTAAAAACAGACCTTCCTGAAATAAGTGAAGGGGAGGAAATCAAATATCTAGGACAAGTGATATCTTTTAAAGGCAGTCTACTGAAATCCAAACAAGGACAGCTATGGCTCAGCTGAAATATTGGAGCTTAGGGATGGTTATGAAGAACAACAATATCAGCCAGCCTCTAAAAACGTTAGCCTTCAATAGTTATTTAATAGAAAAAGGACTTCTCTTTGACTGATTGATTGGAGTATAGCTACCTCTGCATCAAGATTGGTTCTCTAGAATCGATTCAACGGAGTTACCTGAGTGTGCTTTTAGTATGCAAATCTCGGCTAATATGAAGAGATAGGGAGGATTTGAACAGGAAGTAAACGACGAACTCGAAGGTAAAATGTTGAATGACAGAGCTACAACTAAAAGTAATAGTAATAACATTGTAGCTTCATTAGACACCAAAAAACCAAGATCATCAAAAAACAAAAGACATAAGCCCAAGTTATATCTAAGAAGAAACCAGCGAATCGACGTGAGTACGCTATTATATTTAAAATAATTAAAGGTATAAATCAAAAACAATACGTGGAAGCGGGAGCAGACTTGGTAGAACCACAAGCTATCAAGTCTGCTTCTCACACATCTAACTACCGGTTATGCATACACCTGTCGAGTAAAGAACAGGTAGACAAATCGTTATCTGAGCATAGAGCGGTAACTATAGATAACCAATATGAAATTTCAGTATCGTACGACTTTTCCTTTCTATGCTAGACTTACCACACACACAGACCTTTTTACGGGACTTGGTTATTTGGGCTCAGGGAACCCTAAAACGTCTATTTCCGGTTAAAACTGTTATTCGAAAATCTTAACGATCGTAATACTTTCACTTAATATATATCTCATATATAGGTAAGTGAAAGTAAAAAAAGTAAATTATGTACATACAATTTTCAACAGTCATGCAAACATTTGCTTCTATGCATTCGCAAACATATATTTCATCATCGTGATACCAAAGAGAAAGGCCAAATGAAGATGCCTGGCCTGTGAGGATTGCGTTAGTAATTGAAGAGATCCTCTGCGGTGCAGTTGTTGAGCCCCGAGAATGAAGAATGTGGAAGTGGGTCCGGTCCCCAGCGCCCTCATGTTACTCCCTCATGGGCTGCCCTCCCAACGATGGCCGCTCAATCTCGCTGCTCCAGTTTGGAAGTCCCAGGGCAAAGCAAGCAATTTCATACCCTCAATACACTACACAACTTTCCCCTACTACGGTCTGCAAGGCAGGGGATGCTGAGTTAGCATCTCTCCCAGAGGAGTAAAGTCAAGGATTTAATCGTCTCCCAGTAAACAGATGAATGAAAATAAATCTGGTGCGGGCAACACACGACATCCACATCCCTTAGCTGTTAAAATCAATTTAAGAACTATTAAATGAATCCCAATAGTTATCTTTATTATTCTATTATTGATGTTTACCCTAATTGCTATCTTCATTATTGTAATTTCTTTCTTCTTGTTATGAGGTTATAATTATGCCTAATTATCAGTATTATAAACATATATCAATAAAAATAAAAATAAATAGACTTAAAGTTGAAAACCTTTAAAGAAAAATATTCACCTACCACCCTTGTTAAAATCAATTTAAGAATTTTTAAATACCGTTTGAGATGAAATTAGTTTAAAGAATTATTTTTTTTATATAATAATAATAATAATAATATTTATTTGTATACAATATTTACAAGTACATATAGCTACAAATAATTTTTTTTACATGATTTCAGTTATCCTTTTATCATAATAATATAGTTTCAATCATTGTTCGATTTACATGATGATAATAATGAAATGTTTTGCTTAAGACAGTAGGAAAAATAACATAAAAAAACCTACACAATATAAATTACAATATTAATTTAAAAGTACATGATTTGTTCTTTTGTGCGTGTAGCGCAATTAATTAAATTGATTTTCGATAAAAACATGTGTTTCATTAAATAATCTATTGCGTTATTATCTAAAATAATCAATTAATTTTATCCGCTTTTCATCACTCTCCATTACTTTTTACAACTTTGAGCAGTCCACGTCTAGCAGCCGTAGGGTACAGTTCAGTGGTCTAATCAGTCTCTCCTTTAGTCAGTGATTTTATTTACAGTCATTCTTTTTTCTTTCGAAAAATCTTTTATTTTGTGTTTATCAGTTGTTTGTTACTCAAATTGTTCTCCAATCAAACAAATACAAGCAAGAGTGCCCCGGTCGGGGGCCAAGCACGAACTATGGCTGAACAGACAGCCAGCACGTCAACAAAACGTAAAAGAGGTGAGTTCAACATTGAAACCTCCAATAGTTATGACATACTTTCCGATTTAGATGAAGAAGATACCGAAATCTTAAAAAACATAGTAAGTCAGAAACAGAACAAAAGTCAATATCCTCCCATAATAGTAAACTCATCTTACAACAACATCAGTGGTGCTATTAACAATTTAAAATCAAAAGTGAAAGACTTAAATATAAAATATAATATGAATAAAACTACAATATATGTCCATAACAGTGAAGACTTTGAACTCGTAAAAAATTTCTTAAAAGATATCAATCTCGGCTTTCACACGTTCACTCCTAAAAGTGAAACGAAACCTAAAATTATTTTAAAAGGTATGCCTCCTCAGTTCCCCATTGAAGAAATTTCGACTGACCTACAAAATCAAGGTTTAGCCATTCATAAAATCTACCAAATGGAGAAAAAATCTGCCAGCGGGTCTATAAAGCTTCCGATACTAATAGTAATTTTAGATAATAAAGAACAGCTAGCCAAATTAAATAACATTCGCTATAGTTGTAACATTGTAATAAAATGGGAAAAATACAGATCTAACAAAACTTTAACTCAATGTTACAAATGTCAAGAATTTAACCACGTGGCACGTAATTGCTTTAAAAATCCAAAATGTCTGAAATGTGCCGAAGACCATCTTTCAAAGGACTGCCCAAACACATTAATCGACGGGTTCAAACCCAAATGCTGTAATTGCTCCGATGAACATTTTTCTAATTCCACGGAATGTACGAAATATCAAAGAAATCTCGAATTACAGTTAAGCAAAAAAAAACCAGCACTTCGAGCGATTCCACGAAAAACATTTGAACAAACTGACCAAGAATTTCCAGTTCTACCAACCCCGAAATCTCCGTGGCCTCAAAATACATTCTCTCCGAAAACCGCCAACAGCAACTCTAACGAACCGACCATGTCTGATTGTTTTAAAGAGATAAAAAATATATTCAATTTATTTAATGTAAGTAAATTAATTACAAACTTTAAAAAAATTTTGTTACAACTAAAAAGCGCCGAAGATGGCATGTCAAAAATCTTTATTCTCGTAGAAGGATTACTTTCTATGTTGGATTAATGGTCATTCCATTGTGCAAAAATACTCGTAATATTTATTTATTCAAATCTCTTATGAGTGTTAGCGATGTAAAATTGTTTATACACAGTGTCTTGCTAAATTCCTATTGTATAAGCTGCTGTATAAACAACTTTAGCCTTAGCTTCAATTTCACAATAATAATTATCAGCGATCTTTATATCCCGTACTCTTTTATAACATACTTTCTCGTATACATTACAATAGGTGCTACAACTCATTCGGAAAATTCTAATGACTAGTGACAATAGTAAAATTAAACTTATGATGTGGAACGCACAAACTATTCGCGGAAACGATGTAGAATTTAAATTATTTTTAAATCATAATCAACCCCATTTAGTCTCTGTTTGTGAAACTCGTCTTTCTGAAACTGATCGTTTCTCTCTTCCAGGATATGTCATTTACAGACGTGACCGTAGTAGAGCTGGAGGGGGGGTCATGCTTTTAGTGCGGTCCGATATTCAGCATCATTTTATACACGTTCCTGACTTAATGTTTACCGAAGCCGTGGCGATCAATACAATTATTAACAATAAATCGACCACTGTAATATCTGTATATATCCCACCAAATAAAATAAATATTCCAGATATTAGTAAACTATTTAATTTAAATAAACAAGTTATCATTTTTGGCGATCTAAACGCGAAACACACACAGTGGAACTGTAACAGAACAAATAAAAAACGGTAAATTAATTCTAAATTTTATCGTAAAAAAACATATTCAATTACACAGTCCGTCTGAACCAACCCATATACCGACTCAACGTAATTACAAACCTAGCATCATCGATTTGGCTCTTACAAAAAATATTTACAACTTATCACCTCTTATCGCTTTACCATGTTTAAATTCGGACCACAATCCCGTGATTTTTCGTATACAATCTCCTTTACCAAAAATTTCCAAAATACTCAAATTTTCGCTCAAAGACGCTGACTGGCCAAAGTTCAGGAAAGAGCTAGATTCCCGAATCAATATAAACCCAACCATAAATAATTCGAAAGAAATCGATACCACACTAATCGATTTTTATGAACATATAAAATTATCCATGTCCTTATCCATTCCACAACAATACTACCACCCGTATTATCATAATAATTTACCATATCGACTCAGAGCATTAATATATTTAAAAAATAGATTAAAAAGATCTTTCCAGCGTAACAAAATTCCAAAAACCAAATTAGTCTATAATAAACTAAACAGTTACATTAAAAAACGTCTCCATGACTGGAAAAACGAAAACTGGGCTACAGTTTTGAAATCTTGTCAGCCAGGGGACAATAACATGTGGAAAATTCACAAAAATTTAACTAAGCAGTCCCCGAAAATTCCACCTTTAAAAAATAACGACGGCTACGCATATCTGGACAGGGAAAAAGCTCAGCTATTAGTCAAGCATTTCCAGTCAACTCACTCAATCACCTCTCTTCTTGGTTCAAATCACCACAACCGTAAAATTCTAAAATCCGTCCGCGATTATTTAAAATCACCTTTTATTGTTAATTTCTCTTCCATTTCTCCGAAAGAAGTCGCAAATATCATTAAAGAACTGAAGCCAAAAAAAGCCCCAGGTGATGACAGCATCCCCTCCTTAGTTATTAAAAATCTAAGCCGAAAATCGATTTATTTTTTAACTAAAGTATTTAATTGCACATTGAGATATAGCTACTTCCCTATCATCTGGAAAACTTCCAAAACTATAGTAATAAAAAAACCGAATAAAGACCATAGTAATGTTTCGAACTACAGACCTATAAGTCTACTTAATATACTTTCTAAAATTCTGGAAAAACTAATTCTCAAAAGAATTAACAAGCATATTAGACTAAAGAACCTCCTAATAGATGAACAATTTGGTTTTAGGAATCACCACTGCACTATTGACCAATTAGCACGACTTACTGACTTCATCACAAAAGCCTTTAACGAACGCAAACATACCGGCATGCTCCTTCTAGACCTCGAAAAAGCATTTGATACCATTTGGCACTCCGGGCTCATATACAAATTAATCGCATTCAACTTCCCACCATACCTGATTCACATCATTCACTCCTATTTAACAAATAGACAGTTCTATATTCAAGTTGGGACATCTACTTCCGACACACTCCCATCTTAGCGGGTCTTCCTCAAGGCTCTTGCCTATCTCCAATCCTATTTAATTTGTTCATTTCTGATTTACCAGCCCATCCATTTGTGACGAGGTCATTATACGCTGATGATACAGCATTGTATACATCATCATATCGCATAGATACAATAGTGAATCGCCTTCAACTATATTTTAAAAAATTTCACAAATATTGCATAAAATGGAAATTGAAAATCAATCCCACCAAATCTGAAGCAATTCTTTTCACTAAACGTCGCCCACAAATAAACCACCAAATCAAGATAAATTCAGCTCTCATCCCTTGGTCAAAATCCGTACAGTACCTAGGCATAACATTAGACAAATCTCTTACGTTCACAGATCATATCAATAGAAAAACTGATAAAGCCAAAAAATTAATATTTAAAATGTTTCCATACTTCAACAGAAAATCCCATTTGAGCTCTCATAACAAATTAATAATATACAAATCAGTTATTCGCCCGTTAATTACATACGCCTCGCCAGTCTGGAGCTCAACCTGCTTGACTAACTACCAAAAACTTGAAAGGATTCAAAATCTATCAATGCGGATAATTAATAATTACCCCCGCTACACTAAAATATCATCCATGCTCCAGGACTTACAGCTTCCAACAATTAAACATTTTGTCCATAATCAAACAGCTTCTTACTTCAGTAAAACACCAGTCTCCAAAAATCCATTAATAAAGGAAATCGGTAACTACAATAAAGCATCTCTAAAACGCTACATTCATAAAAGAACTAAACATGTGTTACTAACTTAAGCTAGTTTATTTTAATTTCTAATTTTATATTATCAACTGTGTTATCTGTTTTTATTAGTAGGTTTTTGTATAATTTTTCCTACAACATTATATAATCACAATTTAATTTTACCGCTAATTATAGATTAGATGATTAGATTATAACTACCAAATGAACCAAACATTTGATGATTGTAAGGATGTCTCATCCGTAATCATTTATAAATATTTTGTCAATATGTAAAAATGTAAATAAAGTTTATTTTATTTTATAACAACTTTGAGCATAAAATAATATTTTTTCTAAAATTTGTAGCTCTCCAGCGGTATATTATACATACGTAATACGGTACATATCTTAAAACAAAAAAAAATACATTAAAAAATACTTTTGCACTTTTCTCTTTCAGTTTATTATCAAATTCATTCAACTTTTATATATTTAGTGGTTTTTTATCAATGCTAACAACATGAAATGGTTAATTTTTTCTTATGTACAAAATTGATGATATTTAGGAAGAGGAAGAAAATTTAAACTATCGGCATTTAAGACATGTCAGATTATTTCAATGAGGATAAAACCTACTTCATATTAAAGCTCATTAAATTTTACATCGATATAGCAAGTTTAATCAAAATCGTTACAGCCGTTTTTAAGAAAATCGTAAAAACGTGCAAAATGCATGGTATTGTATAAAGTGGCTCTTCTGGTTTGCTGATTTTGATGAAAAAGTTGCTATGACATCTCGGGCGTATAGTTGTCTTAAATATGAAATTTCAGTGTTATAGTTTTCGCCCGGGAGACCTTTTTGCGGGATTTGGTCACTTGGACTCCTAAAACGTGTATTTCCGTTGCAAACTGAAATTCGAAAATTTTCACGATCACAATACTTCCCCTTACTATATATTCCATAGGTAAGTGAAAGTAAAGATATAATTAAAGTATTCAGTTTCGTTGGAAACATATAATTTAGATTAAATAATATAACAATGTCAAGTTTCTTTATTAAGTGATATTTTTATGAGAATACATTAGCTTTTATAAATATTGTAACATAAAACTCTGCAGAATGTACGACTCTATATCTGAAATCTAGATATCGAAAACTTCCGGTAGTAAAGGTAAAAGCACTTTTAAAGCTCTAAATCTTGCGGAGTTGTGCACGAATTCGACTCGAACTTTCTGATCTCCGTTGTGTGCCTCAGGACTATGCTCAGTTATTCTCCAGTATCTTTCTCAGTAAAGGAACAATGTTCGCTCTAAATTCCGAGATCATATTATGTACTAAAACAATAAATCTTCATGTTATGTTCTGGCATATGATGTTGTCATTGAAAGTTATTTTATGTTTAATGTTGAGCCAAAAGATGCACCTTATTTTGTCACAAATAAACTCCTCCATAATGGCCTAAGTATCCCGTTTGTTGCAGACATAGCCCGTGATAGATACACCTCTTTTCATTGTAAACTCCCTGCCCACACAAACCCACTTGTCTGTAATTTATCTTCCTTAGATATCCCTGATAACCTTCCGGGGCGGTTGAAAAGAAGGTGGTCTCGGGACTTACTTCCTTATAATAGTTAGTGAAGTGCTACAACTGGGTAGTTCTTTCTCAAGACATTTCTATGACTTTTCTTCATTCTGCATATTGTCTTGGTTAATACACTTGTAAATTACAATAAATATATAAAAAATTTGGAAAAAGGCACTCTGTAATACAAAAAAATTAAAAAAAAAAAATTGTTTTATATAGTATTTATGAGGTTATGTTAGATTTTCGCTAAAAAAGATAACATTACATGTCAATGGTTTTGGTACTAAAACAATGTAGATTATATTATTCAAACAATTTTTTTTTTTATCTTTGTTATAGAACGAGCAATAATGTTCTTATTGTGAAAAAAACTTTTGCATAATTTAAAATAATAATTAATTAGCCTAATACTAAACTTATTTAAGTATTTAAGGATAATTTCAAAACTATTTTGGTAGATTTGTACTTTCACTTATAGTAAAATAAATTGAATATTCGGGCTAAAGAAAAAACTTGATACATCAGAAAACTTGTAACTGAAAGCCTATGTAATATGAAAGTATTAATTTTAATTTGTATTTTTTTTTTCAGATGAAGGGAGTTTGGTTGGAATGTTGATATTAAAAGGAGCATCGCAAAATCAGGCTGCAGGCGTTTCATGTTTAAAGAAGAGGGTGAGTATACACTTTTTAATTACTTTATATTTTATATTATATTCTGTTATATATATATATATATATATATATATATATATATATATATATATATATATATATATATATATATATATATATTAGAGAGAACTGAAATGTTTTCTTAACAAAATTTGATATATTCCAATTCTAACCAATATCATTCTAAAAATGTTAAAAATAATAATAATATGGCTTTTCAGTACAGTTTTTTTCACCAGTTGTAAGAGTAAAATATTAAATTTTTAGACGTCGAGAATATTTATATTTGTTTTTATTTTACGTGTATATATTAATGAAAGTAGTTATTTTATGTGTTAAAAAAATGTTTAAGGATAAACATTGTCTCCCTTAAATACACCAACTCAAAACTACCAATTACAAGACTAAAGGTAACCCTGCCTTTAAACAAAATCTGTATAGATTGAAGTGTGGCCTGAGATTTAGTTTGGGGACTTAGTTTTATAACGAAATGTTAATATTTACTTGATTATTCTGAGAAACAAAACTAAAACCCAATTTAAATTTGTCTTCCGCTAGCAGTACTTAGGTATACTTTAAGTAATACCTGGAATCCTAGGGAAGAAGTTGGAAATAGTTAGTTATTCAGCTAGGAATGACTAATGAAAATCCATACCAAGTGCTCTAAAGAAAACAGTTGAAAGCTTGGTGTCAAATAGAGCTAATAATCTATTCGTGGTTCAATCATTAGACCTCTATCTCATATCTAGCTTAGTGGAAAAATTTATCTGATATAATAATAATAAGAATAATAACAGGCCTACCGAACCCGAAGGTTCGATGCCGATACCACCAAATACTGTCTACACAGTATACTCGTCCAATGATCACCGTTCAAGCCCGATCCCTCGAGATCAGCCTTAACGCAATCTTCCCATCGACGTTTCGGCCTACTTTTCGGACACCTACCAGTCGGTTCAGCGAGTATCAACTTTCTCGGAATTCGTTCCTCGCCGAGCCCAACAACTTTACTCGCCCATTTGAGCCTCCGCAAAGCTATCAACTCAATTATATTCACAGGGTTCAACCTTCTAAACGCCCCAGTGGCCTCATCTCTCTTCGGACCAAATATTTTACGCAATACCTTATTTTCGAAAACTTTAAGCCGTAATATCTGTTATAGCCGTAATAACCTTATCTGATATAATATTATAAAAATCCGACCATAGAATCCTAATAGAGATCTTGTAAGAAATTGTCTTCTTGCAGATATTTTTCGCTTGCGAGAGATCAGATAACCTGCTGAAAGTAACCCAACGTTGCTACATACCCATGGTTTTCATGAAATAGCGGCAGATAATCTTACAGACTACCACTAACTCTCTTGGACTCAAGGAAAGTGATAGATCTGTCGAGTTCCGTGAATTATAGCCGTTCGGTACCAGCAGGCGTACGAGGAGGTCGATTTAGGTAGGTTTCTTTCGCCGAAACTAACCATACGTGTACTACATTTCCGCGCGACTATCTGGTA
This sequence comes from Piezodorus guildinii, assembly GCA_023052935.1. Lineage (NCBI taxonomy): Eukaryota > Metazoa > Arthropoda > Insecta > Hemiptera > Pentatomidae > Piezodorus > Piezodorus guildinii. The sequence goes on along the minus strand of CM041296.1, from coordinate 123,084,791 downwards.
TGCTGGAACATCATGATTCATAATGAATAAATATTATTATAGAGCCTAGCATAATAAGTATGGGAAATATCTCCCTATGCATATCTGCACCAATTTATACTAAGAACACATTCGCACTTTGCTAATAGTCTAGTGCGTGGTTATTTTGCAATTTGTATAGCTCGTGCAGTTATTAGATCCTAACCTCTGATTTTTGCCTGTAAGTATAAATGGAATGAAAATTAAAATGTTTTTCAAATTAATGTCCTTATAAATAATAGATGACGTGGATATGAAAATAAATACTGGTAGCACACGTCGCCCCATAAAACAGACTAATGCCGGCAACCAGTGATCCGCGCCGGCGTAAACGTGTTAAGTCAAATCTAAGAGATAAAGTCAAGGTCAATCTATGAGATTAAGTCAAATCTATGTGTTAAGTCAAATCTATCCTTTTGCAAATTAACCCCTTAATCGCAGTGGGCCTAAAGGTTTGGAAGGGTTGAAGAAAAACAAACAAAAATGTTTTTTCTTAAACGCCTCAACCGATTTTCTTTTGAAAAAAAATATATTTCTAGAGTTTTCCAAAAAATGTTTTTCTACGAAAATGTGATCAATTATTTTTTATTTTTTCAAAAAGCTCTTTTTCGATCATGTTCGATTGTAACACCTACAAATTCAGGCTATTTTTTCATTGAAGGGTCCTGCCCAAAATATATATTTTATATTTCATCGCGAATTTGCCCTATGGTGAAAATGGTGAAAACTAAATAAATAAAAAATACATATATAGTATACCTATACACTACATGTATATTTCTTTCTTTTCTTGATCATTGGATACACATGCAATGAAATTGAATGATATCTACATTGTACCTAAAAAACGCTTCAAAACAAATTAGAAGAACTCTTTTTTTTTTTTTTTTTTTTTTTTTTGAAATTAGTTGAGTCGCTTAGGAGAATTTTTTTTCATGTTACAATTTTCTAATCATGAAGAGTATACATATATTATATAATTGATTAGAACTTTCTCTTCTTTATAAATTTATTTATTATTTCATAAATAAATTTATACATATTCCTTGACCTTTCGAGGTCCATGACTGCCTCGTCTTCAGAAATATTATTTAAAAACTAAAAATAATAATTTAGCATCAGACTTAAAATTTCAATATATTAACAACATTTTTTTTAAACATAGTTATTGATATTTACAACTTTATTATTATATACAACAAGTAAATGTGATGGACATAGTAAACTGACATGAGATACATGTAGAGACGCTACCCATTAGCAGCACTCTAAAAGTATTTTAAACTAGAAGGTCTCGAGGTCATCTTCTTTTCAGACGCCTCGGGGGATTTTCAGGAATGGAAGAGGATGACAGAATAGAAACTAGTGGATCAGAGTGGAAATGGAGTTTTTCATGGAATGATTGATACCTGCTTCGGGCTAATTCAGAAACATATGGGACATTAAGGTCTTTATGGATGAGCTTATTCGTGACAAAGTAAGGAGCGTTAAGGATTTTACGAAGGATTTTGGATTGTAAGGATTGGATACGAGAAGAATTCGATGGTTTAGTAGAGCCCCATAGCTCTATTCCATAAGTCCATATCGGTTTTATGATGGTCATATAAATAAGTCTTTTGTAATTAAGTGGTAGGTTGGAACGTTTGTCCAGTAAGTGTTGAAGTAGTCGAAAACGTCGGGCAGTTTCTTGTCGTTTCAGTCTTGTATGAGGATTCCAAGTCCTAGGTATCGAATCTGTTCGACAGGGGCTAGTGGAGTGTCATTAAAGGATACTGTAGGGCAGGAAGTCATGGGTTTACGGCGAAGGGTAAATGTTATCTGGTGGGATTTGTTAGAATTAATTTTAATCCTCCAATTCTGGCACCATACTTCAAAGTCTCGGATGTGGGATTGAAGAGTGTGGAAGGCTGTAATAGGATCATTATCTACTGATAGCACACACGTGTCATCAGCATAGGTAGAAAGGAAAATGTTTGGATGGGTTGGGATATCAGCTGTATAGACTGTCTGAAGAACGGGTTCTAGGATGCTGCCTTGAGGAACACCAGCAGGTTGAGAAAACAGGGAGGAATAGGAACTGTTAGGATTTATTTCAAAAGATCTATCAGCAAGGTAGGATTGGATAATTAGAAAATAGGTAGGAGGGAGGAATAGACGGAGCTTGTAAAGCAATCCCGGGTGCCAGAGGCCTGTTCTAAGTCGAGAAAGGCTCCCGTGCAGTACAATCCGCGCTTAACAACATTTAAAATTTCTTCGATATTTCGTTATATAAATTGATTCCAAAATGTTTCTATTTTTAGTTTTTTGTTTTGTATGTATTTTTTAGTTTTTCGTTGTTATGTATGTATTTATATTTGTGTTTTTTCAAAATTAAAATCATGGTTGTTTACAATACTATGATTAGAAAGTGATGTATTACTTACATTTTTAATACTTTTGATTAAGAAGAGATAGTTCTTATCAATTGTATTTTTTTTTCTTTTCCTACTACACCTTTTCCTCCCATAGAGATTGAGTGTGAATCAATTGTATTAATTTGGTGTTGTTATGCGTTGGGGAAGATTTCCCGCCAGTCCGTTTATTTAAATTTAAATTTTTATTTACTATAGTCAGGAGATGTTTACCCTACCCGAATCCCCTCACCTGTTCCAGACTTCCTCTAAGACAGACTTGATAAATTTGCAACTATATAAGTAATGGTGGCTGGGAGCGGCCCGGGCTCTGACAAATGAAGTCCTTTTCATCATCAGCCCCGGATTGGATTGTGACAACCGCATCTGTTTCACTTTGCGACTCCATTCCATAAATCATGGCATTTTTACCATTTAGCCCGGCTAACAATAGAGCAAGAATTACCATTTCCCTCCATCAATATCGTTCCAAAATGATGAATAATTTCCTTGATTAAGCCAAGAAATTAAATGGAATGTGATGAAACAGAAAAATCTCAGTACCAAGTCATTAATCTCAGTATTATGTATTGGTCGGAACGTTTATTTCCCATCACTGTTTTAAAAGTTATGTTTAATCTAGGAAATGTCGATTATTTATAATTCTTTCATCCTTTGTTGATATTTAAGTTTTTTTTATTTTTACATATTAGATTAAGCATGAATTTCTTCCAACATATCTTTATTCGTCTAATCAACTATATAACTCGTCACTATTATTCGACGTTTCAGGGGTTTGTCCCTATTATCAAGACTAAAATTGTTTAATACAGTTTGATTTTAGTTATAATCAACAAAATTTTCTATTTCTTCTATGTCTATACGTATTAATTTTTATAAAGTTATAAATTAGACAAATTTTCATATTATATTATTAACTAGCAATTTAATTTTTTTATTGTTCAGAATTATGCAATACATTTCTTACTACTCCTATCAATTATTCCAAATAAATGCAAGGTACTGTATTGGATTTGGTTTCATATATTCAATCCTAGAGGTAAAATTATGAATAATAAAATGCAAAGTACTTTAAGGAACGAATTATTATTATATTTCTTAAGGTTTTGATATTTATATCAGAGAAGCAAGGTGTAGGATGCAAACATAATTACGAAGGCTGGGAAAATTTATTATTGGGTTGTTTCACATGGAATGTCCGTTTTTATAGTTTCTGAAATACATAAAGGATTTTGCAGGTCTCTTTTGTTTTCTTCCGAATGTTAACATATTTAAAGTAAACAGTTACTAATCCTCTACCTTTGTATTATAAACATTAGCTTTCCAATCAATTACCCACTTTTTAGTATACTTCCAAATATGAACATGAAAGCACGCGATTTTCGAGTAATATTATTGTACGAGTTTAAACTCGGCCATTTAGCAGCTGAGGCCGTTAGAAATATTTGCAAGGCGTTTAGGGAAGGGAGTGTTAATGAACGGACCATTCGCCGTTGGTTTGCTAAGTTTTCAGCTGGGGATACCGATTTGGAAATCTTGTCCCGAGGAAGACCTCCGTCCGTAATAGACAACGATGTCCTCAAACATACAGTAGAAGGAAACCCCTACCAAACAGTTAAAGGACTCCCAGCACAACTAAATGCTAGTGCATTTACCGTTTTAGACATTAAAAGTGTAGTGATTTAACATCCTTACCAGCTATACCCTTTTGGAGGGGCTTTAGCCTTAAAGAAAATTAAATAATTTTACTTGTGATGAAAAGTGGACTTCATGACAACAGTAAATGTTCTGAATAGAGGCTCGTAAAGGAGCAGCATTATAACACTTTCCACGTATCCTAATTCATCAAAGAAAGGCACCAATTATTTTTTGGTGAGATTCATTTGGTTTGGTACTCTACAGCTTCTTTATTCCTGGAGAAACCATCAATGTCTAATCTTATAGTAACCGAAATAATGGAATGCATCAGAAATTGGCAATATGAATATAAAATATTTTTGGAGCTTGGATGTGAAAATCCACATCCGCCCTATCCTCTGGACCTCTCGCATATGTCTTTTTTTTAGAACACCACCTTACATGGACTACTAATTGTACAAAATGTATCAACATGAAGAACAATAAGAACAAATGTATCAACATCTACTTACATGAAGAAAAAATAATTGAAAGGACGAAGAAAATCAGATAACTGGTTTTTAAATTTTATTATAAACTTTTGTAGAAATGTGTTGATAGTAGTGAATACTATTGTTATTAAATAAAATAGTTATAATTTTTTTTTTTTTTTTGTCGTTTTAAAACAAAATTCTTCAATATTTTCCGGATAACCTAATAAATTGTAGGCATACTGTATATTTGTTTCCTATCACACAATTATATACCTTTTGTAGATCTATTGGACAGACATATCATATTGTCTATTTGTTGAACAAGCTTGTTATTCTGAAAGGGCTTAGTCACAGAATATAGTTATTTTTTCTACTAAGGTATATATACTTTATTAACAAAACCGATACGCTTCCTTCGTTAAACTGAAATACACTCAAATTTCATTGTTCCTCAGTCGTGCTCAGTCGTAAACAAGGAATTTTACTGTACGTTTCAGACCGGTTTTACGAGTTATGATTTACTATGTGGTTCAGCTATTAAATAAAAGCCAATCGTCAAAGACCAGATTTTAGCCGGCACCGGATTGGGCTCTCATTGGTGCTGAGGTTTTGCTATAAAATGCTCCACTATGTTAATACTTGAATATATCTTTCAAATAAAACTAACAGAGGATTTTTTTTTTTTTTTTTTTATTGAGTAATAATACAATCTCCACAATCAAGGACAAAAAGTCTTAAAGTAATAAGAAACTACCAATACCAGACCATATCTAAATAGTCAGATCAGGCTTCAATGCCAATATTTTCAATTTTATTCTTCCAAAGTATCTTTAAATTTTGTAGATTCGAAAAAATCAACCATTTAATGTTAATAAAAAAAAACGTGTAAATTAACAAGATAAATGAATGTGTTTAACAACTGAAGAAAAAAAAAAAACTTGTAGGTGATTTTTTTTTCGAATATAAGAAGAGTAATATAGATGTATAATATACTGTTAAATATGTTTAGAAAGAAATTATCTTACTTAAAAAGTTGTTCAAAGTAATGGAGAGTGATGAAAAGTGGATACAACTAAATGAATGTTGTAGATCAGTTGTTCCCAACCCCAGGGGTCCGCACACGATGTCGTAAACTAATTTTAAATTACCTTAACGAAAAATATTTGTAAAGTTTTGGCTTTTAATAAAAATCAAAAGTTCAAATTTGACTTAATAAATGTACAGTTGCTTGTGATCACTGACAGGCGCCTGCTAACGCATAATCACAATCTTAAAAAAAACGCTGCATATTATTACACAATGGTTTATTATTTCCAAATAACAATATTAGAGTAAAACTGTTTATATGGCTGTTGATATTAAGTAATATGAAATGCACTAATTCAAATCATATATAACACAATATAACACTACCACTGATTTCAAAATGCAATATCTAAGCTAGTTGTTAACCAATTTCAATGATTATATTTTCATTTGGTCCAAAATTTAATCCTCCATCAATCCAGGTTTTATTAGATGGAGATGTTAAACGAGCTCTTGACTTATCACAGGCTCTGGATCACCATTTTACGTTCTTTCTGAAGGGTGGCATGACGAAATATTTTTCAGTCTATTTAAATTTTTTTTAAAACCATCTGTTCGTTTTAAAATTAAATTTTAGTTATTAGATCTTTCGCGGATCGAAGTAGACTCCTAGAATCTCCCCAACTAGGCAATTTATAGAATGGAGATTGGGTTGAAGTATTTCGCTTGCAGTATACGCGATACGGTGTATCACATTAAAAATTCTTAATATTTCGCATTAAGTGGAGGGGAAAGGGGAGAGGGGTCCATGCCATAGAAATAAATGTATGAGGGGGTCATCGAAAATTTTTTGTTGGGTACCATTGTTGTAAATAATAATTTAAATTGTAGGGGACGGGGTGGCTGGAGTTGGTTAGCGCGCGTTTCTAGCCACTACAGATGTCCAAAAAACCTGTGAAAAAAAAAAAATTACGAGTTCGAGTCTCGGCTCTAAGGGGGCTTTTATCTCGGCATTTATCCCCCTCCTCTCATCCCCTGGCCCGATAAACCCCGGGATAGCCTTCAAAGGCAAGGAAGGGATGAACAAAAAAAAAATTTTAATTGCTTGATTATTTAATCTGAAGCGTGTATTTTCATAGAAGCTCAAAGTTATTACTTTATTTAAAAGTTCTTTCATTGAATTTATCATCAGAGGTAAGCAAAATTTACGTGTTGCGCGAACCAGATTTTTCAATCAACATAAGTGATAACTGTAACCAACACCAAGTACAGATAAAAAAGCAAAAACAAACAAACAATGAAACTAAAAAAAAAAAAAAAAAAAATCCAATAAACGAGCCATTTAGATTTCCCAACGAAAAAGTTCAGATGGGCATGAGGCGTATCAATTTCTTCTGCCCCTAAAGGGAGAAATAAAAGCGCTTTCCCCTAGTGAGTAAAGGGCAGTGAGCCAGTAACGATAAAGTCCGGTGGAATCCTCTCGGCTTAATGAATATCAAATCTCCCTCTTCCAGTCATAATGGGTTCTCTTCTTGTAATCACATCGTTTTTTTTTTTTTTTTCCATTTCATGATAAAGCTGGTAATATTTCATTAGAATCAATATTCTTGTCTAAAATAATTTTAAGTATTTGAGAAGAGTCGATGATATCGAAACAGTCCTTGAAAAATATCGATTGGAGGAAGGCTATGTAATCTTTGCATAATAAAGTTCACGACTAACAACTATTCTCAACCAAGCGCTAATTATAACAGGGCAGTGTGAATTTTTCTCTTTTTTTTTTTTTTTTTTTAGAACAAAAATGCCCTAATTTTACTGTCACTCATCTATATATGAAATATATAGTAAGAGAAAGTTTGTTTGTTTGTTTATTTATTCAACGTCCATTTATGCTGCTATGGCTAATCGGACGATGCTACTTTGGGAATACTAAATTTTGCTTATCCAGGTTCAATTAGGATAGGGATCTTTAACGAGTAGCTGACATCGCACAGGCACGGTACCACCTTTTAAAGTTCCCTCCGAAGGACGGCATAACTAAGGATTTTTCCTTTTAACTCCCATTAAAAAATCTGGTCCTTTGGCATAGGAGGCTGTTATGCTAACCACCTTGCACGTTTTAGGGCCCTCCTTGTTTTTCTTTTTTCCTGAAAATATCTTTTATATTTCTCTATAGGCAGGAATTTTTTCGAATTAGTGGAACGATATGAAAAAATTAAAAGCTCATTTTCCTCCTGCATGTCTCCTCATGATCCAGACCTACCTTACTGATCGATCCTTTTTTTTAAATCACAATAGTTCGTATTCCTTCCTTTTTACTTTCACTTACTTATATATCAAATATATAGTAAGGGAAAGTATTGCGATCGTGAAAATTTTCGATTTCCAGTTTTCAAAGAAAATATACGTTTTAAGAAGGTCCCTTGAGTCCAAATAACTAAGCCCCGCAAAAAGCTCTGTGAGTCTGTGTGTGTACAAAATGAACATAATTATAATAATATAGAAGAAGAATTTTAAAGTTAAAGATTTTAGAAGAATAATGTCATTTAAAAAGTTTTACAAGGTATATGAAGGAAATAAATTAATAAACTATCAACTATATCTAATTTTAATCATGTATGTACATTTAGACATTGGTACATAGATAAATTTATTTATTAACACCAATATAGCTTCTATAACGTAACGTTACGTCCTAGCGACTAGTGTTGGGCAAATACTAAAAAAAAAAAAAAACAAGTACTGAGTACTGTAATCAAAATAATGCTCGCTGGGAAGCATAGTATACTCAACATTTTTTGTACTTGATTACTTTTTTATATGAGGTCACTAGAATAGAGGATATTAACAAGATATATTGAGTAGGTGTTTCATCCATTTTGAGGTCTATTAATATTTTGTTTAGGCCATATTTTTTTTATACTATCGATTTTAAAATGGTGAAAGACTGATTCAATTTATAGCATCCAAAATGTCGGTTGTAATGAGCACGGTAATTCCAAATAAAAAACAAACCAAACAGACATGGCGCACACCGGATAGAAGAAACGCTATTCTAAGTTACCATTTTTGTGTTGATGCTAGGCATCGAAGCTCTGTTATGGGTGTAAGAAGCTTCAGAGGTCCATGCATAGATTCTGATCCCTATCCAGTTGTGATGAAATATAAGCAGAGAATAAAGGGATTCAAGGTATCCAACGGTGCATCGAAGAAAAACCAATATAGCTTCTATAACGTTGCGTTCTAGCGACTAGTGTTGGGCAAATACTTACAAAAAACGAGCACTGAAAACTGTAATCAAAATAATGCGGAGTATATTTTTTGTACTTTTGAGTACTTGATTACTTTCACTTTCACTTTACTAGATATGAAATATATATTAAGTTTCCCTTTCGTATTGCATCGTGAAAATATTCGAATTCCAGTTTTCAACGGAAATACACGTTTTAAGGTCCCCTTAGTCCAAATGACCAAGTCCCGCATAAAGGTCTGTGTGTCTGATAGTGTGTGTGTGTGTGTGTGTGTACAAAATGAACATGCTAAGCAAAATATTTTTCTAAGAACATAAGTATAATAATGTAGAATAATAATATTAAAGTTAAAGATTTTAGAAGAAATAATTTTATTTAAAAAGTTTTACAAGGTAATGAAGAGTAATGAAAAGCGGTTAAAACTCCATCATTATTGCAGATAATAATTTCTAAATTAGCTTATATTTTAAACACATGTTTTTATCGAAACTCAATGTAATTTTTTACCTCATTAACCTTTTTAAATTCGAACTTTAGTTCTTTAGTTGATTTTACCTACTGCGTTAAGTGAAGTACGTGTGTTACGTGAATTAACAGACGACTAATATTATTAACGTTTATGATAAAACCTCGTGTCTTATGTAACGTATTTTGGGCCTTTAACAATTGTCTATTATTCACTTATAAGAACGGTCCTCTTAGAAGTTACCTTTTTCTCAGAGTCAGGTCTCTGAACACCCTGAATCATATAACAACTTACCCCTAAACTGTCACCGAAGTGACAGAACTTGGATGTTTATATTTTCTGTTGCAGTCATGCACATTAGTTCCGATTCAATCTCTGGAGAGCTCCAGAACCTTATTCTGAAAACATGACATCCCTTGCTCACACAGTATTTTGGAGAAACCGTCATGTCGGACCACCCGAAAACACTCACCTCTTTATCATCATCCCTTTAAAAGCCTAACCAAAATCCACCCAGATCATTCTTTCTTAGTGAGTCTTAAGTTAGACTTTACGTCTGTACCATTTACTGAAGACTAAAGTCTATTTTAAGCAGCTACTGTTGTGTGTTCCTTGATTCGCGGGCCAGAATTTTTTATATTTTTTATTATGGATAAAATTGTATATTAGAATTAAAAATAATACAATCATAACAATACGAACGTAAATTACAGAACATAGGTGAAATTTATATACTCGTATAATCATTACTAAAAAGTTAAAATACAAAGCAGTTATGTTCTTCTATTTTTAAGCTTGTATTATTCTTATAATTTTATTTCTTATTATTACTTTTTATTAAGATTCTTTTATATAACTAATATAACTTTATTTTATCTTTGTTCTACGTTATTTTTGTAAATGTAACTAAAGAATTAATTGCCACAGTAACGACATTCGGAGGTAGGTTGTAATATCACTGAATACAAATGTTATTTGGGAAAATATAATAGTGAAACAATTAATAATAAATGATGAAATAAAAAATAAGATATACAATTAAGTAGAAATATAAAATATCAACCATGTAAAAAAAAAAAGAATGTTTCGTTCCAAAAAAATATACTATATGCTATAAAATATGCTAAAGTTTTAGTCTTTTAATAGATGTAAAATTTGTAATGTTCAGCCTGACAAAATCTCTTAAAATAAACTCTGTAAATACTTATGCGGATGAACTTAGAATGAATAGGATTGAAAAATACGATTTTCGTGAGAGTTAAGTTAAACTTAAACTGGAATGAAGCATTCTGCAGAGCTGCAGCCATGAGGCATTCCCTTCACTCGCAGAATTTTAAGCAGCCACCATTGAAATGAAAGTAATTGCTGCATTCCCTATGCCTAAACGAGCTCGCTTGAAATTCAAAGAAGCAACACAAGCGAAAAATCTAAACTATAATGAAGACAGGAAAGCACAAAGACCTCAATGGCAACTTCAAATACTCGCCGTCGTGTCTTCACTTCTAAATTTTTTATACCTACCTACTGCATTTACTTAAATCCAAATTGTTGGGTATATATAGTCAAAATTGATTGTTTTGTTTTTTTTAATTAAAGGTCGAAATATAGTAGATAAACAAAATAAGATCACCTGTGGTGTATTGGCTAGCAAAACAGCCTCTATACTCAAGATCCTGACAAGACCTGGCAATGGGCTCTAGGATTTTGTAAAAAAAAACAAAAAAACAACCTGTACCACTACAACCAATGAAGGGTCTTGCGCTCCGTACATTTATAGATTAGTACTGTTTCTAGGCCAACGACAGTGCAATGAGGGGGATTAGGCCTTGATCATGCTCAGCCGCCAGGTTTTTTCCCCATTTGAATACATACTTTAAAGATGCTGGCTCTGCCCCAGGAGGGTCTCCATACCCTAGGGTCGCCTCCCAGCTGAATTAACAGAATAAATAATATTCTGCCACAGCCGAGATTCGAATCCAGGACCCGGAGAACTGTAGACTAGTGCTCTATCCACTAGACCACGCCGCTCCCTTCTAGGATTACGTAATGGTATTTGAAAATTCTTAGTTATACCGTCCTTTGGAGGGGACGTAAAAAGGTGGTCCCGTACATGTGCTACTTCTTAAAGATCCCTATCCTAATTAAACCTGGGTAGCCAAAATGTAGGACTCCTTCTGTAGCATCGTCCGATCAAAATTTTACAGTGCAAGTAGTAGTCACTATCCCACTAAGGCAAGCCCGTGTGTGGGAAAGGAGTGAGGCAATTCAATAAAAGTACAATAACAAACAGTAACACAGTACTCAGTAAGAAACAACACAATACTTTAATAATATTACAAAATATAAAACAAATTTTTATAAAGAAACAGTAACACAGTACACACTAAGAGTAACTACTAACTACTAACAGTAATTGACTAAGCCAAAAAGCTATAAGGAAGGAATACATACACATATATACAAGACATAAAATTACGGCATGTAAATACAAAATAGAATTATATTATACCAAAATATATAAACAAACAATCATAACAAACAGTAAAGCAGTACAAAGTAATCGACTAAAGCAAGTAAAGAATAAAATTCATATATATAAGATATAAAATTAAGGCATGTAAATACAATATTGAATTATATATTAAACAACTATGAAGAAACATAACACAGTACGCAGTAAGAAACTAAATACAAATAATGGTATTTAACATACAAAATGAACAAATAAAATAACTCAAACTTCTTTAGTGAGCATTATCGTATTATAATCTCATGATTTAAACTTAATATTTCCTGTACCATATTGAAACAGAACTGACTATTCCACTCCAAATGTCCCCTCCTCCTAAAGCCTTTCATCCTTCTGAAATAATTAACGTTGTCCATCAATTACGTATTAAAAAAGCACCTGGTCACGATCTCACCACCTTCTATATCCTAAAACAGCTACCTCGAAAGGCGAACATCTACCTTACTTATATATTCAATTCCACGCTCCGAACCACCTATTTCCCTGAACCTTGGAAACTATCAATAATCAAAATGATCCCGAATCCTCAAAAGCCACCTGAACATCCATCCTCATGCTGTCCGATCTCCCTTTTACCTATCATGGGCAAGATTCTAGAAAAACTCATTTTAAAGCGCCTTTATCCGATCCTAGAAATGAATAACGTAATTCCTGACCACCAGTTTGGATTTCGGACATCCCACTCTACAATTCAGCAATTTCACCGTGTGGTGGATGTTATATCCTACATATTGGAGCGCGGTATGTATTACACGGGTGTTTTTCTCGACGTAGAACAAGCGTTCGACCGAGTCTGGCACCCAGGACTCCTTTATAAACTTCCTTCCCGCGACATACTTTCTCATAATCCGTTCCTACCTCACTAATAGAACCTTTCAAGTAAATCATAACCTTTCCTACTCTTCCATATTTTCTCAGTCTGCAGGAGTACCTCGGGGTAGCATCTTAGGTCCCATCCTTTATGCGGTATATACAGCTGATATCCTACTCCATCCTAGCACTGTCCTCACAACTTACGCAGATGACACTTGTGTGTTATCCGTCCATAATGATCCAACCCAGAGTCCACATCACAGCCATTAAGGAATGGTGTCAAACTGGATGATTAAAATAAATCCTAAAAAGTCCCACCAAATTATCTTTATCCTTTGTCGCAAAACACATTCCAATTCACAACAAAAACCTCATTTATGTTACTGTCATCAGACCCATCTGGACATATGGAATCGAGCTTTGATGCTCTACTAAGCCATCTAATTCCTCCCGTATCCTTACAATCCAAAATCCTTCGCAAAATCCTAAATGCTCCTTATTTCGTCACAAATAAAATCATTCACAACGATCTTAATGTCCCATTTGTTGCAGACCTTTCACATACCAAAAATACCACTTTTAATTCCAAACTCCCAACCCATATAAACCCTCTTGTCCGCAAACCCTCCGAGGCGATTGGAAAGAAGATGGCCTCGGGATCTACTTACTTAAATAAACATCGAAGTACTACTGATGGGTAGTTTCTTCACAAGTCTTGTACGTTTTTATTATAATTCAACGCTTTTACTTATTGTATTTATGTTAATATACAGTTCTAAAATTCAATAAAATATAAATAAAAAAATATATATTTTCTCGACAATAGATGGAAACTCAAATAATTTAACAAGTATTACTTGGGCCAAAATTAATTCTACTTTAAGTAGGGTTTTATGTAAAGTTGTGTGATTTGTACTGCACCAAATTATGCATAAATTTATATATCCAAAGAAGAATATATATGATTCTTAGAACCTAAGGAACTTGATAATTATAAATACGGGGTCAAAATATAATTTACAAGCATTTTGTTTACTTATCCATGTAAAATCCATGAAAAAAAATATCAGATTATTGCAATATTGGTAATCCATGAACAAAATTATTTTATTTTATCAACAAAATTCAATAAAGACTAACTTGAAGTAGTTAATTAAAACATAAATAAGCATATGCTTATTATAAATATGCTTAAATTTGTTTGTTTTGTTCGGTTTTAGGGCGTACAACAGCAAGGTCATTAACGCCCGAATGATTAAAATTAAAAACAAATGTAATTAAACTAGGAACAAGTTGGTTATGTACTGAATACGTAATTACCTTCCTTATTATGAAGAACAAAAAAATTAAAATTTATTTTAAAAAAATGAAAAAAAAACACCGATCAAAATAATATTATAATTAATTATATTAAGAAAAGTATAATAACAAACGGAAAAAAACAGCCTTATCTCTCAGTAATTCAAACTAAAAAAATAATAATCATAAAATTAGTTTTACAATTCCAAAAAAATGGTATTTAAAATTTTTCTTTTACAAGATTAAATATCATACGGGCATTGATACCATACCGCACCGTATCATATATAATAATATAAATAAGGATTTTTTATTTTATTCTTTTTTATACTTGTATATTCTTATGTTTATACAAAGAATATATATTGAGATTTTCTCATATCCGATATCCAGTTTACAGATAAATGTTTATACCTGAGCCATAAATTGCTGTTTTTTCCTCTCGAGGGAGCTCAGAAAAAAGCCTTTGTCGGTTTTGTGGGTTCGAAACAAACGCCTGTACGTGTTCCACATAGTTGTATAAATATACCACTCGCTTTGACCTCTAGCATATCAAATGCATCAACGTGTATGTTTCCTTTCCTTACAACGAGACATCTTTTTCCGACACAGCTTGGCAGCTTATTATCATGTATGGTATCATATGAAACACATATTCATCTGAGATCGAACAAATACATCGATTTCAATACCATAATTGCGAATTCAATTAAATTTGATGACATATCATTATCCTCATTCGTTATTAATTCCAATGGAATGCACTTGGAGTAATTTAATTAGTTATGCTAGTAAATCGATAATTATTAATATGTAGAAATTAACTCATCAAGGTGATGGGTTCACTTACTGTATGAGATTAGGCGTGACAGTTAAGTAAAAAACAGCAAAATTATTTCAAAACTAAATTTTAGGTAAGTGTAAAATTCCGGTGCACGCACCACATAGCTTTAACTGACCTGAGTGAAATGAAATTTATGATCTAAAAACACCGATTACTCTTGACGTCTTTGATTTGTATGCTATTTAATATTTGTAAGTCTTCAGTTTTGCCACTACTATATTGTTATTTCTATTTGCAAATATTTTTTTATTAAAATTAATTAAAAGTAATTAGATAGAGAGAGATAAAGAGAAAGTCTTTTTATTTTTCAAAATAAAAAATTACAAATCACATAAATATATATATATATATATATATATATATATATATATATTATATATATTATATATTAATATCAATATTATGATTATATTATTACAAATTATTCTTTAACTACTAAATATAAAAGACCTGTGCCATTACAGTTTTACATTTTTTTTGTAAGTATTTATGATTGTATCAGACAAGCTGCCAGAAAGTGAAAGAGATCTTCTACTATTATGTTAAACAAACTGCATATATTATTGTTTGCTTGAAATGTTTATAATTTAAGTTTAAAACTTCATCCTGATTTTAATCACGCATCTAAACACATCCAGTGAACATTTATACAAATGTATTTATTTCATATAAATACAATTATATATACAACTGTATTTACTATCATCAAATTTGCTAAAATACATAGGGAAAAAAATGTAGTGAAACTGCCTGGTAGAAGCACTCCAGTAGGCCATCTTCTTTTTCAGAGCCTCAAAGGATTTGAAGGGAAGCAAGGGATTAAATTAGTGGGTCAGACTGGGAGTGGAGTTTGTCATGGAAGGAGTGATGCCTAGTTCGGGCCAAATCAGTAACATATGTAACATTAAAGGTCTTTATGGATTTTTTCTTGACAAAGTAAGGAGCGTTGAAGATATTATAGTAGAGAATATTTTTTGTCACATAACAATCGTTGGTAGCGGTGTTGGGTAAATACTCAGAAAATATACTGAGTTCAGTAATCAAAGCAATGCATTTTTTGTACTTTTGAGTAATTGATTTATTTTTTATATGAGGTCCCCAGAGTAGAGTATATCACTTAGATATATTGAGTATGGGTTTCTTCCATTTTGATGTCTATTAATAATTTATTTAGGACATATTTTTTTTTATATTATCGATTTTAAAATCGATTAATTTAACCTCTTCGGATAAAATCGATATAGGGATCTATTATTATGTTGTTTTTTTTACTATGGAATCACTTGGTAATATCGATTTCAAGATCGATTTTTTTCTATTCTATGCCCAAAGTCGCAAGTTCAAACCCGGCAGATGTACCTATTATATTTCCTTAATTTTTCAACCAAAATATTAAAAAAAAATTACATCCCTTTCAAGGATGATATAACTAAGAATTTTTTACTCCTTCGAAAAATTCTAAAGCCATCTGCCAGGTTTTAAAGTGATTCTAAAATCGATAATATGAAAAAACAATTGCCTAAATAAATTATAATAGAGCTCAAAATGGATGAAACCCATACTCAATATAACTAGGTAATATACTCAACTCTGTGACCTCATAAAAAAGTAATCAAGTTACTCGAAAGTACAAAAATGCTGAGTACTTTCTCCTTGTATTCGCAGCCGCAGGAAGTTATAGATTATTGGATACAGTTACGTCCAATGTCTAATGCACTTAGTTATTTTGTATAGAGATACTTATCAACGCGCACAATTTCTTCGTACAGGGAAAACAGTAAATTATAAATTTACATATTCATGATCTATTGTTTTTCCAAGTCGGAAAAAAATACGAAGCCACATTATATCGGTTTTGTTAAAAATTTTATCTCGAGCTAACACTCGTATTATGATTATTTGTTTTCATTTGGTTAGCAATTTGATTATTTTGTATCGTATAATGGTGTACATACTTTTTATAGTGTATTTGTGTTATTGTCCGTGATACAGATTTTTATTTTTTAAATCATTCTATAAATAGTGTATTTTTCAACCATTTATTTTGTTAAGGATAAATGTTAATGTTTTCTTTCAAGACCACACTAGACTTTTTCCACATCCAAACAGTAAAAGGAAACCTCCATTAAAAATTTCAGCTTCAAATGTGATGACCTCATGAGTGAATAGTATGTTTCTTTCTGAATTTTTATAATAATTTTTAAGAGACTTATCATTATAAATAAACAACAAAAATAGGAAAATAAATGACTAAACGTTTTCGTATATTTGCGATGGGAATTGACAAGTGGTGCAGTGGGAATTTGCCTTTCAAATCAGAGGATCGCCCTGCGTAGGATTAGCATTAAATCAGTGACCGGCCACCAGCTGCAATTTCCTTATTCCTCTGTGATTGTCTCTGTCGGCTATATAATAGCCAAAAAGTTTCATTCTGCTTGGCTTGAATAATGTGAAGGATACATTGCATTAATTCAATAATTTTTTTGCAAATTAAAATTCTTAACCCATGCTAATACTTTACTTTCTACCTATACTGGTGATATCTCATTTATTTCCTCATTAAGTCAATATCCATTTATTTCCTCCCGCACTAAATCACAGGGTTTAGTATTGCTCTCTAACTTTAAAACAATAGAATATGGATATATCTATAGATAACTTACTGCTTTTTCCAGTCAGGGAGAAATTGAGTTTCAGGACGTGGGCTGATCGATGAAGTGCAGAAGCTAAAGAACTGATCTACTAACAAAATTTATTTTTAATCTTGTATGCACATTTAAGCATTTGTTCATTGGTAAATTTATTCATTCAAACCAATGCACCTTCTAAACGGTCATTACTGCCGAAAAATGTTACGCAACAAAACTGAGTTTGCATCATGACAAGTGGTGAGCTTAGCTTTTTGGAGCCGAAAAACCTCGAATCATTCGCACTTTTTTCAGTTTTTCACCTATAACTCGTAAACGGTCATTCCTACAGAAAATACTTTTCTTTTCCAAATGAAATTACGTTAAATTTCTTTTCTAAAAGTTATCTTAGTTTTGGATTTGGTTTGGTAATATTGCCGCAATCGTTCGTCAGAAATAGGTACATTTTTCCATTTTTGTTGAAAACCCCAATTTGGTCAGTAAGAGACATCTGTAACTTGAAAAAACTATCCAAATCGAAAAAAGTTGTATAACATCAAATTTCAAGTCTAATAGCCTCTTTAAATTTTAGATTCGGTTGGTACGAACCTTAAAAAAAAAAAAAAAAATGTTTATCGATTTTTCACTACTCGCGTCCAAAGACTTTTGAGAAATATTTTCTGGATAAGACCGATTTAAAACATTCTCCAGAGACAGTTTTACTCGGAATCGTTACATAAACCATATCATGACTACCCAAATGGCAGCTTATCTCTATATGGGTTAGTTATACCACTTTTAATAACAAGCCTAAGAATTCAGTTGAATTGATACGTTTCAATCAACGTATTCTCTAATTTCCTATTTTGATTTATAATATTCTTTATATTCCGACAAAAAAAATATAAGAAGAAAAAAAAAAAAAAAAAAAAAAATATAATAAAGGAGAAATTGTAAGTTCAATAAATAGAAATATTTTTTGCACCATATTATATTTGGTAGGTACCTACAATTAAACTGCGGTGAAATTGAAAATACATAAATACAAATGTACATTGGAGATGTAATTTAGTATATATCCATCAGTCGAAAAGCATTTTCTTTTCTTGGGGGTGTGATTGAAGGGCGAAGGAGATATTTCCTGGGACGGTCCGGGTTCTTTAGGGAATGAAGGATCTTGTATAGGATAAGTATAACGGTTAGCGGTGGCATTTTATTCATCTGGCTATCTACCTGGTCCGCGTCATCATCATAGTATCATCGTCAGTCCCAAATTAGGTGCACAACACACTATCATGTAAGTGTACAAAGGGATGCATTGATAGGTAGCGCAGTAGTATATGTACCTCATTTAGTATATGTATCCGTACATTGGAGAAGCTATTTAAATTTATTCATCAGGTAAAAAATTGTTATTTTCTTTGATATTTGATTGAAAGAATGTGGAGGATATATCCCGAGATTGACCACGTGTCGATCTGAGGGTAAAAAAAAATGTTACACAATGAAAGTTACAGACCCCCAGCCGAATCTATGTAAAAAAATTCCAATATATCCCTCCAAATAAACCTTTACAACAAGCTTCGCCATATTCGGCCTCGTGTTGGCCTTGGGGTCCTCCTGCCGGCCGTCTCGACGCGAGGGGTTGTGCTCGTACGACTTCGTATAGGACACTCTCGGTTGACCCACGGTTATCTCATGGCCCGTGGACATCCGCCTCTCTGTCGATCATGTCAGGTTCCTCTATCAATACTCCACATCCACGCAGAATGCCGACAATATACCGCTTCATGTATTCTTTTTTAATCTCCCCACCGATCTGTCGCTTCTTCTCTCCTCATATAACTAACATCATTCGCTTCCTAAAGTCACACCATCTTTACTCTCAGATCTAAACTATACTCTCACTCTACTCCTATAGTCATGTATGTAACCTGTGTCTAACGGTGCAAAGGCGAACATGACCCTGGTGGTTGTCGCCTCAATAAAAAAAAAAAAAAACCTTTACTTTCGTCAAAAATTTATTACTTCCTGACCCTCAGTGGTAATAATAATATTAATCAAATAAACAACATTCGACAACGAAAACCTAAGATCCTTGCCACCATTGCTAAACAATATTATAAATGTTCTAGAAAAGATAAGATTAATATTAGACCACCACATTTCCTTAAAACGTAAGAGATATAACAATGAAATAAATTTAATTGATCGATCCATCACTATTTACTTATAAAACAATAATACAGAAGAATTCATAAGAGAAGAATAAATGATTTGAATTTAATTAAATTATTTGAAATATATGAAACCAATTGCAGAGTCATTTGTTATTTATTAAGTAGATGGGCAAATAATTTCGACGAAAAAGGTAGAATCAATCGAAGGAATAAACAAGGCACGAGAAAAGACCCAATCGTCCAGAGAACATGCAAGATTAAAAACCTGCAAAAGAATCGCAAAGCCTGGTCGTTAAACACTTCCAAAATCCAGAATTTTCCCCTTTAGTCTTTTTTTCTGTAGATAGAATAATTCAAGCACAATAAAATATTTAAATGTATGTGCGTAAAATATAATAATTGCATAATCAATAATTAATATTGGTTATAACAAATGACATCAACTATCATATCAAAACTCTTTTTGTTCGTATTTTAAAGTGTTTTGTTTATACTATAATTGTGCAGGTTTTTGTTTTTAGATTTTTCCTACTGTTCTAAATGTAACATAGGCTACTATTACCATTAATCCCTAGTGTAAATATCACGTAAAAGTAACATGTAATTGGTGCAATTACAACGTGTATAAAGTTTGAGGCATGTGGAGATTAGTATAAATATTGAAAAAAAAAAAATTGTACTATCAGTTACCTTTAGCTGTAACCCATTAAAAAATATTTATTTTTTGTTGGTTTATAAAGGTTCATGAAAATATATTTGTTATCAGTCAATCAGTCACTTTTTAAAAAACTTCTGTTTTTACGTTTTAGAAATGAGATCCATTATGTGCTTAAAATAAAGCGTTTTTAAGCGTCACCCGAAATAACTTTAAACAATAAACTTTTCCATGGAAATTCACAGATTAAACATGAAAGAGAAGTCCGATAAGTTTAAATATGTTGGTTATAAATGGTGTTTCTTCGCTAATACCGGTCAGATTAAGATGATTTCATGTGTTTAGAACTTTAATTATCTTTCGAAAATGTACTTATAATTGTTCATAAAATGTATACTTTCAGAGTTAGTCGAGAACCAATTTCCTTAATGTTTTTAGAAATATTTTTTTTATTTCTCTTACCTATGTATGAAATATATGGTATGAAAAAGTATTGTGTTCCTGAGAATTTAATTCCAGTTTTCAAACGAAATACATGTTTTAGGGTTCCTAATTTCAAATCACCAAGTCGCGCGAATAAGTATGCCTCTGTGTGTATGACTTACCAGGCTATCTAGCAAGAAATCGAAAAATCATACCTAACTGAAATGTCATATTTAAGACAAAAAAACTGCTGAGACCCAGACGAGCCACTTAATTTTGCACCGTTTCGCGATTTTCTTTAAAAACGTAGTAACGATTTCGTTTAAGCACGCTAAATCCATGTACAATTTTTAAAACCTTTGCGGTTTGAAATAGTATGACAAGGCTTAAATGCCCATATTTTGAATTTTTTCTTTTAAAGTATCTTTAAAATTGTAGATTAAAAAAAAAAAATTGACCATTAACGATTACATATCCTATCAATACATACATATATCGATATAAACGATCATTATTTAATTTAATAAACAACAGGTAAATATGTATGATGAATAGATTTGATAACCATCAAAAGGAGATAAGAATAAATTTTTTTTTTTTTATGTTAAATTAAAAAAAAAATAAAATAAAATAATAGCAATATAGATGTCTAATATACCGTTGTAGAGCTAAACATTTCAGATAAAACATTATCTTATTCACAATGTTGTTAATGGTAATTGAGATTGATAAAAAGGGGACAAAACTAATTGATTTATTGTAGGTAGTAATATAATAGTTTAACTAATAAAACACGTGTTTCTATCATCTTCATGTAATTAATTATTTAGGCTTTGTTCATATCTATCTCTATTTATAAGTTCTTAAATTAGTTTTTAGCAACGGAGGTAACTGAAAGTCATGTTTTTGCGCGCACTAGACTTTAAAAAATTAATGTGCTATAGATGTTTTACATTTTTTTTCCATTAATAAAATGAACATTAAAACTATGATTATCTTATATTCTGTAAGTTATGTTAGTTTTGTTGTAAATAAGACCATGCTTTCAGATACCCACCGGGCAATCCACTATTAGACTCGGAGGGGAAATGTCAATATCGCGACATGCTGACAATGGTCTGTCCAATCTTCCTTGAAAGCTTGTCCAATCCCAACCTTATTACGGCTTCTTCATCTCACGAACCTTCCCGCCAGCTTATCTCATAAGCCAAAATATAAGCATATCAAAACTCTATTTTCTTCATATTTTCTAATTTTATTTTGTTTTGTTTTTCATATTATTTTGTACACTCGGGTACTTTTATATGAACCTAGCTGTATCCCATACAAAATATTTTAGTTTTTGTTGAATTATAAACTTTTATGCATATATCTTCGTTATCAGTCACTCTTAAAAAAAATCGTGTGGGGTTACCTGTAGCATGGTGGTTAGAATAACAGCCTCCTATGCCAAAGGTTCCTGGCTCAAACCCGCAGGTGGCCCTAGGATTTTTTAATGGGAGTAAAAAAATCCTTAGTTATTCCGTCCTTCGGAGGGGACTTTAAAACGTGGTCTCGAGCCTGTGCGATGTCAGGTACTCGTTAACGATCCCTATACTAATTAAACCTGGATAGGCAAACTTTAGAAATCCGAGTAGCTAGTTTCGTCCGATTAGCTATAGCAGTATAAAGGGACATGAAATTAATAAACAAACGAAAAAGTCGTATTTTAAGTTTTAGATGCTCGGCCTTTTAGTCTACTTCAACACTTACTAGACAAACGGCCAAACCTTCCTCTAACTACAATCGGCTCATCTACATGACTATTACAACGCCAATCTGGACTTACGGAGTAGAGCTTTGGAGATCTACTAAACCATCAAATACTTTCCACATCTAATCGTTACAATCCAAAATCCTTCGTGAAATCCTCAACGCTCCTTACTTTGTCAACAATAAACTTATCCATAAAGACCTTAATGTTCCCTATGTTACTGATTTGGTCCGGACCAGGTATAAATTCTTTCATGACAAACTCCATTCTTACTCTAACCCACTAGTTTCAATCCTTTCTTCCTCTTCAATTCTGGATAATCCTCTGAGGCGCCTGAAAGGGAAATGGCCTCGGGACCTTCTAGTTTAGAATATTTTTAGAGTGCTTCCAATGGAAAGGTTCTCTACATGCATATCATGTCATTGTATTACATAAATATCAAATTCACTTGATGTATTTTTTTGTTAATACAGTTTTAAATACCAATAAAATGTCAAAAAAAAAAAAAAAAAGTTTTAGAAATGAGCTACATTATGTGCTTGAAATAAAACTTTTTTAATCGTCTAAAGTCATTTTTTAAAATTTGGTGCGCGCAACACACGACTTCCACTTACCTTCATTGCTTAAAACTAATTTAAGAACTTATAAATGCGGATAGATATGAGAAAAGCCTACAGAATTAATTAAATTGAGTTTCGATAGATTGTAATCTGTTATATTATTATTTACAACAATAAGTCAGTTTTCTTGACTTTTCAACAGTCACCATTAACTTTTTCAATTTCGTTTACAAGATAATATTTATTCTAAACTCACAGCTTTTCGACAGTATATTATACATATGTACTACTGTTCTTATATTCAAAAACACAAACATTGCATTAACAAAATAGTTTTCATCTTTTCTCGTGAATGAAAAATTAAATTCGTTCAACTTATATATTCACCCGTTTTTTATTAATGTTATAAGATGATATGTTTTTGTTTTTTTTTCTATAAAGGTACTTTAAAAGAAATAAATATCAACATCTAAGGCTATCAGACTATTTCAATTAGAATTAAACCGTGTGTTTCCGTTGAAAACTGGAATTCGAAACTTTTCATGATCGCAATACTTTCCCTTAATATATATTGCATATATAGGTAAGTAAAAGTAAAAAACAGGTAAACATATAAGTCGAATGAATTCGATATCCTACCAAAGGAGAAAATTGAAAAAATATTTTTTAATGCAATTTTCTGTTTTTGAACTTAAGAATAGTAATATACATGAATATGACACCCAGATTTTAGAAAAAATATTATCTTATACGCAAGCTTGTAAAAAGTAATAAAGAATGATTAAAAGCCGATAAAACGAAGTGATTATTTTAGATTATAGTGTAATAGATTTTTTAATAAAACACATGTTTCTATAGAAATTTCATTTAACTTATTCTTTAATGGTTTCACTTATTTTTATCTCTAACAATATTTGAAAATTGTTTAATCGATTTTAAAAACAGTAGTAAGTGACAGCAGTGCGTTGCCTGCACAAAATTGTTTAACTTGGCTCAAATCCGAATCACACTTATTATTTTTATTAAATTTTGAACTTTACCTAAAATCATGTATTTATGTTTATTAGTCGTATCAATGGTATATCTTGATTACTTAAAATTCTTGTTATTCGAAAATAGTTTAACATATTTGGAAAATATGAAGTGAAAAATACTTCAGAAAAACTTCAGATTAGCTTTCTGATTCAAGAAGCAGAAGAACTAAAATGACTTATGAAAAAAAAAGTATAAAATAAAAGAGAAAGAACGCCCTTTCACTGGAGTCACTGATTAGAGGAAGTTTCCCTTGAAGGGAAAAACAAGAAAGTCAAGGGCGGTGGATAAGAAAGGGACTGAAAGCTAACTTAGATCCCTCTGTTTAATATTTCATTTAGAAGTTAGCCAAAAGCTTTAGTATTGTTTGCTTTACATTATATAGCCCATTATTAAGATTTTTGTAATGCCATCTTTGAAGAATTTCCCTCCTCCGAGTTTCAATCACAATAATCTGATTTCTTTCGAGGAAGTAATGGAGTTCTTCGTTTCAAGTGCCTACTTACTGTACAGGTCCTTATAACAGCTGTGCCTTTCAGTGCATTCACTAAGAAGCGTTAAAGGAAATGGTTTACTTCGCTCAAAACAAAAATAAATGTTTAAATGTTCTTCAGTCCTTGTATGAACCCGGCTAAGAAAAAATCTCGTCGAATTAATGTTCGTTTCATCACCTCTCTCTATAATGTTAATGTACTCTTCTTTACCAAGTTTATTACGACCCTCCAGAGGCTGCAGAGCTACCATAAATCCGTCCTCCGGCCGATCGTCCGTGGCAGTTTGCTCCAAAGGGCAAAGAATAGCCACATCCAGGAGGATTTCCAGCTATCCCCAGTGCCTGAGTATATAGGCCGGAGGCACATCTAGTTCTTTAATGTGCTAAAGGCCTGTGCCAACCCTCTCTTCAGAGATAGTGCACCACCACCCAGGCCTGGACTAAGAACAAGTTGACACTAAAATGGCAGATATATCTTAAATAGAACGAGCAGTGCAGACTTTTGTCCTGAAAAAGTGCGTTTGGAACAACTGTGCGAACCTAGAGTTCATTAACTGGAGGATGTAGAGGAGGATCTTCAGTCGTTAGGTGTCGGCAGATTGAGAAGGACAGCAGAATAGAGGTCAGAGTGGAGATTAAGACTGGATATTGACCACCTATACCTCATATGCGGTTTTAAGGAGACTACCGAGCATATGGTCACAACCTGCTCTACTTTCTTGTAGCTAAGAGCCAAGATCTACAGAAATATTAGTCCTCAACGAGGAGTCCTCAGTTAGTGAGTGAGACTACTTTTCGTGTTTCAAAGAGTTCGTACAACACCCAGCACAATTCAACCACGAAGCCAGAAGAGACGGTAAATGGCCATGAACAGGCAAGAAATTATACTATGCTAATGGGCATCAGTTCGGTACCAAATCCCGTATATGTGAAAAACAAATAAGTATATGCTGAGAATAGATAAATAAAATAAATGTCAAAGAGAAGGAGGATCACTGAGGAGGCCAAGGTCCTGCAAGTACCGTACTTAGCGCCATCGGATAAGATAGAAGAGCTAAAAATTCTATTGTTAACCGACCTCGTTTTATAACGATACTGAACTATTTTAGGTTATACTCATAGAATATTTAGATTTTCTAAACAGTAGCGGATCCAGGAGCCGATCATAGATATATAATTAAAATTAATGACAACAAGAAAAATTCATAGCTCATGTGTTTCAACAAACAAAAAAATAGGAAATTTTAACTGACATTCAAAAAACAACCTGAATAATTAATATTTTATACTAAATTTAACAAAAAAGCATAAGCAGTTTAAAATGCTTATAAGATTGGTAGAGAGGTGCTCCTGCTACTTCATTCCGTTTGGAAGATATTCTTAGTTCCCTCATTTCTTCCCAACAAAAGCAGTACCAGAACCTGTTACCTCCCAACGAAGACGATAGATTTCTAGATCAAAAAAGGCCATATCTTGTTTATTTATACCACTGCTTATGAGTCAGTGAGTTAAGGTAATGAGATATTTTTGGATAATAAACGATGTCGACTTCTTTCAGCCACAAACACATTATATATATGTATATATATATATATATATATATATATATATATATATATATATATATATTATATATATATATATATATATTAATGATTTCAGCCATATTTGTACCTTCCAGAAACAAATAAAAACCTGGCTTCCCCCTCTTCATATTCCAATCCTCCTGGTACTTTTTCATCCTCTTTTTTTTTTTTTTTTTTTTTCAACAACAATTTTTATTGAGTAAAATTACAATCTGTCCCAATTTGGACATTAATAGTAGTGCTGAAAGATATCATACATACTACATTCATACAATATTTACACGGCATAAAATTACAATAAAATATATACACAATAATGAATCAATACAATAGTCAAGAATTCACTTATACCTATATACACATACACACACTCATACATACATCACATTGAGTGGAGAAACTAGCCAGTGCTAGAACTCCAATATATTTATAACAGGTCACGGGGCCACTGCCGTTTCAACCTTCTAGGTGGGTTGTATGGATGAGTGGAGCTGGATAGGGATTGAGCTAGAGGATTAGGATGATGAAATAGGTTCTGGTAGGAATTTGGAAAATTTGGATGGAATCAGGTCTGAAATAAATGGAACATTAAGGTCGTGGTGCAAGGTATAGTTGGAGACATAATAAGGAGCATTTACTATTGTACGGAGGACTTTGGATTGAAAGGATTGAATGCGTTTGATGTTAGTACGTTTAGCTGTCCCCCTCAGTTCAAGTCCGTAGGTCCAAATGGGCTTCAGTATTGTCTTGTAGATTAATAATTTGTTGTCAACTGTAAGTTCAGATTTTCTGTTGAGTAGTCGGTATAACTGTCCGAATCGTCGGTTGAGTTCTTGTCTTTTAAGTCTTGTATGTGGGTTCCAAGTCAATCTTTTGTCTAACAGTAAGCCAAGATACCGGACTGTATCTGAGAGAGGAATCGGTAATGAGTTGAAATAAACTGGCGGACAGGAGTTTCGTCGAAGAGTGAAGGTTACGTGTTTGCATTTGGCTTCGTTCACCTTAATGCGCCAAGCATTACACCAGTCTTCGATAAGGGAAAGGTGTCTTTGCAGGTTTAAGGATGCTGTTTCAGGATTGGAACTGGATGATAACATGGCGGTGTCGTCTGCAAAAGTTGCCAGAAAGGTATCAGGATGTGTAGGAATATCAGCAGTGTAAAGGATGTAGAGGACGGGTCCCAAGACGCTGCCTTGAGGAACACCGGCCTCAACGGGATAAAGGTTAGAAAATTCTACACCACAGCGAACGCGAAAGGAACGGTTTGAGAGATAGGATCGGAGAATGAGGTATAGAGACTGGGGTAAATGGGTTTTCAGCTTGAAGAGTAATCCAGTGTGCCATACCCGGTCAAAAGCTTGCGCAATGTCCAGAAACGCACCGGAACAATACTCTTTGCATTCAAGAGCTGAGGAAATATGGTCTACAACTCGGAGCCCC
Organism: Piezodorus guildinii; assembly: GCA_023052935.1. Classification (NCBI taxonomy): domain Eukaryota; kingdom Metazoa; phylum Arthropoda; class Insecta; order Hemiptera; family Pentatomidae; genus Piezodorus; species Piezodorus guildinii. The sequence goes on along the minus strand of CM041296.1, from coordinate 123,057,273 downwards.
TGTTGAACTGTGGAATGCTGAGGGCGGAATCCAAATTGATGGGAAGGAAGATTTTGAGATTCTAATATGGGTAGGATACGTTTAAGAAGAAGCCTTTCGAAGATTTTTGAGAGGATGGGGAGTAGACTAATAGGCCTGTAGGATGAAGTGGTGTTGGAAGGTTGTCCTGGTTTTAGAAAAAGAATGATAGTGGAATGTTTCCATAACGGAGGAAAATATGTGGTGCGTAGGATGCAGTTGTAAATATAAGTAAGGAATATAATAGCTTTCTGCGGAAGTTGTCGGAGGATCTGGGGAGTAAGGAGATCGTGTCCAGGAGATTTACGGAGGGTCAGTTTTTGGAGAAGATATTTGACCTCAGAGGGATTAATAGCTTTAGGAGGTAGGGAAAGTGGAAATTGGTGACATAAGAAAGTCTTGCACTGTTGCGGTGTGATTGGCGTGAGATTCCGGGTGAGGAGTGAAAACTTTGGAGAGGTGTATGGCGAATTCCTCGGCTCTATCTTCATCAGACGCAGCCCAGGAGTCATCACCACGTCGGAGAGGATGGGAAACTTGATGGTATTTTAGGATCTTTTCCACAGGGAATTATCACGAGCTGATAGAGTGGAGAGGTAGGAATTAAAGGACTGGGAACGGAAGGTCGCCAACTCCCTCTTCAATTGTCTACAATAGAAGTTATAGGAGCGGCGATCTGTTGGGTGTCGGGTGCGCTGCCATAATGATCTTGCTCGGCGTTTGGTATGGATGAGGTCTATAATATGTTGTGGAAAATGATTTTGGTCTGGATTTATATTGGAGTGTTTAGGAGAGGAAGCAGTCCAGAAGTTGTTGGAGGCGGTGGTAAAGGAATAGACGGAATTATCTAGGTCATCTTGGGTTTTGAGGGTTACTCTGAGGTCAATATTATCGGTCAGGATTTGGCGGAAAAGGTTCCAGTTGACAGGGCCTCGGATGAATGATGGTGGAATGGGTTTTGGAATTGGAGTGAGAGATACTTTTAGGATCAGTGGACTATGGTCTGAGGATAGTTCATCAAGGCGAGTTACAGACAAGTTGAGGGAGCCTAATCCGCTGTGGATAAAGAAGTCGAGGATGTCAGGATTGCGGTTAGGATCGGTTGGCCAGTAGGTAGGGGAGTCTGGAGGCAGGATATTAAAATTTCGGGAGTTGAGTGCAGACAGCAAATTTCGTCCCCGAGAATTCGTGGTTCTGGAACCCCACTGCTGATGCTTGGCGTTTAAGTCTGCACCTAGAATGAAGCAATTTCCTAAGGAATCCAGGAAGGATACAAATTCGGAATTAGAAATGGAATGTTTAGGAGGGCAATATGCAGATGTGAGGGTTACCGGAAAGGAAAAAGTCTTGATTACTATGGCTGTGGCTTGTAGGAAATCATAGGTGGGAAGTGGGAGTAAATGATGAGAGAGGGATTGGTGGACAATGATAGCAGAACCGGCATGGGCTTTGCCGTCTGGGTGGTCAGTACGGTATGTCATGTATTGTGGTATTTTGAAGTACTGTTTAGTCGTTAGTCTTATTTCAGTTATAAGTGCAACATCGATTGTTTTGTCTTGCAACAAGGCTGTCAGTTCGTCAGTATGATTTCTAACACCATTCGCATTCCAAAGGAGAATGGATAAGGAGTTAGGTGAATTCATTTAAGGATTTTTCAAGGCAGGGATTAAATTTGATACTAGATTTGTAAGGAGTGATATAAGCGGCATAACAAGAGATTTGATTTCGGAGATGAACGATGTCATTAGACTGGTAAGATCTGTGACGTTTGATGGTGAACGGATATGAGAAATTTGATGTTGAGGAGTTTTTTGAAGATTAGGTAAACTTTGAGAAGCAGATTGTTGTACAATAGATTGAGATTGTTGAGGAAAACGTTGTTCCGGCAGTGCCTCGACTTCATGATTCTGGTTTCCACCTCCAAGCAAGTGGGCAAATGACACGTTAGAATTTACAAGTTTAGATGGTTCTCTTCTGCTTCTGGTTGGTGCAGCTGTTTCATTCGTATCCTGAGGTTTTTGGTATCTGGTTCGGAGTTTCTTGTAGATTTCACATCCCTTGTAGTTAGCCGGGTGGTCCTTGAGGCTCAGAGCACATACAGCGGGTGTAGATCTTGATCTTGTACATTCTTCTGTTTTATGCTGTTCACCGCATTTCACACAGCGTGGTATGTGATGGCAATAACTTTTGGTATGACCATATGCCTGACAGTTATGGCACTGAACAATGTCTTTCTTTGTGTACGGTTTTTCAACCTTTACACGGGTATAGTAGAGTCTACTGAGGTCATAGATATTTTCGACTCCTGCTGATGGTTCCAAGTCCACGAAGAATAGAGGCAGTGGACTTTTATCTTTTAGAACGTTGGTGACTTGCCTCACTTGGAATCCTAGTTCTGTCAGTTCTTCATTGATAGCTTCAACGGGTGTTGAGGAATGTAGGTTTCTGATTACGACCCTTAATGCTCTCTCCTGGCGCAGCTGATAAGTATGAAAGTCAGCTTTGGTCTCAGTCAGATATTTCACAATCTTTCTGTAGGTTTCAGCAGTAGTCGGAGATATTTTAGTATCATTGGTTCTACTTATACAATAATAACTATTAGGATCAGTTACTTTGTTTAAATGCGCACACATAAGTTTAAAATCTTTAATATTTTTAACAAATATTGGTGGAGGTAGTGGTTCCCTGGGTATAGGAGAAGATTCCATGGTTTCTTTTTCATTTTGGAGGATTTGAAATGGATTCGGTGTAAAAAACGGGGATTCATCAGTTATTCCTTGTGATGATGTGCTGGGCTGTGGTTCAGATCCTAATGAGGTAGCTGACGTGGTCGCTGGTGGAATCATTTTTTTATTTTGTTCACGGCGGGGTCTCTGTTTTGTGGGAGACGAGTTTGAACCTGCAGATCTAGATCTTTTACTTGCAGACTTTGAGGACATGACTTGATGAAAATATCTCATTGATTAGGAAAATAATAATAATAATAAATAAATAATGAGATAAGAATTAAAGATAAAAGAAAGATAAGTAAAAGAAAAGCAAGCCCGAGCTTGCCGAGCTAGCGGCAATCAGCTGATCAGTGACCCTCCTTTCACTTTTTCGTGATTGTACAAAGTAAATTATAACTTTGCTTACCGAAATTTCTCCAATATTCACTTGCGTAGTATTCCTGAGGTCTAGTGATGTTCTCCAGACTGAATTCAAGCGAATTCCTACTGAAAAAAGCAAAAATCTGAGAGACGATGTAACGTATGACTGTTATCATCGAGCGCATCAGCTGATCAATCCTTTTTTCATCCTCTAGCGCTCTGCTCTTGTTTTAGCTCCAAGGTGAACATTCGTCCACGTTTGGTTACGTCTTCCCCTTGAAAGCCTCTTATTTTTTTCTTAATTCATCTCTATATCTTATACAGGTGTGCTACCATTGAGTAGTTCTTCTACAAGACTGTTTCATATCATATTTTGTTTATCATATGTACTTATTGTATTATGAAGTACTGTTGTAAATGTCAATAAATAATAATATTTTCTTCAGATATTTTCATTTTGTTCTTTCGTATATGACTCGTTCATTAAAATGATTTTTAATAGTTTGCATTTTTTTTTTCTTTAGGGATTCTATTCTTTGAGGTTACTTCTCCTTGATAGTTTAGTTGAAATTGATAATAAAAAAAAAGATAAAAGAGAGAAATTAGTTTTTTTTTGTTCGAAAATATATTTATAATATATCGTTGGAGAACTATAGATTTCAGAAAAATAATATTATCTTTTACACAAGGTTTGAAATAATATAGAGTGATGAAATGCTTAAAAATCTAACTTATTGTTGCAGATAAAAATTTTATATAGTTAAATTATTCAATTTAATCTAAACATATGTTTCTTAGGAAACTAGATAATCTTTAAATCTTTTTGACCTCTATTTATTAGTTGTTAAACTGATTTTAACAACCACAGTGAGTAAAAGTCGTTTGTTACCCGTACTATATTTTTAAATTTAATCAGATACGGAATTTCGAAAAAACTACACATTTTTTAGTTTTATAAAACTAGATGCTTTTGTTATGGTCTAGGTGCTTTTTTAAAAACAAAAATTCTACTCCCTTTTATTATTTTGTATAAAATAGGGGTACTCACTACGTTTGCTATAGCATGTTATTTGTGCTATTGTGCTAAACCCATCAATTTCATACAGGAAATAACTGTAGAAACTCGACGGGTTTAGCAAAATAACACAAATAGCATGCTATAGCAAACGTAGTGAGTACCTCTATTGTGTAAAAGAGGTAATTTAGCTCTATTGTTGCTGTCTTAAATGAGACAACTTGTAATATTAACTAGAAAAAAAAAATATGATAATTCTACAATCGGTGCAATATACGAGTATATTTAAATATTTCTTGTAGTGTAATTTGTGGTATAATGTAATTTGTTACATTAAAAAAACATAAGAGAAATTTTATTTTAAAAACAAACTTTATAAACATTTATAACACAATAGCACTGAGCTTACACCTAATAGCACTTTATAAGCAGATATAAATCAACCACTTGGTAGCTTGGAGCGAGGTGAACTAGTTGCAATCAGATATAATGAAACTGTTTGTGTTACTTGATGCATTAGTTATAATTAAAGCACCTAATATCATGTTCTATTGTGGTACTTACTTTGTACTACATGAAACTAGTTTTGGTTCTCATCAATATGTGAATTTAATTAATTTTATTGTATTAAATTCCGTTTACTCAAGGATTAAACATTCATTCCAAATAGTTTATCAACAACGTATGATGTGATGTACTCATTCAATTCAATTATGAAAATTGTTATTAATTCATACCAAACATATATATATATATAAATGTCGAAATTAGCATTGCAAATATGAAATTCGACAAAAAACATAGCTTCAACTCGAAAAAATGGACTGACGAAAGGAAAAAAGGAGCTTCTAGGAGGGTGAAGAGATATGGGAAGCAAGGAAGAAAAATGAAGTCATTTTCAGTTCAATCCCTCCTTAGGGGAAACAATCGTAATATAAAGCCCTTAATCACCGGTTATACAGTACCGCAATGCGTTACAATCTTACGGGTCAGATATCTCTGATGCGCCGTTATGATAAGAGTGCTTTTATTTATCAGCTTTAAATAAACATTTTAGTTGTGGTCACCTGTTGTGTAGTGCTGCATATTAGCCTTCTAGTTTACGGTCGAGGTTCCGACCCGGCAGATGTTCTAGGATTGTTTAAGGAAGTGAAAAATCCTTCGTTATCTGCTGTCCTTCGAAGGTACTTGTCCCATCTTCCCACTGTAGCATCGTCCGATTAGCCGAAGTAGCATAAAGTGACGTTAAAAGAATAAGTAAACAAGTAATACTTTATTATAGTGGAGTTTTTAGTTGACCGTTGAGACAAGTGGCTAACCACAAACCACTAACAGGTTGGTCCCTAAATTACACCGCAGATGGACAGAACAATTATAATATTAGAGGGATTTTAGTCGATCGTTTAATGAGAGGTAACATTCATTAATATAATTTTAAGACTCTTACATTATGAAAGTACATTCAATGTGAGTTCATGGAATATTTTAGAGTACATATTTGTACTGTATTGTTGCTCGCATAGGAGTTGCACGAAATTGAATAACACTAAAAACTACCTTACAAGCATTACATCTATTTTTCTACTTGATTATATAGATTATTTATAAAGTTGTAGAAAATATTTTAGATGGAGAAGTTTTTGGGGTGTGGTAATTAAGAAATAACATTATCAAAATGAGAACATTATATTTGTGTGCCGACGTTTTGGCCTGCACTGTGGCCTTCATAAAGGCTGACTGTATTCGAGATTCCCAGGAATTTGTTGGGAATCTCTCTCACTTTCTTGGGATCTCTCATAGAGTCAGCCCTTATGAAGGTTTATAATATAGGCCGAAAATCGGAACACAAATAAAATAATTCTTCATGGTTGACTGTGCGTATATATGTAGAAGTTGGTTCAGGGTACAGTCAATAGAAACACACTATTAAGTATAAACTTAATTTACTGGTGCCGACGTTTGATTGTTGTGACCCTTGCCCAGCTCCCTCAATGGCTCTGAAAAAGACCTATAATTTAGGCCAAAACGTAGGCACCAGTAAATGAATTTCTAGTGCAGTGTTCTATTTACTGCACCCTGAACCAATTCCTCCCATATAATAATTCTTCCTTTTTAGTATGCTATTTCTTTATGACGCATCCCCAACAAACTTTTCCATCAAACAATACTTTAACTCTCTGTAACTTTATAATTCACCTAAATAATCTACTAAAAAAAAAAAATATATATATATATATATATATATATATATATATATATATATATATATATATATATACACTCGTATATTAAATGTTTTTAAAGATTTATTTTCTGTTCACTTCATGCTTTTCATGTTAATCAACATTCTATGCGAGCAACAATTTAATAATGATATGTACTCTACAATATTCTATTAAATGACATCCTATGTATTTTCATATTGTAGACATCTTAAGTTTAAATAAGTGAATACTAACTCTTATTAAATGATCGACTAAAATTCCTCTAATATTATAATTGTTCTATCTGTTTGATGTCGGAACGACCGATTAGTGGTTTGTGGTTAGCTAATATATTGAGACCCTTAGCTGCTGTTACAGGTTTCTGGTCTGATAAAGAATTGGTAGGTAAAGGTCGGAATGATTAAAGCCATTCATCTTCTAAAAGAGGTAAAAGGCTCAGAATTTAATCTTCTTAAGAGAAACATAAAGCAATGGAATTTATTTCTATAGGAAGACGTTAGTTTTTTTTTTTTTTTCTCATATTGTTAATAAAATAGAAAAAAGAGTTTAAGGAAGTTCGAATTTTTACCTGTCAGTTATAATAAGTGTTCAAAAATTCATCAATCCTTTTAAAGAAAGTCTTAGCTGATTTCCTTATAATAGAGATTAACGGTATAGAATAAAACATTCTTAACGCCAAAATATTGTACTTGGTACTTAATCTTGGTTATTCAATGGCCGGAATAACTTTTTCATTAACTAATCTAGTGGATAAATAAATAGTTTTTAACTGCAATCTATTGTCAGAATCGAAGTTTCTGACTCAATTAAGATACTTTAATCCATTAAGATAATCTATAATCACGCCAAATGCACTCAAAAGACGGCTTCACAATATGCATGACCCACATGATTTCTCGTACGACTTTAACAAATCTTATTCCTTAGGTCAGTTTCAGCGTTAGTGTTATTCAGTTTGACCATGAAAGTCAAAGTTATTTTTTTGTTTTTAAGGTAATTCTTTTTTTTCCTTTTTTGTGTGTGTCTTCCTATGTTTTTAAATACCATCTGCAATAATTATCAGTAATTTGAAATAATATTCCTCCTCTTTCCTTCGTTTTTATCTAGGTGAAGTATCTAGGCTTAACTTCGATTTTATCTAGTCTCGTAACCATTCACATAGAGTATATTTCCTATACTCATTGATTGAAATCACTCGATCTTGTATGGCCAAAATAAATACTTCCGTTTCGGGAAACAAGTAACCTTTTTTAAGCCAGAAGGTAAAAGCTTCAGTACTGGAATAGCCCATGTATTTATTGCTTTTACTAGATTTCCAGCTGACAAATACGTTCTGAGAATTTTTTTTACTCGCATTTTGAACTTATCTTTAAAATGATCTTTATTATTCTTCGTGAATTTAAAAATTTGGCCAAATCCTAAGTATTTATAACAGTCTGAGTCGCTTAGTTGTTTTATTGTTTCATTATTGATAAGCTCTACGTCTGCTTTTTTTATTATCACTCCCCTTTTAACATGAATCATAAATAGCATTGAGGTAATGCTAGACCGATCAGGATCATCCAGTTGAAACAAGAATCAAGAAGGCACGGGAAGAAGAGTAAGGATTCAATTTGATATTGATATATTCTTTTATCTAAATCGTATGTTTCCACCGAAATCGAATAAACATTTTATTTAAATTAACTTTAAACTTTTTAAATTTAAGTTTATTTGATAGTCCTTAAATTGATTTTAACAGCCGAGGTAAGTGAATGTTATATAATGCCCGCACCAGATTTTCGGCAATAGAATCCGTTGATAATATAACAGAACAATAGAACCATTAATTTAAATACAGTCCACTTCATTCATTTTAACCAACCAGCTATCTCAATAATTAATAATTTTTAATGTACCCTAGAACGCCTCAGGTCCAATAATCATTAACAAGTACCTTAGAAGGTTTTATTAATATTTTATTTTTGATTATCTATGGTTTACTGATTTTCTGTCGGCTTCTTAAGTTTTATACATAAGAATAATGATTTACAACCCTGTAGGAGCCAGTAGTATGTCTGGTGAAACGTAGGTGAATATATTTAAGACGCGGTCGATACCATAACACAACTATGAAGACAGCTAATTTAAAAAAAACACTCTGCATACGGACCTTCACATGCCAACAGTCAACGAACAGATTGTCGTGCTCTCTACAAACGTTTTCACACCTTACACAGGCATACTAACACATTAATACAAAACAGGACCACTACCTACATGCCAGAGAATACTAACAGAATGCTAAAAAGAAGTTGGATGAGGGACCTCCTGACCTAAATTCGTAATAGGGATCACGCCAGGAAGAGGAGCCGCTGGGCATCGTCTCTCCATCATGCCTATCACGCCACAATATCAAAACCTCACTTCACTGATTGACAGATGTGAATAAAAAATATTAATATAAAATAATTTTTAAGACAACTTCTTTATTCTCATGCCATTCTTAAATCTAAAAAAATCGTTTTTGTTGTTTTTAAACGAAAAAAAAAATGTTTAAAAAAAAAAAATATCAAAGTCGACTGTCATCGAATTTAATATGGTTGCTGGTTGCCTTTGATTTATATAAAATGAAATCTGTGACTTAAGAAGGACTGAAATTCCTAAGTGACAATCTAAAATTCCATCGTCCCTTATTTACCTTCCCTTATTTGAATATCAAAGCTGTCAGAAGGTTCTCTCTTTTCTGCTAATATGCATTTTGAGTAAGACTGGCAGAATCATATTTTTATTTATTTTTTATTATTCAGATTCATAATCCTTTTAGTTTTTATTAGACTTTCGAAGTAAAAAGGAAATAAATAAGTTTGATCTTAGTATTTTTTTTTGTTCTTCGTTGCTATTTGCCATCTTCAAAAAAAAATTGCAATAAGCAAATATGATAACTTCCGAAAGTCGGTTAAATCAAGGCATCTCTAGGCCACCGCCTCAAAAGTCGTCGGGGTGGGTTGTACGGGTTAGTGTAGGTTTTAAGTGTTTGGGCCGATGGGTTCATGCTGTAAGTCAGTCTGTCATGAAATCTTTTATAATATTTTGTGGCTGTGTCTTAAACTGTGAGTATGTCTAAGGACTTGTGAAGTAATTCGTTAGCTACATAAAACGGTGCATCCACGATTTTTCGTAATATTTTCGATTGAAGAGACTGAATTATTTGGATGTTAGAGTTTTTGGCAGATCCCCATAGCTCTATTCCACATGCCCATAATGGCTTGGTCAGTACTTTGTAAATATTATTTTTGGTGTTGACGGATAATTTTGATCGTTTGTCAAGCAGACGGAATATTAATCCAAATCGTCTGTTTAGCTGTTGTCTTTTAAGTCTAATGTGGGTCCTCCATATGTCTAAGTACTCCATATGTCCTTTGTCTAAGTACAGTCCCAAATATCGTACTTCTTCTGAGGTTGAAATGGGTTTATCCTCGAAATAGACTGCTGAACAATCCCCATGATTGGGCGTGAAAACGATAAATAAACACTTTGACTGATTCATTTTTACTTTCCATCTTTTAGCTTAACTGGATAAATCATCAATGTGGTTTTTCAACATGAAAAATGCCAGAACTGGGTTTTGATGGGATGTCAAAAGAGCTGTATCGTCTGCAAAAGTGGCTAGTAAGGTGTGATCATTCTCTGGTAAGTCTGCCGTGTATATATTAAATAATAACGGTTCCAGTTCACTGCCTTGTGGGACTGTTGCTTGAACACGTCTTATTCCAGAAAATGCGTCTTCTACTTTTACAGTAAAATGTCGGTCTGTCCAGCAAGAGAGTAACACCTCATCAATAAAAAATCGATAATAAATAAGTTTATACATTTTTTTAAAAATAAAATAAAAACCTGTACCACTGTAACCCATGAAGGCTTTTGGGCTCAGGACATAAAGAGATTCGTACTCAGTCGTCAGTTTTTTTCTTCAATTTCGGGTACTCATTTCAAAGAGGCTGGGTCTGCCCCAGGAAGGTCCCCATGCCCAGGATCGCTTCATGGCTAGAATAACAGAATGGAAAAAAATCTGCCACAGCCGGGATTCGAACCTGCGACATGCAGAACAGTTGACTAGTGCTCTATCCACTAGACCACGTCACTCCCTCCAAAATATTAAATAAATAAATATTAACCGTTGTAATTAATTTTTAAAAACATATAAAATAATGAATATCGATTTATATCCTAATCTATTTATAAAATATATATAAATTCTTTGAGGTAGTAAATATGACCTTGTCTATGTATATATGTATATTATATATATATATATATATATATATATGCGTTTGTGTGTGTGTATAAATATGTAGGTATATTAATGAATGTGTGTTTATACATGTATGTATGTCTGTGTGTATACATGTATACACCAAATGTAATACAATTTGATACCCATAAAATGTTGTATATATGTTAAAATTTATATAGCCTGAATTTAAATCTTTTGTTGTACATTTATATTATTCTTAGGGGACTAGTTATCCCACAATATATATCCATCATATTTTCCTATTTTTATATTACACACAGACACACTAAAAATCATGATTTTTTTCTATCTACTCAATTGAGATATCCACCTTCTCACCCACTTTGTTTCCACTTCCCGAATAGACTGTCGTTTAGGTTTACCACTTCAGTAACTTTCGCGTAACGGTGTCGTATTTTCTCTCACCCGCATTAATCCATTCTGTTCTCAATACAATCGCATAGGATGCGTTTCGCGACGTGTTCTGGTTATACTCGTTCAGTTGTATGCTTTTATGATGCAGATAGAATATTTGTTTAATATTCCACTTTATTTCTTTGTTTAAATTGCGCAATTCTTCGTCAATATCGCTTAGACTGTCCTGGGTTATGTTCCAAGTATAAACCTTATATTATAAACAATTCTGTATTGTTTCTAAATGGGAAATTCAATCTAAATTACTGAACTTTTCAAGTACCCACTTACAGAGGATTGCCGATCGAGACGTGGAATGAAACCCTTAAAGTTTTCAGATGCCCTTTATCTCGGCGGACTAGAGGGATATCACACTAAGTACGGAACGGCAGGACTTGCTGAAGGCTGTAAAACCTTTCTCCAGCAACTTTATAGAACCTCGAGGGAGTGGGGGAAGGGTTCACCTGAGGAAAAACTTGAGGTGCAATGTTAAAAGTTCAACCATGAATAATAATGAAGTAGGGAAACCTTTTACGAGCTTTTTGTAGAACTAGCAACTATAGGGCTCTTCTAATAGACCTCAGGCGTATACATATATATTTTTCAACAATCTATATATATATATATTATATATATATATATATATATATATATATATATATGTGTGTGTGTGTATGTATGTATGTATGTATATGATATCAACAAGTGTATAATTATTTACTGGTGTATAATCATATTTTTAAATTTGTCTAAAAAGCTGAAATAATACAATTCTCGCCTAAAAAATTGTGTTGTAAAAACTGGAAAAAATAAAAAGAAATTCAAATTATCATACAATGTTTTATTATTCCCAAATAATTATATTAGGGTATAACTGTTTATATATCTGTTTAAAGGAAATTGACTAATATAAAAAGCAGGGATCACTTGTAGCGGGTGGTTAGCTTAACAGCCTCCTATGCCAAAGGTCACGGGTTCAAACCCGCAGGTGGTCCTAGGATTTTTTAATGGGAGTAAAAAATCCTTAGTTATACCGTCCTTCGGAGGGGACGTTAAAAGGATGTCCCGAGCCTGTGCAATGTCAGGTACTCGTTAAAGACCCCTATCCCAATAAAACCTGGATAGGCAAAATTTAGGACACCCACTGTAGCATCATCCAATAAACCATAGTAGCATAAAGTGACGTTAAATAAATAAATAAACAAACAATATGAAAAGCAATAAATGATTCAAAGGAAAACGGCCAATCACCACTACTAATTTTAAAACTATATATCTCTGCTATTTCTAAACCGATTTTAAAGATTCTTTTTTCGTTTTGTAGAAAATTTAATTTTCTATCGAATATCTTTAACAAAAAACTATGTAAACTTTTCTCTAACTTTTATAAAAACCGAGTTTTTGATGAATTACATCACTTCTAATTTTTGACTTCTATACATAGATCATTTTTTCATAGACGCTGCCGGTCAAAAGCTGGAGACCACCTATGGTTCACATCAATTAATCTGTTTGAATTTCTTTGTCTTGCAGAACTTGGGCGCTCGGATTTTTTCTCTTAAAGTATCGTGTGGGTTCCAATACGAAATCCAACGGCAAATTCATTCTTTTTAACCATTCTTTAATGAAAAAACGAAAATTACCTGTGAACTTCTTACAACTTTGACAGTCGAGAAATCAAAAACTAAGAATAAAATTTATCTTCTTTAACGGAGTAGAGCTTTGAGGCTCTACTAAACCATCAAATTCTTCCCGTATCCAATCCCTTCCAATCCAAAATTCTTCGTAAAATCCTCAATGCTCCTTACTTTGTAATATATAAACTGATCCACAAAGACCTTAATATTCCGTATGTTGCTGATTTGGCCCGATCTAGATACCATTCCTTTCATGACAAACTCCAGTCCCACCCTAATCCTCTAGTTTCAATCCTTTCTTCCTCTTCAATTCCCGACAATCCTCCGAGAAGGAGATGGCTCCGAGACCTTCTAGTTTAGAATAGTTACAAGAGTGCTACCATTGGGTAGTTCTTCTACAAGTCGTTTTCATGTCATTTTTCTTATATCATATTTACTTGTTGTATTTTTTTTTTAGTACAGTTGTAAATTTCAATAAATTATGTTTAAAAAAAAAAAAGAAAAAAAAAAGAGGTCTCAGTAATGTTTAGATTTAATCAAATTATTTCTTGTTATTTACGATTGTCACAAACCTTTTTTACTCCTAATTAGCAAATTTGTTTATAAATACTAATAATAATAATAAGATACCTATATTTTTTTAAGCATTAGTAGAGGTTATTCAACATTTATTTTGATGTAAACCGAATGTGTCTCAAACTTTTGACCGGCAGTGTATATATATCAGAAAATTTAGGTGTATATATAATGACAAGTAAAACGGAGATAACACAAAAATTTATATATCAATATATTTTCTTCATAAATAATCTAAATTATTATTTCTTTTTTATATTTATTTAATTTCTATTTGTGAAAAAAATAATAATACTTAATTAGTTTTGTCACAAAGGATATGTTAATTGTTTCGTTTCCGACGCCCTTTTTGAACTGTAATTCTTTATTAAAATAACTATGTATTTCTCTCATCTTGTAACATTTAATTACGAGACACAAGGACTTGTCAAAACGCTAGAATTGCGAAAATACGAAAAGCAAACGTAGCACCAAAGCTGTGTACTCGAGCGGAATTCAAAGCATCTAAAGGTCCCTTTGTTCAGTTAACTTCTTTAGGCTAAAAAGTTTTGTTGTTTCAACTCTTCAACTATGTTGAAAAATAATAAAATTCCTATACTGTGTTATTTACTATTTAACTATTAGGCGCCTAAGATAAGCACAAACGAAAAAAAAATTGTATTTATTTTTTCTCATTTAAACATTTTTTGAATAATTACAAAATGAAAAAACCTACTAAACCTGAAAAATCCTCAGTACGTATATTCGGGAGCCAGTATACTCGGGAGAGCCCGTGGCTGAGTGGCTAGCGCGCTAGTCTCTCATGCTACAGGTTCTGAGTTCTAATCTTTATTTTTTGAATAATTAAAAAATGAAAAAACCTACTAAACCTGAAAAATCCTCAGTACGTATATTCGGGAGCCAGTATACTCGTGGGAGCCCGTGGCTGAGTGCGCTAGCTAGTCTCTCATGCTACAGGTTCTGAGTTCGAATCCCAGTCCCGGCGGGGCTTTTATGAGGATGTGAAAAAAATGGGGATTTTTTTTTTTTTCACTCACAACCTCTTCCCCGGGTATGTGAGACCCGTCAGCCAAAGGGTGGCCACTCACAAAATTAATCGTAGAGAGTAATGACCCTACACTAAAAATTGGACCGTGAAACGTGAGCGTAAACTCGTAAGAGTTTTCACCGCGAGGCCCAGGGCCTACACGGCCTGTTCGCGGCCACTGGAAAAAAACAACGTATATTCGTAATTTTCCTAGAACAACGACCGTACTATGAGGCGATTAAGCCGAGATCACACTCAGCAGCAGGTTTTCCTTATTTTTGATAACCACTTTATCGAGACAGGGTGTGTCCCAAGAGTGTCTCCATGTCCCATAAGTACTATTCTTCCTCAGCCAGAATTCGAACCCGCGGAACTTTAGACTTGTGCTCTATCCTCTAGACCACGCCGCTCTCTGAATAATTTCTAAAGATACCAATAAAACTGCAAAATATTCTGAACGAGTCTTGTTCCAATTCTTATAAGAAAAACAGGAAACTACTGGAAGATTCAAAAGCTTTTTACTTTCTCTCACCTATGTATGAAATATATAGTAAGGGAAAGTATTGAGATCTTGAAATTTTTTTCACAGGAAATACACGTTTAGTGTCCACTGAGTCCAAATGACCAAGTCTCGCTAAACAGTGGCTGTATGTGGTCAACCAAGCTCAAAAACGAAAATTTGTATAAAACTGAAATTTCATATTTTAGAATCATATATGCCTTGTTATACATATGTTACCTGAAAACGACTATGTATATAACATTAATCATTATGTTGAATATAGAAAACAAATAAGGCTGTCATAAAGATTATACTTCAAAAATTACTATTACATTTTTTGTTTATTGTTTTCAATAGTAAACCTTTATAAACGGAAAGAAAAATTATTTTTTTATTTATTAATTTTTTTTTTATATGGTAACAATACCAGAGCACCAAACGCTGATCTTAACTCCTAGACGTTGACTCCAGCCGATTATTCTTAAAACGGATGCCGATTTAAAATGATTTAAATCAATAATTCATTTATTTTTTTAAAATAGGGAAACATATGTAAAGAGTTTTAGAATCAGTGAAGCGCGATAAACCAAAAAAAAAGTGGTCTATGTATTCAAGTAAAAAATTAGAAGAAATTTAATTCTCCCGAAACTCGGTTATTGTTGAAGATGGAGAAAAATTAAAATGTTTTTCGAGATCAAGACACCGCGCAGTGGTTCCAAACGCAGTTTTTCGGGCAGTCTGCACTGCTCGTTCTATTTAAAATATATCAGTCATTTTAACGTAATTTTGTTCCTTATTAAAATCACTTTCAATAGTATGATTGGCATATTTTTAACTCATTTTTATGTTATAAAAATATATAGGTTTTTCCGATAATTTCAGAGAAATTTCCCTGTAACTAATTATTATTATATATAGCTATATTCCCGGAAATGAGGTATCTCCGAAAAAATAGAGAGAAAGACACGGAGAGATAGGATACGGAACGCCACTATACGGGCTAACCTTGATGTCAAACCGGCGGAGACCGTTCTGGAGGAACACAAACTGAGGTGGTTTGGACATCTTCTTAGGATGGATCCGGAGAGAAGTGCCAGGAAGACGTATGAGACCCGCACAGAGGGAAAAAGGCCCAG
Source organism: Piezodorus guildinii (assembly GCA_023052935.1). NCBI lineage: Eukaryota > Metazoa > Arthropoda > Insecta > Hemiptera > Pentatomidae > Piezodorus > Piezodorus guildinii. The sequence continues at coordinate 123,041,358 of CM041296.1, read as the reverse complement.
AGGAAGACCCCGCATCTCCTGGGAGGACGGTGTAAAGGAAGCATGCAGGAAGCGCGGGATAGACTGGAGTAGGAGAGTGGAGTTGGCACAACAAAGAGACATATGGTCCAGACTCTACAGGCAGGACCCTCACACCGAACAGCGGTAGAAGAGGAAACGATTATATGATGATGATGATGAGCTATATTCCCTGTGTTTAACTTCGTTTACAATCATTATTAGATAAGTTTAAGAAAACTTTGGGTTTCATGTAACAACTTGGTGATTTTTAAAAATTAAAATTATTTTATGTATCTCAATATATAAACAACATAATGAAGTGCAAACTGCTTTCTGAATTTTAGTTTAGTTCCTAGTTTATACTGACAAAATTTCAAAAGCGTAGATTGATTCCTACGCTTTTGGCAAAGTAGAACTATAGAGATTCAATGGAAAAAACAGAAAAAAATTGACATGTAAAATTATTTTGATGTCTAACTTAATTTTTCCAACTGATAAACCATAATGAAGTACTGCCCCAAAGCGAGATACAATTACAAATGTGTTTGTGTAGGGTATTTTAGTAATTCGTTTTCCTTAAATTTAATGTATCAAATATGCTTATATAACGCATACAATTTTTTTAAATTATATTTTATTGAAATTTACAACTGTATACTATACATCAAGTAAATATGCTGATAAAGAATATATACATGAAAAACGTAAAGAGAAACTGCCCATTGGCAGCACTCTAGTAATCAATATAAACAAGAAGGTCTCGAGGCCATCTTCTCTTCAGACGCCTCGGTGGATTATCAGGAATTGTAGAGGAAGTAAGGATTGAAACTAGTGGATTAGAGTGGGAATGGAGTTTGTCATAGAAGGAATGATACCTGGCACGGGCCAAATCGGCTACATACGGAACTTGGAGGTCTTTATGAATGATTTGTTCGTGACAAAGTAAAGAGCATTGAGGATTATACGAAGGATTTTGGATTGTAAGAATTGGATACGGGAAGAATTGGATGGTTTAGTAGAGCCCCATAGCTCAACTCCGTAGGTCCAGATAGGCCTTATGATTGTCATGTAAATGAGTCGTTTGTAGTTAAATGAAAGGTTAGAGCGTCTGTCTAGTAAGTGTTGGAGTAGCCGAAAACGTCGAGCAGTTTCTTGTCTTTTCAGTCTTGTATGCGAATTCCATGTAAGTCGTTTGTCTAGCAGAAGTCCTAAATAGCGGATCTGTTCAACCGGGACAAGCGGAATATCATTAAAGGAAACTGTAGGGCAGGATGTCATAGGTTTTCGACGAAGGGTAAAGGTAATTTGATGGGATTTATTGGAATTGATTTTAATTCCCCAATTCTGACACCATACCTCAAGGTCTCTGATGTGGGATTGGAGAGTTTGAGAGGCAATACTAGCATCATTATGAACTGATAGCACGCAAGTGTCATCGGCATAGGTAGAAAGGAATGTGTTAGGATGGGTTGGGATATCAGCTGTATAAACTGTGTAAAGGATGGGTCCCAGAATGCTGCCCTGAGGAACACCAGCAGACTGGGTAGAAGCACACAATTTAAATGATAATATAGCATTTCAGATTAGATAGAATGTATATGAAAAATAAAAAAAGATAAATTATATTCCGAAACACTAAACAATATCGAGAATTGAAACTCTGCCAGGGGTCCTGCACAAAGTGTCTATTAATTTCCCGTTTTCAAATAAAAATTCTCAGTTACAAATTTTAAATGCTTTTAGTTTATTATTTTCAGTAATGAACAATGGACAAAAAAAAAATTCAAAATTTTAGAGCTTACGTTTCAAGAAACGTAGATCCCGAATAACGACTACGAAAAATCCGTCATTCCGACGTAGAAATAAGTGAATCAAAAAAGATAATTAAATGGTCTACAAAACAAAAAAAGAATCATTGAAATCGGTTCAAAAATAGTTTTGATATTAGCAGCGGTTTTAGGGCATTATTGCTTTTTATATTAGTTGATTTCCTATAACCAGCTATATAAACAGTTATACCCTAATGTAGTTATTTGGAAATAATAAACCATTGTTTAATGATTTCCACCATTTTTTTTTAAATTTATTTTCTGACTATAGCGTGATCTACAATGTTTTCATATCCTCCCATATTATAATATCTTCTTATGAATATTCACATTTGCAAGAATTTAAACTTTATGTAATAATAGCTAAGCTCCAGGATAGAGAATGGGACGAATCCAAGCAAGTCAGGTTTTCTTTAAGTTTCTATAAATATATTTAGTGAAACTTTTGCAAACACGCCTCTAAAACTCACATGCTACACTCTAAGGACCGCGAGGTTTGTTTTAACATGTATTAATTAATTATTAGTTTTTTTTATTTTTTGAATAATGTTTCATATCGTTTTCATATCCTATTGTGATGAAGATTATGCGAGTGAATTGCGAGAAATATGAGGTAATCTATTTCTCAACTATTGTTTAGTTTCAAGAGGGACAAACGAGCCGAAATTACTTACCCAAAGAACAAACAATGGCACAAAGGAGTTGTGAAGGTGAACAAAGACCACAAAAGGAACACACACAGAGTCGATTACGTAGCTACAATGGATCGGATACAGCAGTTGCTCTCGACAAATCACACAATGACCCAGGTTCCGATCGGATTGTAGGTGTCAGATAGGGCGAACTGCTTTCTCCTAAATGACCTGAAAATGAGAAATATATCTTCCAGAATTGATCCATCATACTAAATTTGATTATCCTTTTTTAAAAGGCCTGGCATTTTTTTTCCTTTCAGATATCACTTTGAATATCATTAGACCCTTCTTAGATATCCTGTGATTACATGCATGACCTTAGGTAGTTACTAAATGAGCAGATATATTAACCTATGAATACAAATTCGGAAGAGGAACTACTAATTTAATTATGTAGTGAGAATCTTTTGACTGCTAGAATTTTTCTTAGTAGATTCTTGCAGATCATCAATTTTGATTTCGAACAGACAAAGGAAAAACAGATCAGATCTTCCAAATCCACTTCCTCTTGGCCTCTTCCACCAGCTTCATCCAGTTATCTGTGTTCTGCGCAGCCATCATCTAACTCCTGTCACTCTGGTCATCCATTGAATCGCTTGCCACAACGTTTGACTATCTTAGTTTTGGTATCCTTCTGCCTGGTGCCGTGTAGAGGTTCTGTCATCTTAAGAGATCATGCTTCATTGCCCAACCTTTCCACATGGCCAGCGAATCTCTTTCCTAGCTTCATTCTCAGAACAACATCTTGATAAGTTAATATTTAGTAAATTTCGGGGTTTTTCCGCCTTCTCCAACTTCCATCGATCTGTACTCCTGCAATTTTTTCTTTCTAAGATTAGGAGGTCTTGTAAATTCTTTTAAGTTGCATTCATTATACTGATGGATACAGCAGGACTGGGCTGATTAGAGTTTGGTAGAGGTGTAGCTTTTTCTGTGGGGATAGATGGTGAGAGGTGGATCCCTTGTGAAGGGCAAAGTAACTTCGTCTTAAGACAAGTCCTCGAAAAGTATTTTCAAGTGAATATGTAAGTTCACAAACTCTTTTTCCACTTCATGCTATCCACTACCTCTCCAAATGACTAATATCCATCTCTTATGCCACGTCAATGTCCAATCCCTCCCCGTACATTTCAATGAATTCCTTCACTACTCCAATGGCCTATTGAAACAGTCACACGTCTCTCACTGGTATTTTGGACAAAGGAGGGTCTATCCCGAATCCCGCAGAAAATACCTACCAATTCTAATCCTTGCGAACAAGAAAACCTTCCTATGTCTTTGACCTCCTTACTCTGTGATCTTCCGCGATACAAGATATAATATAATAAAAGATCCCAACCAACCAATCTATACCTACCCTCCCATAGAACAGCATCCTTTGAAAGGTCCTTTATCATCCGAAATACCATACTTTACCCATCTCCCTCCGTATAGCCATCCCTAATCATTTTCAAACACCAATTATTCAACTACCTCATATGTGATAAATCCTGACTTTGATAATACATAACTAAACTCATTCGATGTTGTTATCTGTTTTTATTTGTATCTTCTATTTATATTAACTTTAAATACTTTACTATCTGACTAAATAATTATTTATGAAATGAAGAACAAATATGTGTTCCTCTGTTCACTGTATATTATTTTTAGGGGACGAAATGTCGCAGAATAAATTTGTTTTTCATTCATTCATGTCACCCTTTGATTGGATAAATAGAAATTAGTTATTCAATGCCATTAACATACGTCTAAAATAATTAATTTGATTAAAATTACAATGTCCGGAATCCTTGCCAGTGTTCTAGTTGAATTCTGCCTGAGCTGTGAAATGTAGTTTCTTATAGTGTAGACAAGACTAGATTTCCTCTCAGAAATCCTTGTTTATTAATTTAACGTCACTTTATGCTAATATGGCTGATCGGACGATGCTACAGTGGAAACCCTAAGTTTTGCCTATCCAGGTTTTATTAGGATACAGACTTTAACAAGTACCTGACATCGCACAGGCTCGGGACCAACTTTAAGTCCCTTCCAAAGTAGTTTTTTACTCCTATTTAAAATTTCTAGGACCACCTGCAGGTTTGAACCCGCAACCTTTGGCATACAAAGCTGTTATGTTAGCCACTATGCTATAGGTGACCACAGAAATACTTATAAAACTTGGTTCTGCATAAAGCTGTCGAAGACATTGATTCAAATGCTACTTGAGCATACGGTTCATACTATATTTACTTTTATCCGGTTACGCGCATGGTATTATGTGTTTTTCAAGAAGTGATCAAGTGTTGTAATATGTGGTAGGAAGTTCTCATTCCTGGAGAAGTACTCATAAAAATTCATTTATATATATATATATATATATATATATATATATATATATATATATATATATTCAGCACCCCAATAATGGCTTTAATTATTATTATGATTAATTAATTTTTATTATTTCAACAAAAAAAAATCCCTGTATTATTTATACCAAAATTATATTATGAAGTGAGAATAGTTTACTATGTGAGTAAAGTGAGAGAAGTTAGTTCAGGGTTCAGTTAAAAGAACACACAATTAAGATATAAACTTAATAAACTGGTTCCGACGTTTCGGCCTAAATTATAGGCCTTCTAGGCCATTGCTTCATTGTTGTGACGCTCTCCTTCAAACAACCTGTAGAAGGTCTATAATTTAGGCCGAAACGTCGGCACTGATTTATTAATTTCATATCTTAATTGTGTGTTATTTTTACTGCACCCTGAACTAACTTCTCCCAAAATTATATTGTTTGTCACTCCATTTATTAGCCTCCCTTATACATGAAATATGAACTGTTATCAGTAATATTTTGAAATAGCGATATTTTACGTCGGCAAACAGTACGATTGTCGTGGATTGCTTGTATCAATAAAATAAATAAATTATTTGAAGTAGAAAAATAAGTTTTAAAATGCTTGCACTCTGTATTTGTTTATAAGATTATTTTATAATTTATATAATCTTAAACCTGAGATTTAGTAAAATACGTTAAAATAAAAATGAAATATTAGAATTGCTAATACATATTTTACTGGTAGGATAAACCCAAAGGAAGGACTTGGGCCTTACGGGAAGTTTTCTCGTACGGGGGAGCTGTTATAACTTACCCCATCACTGTTTGGGACTCTGCCTGAATATGAAGCTTTATTCCTTTAGAGCTGACTCGTATTCTGTCGGCTCTGTAATAAAATTTTCTCTCAGCAATCTCCTTCGCTCCTCCTTGCTATTGAATAGCAAATAATGATAAATTTATAAATGTGTACAAAGTTGATATTGCTACCTTTAAAGAATTTTAAATAAACAAAACATATACTTAAGCAACAAAAGAAAATAAATAAAAATTGAATAAAGAACATAGAGGCTAAATAGTTCAACTTAACAAAGGCGCGGCAGATTGATATTCTAAGAGATAGATGAATATTTGATGTTTAAAGACAGTTAAGGATTGAAATGTACGAATGGACTTTGGTCAGGAATTCCAGAATAAGGGTGCACGAATGACAATTTATGCCATTTCTCTATAAATAATTTTCCTAAATTTATTAATATGGAATATAAAGTTTACATAAGTTACTAAAAAAAAATAGTTTATCACTCCTTTATCCCTTGGGTACTGTAAAATGCCGAATCGTACACCATTAAACACACAGAGGTCCAACATTGATAGACCTGGACTTCCGAAGAAGGGGAGCTGTTATAACTTACCCCATCACTGTTTGGGACTCTGCCTGAATATGAAGCTTTATTTCTTTAGAGCTGACTCGTATTCTGTCGGCTCTGTGATAAAATCTTCTCTCAGCAATCTCCTTCGCTTCCTGCCACAAGCACATCGGCTATAAAACTTACATTTCAAGTCGTAAAACTAATGCCTTTTTCAACTTATACCTGGTTTGGTGATGTGAAGATGCTAAAATAACTGCTCGCATTTTTATATTTCGTGACACCCATATCGTTTTTGAAAATGTTTTTTTTTAGTGTTATGAAATCTCCAGAAATAACTATCTCCCTATGGCAGTTTAAGTTCATTATTATTATTTTATACGTTTTTCATTAAATATTTTTTACCTCGCCTTTTAATTTAGTGTGCAGGTAAATTACCGGATAATAAATTTATTAATGCTCTGAATTAAAAATAAAAGCACTAAATGGGGAGACTAGCCACTGGGATGTACGTACCCCGAACCGAGATCGTTATCATGAAAGAAGAGCAACTTGTAGGATTGTCGTTGTTGGAAGGCGGTTTAGGTAGGTAGGAGTCCCAAACTACCCCTAGCCTCGAAGCATCAGGTTTTGTTGAAACTTCCACCTTAAAAAAATAACCGACATTATTTTTTAATTAATTGTGTTTAGTTTTGCAGCTTCTATTTTATTAGAAAAATATATTATTGAGATAAAATCCTTAACTTCTCCACGATATGAATGAATGAAAAATAAATTTTATTCTGGAACAGCAAGTCTCCTAAGAATAATATAAAAGAACATTTTTGAAATTACTATTCTGGCTATACAAAGTTTGTAATATTATATACAACATTTAAATATATAGAATAGAATAGAATAGAATAGAAAATAATTTTTATTCTGGGACTGGGTCCCCTAAGAATAACAGAATTGTACAATTTAAATATACAACATGTCTGGCCAACAGACAGATGGAACATAATTAATTACTTATTACACAGATGGGTTAATTCGAGTGTTATATCACACACGAATATCCACACACATATATATAAAAAATATTAAAAAAAAAAAAAAAAAAATATATATATATATATATATATATATATATATATATATATATATATATATATATACATATATGATAAAATAAAATAAAAACAGTTCTTGAAAAATATTGGGTTGATCAAAATTAAAAATAAATTAAAATATAACAGCGTTTAAATAAAGAACATATATTACTTTTCTTTCAAAGTGTGATATTAGGAACGTAAGAATCACTGTATTTAAGCGTCTTTTTGGGATAATAAAAGATATTGGAAAAGTTGGAATTTGAATGAGGAGAGAGAGGCAGCATGGCGAATATGAGTAGGTAGAGAATTCCAGAAAATAGAGGAGCGGACCAGGAAGGAACGATCAAAAGTTTTAGTTCTATGGGTAGGAAAGTAAAGGTCGGAATGGCGCGATCTTGTTTCAAGAGTGTGGACTGAAGATTTAAACTGTAGGAGACTATGAATGTATGGAGGGTGTTGGGATCTAATGATTTGGTAAAGGTATGATCCTAGGAAATATTGTCTGCGGATTCGGGGAAGGAGCCACATTAACTCGCCGTAAAAATGGGTTACATGAGACCTCTTCGGAGTGCAGAGGACAAATCTTAAAAATATGTTCATGATGCGTTTTAGCCTGTCCTCAAGCATCGTCGGGAGGCCACCATATACTAAGCAGCAATAGTCAAAGTGGGGGAAAATAAGTGCGGATACAAGGAGATTACGGATGGAAGGTGGAAGAAGATGGCGGGAGCGATTGAAGTATTTCAGGGTACTTATTGTTCTTCGGGAAATTTGGGCGATATGGGGTTTCCAGGAAAGGGTTTGGTCAATGGTCAATGCCCAGGTTTTTGACAGAGGAAGTGAAGGTGATTGGATGATCATTTAAGGTGAGACTCGGAAACGTGGTATAGGATCTGAGAAGAGAATTGGAACCAATTAGGATGGCCTGAGTTTTCATAGGATTTAGCATTAGTTTATTTAAGGTTGCCCAGGCACAGATTTCATCCAGGTCTTCCTGAATATTAGCAAATGCTACTAGTTATGTCTGTCCACTGAGTCAGATTGCGGAGTGCCCTGTACGCTTGATAGTCATCTATTGATATATATTGTCATATATTGAATAGCAAATAATGATAAATTTATAAATATGTACAAAGGTTATATTGCTACCTTAAAGAATTTTAAATAAAAAAAAAACATATACTTGAGCAACAAAAAAATAAAATAAAAATTGAACAAAGAACATAGAGGCTAAATAGTTCAACCTAACAAAGGCACGGCAGATTGATATTCTAAAAGATAGATGAATATTTGATGTTTAAAGACAGTTAAGGATTGAAATGTACGAATGGACTTTGGTTAGGAATTCCAGAATAATGGTGCACGAATGACAATTTATGCCATTTTACTATAAATAATTTTCCTAAATTTATGAATATGGAATATAAAGTTTACATAAGTTACTAAAAAAAAATAGTTTATCACTCCTTTATCCCTTGGGTACTGTAAAATGCCGAATCATACACCATTAAACACACAGAGGTCCAACATTGATGGACCTGGACTTCCGAAGAAGAGATTGCGATATTTTTGGGCTCCATCACATAGCTAATAACACCATCGCGAGCACACTAGTATAGTATGTAAGCATGATAATCTCTCTCAAAATTTGAGGTCTTATATTTCAAAATATGTAAGCCCAAATAATGAATTAAAAAAAAAAAAAAATCTGAAATCGGAATAGAAATAACAGATAAATTGACAGTGTCACTGGTTCGTCTTTACACAATGGGCCATACAGCGGCCACTACAGGCCACCTCAACTGAGTACAGGGAGGGATGGCGCATAATGGCGGGATATTGGCATCGTGGCCTGCAATCGCCAAGTTGTCGGGTTTTTTCGACACACTTTAAACGTAGCGTGGCGTTCACACATTGGGCAATTGTTCAGTTCATGAGCAACCCTTTCTAGTCAGTATCCACCGCTGACGGGAAATTGTGTTTTTAATTGTTCAAATAGTGGTGCAACGAAGGGATTTTCAGGTTTATAGAATTATTTCAATCTGGGCCCTCGATTTGTGACCCAAAAAGTCTATACTCAAAGATAAAACAACCTCAGTCGTAATTAATTTGACGTCCATCTTGAGTGCCTCAGCAGGCAGCAATGAACACCACAGAACATATAATATCATAGAAGCGCTATACTGGCTCAAGTAGAAGACCAAATGGTACCAACTCGCCAGTCCTATCCCCACTCCTGTGACCCTCTCGTCCCATAGCCTTTGGATCAATCCATTCGAAATCGTCCATTCTTTGCCGCTCAACATTTTTGATTTTCATAATTTTTTCACCAGTTATTATCTATCTCTGGCTGAATATGAAACCGTAGATAAAATACTTTTCTGGCTGATACTTTTAGTATTGTAGTTGTTTTAAATCAGCTTCGCGGCTGAAGAGAAGTGTTGGGAAATTCAAAATTTAGGACTCCCAGTGTAACATCATCAGATTAGCCAGAGAGGTATATATTGACTTTATATGAATAAACAAACCTCATATCAGGGGTGATGGCCTCCGTAGTGCATGACCCATTGTGTACTGGAACCTTTAAGCCGATATATTAATTTATTGCTGTACATATAGGTTAATGGCCAACACTGCTATAAAAAAACAAAAAAAAAAAACGGAATACCATAATATGTTTATTCGAAATTATTTATTAACTATTGTGTAATCATTCGCTGCGTTTTTAAATTATATGATCATTATTAGTTACAATCCTTGCTTCCTCTTCAATTCCTGATGATCTACTGAGGCGTCTGAAAAGAAGATGGCCTCGAGACCTTCTTGTTTAGACTCACTACTAAAGAGTGCTGCCAATAGGCAGGATTAATAATCATTAATCAGTATATTTACTTGTTGTATTATAATATACAGTTGTGAATTTCAATAAAAATATATATTAAAAAAAAAACTTAGGGTATCCTAATACTTGTATTTCCGGTAAAAACTAGCCTTCGAAAATTTTCACGATTGCAATACTTTCCCTTGCTATACATTTCATTTATAGGTAAGTCAAATTAAAAGCTATTTTGAAAGAGGCATTCTTCTAAAATTTCGCTGCATTTCTTAATTGGAATGGCTCACTCTCTTGCATGATAACGTCCAAATTCAGGTTTCTCGACAGACTGCCAAGGAACTAAACAAGACGAAGACAGCGAAGAACAGGAGGGATAACTATGGTGCACTGGCTAGGATAACATCCTTCTATCACCAAGATCGTGGGTTCAAATCCGTTAGGTTGCCTTTGAATTTGTTGAAGTAGAATTCATTTAAAGGCATGTTTTCCTTTGGAGGGGACGTAAGACGGTTGTACTCGTTAAAGATCTCTATCCTAATTAAACCTGGATAGGCTAAATTTATTACTCCAAAATTTAGTATGTAATGACGTTGAGTGAATAATCAAAAAATTATGAAATGATTCTCTGGCTTCATTTCTTCTCAAAACCATGAATTTTTTAGTCCATGATTGAAAAGGTTATAGCACATTAGAAAAAAATGTATAGTGATTGAATGCGAGTACTTTACTTTATTTTTATTTATTTTTAAAGAATTTATAAATTGAGGTGAAAGGTAATTAGACTACAAAATAAAAAATTGTATGAAATATGGATAGAAATAATTTATTTGTATAATTGTTTATTTATTTATTATATAATAACTTTGATAGAATAAATCTGATTATAAACTTGTTTATAAGATCAATCTCCTTTAGGCCTTTAGTGACCCACTTACACGGCGGATTGAAGAGGCCCCTCCTACCTTCCATACTGAGACAATATTTCCTCGGAACATACCTTTATCAAATCGTCAACTCCCAACACCCTTCATACATTTACAGTATCCTACTATTCAATTCCTCAGTCCACTCACTTAAATCCAGATCACGTCATTCTGACCTTTACATTACTACTCACAGAACTAATACTTATGATCATTTCTTTTAAATCTGCTCTGCAGCCCTCTGGAATTCCAACCTATTCATATTCGCCATGCTTCTTCCCTTATTTCATTCAAATCTCATCTTTATTAACACCTTATGGTATCCCAAGCAAACGCTCTCCAAATAGAATTTGCAACTCAATTATCCTACCTTTAACGTAAGACATAATTATTTATTTTATCCAAATCCTTACGTTTTGGAATAAATAATTAATTTTAAATTTCTTCTAGTCTAGTAATTTGTAGATTTTTTTTTTCTTTATATTTTTGTTTGTTTGTTTGTTTATATTCCAACCTTTTGTTCATACACACACATGCATATATATATATATATATATATATATATACATACTTTATATGTTATATAAAAGTTTCTATTTACTGTACAACATTGTTATTCTTGAAGGACATAGTCCCAGAATATATTTTTTATTATTATTTTTAACAGGCATTTGCCAAATATCACTATGGTGACAGTGTATTTCCATTAAGATGACCATTAAAAAAACATTATTTTTTATGTATTGTAGATAAAATTAAAGACGTATCGATATTATAACCTTATTGACTCAACTTAAGTCAGACCATATTCCTTGGATGAGAAACCCAAGCAGTAGAAGGTCCGGTGAACCAAACGGATGTTTGGTGAAAAGAGGTGGTAGCGATAGGGCGACAGCTAGCCTGGTATCGCTATCTCTGAGCCAAAAGGGAAACCAGCATAACAACGCTAGGGACCCGATAGTGCTCCGTCCAGATAACACATCACAAACTTGGACAATGGACGGAATAACAAAAATTTTACACGCCTTATTTTGCAATAATAGAGCTATAAGTTTCTATTATTTATATTATTATTTTGGTTTACAACTTCTTATGCATTATTTAGAAAATCTAGACTTAGACTTGAAAAGTTTACTTTTAAATAAAGTGATATAACAATATACAATAACATAGCCATATTAAATTTTTAGATGTAATAATCAGTAATAAGTTTAAGCTCTATTCGTCCTTCTACAACTTCGAACATAAGATAATATATTTTCTCAATTTTTTAGCTTTCCAACCTAATATTATACATCTATATTACTGTTGTTGTGTTGGAAAAAGAAAGAAAGGGTATAGTCGGGTGAGTATATTAAATCTGCCCCCGTGGCTTTTTTTACTCAAACTTGGAGGATCAGTTTGGTGTTAAATAATAATAATTCACCTTAAGTTTCAGCTTTTTAATTCAAACGGTTTTAGAGATTTTTTTAAAAAACAATTTTTTCGATTTTGTTATTTTTTAATAGTAAAATTTGGAATTTATTAATGATTATTTTTTCTCTAATTTTTAGGAGTCAAAGAAATGGAAAAATGATATGATCATGATTCTTAAACAAAAAGCAGATTTTTAGCGAAAGAAATAAAATCAAAATATATACTTTTTTAACCTTTTCGAAAGGTGCCAGTCATTAATTTTTTTTTTAAATGTCTTTTATATTCCTCTATACGCAGGAATTGTTTCGAATTTTTTGAAGTGGTGGAACAATTTGAAAAAATTACTAACTCATTTTTTTTTTCTGAAATCTTGCTTTTAACTTATATTTCTTTTTGTCATTGAAAAATGTGTGAGCAAATATTTCTCGCCCAAAATAACCTTTACCTAAAAATATGTTTTGAATAAAATACAAATTGGATAAAATGCCATTTATATTGGGTTGTAAAATAAGTTCGTTGCATTTTTCAATATTTCAATTTAATCCTCTCTGTGTTCATAAAATCATGTTTACTTGTTCGATAATGTTTGCATATTCTGAAAAAGCATTAGTTAAGGTGCTTTTATGCATCAGTTTAAACATAAATTCCTTATCTTTAAATGTTATTTTGCTTACTCAAAATGGAACAGAAGAAAATTCATTTTCGTCATTTAATGATTATTTATTTCGGAAAAGGAAAATCCACTGCATAGTCGCTTAAAAAAAATCTGCTGCATTTATACCGACGATGCCTTAGTTGGAAGCACCAACTAGCAAGAGGTTTGCTCGGTTCCGAACCTAACATTTTTTTTTTTAATAAATCTCCATTGCCAACTATTCGTTCTGCATTATCAAAAGCGTAAAAATCAGTTTACGGTATTGAAGCTTTGTCCGAAAAAAAAGAGAAACAAACTTAAAAACAAGAAAGAAATTTGCCTTTCATTATGTTGTGTATATATTGAGATATTTAAAATAATTGAAATTCTTATGACATTTTTTAAAAAAATCACCAAGTCGTCATATGAAACTCAAAGTTTTCTTAAACTTATCTACTGACGCTTGTAAACAATCTTAAATTCAGGAAATATAGATATATAAAACAATAATTAATTACAGAGACATTTCTCTGAAATTATTGACAAAAACCTGTATATTTTATGATATAAAAATTGGCCAATCATACCATTGAAAGTAAATTTACTAAGGAACCAAGCAACGTTTAAATGACTGATACATATTATATTGAACGAATATTGTGGACTTTTGTCTCGAAAAAGTGCGTTTGGAACAACTTTGCACCAGTAAAAAAACATTACGAACTTGTTTTAAAACCCGTTCCCATTAAAACGAACTTATCATTATTTCCACGATAAGGAGCTTCTACAAAAATATTTCTTAATCCTCAGAAATCAGATTTCTTAAAAATTACTCAAGACCTTCAGTTTCCATTGATGAACAAAAAGTCACCATAATCCCCCGTAGATTTCTATAAAGCCTTCGATTGTGTTGATCTTAAGACTATTTTCATCAACCCTCAGCTTAACCTTTAGCTCTAAAAAAAAAGTTTAATATCTTTCTTTATTAATCGCATTCATAAAAATCAATCCATTGATCGCTAATAATAAGACTATATGACAATTGCGAGCTTCAGTACCTATCCACTAATACTTTGAGATGTAAGGAGGTGGGACTGAGGAGAAAGCTACTGCATTCATTGCCTATTGATCTCTAGGCGAGGTGAAGACTAGCCTAGTCGCTCCTCTCCTAGCTCAATTATAGCGCCCGCCACCTATTGTTTAACCTTTAGTTTATCTAACTTAGCTATGTAAATTTTTAAATTCTTTAATTAACAATAATGGATTTTTTCTTATCTAATCTATTATTACAGAATTCAGACTTAAAACACTGCAAATAAATAAAATCTGTAGATCACAACACTCGACATTCTCTTACCTCCGTTCTTAAAATCATTTTGAGAATTTTTAAATAATATTCGAGATGAAAAAAGGTAAAAAAAACTACTTTGAGTTCTCATAGAAACATGTGCAATTAATAATTTATTATATTATTATTATCTACTACAATCACTTATTTTTCTATAAAATATTTAGCTTTCCTCTTCGGTATATTAGACATCTTTATCGATATTTTTAGCTTTCTTCTTCTTCTTCTTTATCTTCCTCCTATGTGCCTTTACTAGCGTGGAGGGGCCTCGATCCAACGTTCCCAAGCTTCACGATTTCTGCAGAGTTGTTTAAGTTCCTGCAATCTTTTCCCTCCGATCTTCTGGATATATCCGTCATACAAAATTCTAGGCCTTCCGCGCGGCCTTTTTCCAGTGGGTCGAGCTTCCAACACTTTTCTGGGTTCGCGGTCCTCATTCATTCGACAAACATGGCCGAACCATTTTAGCTGTCGCTTCTCGAGGATGGTTTTCAGCGCAGGAATTTTCAGCTCCGCTCTAATTCCTTCATTTCTTACGCGGTCTCTTCTCGTTTTTCCTGCGACCCTACGTAAATACCTCATTTCAGCTGCAGTAATTCGGCTTATTTGTTTGTCCAGCATTACCCAGCTCTCGCTTCCGTAGGTAAGAGTGGGGAGGTATATAGATTTGTAAATGTGGAGCTTCGTCTCTAGCCCCACATCTCGATGGCCAACAATACTATTGCATATACTGTAATAGATTTGATTTGCTTTAGCAATCCTGTTAGCAATTGCGTAATCTATTTTTCCCTGCCTATTTATATTGCAGCCTAAGTAGAGAAAGTTATCAACTACTTCGAGAGCCTCGCCATTACAAATCACCTCCACAGTCTCTTCCTCATCTCGGGACAGGACCAGTATTTTGCTCTTGGAGACATTTATGGTCATTCCCTTTCGCTGAAGTTCTTCCTGCCATTCTATTAGAGCTTGCTGTAATTTGTCTTTCGTATCGCAAATAAGGACGATATCATCAGCGTATAACAGTGACTGGCTCAGTATCGTCCTCATGTTCCACTTACCAAGCACTGTTCGGGCAGTTCGCCTTTTACAAATTTTATGGATCTCATCCATAAACACCGTAAACAGAAGCGGGCTCAGACTGTCTCCCTGCTTTACTCCTCTATCAATGGGAAAAGGTGCAGATTCTGTTCCATTAATCCGTACCACTCCTTTAGAATCAGTGTATACAGATTCTATGTCGGAAACAAGATCTATTGGTACATTTTTCGCTGCAAGGGCGTTCCATATTTCTTGACGTGGGACTGAGTCGAAAGCAGCCTTTAGGTCCAGGAATGCGAAATATGTGCTTCTATCTCTGTCCCATGATTTTTCTAATATATTTCTTATGACAAAGATATTATCCTGGGTCTGCCTGCCAGGGCGAAAACCTGCTTGCTCCTCTTCCAGTTGTTCCTCCACAATTCGTCGTAGCCTTTTCTCCAGAATGTGCGTGTACATTTTGTATGCCACGGACAGGAGGCTAATTGGTCTATAATTAGCACATTCCGTTTGACTCCCTTTTTTGTGAATAGGAATAATCACACTGTACTCCCAATCTTTCGGGATTCTTTTGGTATCCCATACCGTCTGAAATAGCCCTTGCAATGCTTCAATGAGCTCTTGTCCTCCATATTTCAGGAACTCGGGGGCGATGTTGTCTCTGCCTGCAGCCTTCCCTGTCTTTAACTGTTCAAGAGCCAGCTCTACTTCTTCTTCGTTAATGGGTTCATCACTGACTTCGTAGATCGTTATGATGATTAAAAAATAAAAACCTGTACCACTACAACCCATTAGTACTGTTTCTTGGCCAACGGCCGTGCAAGCAGGTGACTAGGTCACACAGCGGCCAGATTTTTTCCCCAATTTTAGGTACCCACTTTAAAGAGGCTGGGTCTGCTCAATTTTATAAGATGTAAAATATCAGTATGTTACTAAACAACTTTATTTTTCCAGTTCGAACCCATGAAATTTTTCTGCGATTGCTAGCCACTGCTCACGGATATTCGGACTTCGCCAGTAAAACATTTATTCGTCACAAATAACAATTTTTCGGTAAAATCTCATATCAGAAGTATTTTTCAATATATTGTTGCTGAGGAGTACAACCGTGAGGGCTCAGTCTACTGCTCTTTTTCACCTCCCCCATTGAGAAAAGATGGGGACTAATAGTATCTTTTGACACACTCTAGGAAGTTCGTGAGTACTGTTAGATTTGACTCAATAGCTTCCTGCAGAACGTTATCAATATTCATTAATTATCGACCGGAATCCTTCTCTCTTTCCAATGTCGTATCTCAACTGCTAAAATTTGCAAACCAACACCGCGCAGTGAGCTAGTAGCTACACCCCCCCCCTCCTTCATATTCAATAATTTCACGATTTTCTTCAGCGGGTATGAAATTCTTTTCTAGTAATGCCTTAAATTACAAGAATTTTGTAGAAACACTTTCATGTTTCTTCTTTGAAATATGTAATAAATCTGAGGCTTTTTATGAAGAAGTCGAATAGGCTTAATCAAACTTGGATAATGTTCAAAAGAGATTATTAAGTAATAAATAAGATTGAATATTTAAATCTAACCTACACAGATCGCGTCATAAAGTGGATTATAGGATATTCAATAAGAATAAAACTTAAAGCTTTTTCTTTGCTATTATTTATTTTTTTTATTGTTATTTATAAATGCAAGAAAAATTGTGGTTATATAGCTAAATATTTTGTCACTATAAGCCTATTATGCTTATTTTTTTATGGATATTTTAATGTATATAATTGTATTTCGTAAAATAATTTACTAAGTTATTAATGGAGAAATATCTAATTATTTGTACTGTTCTAGGCCTGCTCTATTTGTATAGGGAATACCCTAAAAAACAAATAAATAAATTTTTATTATAGATTAAACATTTACAGTCATTTGAAATATTTACTTTGATTTAAAAAAAAAATTGTAGCCATTTTTTATATACTCAATATTAATTTGGTGAAAATTCTGTAATATGGGCTGTATTGTAACAATTATTGTATCGATTCTTAAGGCGCTTATATTATATAATTATTTATTTTGGTATACCTACTACAGCTGAACAACAACAACAGAACAACAATTTACTAACCTTTTTCTACCAGATTTAGGAGGTTGAGATTTATTCCACGAGTCGTGAAAGGCGTAAACATCAACCCTTGTCGGCCGTATTTGACCTGAGCGTTGAAGGTACCTCGACACCCCAGGCTACCAGGGTCTCTACTTGAATATTTAATACCGAGCAGGGGGGAAAGTACAGAGTCCTAATTATTTAGACTGTGTTTTGGGCAAGAGAGGAGAAGATTCAGCTGATGTAAAATGTTTCGAGTTGAAAAGTTTCATTTAAATAGATTGAAGGAGAATATAGTAAAAAAATGGTTAAATGATTATAAATTTTATAATTTTACTTGTAATTTTATATTTTACTACTTTATAATTTCCGTACGTCATCCACGGCTTTTTTTACAAAACTTCTGTACAAAAACACCAGGGCATCCAACTATGCTCCTAACACCTGGACGTTGATATCAGCCTATTAGTTTTAAAATGTTGACTGATTAAAAATGATTTAATTCAATAACTCAGTATCTTATGTTTAAAGATAGAGAACAATTTTTATAGAGCTTCATTATCAAAAAACCTTGATTATTAAAAAAAAAAAATTAAAATTTTGCCCTTAAACACGACTATAACTCAGTTATTTTCAAACATAGAGAAAGATATGGAGTTTTTGAATCGGTAAACGGCCATAAACAAAGAAAAAACGAAAATAATATATCTATTTGGTCAAGTAACAAATTATAAGAGATACAATTCTCCCAAAATTAGATTATTATAGAAGATAGAGGAAAAAGGAAAAGTTTTTAGAGATCAAGACACCGCGATGAATAAAGAAAAATATCTATACGGTCAAACCAATACGTTTTGGTTTGACCGTTATAGATATTTAATTGCCTCATAACTCGGCTATTATTGAAGATGCAATAAAAATTAAAAGTTTTCAGGATGCAGGAAGTTTATTTAAATGAAATAGTAAAGAAGTCAAGTGTAAATGGTATATGTTTATCATTTTCAATTGTAAACCTTTATAATCGATCCCAAAAAAAAAAAAAAAAAAGGTCCCTCCTCCCTCAATGTTTCAAGACCCAAAATAACAAATAAAAAAATTCGTCTGACCGCCGTCCGAATTTATACCAAAAAAGGTTGTTAGTCCTATTCCAGGTTTGAATTACCTACAAAATAAAAATAAAAAAACATTAAAATCTGTTTAGAACCAGCAGGGACATAGTGTTTTTAAATTATCAATGGTGATATGCCATTTCCCTTTGCATAATAAATCGCTTTTTATATTAGTTAATTGACTGTAAAAAGCTATATAAACTATTAAACACTAATATAGTTATTTGGAAATAATAAACCATTGTGTAATAATTTTTAGCTCTTTTTTATTTTTTTGTTTAAATTTCTTTATTTCCAGATCGGCTGCGTGAGCCATACATGGTTTTTTAACATAAAAAGAATAGTTATTACAACTGGTAACAATAGAAAAAGTTGGGGTATAGTCTCATACACAAGACACCCGTAACGATAATACATTTATAATTATTCATGAATATGGAATAATGAATTAAATTAATAACAGAATGAATGAATAATATACAAATTAAAGAAAAAAAAAAAGAAAAGTAATGAATATACAAAATAATATGAAGTTCGCTGCAAGAATATAAATTATAAAAGTAAAATTGATTTGTCTTTAAAATAATAAATAATAATAATAATAATATAATATATAAAGAAATAAAAAAATAATAAATAAATAAAAAAATAATAATAAAAAAATATATATAAAAATAAAATAAAATAAAAATAAATCAACAAGATTAAGTAATATGAGGCTTATAAAACGAAATAATAATATTTACAAAATGTCTAGTAGAAGCCTGGGTTTGAGCCTGCGAGATGAAGTTGGAACTCCTATGTTGTATGCCACTGCACCTCTAACTGCTGGTAGCTGGGAGTGGTATTTTCTGAAACGGTTTTTGATAAAATCTTCGATGTATTATATATGTAGCTCGCGGTGTAGTGGACTATTTCTGATGAACCATGGGGCATCTACGGCTATTCTTAATATTTTGTTTTGGAATAGTTGTATTTTTTTTCTTTTCGTTGAGGAAGCAGCTCCCTACACTTCACAACCATACATAAGTAGTGGCCTTAATATAGTTTTATAAAGAAGAATTGTTGCTCTTTTTTATTACGAAAAAATATTACGTCAAATATTAACCTGCCAAAATTAGAAAAATTATTAATCCTATGTGATACATTTCGTGTGAACACATAATAATAATATTATTCCATACGCTCTATATCGAAAGTAAAGTTAGCTTTGTAGGATTCCCAAGTCTATTGAAACATTTTACAATTCAATTCTATCCTTTTCCATTTCAACTTTAACTTTTCCCATTTCAATTGTAACTTTTCCCATTTCAGTTGCATCCCAACTACACTTGAGTTAATTAATTTATTATTAGTTTTTTTTTTTCAAAAATTATAATTTTTTAAATATTAATTTCGCAATGAATTTGAGAACGATTTCGGGATATTCTTACGATATTACCAGTGGTGATATAACATTGCTTTTCATATTAGTTAATTGCCTATTAACAAATATACCGTAATATAGTTATTTGGAAATAATGAACAGTTGTGTAATAATTTGCTGCGTTTTTATTTTTATATAATTTGAATAACATAATTTTAAAATGATGTATGTGACTCATAGAAATGAATTGATTCTCTTTAACTGCAATGGACATAACCGGACTTAACAGCATTTTAGATAAATAGTAACAGACAGATTAAGCCAATAAACCGTTTATAAATGCAATATATTTCATGGCAACTCCTAAACCGTATCTGTTCATATAATATATAGTTTAATATGGGTTTTGATTTATATTAAATATATCTATTCTATTTTATACTGTGATGCTTCTATAGCCGTTCAAAAACACCTAAAAGTATCTATTTATTTGTTCATGTTGCAGTTTTATATATTAAATTATATGCTTTTTCGCTTCTTAATACCCTTTATATTAAATTTTATATCACTAGTTTTATCATTTATTTTTTTATATCTGAATGGCTCGAATTTAGTTCAAATATTTAAATAATGTTTCACTTCTATAAAAAAAAATTTCTAACAGATAAAATGTACACATTAATCAATTATATTAATTTTAATGGAAACATATTAACACTATTATTCGAAAAATTATTATCGAACATTCTCTTTATTTTATGACCATAATGTGGATAATTTCATAGTCCTTAATTTATTTTTTACTAACTTTTAATATGTAAAAAACAAAGTTAAGTAATAATATGTTTGCATTATATCATTATTTCAGAAATATATATTTATTTGTTTTATTGAAATTTCTATTTGTCGAGGGAACGGGATGGTCTAGTGGATAGACCAATTAAGCTACTGTTCTTCGGGTCCTGGGTTCAAACCCCGACTGAGACAGAATTATTTCTTCTTTTATTTCTGCCATGGAGCGACCTTGGGGTATGGAGACCCTCCCAGTCTTTATAAAGGGGGTAGCAAAGCATTGAGGGGAAAAACTGGTGATTGAGCGATATTTAGCTATACTAATCACCTCCTTGCACGACCGTTGGCCGTAAAACAGTACCAATCTCTATTAGTGCTGAATCCGAGCCTCTTCATGGATTGTAGAGGTACAATATTTTTTTCTCTTTTTCTTGACATTGGTTAAAATAAGTGGAACAAAAAAAAAAAATAAAAAAAAAAAAAAAAAAAAAACATGAGTGTAAATACACACAAAAAAAAAAAACACTGTAAATTATTACACAATGGTTTATTATTTACAAATGACAATATTAGGGTATAACTTTTTATATGGCTGTTGATAGGCAATTAAGTAATATGAAAAGCACTAATTCAAAGCATCATATCATATCACTACCACTGATTTCAAAACGCAATATCTAATCTAGTTTTTAACCAAATTCAATGATTCTTTTTTCATTTGGTCAAAAATTTAATTCTATATCATAAAGACACTAAAAGCACAAATTAAAAATAAATGGTATTTATTTATTAGGAGAAACATTATTCGGATTCTATGCATCTTGAAAGTAAGCTCTCAAATTTTGAGAAGGTTTTTTTTTTTTTTCTATTACAAAGGTTGATTATTGAAAATAATAAACCAAAAATTGTTACGTGCGTGATTTCTTTTCAAAATTTTCCGAAAATTTTAATTTTTAAAAGGTATTATATTAATGTTTAGGTTATTTTACACGAAGTAAAAAAATCACTCACTTTATTAATTTATTTCAGTATTTTTGCATTAAAATCTCCAATTTGTTTTTAATATATCAATTTCCTATACAATATAAGTAGTTTTTGTTTGAGTAACTGTTTGTAATTTTATCATTTATAAGCTAGTAAGAAGTGTTGGACTTGAATACAAGAGCCCTGATAAATGTGTGTTGCTATATTTCGGCCGCTGCTTTTCTAGAGTAAAGTGGTGACTCCGAAACTGCATTAATTAATCATAGGCAGAAATAATCAGGTGACAGTCTTTTGAAAAATATCCTAATTTTGCCGACGTTTCTGCTTAAGGACTTGTATGCTTTTTAGATAGGATTGAAAGAAGGTTTAGGAAAATAACCAAGCGATTTAGAATACAAATATTTCAAACATTAAATGCATAAAAGGTATGCATTAGTACTTTTTGGAAATCAACGTCCCAATTATAGCTATATTATATCTGAGTATCAGTTGTTTGTTTATTTATTTATATAAGTCGCATTATGCAACTTGGCTAATCGGACGATGCGTAACTGGGAGTTAAAAACTTTGCCTGTCCAGGTTAAATTTAAATATGGATCTTTAACGAGTTCTTGACTTCAGGACAACAATTTTACGTCCCTTCCCAAGTACGACATAACCATAGATTTTTTTATTCCCTATAAAAAACTGTAGGGCCGTCTGTCGAGCTCCTCGAACCTTGGGCATAGAAGGATTTCGTGCTAGCTCATACACCGCAGGTGATCCCTCGGAGTATTAGTTATTTAATATTATACGCTTGGATTTCTACAAATAAACATATAATATATAGTTTAATATGGGTTTTGATTTATATTAAATATATCTATTCTATTTTATACTGTGATGCTTCTATAGCCGTTCAAAAACACCTAAAAGTGTCTATTTATTTGTTCATGTTGCCAGTTTATATATTAAATTATATGCTTTATCGCTTCTTATACCCTTTATATTAAATTTTATATCACTAGTTTTAATCATTTATTTTTTAATATCTGAATATTAATAATCAGGTGATCCTCGGAGTATTAGTTATTTAATATTATACGCTTGGATTTCTACAAATAAACACTTCCTGAAAATTTGCTGAATACGGAGGAAGAATTTGTGGAGTAATTAGGTGCAGGAGTACATACCAAACTGTTTGGGAACTGGGTACGAAGGCAGTAAACGGCATGTAGTGATTTTGCAATGCAAATGTATTCTCTTCATAAATCCAGCAGAGAGCTATCCGTTTCGAGTGGAATGTTGGTGTTTTATGTGTGTCCACAATGGGGCACGACCGGCAGCTCTTTAAAAAAAAGAACGTGTTATTTATTTAAGTATATTCATTTTCGTATCACAACTACAAATATTTTAATACATTATGGTCCAATGAATATGTATTATCTATAAAAAGAAATTACTAATCACTCACTTTTCGAGTCATAGTAGTATGAACAAAATTATTACGTTTCTGAAGCTGATATTTTTCATGGATGTTCCCTTAACCGTACAGATGTGCATTAAGGCTGGTTTTGGAAAAATTCACCCTCTAAGTGTTGAAAAAAAAATCTGAAACTATTAAATAAAAATAAGTTTTCTATTAACTAATAAACTCTACAACCACTGAAACATTAGAAGTACTCGTTTAAAAAATATAATACAATTTTTAACCACATGAAAACAAATTCCTCTTCAACTGATTGGTATTAACACATTTGTAAAATATTGAAAAAAAAAAAAGAACAACGATTGAACTTGTTTCCAGCGTTACCTGCTCATGATATACATACATAAATACGTTCATGTATTAGGGGTGGGCATAATCGAATGACGATTATCGGATCATCCGATTATTATAATCATTCGGATTAATCGGTTTCGATAAGCGAATGATGATTCGAACTGAACTGCTGAACGATAATCGAGGTATTATAAGGATCTCGGTAATCGAAGAACGACCTTTTTTTCTTTTTTTTGCTCATCACATATATCGTCTCTCACAATGCATACACTAACCATTCGTTCATTCGATTATGAAATCATTAGATTATTTAAATCGTCGGAGTCCCATCATCCGATTATGACGATCGTTCGATTATGCCCACCCCTAATATATATATATATATATAATAAATTATATATATATATAGTATTAATGATAAATAAGTAATAGCTTGCTAGATTGATGATAAAAGAGTTCCACGCTGAGATAAAGAGCCGTCAAAACGCGTCCCACGAGACTTGAGTAATTCTCACGGTGACACCAAAGGAGTTCCTTCATCCAACTCCTTTTCAGCTTTTCTTGGCAAATTCAATGTTATTAAAACAATGACTGTTTTTTTTCATTGAATCATTCGGAAGAAATGAGCTTTAATGCAAGATATTTAATATAAAAGTTTTCAGATTTCAATTGAACTCGACTACAATAATTAGAACCTAATTACGTTCTAATATTGTAGGACATGATGTCAGAAATATTCCACACGTGACAAATGTTCCGGGTTCAAAACCTAGCTGTAGCAGATTAATTATTTATTTTATTTTTTTCGGTCGTAGAGCAATCCTGTGGCACACCCAGCCTCTAGTGGTCATCCCAAACAATTGAACTTAAAAAATAAGCCTTCTTGAATTTTTTATAACCAGCTATTATATCTGTAGCCTATTATAGAACGCAAGAAATTCAAAGAAACTCAGCTTACTTTATATATTTATATATATAAATATTTATTTATAAAGTAATTCAAAAAGTAAATATATACATATGAAAAATATATAACATACTTAAGTTTATCATTAATTTTTTTATACTAGAAAAATTATATTTTTGGAGAACTCTTGTGTAGAAAGGGCTTTTATCCTATAAAATTGATGTCAATTGAGCTATATTATTATATAAGTAGACATTTACTTGACAATTAAATCACAATAATATTTAAATAATTTTATTTTGTATTTCAATTTATAATTTTTTGTTTGTTTAATTTTGTTGCAGATGCCCTAATATGGGTGGATTAGACAGGCTGGTTAAGGCGGCATGTTTTCTCTGCCTTGTAGCCTGTCTCATCTTTTCAGGAACAGCCTTGTGAGTAAATTTTATAAAAATATTTTATTGTTTAAATATATTTTTTGAGATTAGCAATTGTTATAAAATTATTAGACCTTGTAAATGTGAGGTAAATATAATAACATTTCATAATACACGTGTAGAGACACAATTCATAGACAGTATCCAATAATTATTTCAGATGATCAGAAACCCAAGGGGAAGCAAGAATTGAAACTACGAGATACGAGAAAAAGTCGATGATTTCAGATGAGTCGAATTATCAACTCATATGTCCAGTAGGCCTCATGATGGGCCTTTTGTATTTGTTAAATAAGTTCGTAAATTTTTTACTGGTGATTTAAATAAAAATTTCAAATTCTTGTAAATATTTTTAATCAATTATATATGACTCTCTTGGTCTATTATATGTTACCCTTTTTCAGGTAATTTTTTAATTCTGTCTTACCAGAACTTACCAATTTTTTTAGCAATGAACTCCTCTATGGGCGTTTTGCAGAATTAATTATTGCGTTTCCCGTTAAGAGAAACTTTAAAAATTCCGAAATAAGTGAAAATCTGTTGAGGCAAGGTCTGGTGATTACGGTTGGGTGGGGATCAACTTAGCCAAACGCCAATATTTCTGCTAGGTCTGTAAAAATATGTGATGACGGGCGTTATAGTGATGTAAAAAACATCTTAAAAAATAACTGTGTTATGGCCGTATCTATATAAAGGAGAAATTTCAACAAAAAAACAGTCTTTTCATTTTTGTCTCCCTTATAATTAATTTGGAGTAACAATTCTAAAACTCTATAAAAAAAAAAAAAAATATATCATAATAAAAACAGGAAAAAAATAGTTTTAATAGAAAAACAATAGAATCTATATACATAAACAAAAATATAAAAAATACAATAAATTAGAAAACCTATTTAAATAATAATTCAGTGTACCTTTACAGTAAATAGGATGACCCTAATCCATAAGGGGCCAAAGAATATGAGAGGTGGGATGATTGTTGTTCCCTGTGCAATATAATTTTATTTTAAAGACTTTTTGACAACATTTTTAAATTATAAAAATGGATTTTTAACTTGTCAGACAACTCAGGTAAATAAATAATATAAAAAAATTATTTTTTATGTAACATTGTTATTTGAATGTTGTTAATGTTTATAAGTTATTATATTGAATCGTTGTATTCTTGATTTTAATTATTAATTGTTGATGTATTTTAGTGAGTCCTGATGATGAGGAAGGCCCCGAAACGTTGACTCGTTAAAGTTTTTCTGTAAAAGCTTTTTTTGGAAGATATTAGAAACCTACTATTTTACTTACTTTTACTTTTATAGGCGTTCCAACTAGGGTTGCCTTTTACATCAGGGCAGAGCACCAGAGATCGCGGTCCAGCCAATCTCCATCCTTAAGACCTCGGCCTGCCATTTCTTCTTCAACTCCACCAATCCATCTACTTCTGGGTCGTCCTCGTCTCCGTCTTCCTGGCGGTTGCCAGTCCAAAACTCGATTCGGCCAACGCTCTGTAGGCATTCGCCTTACATGGCCATACCACCTTAGTCTTCGCTGTCCAATTCTGCTGTTAACAGACTGGCGAACCTCCATTCTCTCCCGAACAATATCATTCCGAAGTCTGTCCCTTCCTGTAACACGTATACATCTTCGCCAAAAGTCCATTTCCACTGCTTGAAGCTTGGAATATAGCATGGATGACATGGTCCATGTTTCGGCTTACTATTTTAAATATAAAAAAAAAAAAAAAAAAAAAAAAAAAAAAAAAAAAAAAAAAAAAAAAAAAGTTATATATACGCGCATAACTCAGTTATTTTCGAAAATAAAGGTTAATTTTTTTTTTTTTTTTTTTTTTTAATAAAAAAAAAAATTACCTTTATTTTCGAAAATAACTGAGTTATGCGCGTATATATAGGCAAGATTTCAATTTTTTTTTTATTCACTTAAATTTTTTTTCACCGCGGTGTTCTGATCCTAAAACTATATACATATTTTTCTCAATCTTCAAAAATTACTGAGTTATATGCGTATTTTAAATTTAAAGAAGGATTATTTATTTGGCTTTTTCCTCTCGGAATATTATTGAAGTTTACGTTCGGCATTCAACCTTCCCCTTAAATTCGTATTTGATTGTCATAAGCCTAGCTGAGGGAGGAGAAGGAAGAATTCTCATTTTGTATTCAGGATGAGGCTTAACCAGGATAGGACCCGCCTTCGGAAAAGATTGTCCCTCGTTTGTTAGACCTACTTTCTACCTTAGACGAGGCACGTACAATAAGCTCAAGTAGTTTTTCTATAACAGATAGTTCGTCTATTATTTCATTTTATGCTTGTATGCTATATATGGAGTACTTTTTACAGAATATAACATTTATGATTCCATAATTATAAAACGCTGAAAATTATTACACAAATGAGACGTTGATTTCCAAGAGGTACTAAAGGACATTTTTTTTCAAAGTTGATATTTTCACATATTTGTATTCTAATGGCTTAGTTTTATCTAAATATCTCATCAAATTTTATCTAAAAAACATAAAAATCCTTTAAAAACGTATTTTAAAATTGCATTTCATTCTAAAAGGTACTAAATACACATTTTATTTCATTCCAAAAGGTACTATATCCATGTTTAGTTCCAAAACGTACTATATCCTATGTAAACAGTTATAACCTTTCACTTCATTTCCTTCCAAAAGGTACTATATTTCCTACTATACGGCAGAAGCACCTAACCCCGTAATATATCACCATTAATTTATTGTTTTCTTCATTTTATGCATTTTTATTGGTTCATTTAGCACGTCTTGAATCACCGCTATTATTTTGATCACTGGTTTTAACCTATTTTTAGGCTATTTGAAACAACTTAGTTGCGTCGCTTTGGTTCTTTTAGGTTTTTTCAGAGTATTTATTCTAGCAGCAACATAAATTTGGTTTTAATTTTTTCAGAAACTCACATTTTGATATTATAAACACACACATGGTATTTGATGCATCAAATCGTTGGAATTAGCATTCCACGAACTTGCTAAATATGTGAAGAAAATCCGTGCCTGATCTAACTTATTATTCGATTTTTTTATGTAAAATAAAAGCTCAAAAGTTATTATTTGTCAGTAATTGTTTACACGTCGTTAATAATATAGTTAAATTTGCTAAATTCACACAAATAGTAAATACAAGTTCAAAACAAACTTCATAATTACATACTTTCTTATTATAGTGCCATAAATAGATAAATTGTCCTTTGAATATTTACTTTCTTTATGAAGAATAGATAATCAGTGTAATTAACCAACAAAGAAAGATATTTCTCAGAGAGAGAATAAGGAAATAAACATAACTTATTAATTAACGATATAAAGACGTTAATTATCACTAATGTTGTATCAGGAAGGTTATAGTGACTGTTACCAACTTATCTCACGTTATATTCTTCCAAAAAGTACTATATCCCTTTTAATTCTTTCCAAAAAGTACTATATTCTTATTATATTGTTTAAAATCATCGGAAAAGTGCAATAATTTGGAAAAATGAGTTGGCAACACACGTAAAAATCAACTTTAGTTTTTAATAAAAAAAGAATCACGTAAATT
This sequence comes from Piezodorus guildinii, assembly GCA_023052935.1. Classification (NCBI taxonomy): domain Eukaryota; kingdom Metazoa; phylum Arthropoda; class Insecta; order Hemiptera; family Pentatomidae; genus Piezodorus; species Piezodorus guildinii. Next base: position 123,012,811 of record CM041296.1, on the reverse strand, counting down.
GTTCCAATTATAAATAAATGACAGATTTTTGCGTTTCCTGTAAAATTTTCTAAAGTGGATATAGTACCTTTTGGAAATCAACGTCTCAATTGTAGATCATTTCCAAATATTAGGGTATGACAGTTTATTTAGCTGTTAACAGCCAATCATTTAATATGAAAAGCAATAGATTAATCGAAGGAAAATGGTCACCACTGCTAATTTCAAAACGCAAATATTTTTGTTTATTTATTTAACGTAACTTTATGCTAATGTGGCTGTTCGGACGATGCTACGGTGGGAGTCCTAAATTTTGCCTATCCAGGTTTAATTAGGAGTACCTGAAATCGCCCAGTCTCGGGACCACCTTTCAACATCCCCTCCGAAGGAAGGCGTAACTAAGGATTTTTCCATTCACATCAAAAAATCCTAGTGCCACCTGCGGATTTGAACCCGTAACCTTCGGCATAGAAGGATTTTATGCTAACCACTATGCTACAGGTGTCCCCTCAAAATTAGAATCGTCCTATTAGCTACATTATTATTAAGTGACGTTAAATAAATAAACAAAACGCTATAATGCTGATATTTCTTAACCGATTTCAATTATTCGTTCAGCGGACAGACGGATTTGTTATACGTTATTCAGCCTAAAACGTATACAATTTTGATGGAGGGTAATTTTTTTTTTTTTTCTTTTAGATTACATAGGATTATGATTGTATGAGGAGATTGAAAGTATTATATTAATATGTAACTGTAATTCTTCCGGCTAAATTAAAGCTTAGGATGGGATGCTGCTGGGCACTTTCCTTCCCCATGCCTACTATGTCTGATCTCACATTTGTACAGCACATTTGCTGATTGTCAGATAGCTAGATTAACAGGTTTGAATAAAAATATATGAAGAGTAAAAAAAAATTATTATGATAATTTTGTAATGTAATTTTTTTTTATTCTGAGTCAGTTTGTTCCTTATGAATAGTTAACAGTGAAGAGAGTAATCACGATTTTTCTTACTTCATACAAATTTATAATTTGCTAGCCAGCAAATAATAACGAAATGTATAAAATAAGTAAAAGATACAAAACATTGAATGAATTTAGTTGTTCATAACTTAGTCAATATCGATTACATTATTGCGGAAGATTGATCTTTGAGGAGATGGAGAAATTAAATGGTGTTTGAATGCGGTTTGGGATGATACTATTCGGAGGTAGATAGGCAAGGTGTTCCTAAGTATGCCAGTACGGTTGATAAAAGACTTTTCAAAGAAGCAGCTCTATAAGAGGGCATATATAAATCGGTGGATTGATATGTAGGATATAGGAAGATTTTCTGGCTGGCTCTTAGGGCTTGGAATAAGATGACACTAAGTAGGTAATTTCTTCTGAAATCGGGATAGAGCCACCCTCGACTAGAATATAAATAGAAAATGTGTGTAATCGTCTGGGGAAGCCGTAAATAAATTTTATAAAGCTATTTATCAATCTTTTTAGCCTCATTTTGTTTCCACCAGAGAATCCTCCTTATAGTAGGCATCCATAGTCAAAGTGGTGGAGTATAAGAGGATACACCAGGACAGTGGTTCCCTACAAAATATTTTCGCCTCCTCTTCATTACTATGACAAAGACCCCCTAAATCCTAAATATTAGGTATATATTTAGATTTTCAGTGGGCTACATCAAATCAAGTACATTGCGGGCGAAATACCTCTACCGAAACTCTTTATTACAGAAATGGCCTAGTTAGAGAAATGGAAATGAAGAAAAAATAACAGGGCTCTAGGAGTTTACTTCAATTTGCGAAACAATGAATATCTAAAATTTAATGCAGAACCTGGCAGTTTATCCTAGAATTTTTTTAAGGAAGTGAAAAATTCTTTGTAATGCCGTTCTTTAGAGGGAACGTAAAATGGTGGCCCAAAGCCTGTGTTCATGTTTATTTAACGTCACGTTACGCTACTATGGCTAATCGGACGATGCTACAGAGGGAGTCCTAAATTTTGCCTATCCAGGTTTTATTAGGATAGGGATCTTTAACGAGTACCTGACATCGCACAGGCTCGGGACCCCCTTTTAACGTCCCCTCCGAAGGACAGCATAACTAAGGATTTTTCACTCCTATTAAAAATCTTAGGACCAGGTGCGAGTTTGAACCCGTGGTCTTCGGCATAGGAGACTGTTATGCTAGCCACCCTGCTACCCCTGACCCACCAAAGCCTGTCCTAATTCAGTTACTCGTTAAAGATACCCAACCTAATTAAACCTGGATAAGCACATTTCAGTGCTTCCACTTTAATATCGTCCGATAGACATAGTAGCATAAAATGACGTTAAATGAATACAAAAAAATTAAAACTTATACAAGATAAGTATTTATTCAAATACCCATAAATAAATCAAATATTGTCCATTACCTTCTGCAATACATCATACATCGTCTGTTCTTTAAGCTAATTCGCTTCACTGTTGTGACGCCCCGTCCTTCAATCGCCCAGAAGGACTATAATTTAGGCCGAAACGTTGGTACCAGTAAATTAAGTTTATACTTAATTGTGTGTTCTTTTGACTGCACCCTGAACTAACTTCTCCCATATAGATAATTTAATTGAATTTACGACTAATTACAAAAAATAAGTAAATAAGAAGGCACTTAAAGTTTCTTTCCATTTTATTGATAAAATGTTTGCTATTTATTTTCACCTAAACTATTTCTCTCTTTCTCTGACTCTCTCTCTCTCTCTCTCTCTCAATCATATATATTTTTCAATATATACTTATATATATATATATATATAAAATGATACCGCGATTCATGGATTCCGCGAATCCTTCTATAGCACTGGGCGGATTTTGGTACTGTTTTACTGTAATTTCAGACATTCTTTTCTAAAGGATTATAAGTAAAATACATTGTAATTTAGCTTTTCTTTAGGAGGGAAAATTTCTGTATCCAACTCATCAAAATATTATTACTGGAATATGAGTAGTAATATAGACATATATTATACCGTTGGAAAGCGCAATGTTTTAGAAAAGCCATTTCACTCGATTTTCTGGTCATCGCAGTTTCTCAAAAACGTCTAAGGTTGTGAAGTTGAAATTTTTCCCAGAGGTGCGTCTTACCGTCTAGATGTGCAATATGGCTGGTTTTGTGAAAATTCGTCATCCAAGTGATTTAAAAAAATATTTGTCTAAAATGTCAAACAAATTGGTTTTCGAATAACTCAAAAATTATATGCATCCGCAAATACTATAAGTACTCCTTTGAATGACAATCAAATTTCTTACTACCTAGAAGCAAAATCGTCTTAATCTGATCAGTAATAGCAAAGATTAAAAAATATATTAGGTATATTTCGTTTCATAGCCATGTTTCGTGTGTAGGTTTTTATCAAATTCATATGTTTTATTGTTGTTTTTTTTAAATGAAGAAAAGGCTGAAAAAGGTTTAAGTTTTGAAAAGATAATAGAACTTAGTTCTGAATCCTAAAAAAAAAAAAAATGTGAGCTTATTCAGTTTGAAGGGTACACCCCCGGGTGGAAAAAATACGCATTTATGTTACATAGAAGTTACGATGGTATAGAATGATAATGCTCTAATGCAAAATGTCAGTATTAGATAACCACGAGTAGGGCTACTTGCTACTGGTATGTTATTGTATATTAATCTGAATAAAATTAATATCTGACAATCAACAATGATCATTTATTTGTCATACATAGACATAGTCAAACGTTTAACTCTCTGCTATCTCAGGTATATTTCTACGGTATAACCTCAGCCAACATAGTTATTAAAAACAACTTTCTTGATACGCAGCAATTAAAAAAAAATGAAATAGTACTGCTAGTATACTATACAAGAAATTGTACAAATAAATATAAACTTGTTGTAAGCCCATAAACTTTTGAACATATCTTATTAGTAAAGAAGGAGGTTATAATAGCTCAATGTTGCCACCATCTCAGCATATCGTACAAGTTATTTTTTATTCATTCAGTACGCAAGATTTTAGAAATAATATTACGTACCAAATTATAACTAAGTTGTTAAAATAAATAGTAAGTTGTTATGAATCTAAAAACTAGCATGGTTATTAATTGTTTCAAAATTTAAATTATTATATGTAAAAAAGATTTTTCCCTGTAAAATACGTAAATATGATTCCCATGTAAACTATATTAAATCGTCAAAATGTATTATAAATACTTCATTTGAAATATAAAATAGTAATAAACCGAATAGAGTAGGAATCTTTACTATTTCTATAGTTTTTGAAAACAAATATTGGAATAAAATTGTCTTTAGGTGGCAGTTTTAAATTTTATATAATATATGATTCACTTTAAAACAACAAACAAATAGACTGAACTGATTTTGATTTATGTTTCTATTTGTGTCGATCATTAACTATAATAATAAACATATTTATGTAACTAATTGTAGTTTTCGTTCCAATAAACTAAAACCCTAAAGCAATAAACTCTAAATTATTCACTAATATTCCCCCACTTTGACTACTGCTGTGCGGTGTATGGGGGTGTCTCTGGGGATCTTGAAGCAAAACTAAAACGATTATTTAACTGTCTGGTACGTTTCATCTTTGAGATATCCTCAGACACCTCTGTAACCCGATTCTACGATGAGTTGAAGTGGCTTTACCCTTCCTACCGTTTTAAGTACTTCCTGGCATCCTTTCTCTTCCAAGTTATCCGATCTCAACGTCCATCGTACATCTCTTATATATTTTTATTTAAATCCTCCGTCCCTCCCGTAACACTCACTCGCGGCCTTCAGACTGTACATAACGTCTCATGAACAGCAGCTTTCAACAGATCTTTCCTTATCCGATCCTCGTCTTTATGGAATTCTATTCCTTCTTAAATCCGTCATTCCATTACTCATCCGACCTTCAAATCCCATTCGTTCAAACACTTCCTGTCTATCCAATTTTCAAATGATCCCAACTGACTTGCAAATTTCAATAAAAATCGGTAAATGGAGCAGAGAGATACGATTATTTATCATATTTTATTTTGGATCGTATTTAACGATATCTAATATTATTTCACACATTTTCACAAGTATTTTAAAACTTTTGCACTTTATATATTAACATTTTTTTTTTTTTTTTCCTTTCTAATTTTTTTTTTTTGTTTGTTTTTCTAAATTATTATAAGAGCTACATTTTAATTCATTGATATTATTCATTTTCTTGTTATTTCTGTTGTTTTTTGTTTTTGTTTATACTCTAAGACACAGAAGCTTTAATTTACCTTTTCTTTAATATAATTCTGAAGGGACTTGTCCCAGAACAAATAAAGAATTTATTATTATTATTAAATCGGTCAGACGGTGCTTTTTAAACATAAATAACTCATTAAAATTGCGCTAGTGCGAAGCAGGGGCAAGCAACCCTACTAGTTATAAAAAAACAATAGTTACTAAGACCAAACTAATACAATTATAATAATTAAAAAAAAAAAAGTCTTTCAGAGTAGTAATTACGTTTGTATATGCCGTCATAGAGCAACAATATTTGTTTCCTATTTAAGCAATACTTACTTTTTCTTGAAACGTCCATGAAAAACGAAATCCCACACCAAAATTCAAATTAGAACTCATTGTTGATTATATCGTTCATGGGTGATATTGGTTTGGGAAAAGTAAAAATCTTTTGATTCTATAAAAAAAATTATATATGTACACAAAAGCAAGAGCAAATTTCTAGTTAATATTGCATAGGATTGAGAGTTCTAATTTGTATTGCAAATTAATGCTTAACATTTTGCCTATTATTTATAGTATGCTTTTATAGATAATACTTTTTCTCCTTTTTTATTATAATGCATATTTTCAGAAACGCAGAAGGTGAGGGTAAATCGGACAAAGAGGTTCTGGACGAGCTGCTAAACGGTTCTAGGTACGACAAAAGACTTAGACCTCCTGTAAGCGAAGGTGAGTTTATAACAAATTACATAATATTATAAGTATATAATATATTTATTTTATACTTTCACTTAACTATATATGAAATATTGGGTTGTCCGAAAAGTTCGTAGAGATTTTTCAAATAAAAATTACCTTTTATTTTTTCTACTAAAAATGAATCACAAAGCTAATGTTTATTTATATGCCTTTAATCCTTATGGAATCAACTATGTTTACACTCTGAACTGGTATTTATTAAGGGTCAGTAGTGTAGTTGATTGCAAACCAACATGAGTGACGATTCAGTTAATTTTCGGCATATTATGCTGTTCTTTTAAAAAAAAGAAGGGAAAAACCCAGCCAAACTGCAAGAAAGATTTGTTCCCTGTATGGCAGCGATTCAATTGCTGATAGTACGGTTAAGAAGTGGTTTTCGCGGTTTAAATCAGGAGTTTCAATTTGGAAGACCAGCCAGGGCTGACCGTAGTTCCACTCTTGACATCGTGGATATTATCATTATGGAGTTAAAAGCCCTCAAATCGACCGTTTTCGATCAGCTAAAGAAGGCCGGCCGGGTATTATTATTACAAGACGTTTGGGTTTCCCATGAGCTCAGTGAAAGGAACCTAGGCTCCATGTGTCTTTAAGGATTCAAAAAAGTTATAAAGCTACAGATGGGAGGTTTTACCTCACCTACATTACTGTCCTGACATTGCTCCTTCGGATTTCCTTCTTTTCCGTTCCCTCGAAAATTTTCTACAAGGGAAATCCTACTCTTTAAAAGATGACGTCAAAACGGACCTTTTATTGTTCTTAAGGAGTAAGCACAGTGATTTTTGAAAAAAAAAGAAGGGATAACGGATCTTCCAAGCCGTTGGGAAAAGGTAATAACTAGTTTGTTGATTAAATAAATAAATTTTAAGCTGTTCATCAATTTTCATTTTTGTCTTAATTTCTCTACAAACTTTCCGGACAACCCAATACATTGTGAAAGTAATACGATAGTGAAAATTGTCTACATTTTATTAAATAGGATACCAGAAAATGGTTAAGATCATAATGTTATATTTGCTCGTGTAATCATGTTCTCATTATTATTAAATGACCAGAGGTCTACACAATACTCCATTTAATTCCATGAATTTATAATCATTTTAACTGAGTTGCTAAACTTGGCACTTCAGTTAAATATGTTTATCTCTTAATAGCGTCCAATTACGAAAGTTTTATTATCTTGAAATTGTATGAATTATTTATATTCCTGTAACAGACTATAATTTTATGAACGTGAAAAGTTTTCTGACCACTAAAGACGACGTGCCACGAATCAACAACTTCAATTACTTCAAATTAACATGAGAATATTCATGCGAATTTAATGAGATTCTTATGATGGGAAAAAGTATTATTCTTAGATAAGGGACCAGATTCGAAGTATTCTTCTTTTTCTTCAGTACCTTCCACTCGCATACACATTGTCTTGCTTACATTGACAGCAAGGCCGAGTTTCTTGGTTGCATCTCCAAGCGCAAGAAATGCTTCCACCAGCACTATTTTTGATGTTGCTATGATGTCAAAATCTTCCGCAAAACCAAGGATTTGGACAAGCTTTTTGAACAAAGTCCCTCTAACCTGTATTCCTGAATTCCTTATGGCTTTTCCTTCGCCAAGATTTAAGAGTAGACAGGCAAGGGTGTTACCCTGTCTTACACCTTTGTCGGTACTGAGCTCCTCCGATAGGTTGGATTCATTTCTCACCGCGCAGTTTGATCCTTTCATGGTTCTTGTAATGGGAAAAAATATTTTTCTTATGTTAATATTATATTATATTCTACACGACACGACAATCAGCTCCGAAACTCTCACAGTAACGCACGTAGAAGACACAACTATTCTAACAAAACATTTCAACCCTTCACACGCCTCATAGACATTACAATACCACTTAATACAACACCACGATTGGTATGAACTTTGGAAAATTCAACTTAACCAAGACAAATCTCAATACATTTTTTTACTCTCCGACATGAAATCTGTCCTCCAATATATCCTAACAACATTCGAATTCCATTGACAGGCACAATCATATATCTCCGCATAACATTCGATAGAAGAATTGTACGGGGGCCTCATATCAAGAACAGACAGATAACGCGAAATAAAAGGCTATAACTTTTATATTCATTACTTTCAAGACGTTCAAAATTAAAACTTAAACAAAAATTAAACACTTACTTATAGTTACTGAAACCCATTTGTACTTACGCATCACAGATATACGGAACAGCAAAAAAAAAAACACTACGTAAACGACACAACATCCGTCGAAGGATGAAAAAAAGCTGAATGAGGAGCCTCCTGGCATAAACAGCAAATAAAAATCAAGCCAGGAAGAGATGCCGTTAGGTATTACTGTATCCATTCCGCCACCCGATTAAAACCTACTCCATCACATTCATTTGTTGTCCATGAATTTGATAGGTGTGAATAAAAACATTAAGGTTAAAATATATATATATTGTATAAATATATATATATATATTTTAACCTTAATGTTTTTATTCACACCTATCAAATTCATGGACAACAAATGAATGTGATGGAGTAGGTTTTAATCGGGTGGCGGAATGGATACAGTAATACCTAACGGCATCTCTTCCTGGCTTGATTTTTATTTGCTGTTTATGCCAGGAGGCTCCTCATTCAGCTTTTTTTCATCCTTCGACGGATGTTGTGTCGTTTACGTAGTGTTTTTTTTTTTGCTGTTCCGTATATCTGTGATGCGTAAGTACAAATGGGTTTCAGTAACTATAAGTAAGTGTTTAATTTTTGTTTAAGTTTTAATTTTGAACGTCTTGAAAGTAATGAATATAAAAGTTATAGCCTTTTATTTCGCGTTATCTGTCTGTTCTTGATATGAGGCCCCCGTACAATTCTTCTATCGAATGTTATGCGGAGATATATGATTGTGCCTGTCAATGGAATTCGAATGTTGTTAGGATATATTGGAGGACAGATTTCATGTCGGAGAGTAAAAAAATGTATTGAGATTTGTCTTGGTTAAGTTGAATTTTCCAAAGTTCATACCAATCGTGGTGTTGTATTAAGTGGTATTGTAATGTCTATGAGGCGTGTGAAGGGTTGAAATGTTTTGTTAGAATAGTTGTGTCTTCTACGTGCGTTACTGTGAGAGTTTCGGAGCTGATTGTCGTGTCGTGTAGAATATAATATAATATTAACATAAGAAAAATATTTTTTCCCATTACAAGAACCATGAAAGGATCAAACTGCGCGGTGAGAAATGAATCCAACCTATCGGAGGAGCTCAGTACCGACAAAGGTGTAAGACAGGGTAACACCCTTGCCTGTCTACTCTTAAATCTTGGCGAAGGAAAAGCCATAAGGAATTCAGGAATACAGGTTAGAGGGACTTTGTTCAAAAAGCTTGTCCAAATCCTTGGTTTTGCGGAAGATTTTGACATCATAGCAACATCAAAAATAGTGCTGGTGGAAGCATTTCTTGCGCTTGGAGATGCAACCAAGAAACTCGGCCTTGCTGTCAATGTAAGCAAGACAATGTGTATGCGAGTGGAAGGTACTGAAGAAAAAGAAGAATACTTCGAATCTGGTCCCTTATCTAAGAATAATACTTTTTCCCATCATAAGAATCTCATTAAATTCGCATGAATATTCTCATGTTAATTTGAAGTAATTGAAGTTGTTGATTCGTGGCACGTCGTCTTTAGTGGTCAGAAAACTTTTCACGTTCATAAAATTATAGTCTGTTACAGGAATATAAATAATTCATACAATTTCAAGATAATAAAACTTTCGTAATTGGACGCTATTAAGAGATAAACATATTTAACTGAAGTGCCATATATATATAGCTTTTTTCAGTCAAATTCATAATTTTTTCAGTCAAATTCATAATTTTTTCAATCAAATTCATAATTTTTTCAGTCAAATTCATAATTTTTTCAGTCAAATTGATAATTTTTTCAATCAAATTCATAATTTTTTTAGTCAATTTCATAATTTCTTGTACCCATTTTATAAAGTAAATTTAATGAGGTTTTGCTACCAAGAACTTAACATTTTTATTAAAACTCGTTGTTGTTTATCCATTTATCGTCACTTTATGTTACTGTGCTTAATCCGACGGTACAGCGGGAGTCCTAAGTTTTGCCTACCCAGGTTTACTCTTAAGTAAACCTGGGTAGGCAAAACTTAGGGATCTTTTACGAGTTCCACTTATTAAATCTTTTAAGAGTCATCTGTGGTGCACAAATATAGAAGGATCTGCTGGTTTTAGACTTGCGACCTTAAGCATAGAAGGCTGTTATGCTAGCCACTACTCCACAGGTGACCCTAAATGCATTCAACAAGGTGTTTGAATCTGCCGGGTTTAAACACGTGACTTTGGACATATTAATCTTTAACTCCTTGTTGAATACATCCAGGGTCACCTGTGGATTAGTGGTTAGCATAACAGCCTCTTTTAAAGGACGAAATAACCAAGGATTTTTATTCCCTAAAAACAAACATAGGGCCATCTGCCAAGTATGAACTCGCGATATAGGGGATAGAAGGATGTTATGCTAGCGACTACTCCACAGGTGACCCTCGATTCATTAAAAAAAAAATGTTTAAATCTGCCGGGTTTGAACCTGTGACCTTAGACATATTAATCCTTAACACCTTTTTGAATGCATAAAGGATCACCTGTGGAGTAGTGGCTAGCATAACAGCTCTCTATGCTTAAGGTCGAAAGTTCAAAACCAGCATATGGCCCTATATTTCCCTTTAGGGAGTAAACATCCATGGTTATTTCGTCCTTTAAAAGAGGCTGTTTTGCTAGCCACTACTCCACAGGTGACCCTTTATGCATTCAAAAAGGTGTTAAGGTTTAATATGTCTAAGGTCACGGTCATTTGGGTTCAAACCCGGCAGATTCAAGCACTTTGTTGAATGCATCGAGGGTCAGGTGGAGTAGTGGCTAGCATAACAGCCTTCTATGCGTAAGGTCGTAAGTCTAAAACCAGCAGATCCTTCTATATTTGTGCACCACAGATGACTCTTAAAAGATTTAATAAGTGGAACTCGTAAAAGATCCCTAAGTTTTGCCTACCCAGGTTTACTTAAGAGTAAACCTGGGTAGGCAAAACTTAGGACTCCCGCTGTACCGTCGGATTAAGCACAGTAACATAAAGTGACGATAAATGGATAAACAACAACGAGTTTTAATAAAAATGTTAAGTTCTTGGTAACAAAACCTCATTAAATTAACTTTATAAAATGGGTACAAGAAATTATGAAATTGACTGAAAAAATTATGAATTTGATTGAAAAAATTATGAATTCGACTGAAAAAATTATGAATTTGACTGAAAAAATTATGAATTTGATTGAAAAAATTATGAATTTAACTGAAAAATTATGAATTTGACTGAAAAAAGCTATATATATATATATATATATATATATATATATATATATATATATATATATATATATATATAATATTCTAGGATAGAATCTGAGAAGGGTATTATAATATAAAATAAATGTTAATGATACATTCAAAAGAATATTATTCCGTTAAGGTAACAAAAAGAAAAAAATATATACTCATTTCTTTTACTTACATGTATATAAAATAGAAATTTAAGGGAAAATAATGAGATCCTGAAGATTTCTGAAATCGAATTTTCAATAGGAATACATGTTTTGGGGTTCCAAGTGACCAAGTCCCGCAAAAAACTGTATGAGTGTTTGTTAAATTCTAACGCGAAGATTAAGACTTCATCTTTCACATTTAATTTAGCTTTTATGCCTTGAATGTTACTTTAAAGCAACGTTTTCATCAAAATCGGCGAACCAGAAGAGCCACTTTATACCATGCATTTTCCACCTTTTTACGAGTTTCTCAAACACGATCCTAACTCTATACCGATGTAAAATTTAATGGGCTTTAATATAATATAGTTTTTAATCTGGTTGAAATAGCCTGACAGGGCTTAAATGACCAAATTTCTTCCTCTAAAGTACCTTAAATTTTTTTGACTTGAAACAATTAACGATTTAATATTGCTATCATTTATAAAAAACGATGCAAATAATTACACAATGGTTTATTATTTCCAAATAACAATATTAGAATATAACTGTTTATAGAGAAATTAAGTAATATGAAAAGCAATAATTGAAAGGCTAATATCACGTCACTACTGCTGATTTCAAAACACAATATCTCAGCTGGTAGTTAACCAATTTCAATGATTCTTTTTTCATTTTGTCGAAAATTTAATTCTCTGTCAAATGGCATCGGATATGTTTTTATTCGTTATTCGGATTCTACGCATCTTAAAACGTAAGCTCTCAAATTTTGAGGGGGGGTTATTTTATTTTTTTGGTCAATTACAAAGGTTCATAATGAAAATAATAACCCAAAAGCATTTATATAGGACTGGGTTAATATTTCCTTTTCTTTTCTTTCGATTTTCATTCAAATAATTCAAATAAAATTTCTAATTATTAATACTAATTCTAATACAAATATAATTTTTTTTAATTTGTAGATTCTTTTAGCTGAAGGTCAAATTTTTATGAATAAAATTGGAGGATGTCTACTTCACCACTATTTTATTGAAAAAAAAAAAAAAAAATCGCACTACGTTTCGGCTACAATGCCATCTTCCATCTAGATCTAAGTTATTCCATTGCACTTGAAGATGTCATTGTAGCCGAAACGTAGTGCGAATTTTTTTTTTTTCAATAAAATAGTGGTGAAGTAGACATCAGCCTCCAATTTTTTTTTTTTTTTAGTTTATTTATGGATGAAATTTCAATTTTTTTTCTTTTTTTTCTCATTTTTATAATTATTCACGGATTTTTGGTTAATAAACAATAATGATTTTTTTCTCTATCTTCAGATTCTTAGCGACATTTTAATTTTTTTTTTTTTATAGCGCTCTACTGATTCTAAAACTATATTTATTTTTTTCTATCATCAAAATTAACTGAATTATGAGCGTATTTATTTGTAAAATTTCAATTTTTTTCTTTTCTTTTTCCTCTTTTATTAAATTATTTGGTTGAAAAACAGTCTTAAATTTTTTCTCTATCTTCAAAAATAACTGAGTTATTGAATTAAATCACCTTTAATCGGCCGCCATTTTAAAAATAACTAGCTGATTCAACCTCTAGGTGTTAGGATCATCGTGAAATGGACTAGTATTTTTGTGGCGAATTCCAAAAAAATTGGTCCCGTAATTTTACCATAAATGCCGCAGACGGCGAACGGCGGACAAACGGATTTTTTTTTCGTATTTTTAATTCTGCGCAGATTATTGAAAATAATAAACCTAAATTGGTAAATATATAGAAGAATTTAATAACATACTGTAGCAGAAATATATTGTCAAATTTAAAAGTCCTAAAAACGATTTTTCATAATTATAACATTAAAATATCTAGAAGAATACTTTATTCTTATACTGTTTAAACTACATACTATATTTTTACTCTACAATACGAATTACTTGTATTTACAAAGGACTATCAAAATATAATATTCCTATTTTATAGAATAAACAAGTGATAATTTTTTTAAGATTTTAGAATAATCTTTGTGAATTTTAAATACTCAAATATTCAGTTTTCTTCCTCTTTCAATTCATTTTAAAGGAATTCAAGTATTAAAGATATAATTATATACCCTGGCTTCGAGTTATGAATATTCCGACGAGTTCACTTTGACTCTTTCCTTATTCATGAAAAGTTTTGTCTTCCGTTAATGTCGCTTTTATATATTTTTTTTTCTTTAATTCTTCATTTCGTTTTATATAAAAAACATTGATAAACTAATGTTTTGTCGGATTCAATCTAAGTAAAGATGTACATTCCTCGGGAAACAAGTTTCAGAGGACATTAAATTTCGATCTATTGTCATTGAATAGTAGTATTAACAAATACATCAGTAGCTTATAAATGGGGATCATGAAAAACCCCTGCATAGCAGTCAAAAATCTGGTGCGGGCAACACACGACTTTCACTTACCTCCAGTTTTAAAATCAATAAAAGAATTTTCAAATACAGTTAGAGATAAAAATACGTGAAACTATTAAAGAATTAATTAAATCGAATTTATATAGAAACATGTGTTTTATTAAAAAATCTATTATATTATCATCTAAAATAATCAGTTAGTTTTATATTCTTTTCATCACTCTTTATTAACTTTTAAAAGCTTGAGTATAAGATAATATTTTTTCTAAAATCTTTAGCTTTCCAACGGTATATCATACATGTATATTACTGCTCTTATGTTAAAAAACGAAAAATTGCATTAAAAAAATATTTTTTTCTGTTTTCTCCTTTAGTCGGGAATCGAATTAATTCAATTTATATATTTACCTGTTTTTCATCAGTGGTAACAAGATAGTATAGTCATTTTTATAGAATCAACAAAATTAAAGGTACTTTAGGGAAGAAAATGTAAAATATCGGCATTTAAGCCCTGTCAGACCATTTTAATCCGAATAAAACCTACATCATATTAAAGCTCATTAAATTTTACATCAATATAGCGAGTTTATTCAAAATCGTCGGAACCGTTTTCGAGAAAAGCGAAAAAAGGGGCACAATGCATGGTACAAAGTGCATCTTCTGGTAAGCTCATTTTGATGAAAAAAGTTTTGTCACGTCTTGGGCGTATAGTTATCTTAAATATGAAATTTCAGTTTCATAGGACTTACCGTTTCCGCCCGGGAGTTACCACACACACACACACAGACCTTTTTGCGGGACTTGGTTATTTGGACTCAGGAGACCCTAAAACGTGCATTTCCGTTGAAAACTGGAATTCGAAAATTTTCACGATATATATAGTAAGTGAAAGTAAAATATATAGCCTATAGGTGGATTAAGGGTCATGCGGAATCCCAGGCAACGAGATAGTGGATGGACTGGCTAAATCTGCCATCACAGCTGGTCAACTGGTTCACTTTCAGATACCATATAAAGATTTTTACAAACCGATTAAATTAAGTACATTCGAAATTTGGCATCAGTTAGTTATATCAGGAAAACCCCACTGAACAATTTTACAAAATTATATTTTCAAAAATTATTAGAAAACCCTGGTTTGCGAAAACAAATTTAAGTAAAGACATGGTAAAAACATATATTAGAATAAGGACAAATCACGGGGTCTGCAACAATTACCTTCATAAAACAGGCGTATCAGAATCTCCGCAATGTGACAAATGTGGTGGCAGGGAGACCCTAAAACTCATAATATTGGAGTGCTCGGCATCTAAAACCCAAAGAGAAAAAATGATTTTTGAAATAAATCATAATCAGAACATTAGTTTTGAACATTTATTAAAATTTACGGACAAAAAAAGTTTTCAGTATAAATAAATATTTACAATCAATTAACATAAGAATTTGATAATATGGTCATTGCAGTAGTTTTCAATAAGAAGATATAATATATAAAAGGGCTGAATGGTGTATGCCAATGCCATCCATTCATGGGAAAAAAAAAAAAATTCGATCTCTTCTGCTTATTTTTTTCCTCTAAAACCTTAGAATACTTCAATGAGAAATAAAAAAAATAAAAAAATACTGAAATCGATGTTGCTTCAATAACAGAAAATAAACATCTATGGGATAGAACAGCTGAAAATCATAACAACTATAAAAGCAATGGGATCCACAACAGTTCTGTTTTTGTTTCTCAGCGGCTGGAAACTTCGACCAAAACTTTTCACCTGGTGAAGCCGATGCCTTTGTTTTGATTTAAATCTAGAGTTATCTTTATTGGTTTAGTATTTTCAGTAAGCAATCTTTGTTACCCGATGAGGAAAAAAAATTAATCCCCCACAAATTTTGAAATTAAGTACGCATTCTGCGATTTGCGTCACAAAAGTCACAGATTAACGATTAAGTCCGGAACGATTTTCAGAACTCGATATTATCATCTACCGTTTCTTTTCGAAATGACGGCCAATTAAATGACTGAGTTATTACTTCATTATGAACTATTATGTCTATTCATGAACATAGAGTCTTTTGGAATCATCAACCCAAGATGCTAGTTAAGACAAAGGAAAATTCCGGAGTATATTGTAATCAGCTGTTCTATTTCCATCATTATACCTTTTAAACCGACGCACAGTGGAAAATGTGACCTATTTAGGTGGACAAAATTCTGAAACTTGTCCATATTTAACCTTTGTGGGCCTATTTTTTTAACACAATTAGCGAGCGCACAGTGGTCAAACATCAAATTTATTTGCTAAAATCTAAAACTTCCCTACATTTTAAGTTTGAAGTCCCAGGAATACGGGGATAAAAATACAAAAATCCAATTATGGCTCCGAGTTGCTGAAACCTGCCAATAGATGTATTTTATATAATTTAGGAAACTCTTCAAATTATAGATTGTAAAACTTTTCATTCGGAGTGTTGTGTCTGAAAAAAATTATGTATCACCCAAATCGCAAATATTCTTAGTAATATTAAAAGACTAGAAGGCCTGATGAAACAAATCCTGAAAACTAATTCTTGGGGTAACTTGAAGGTTATATAGTTTTTCGTTATTGAATAGGACCTTACATTTACAAATTGCTAAATTAATTCTACAGGTACATTGCAATGTATATTCAATAATGAGTGTGGAAATACAATGTCTTACCTGTCTCAGCAATGTCCATTGTTAAATATAAGCAAAAAGACTGAGCTAAACACACCTTGAACAAAATAAATGGCCATCCAATAAAGATTATCCCACTGCCAGTTATTAGGTACTTGTGCGAACAGGAATGATTCACTCATTTACTATTTATTTGTAAACATGGTATGGCGGTAAATATTAGTATTAAGGGTCTTACCAACTAATAATTTAAAGCACTAGAAAAACTTTTGTCCACCTAAATTGGTGATTTTGTCCAGTATGTGATGGAGAAAAATAGTGAATACATCTTATTATCTTCCAGCATCTGTTTCATTACGAAATATGGAATGTAATATATATATATATATATATATATATATATAATATATAATATATATATATATATATATATATATATATATATATATATATATATAAGTGTTGATGTCGTAAGCAAGTAATGAGGCTACATTTGCAAAGAGAACAGCAAGTCCAAAAATATCAAAATAAGAGAATTGTTTTAACTATTAAAAGACTAATAAATCAAGTTTTATTTTTGGTTTGTTTATTCATTTAACATCACTTTTTGCTACGGTGGCTAATTGGATAATGCCTTTAGTGGGGGTCCTACATTTTATCTATCCAGGTTTAATAAGGATATGGATCTTTAATGAGTACCTTTTTACGTCTCTTTGAAGAACATGCAGGTTTGAAAACGCTACCATGGACATAAAAGGCTGTTACACTAGCCATTACACAAGAGGTGACCCCCCGATTTATTTTTTATTTGTATCAGAACCATTTTTCACTATATTAAGATTGTAGGCATTAATTTCATTATTTTCTTTGTATTATTAATTTTAATTAAACAGATACCCATAACCCATAACCCAACATACATATACTAAATTATATCTTCTAATTGCATAGCGATTAAATGAAAATATAGTTGTTTTTTAATGCTTCATATCATTATTATTTGTTTTGTTTTTCAGATCCATTAATCGTAAACATGAGTGTCCTACTTCTCAGCCTGGCTTCACCTGACGAATCCAGCCTGGTGAGTTACCTTACTTTAACGATAATGGTTGTCAAAACTTTCATGTTCCAATCACCTTATGTGGTTTTGTGTTATTTTTAAAAATTGTTATTTTAACAATAAATGTAAGATAAAATAATTCTTTATTTCAAACTAAAACTTAATGATTCTTTTTCGAATTGCTTTTCAAGTAATGTCTCAATAAAAACCTATGGCAACTAGAAAGATGTTGTTGCCCTCATTAAGTTTCCTTCTAGCAGTTTCTCTCTTTTTACAATTTTTTTTCAAAAAAGGCTCTTAACAATTTTGATCAAAGTCACTATCTTTTTGTAAAATTTAATAGGGTTAAATATGGTGTAGGTTTGATTCTGATTGAAATGGTCTGACAGGGCTTAAATGCCAGTATTTTAAATTTTCTTCTTCTAGAAAATACCTTTGATTTTGTACATTCAAAAAATTAACCACATCATCTTTTTAGCACTGATAAAAAATTGTTAAATATACAAGTTGAACGAATTTGATAAGCAACTAGAAGAGAAAATGGCAAAAATAATATTTTCTAATATAACTTGTAACCTTTGGAAAGGTAAACATTTTAGAAAACATTTTATCTTACACACAAAGTTTTAAAAGGTAATCAAGAGGGATGAAGAGTAGATAAAACTAATGTATTGTTGTAGATAATAATATAATAGATTATTTAATGAAATGTGTATTTCTATCAAAACTAAATCTAATTCATTTAAATTTTTCATCTCTAACTTTACATTAAAGTTCTTAAATTGATTTTATCAACATAAGTAAGTGAAAACTGTGTGATGCCCACACTAAATTTTTATAAATTGAAACAATATAAAGTGAAATAGCTGAAGTTTGGCTTGTATTAAAATAAACTAAAACCTTCTTTTTTTTCAGAAATATGAAGTAGAATTTCTCCTTCAACAGCAGTGGTTTGACCCCAGGCTAGCCTACAAGAACTCTACAACTTTCGATTTTCTAAATGCTATTCATCACCATAACGATCTATGGCTCCCGGACACTTACATTATTATGCACGGTGACTTCAAGGATCCTGTGATTCCTGTACATTTTGCGCTCAGAATATTCAGGAATGGAACTGTAAACTACCTTATGAGGTAAATATATTCATATTATATTAAAAATATATAATGGAGGATGAGATGGTTTGGGTGATTGTCAATGAATTGTTAAAAACAATAGTGAAACCTACACTCAACAGCAAAAAAAGCGGACCACCATATATTTTTTAGAAAACGCTGAAATAACTAGCTACCTACTACATTCAGTGGATTATACAGTCAATAGGAAACATGAAAATTTCTAAGGGGAAAATAAGATATTGAACTTTAAAAAAAAATTAATGAAAAAAATAACCATATTCTAAATTTAAGTAAAACAGTCTTTTGAATGATTACCTTAAATTAAATAAACGAATCTTCCTGTCTTAGAGTTGACTAGGAGGTGTAGTACTGTGTGTTTCCTCCTCTTGCCAATATGATAGCTTTCAACCTTCTTGCCATACTCTGTCTCACTCCATCGATGGGATATTGTCTATCTGGAGTATAAAAGAAAAATATGGACTCATCTGTGAAGAGTACATGGCTCCATTCTTCATCTGTCCAGTGCCTGTCATTTAAAGCAAATAGTAGATAACTTCCAGTGTTCTGCAGTGAACAGAGCCTGGTGACTGCAAACTCACTTCATACAACCTTCTAAGCATTGTATCCACCATCACCATTACCATCACATTCCGAGCATATCGTAGCCTCAAAGCTGTCTGGTTACGATTTCTTAATGCCTCTACAACAATAAGTCTGTTGTCTGCGAGCAACCCTTGTCCGCCCTGAACCAGGTCTTCTCAGTCTCCTAATAACGTCAGGTAGTTCTTAAGACAGATGTCATGGAAATGCCCAGGGATCTTGCGATGTATCGCTGGTTTCTTCCATATTCTACTAAAGCGACAATGTGAGCAACTTTCAATGAATCCTCTACCATGATTTTTTCTTTAAAATCACTTTTGAGAAGTGAATTGGATTGAGTGGCATATAGGGAGTGCAAACTGGCCTAGTAAAGACATTGGCGATACTGATTTATACTTTATCATGAAGCCCTAAGGTTCATTTCTCAAATCCTTCAGGGAATATTCCCTTAATACATAACATATTATCATTCACATTTTCTAACCACAACAATTGCTCTAGAGTAGATATATTATATCCGTTGTTTCAGTGTTTTTGAAGAAATGTGTGGTGGTCCACTTTTTTTCTGTTGGTTGTATTAATAGTGAAACCTTAGTTTATTTGGTTTCGTGATAAATAGTTTAACTATGTTTTGTAAACATTCATTGACAGCCACCAAACCCTTTCTTCGCTATATACATACAGTCTATTCAATAAAGAAATATGTGCATATTTAAACTTGCAACATTGATTCTTTGAAACATGTATTTGAATTTTTAATAATTCAAGTATTCTAGACAATGCTTAAACACTTGTCTTCAGTGTCATATATATTAATTACGCTTCATATTTTAAATCTTATATTCAGCCATCAAACTTAAAATTAAAATTAAATTAAATAAATATGAAAATATGTTTATATAAGACTTGCTAACTATGTAACAACTTGTAAATAAAGTTTTTATTGACATCTTTGTAGTTAATCAATTTTTTTTTTAATATACTCTGAGGAACATGTTTTTAGTGGAAAAACCATCTCGATATCAATTTTTAAATATAAAATATTAAACTAAGCAGTTTGAACTTATTTATGTTTCCAGCTCCTGGGTCTATTGGGTAAATCATGTGCTGAACAAATATGATTCAATTTTCTTTCAAAGTAGAATCACCCAAAAAATTTCAAACCAAGTCATTAACAGACACAAAGTGTCTAGAAAATACATGATTTTTCTAATAATGATTTATAATTATATTTCTAAACTACCCACATTGGATAGAACTTTATTTATTGACTTAGATATACATAAGTGTATGTATATATCTGTTTGTGCATATAAAAATATATTATATAAAAGAAGTAATCTGATTAAAATTTCTTCTTGGCCTTCTTTTGGATCCTGTACAGTTGAAACATTCTGTTAAATTAAAGTAATACTGTTAAGCTAAATTTTTGTCATTCATTCTTTTTTAATTATATACATTTGTATGCTCTTTTTTTTGTTTTGTTTTTATTTTACCTTATAAGGGATGTATTTTATGTATACTTTTATATAACTTACTAGTTTAGCTTTACAAAATCCTCTTTTGCTTTCCCTGTCATAAATGTGTTTTATTTGATTACATTTAATCAATCAATAAGTATATTTATAGTTCATAAAGAAAGAAATTATAATAAACTTTTAATACAAAATTCCAATTAGTTTGGTTTTAATTTATTTATTTTATTTTTTATTAGGAGACACCTGATATTGAGTTGCCAGGGAGCTTTGCACATATTTCCATTTGATGATCCACAATGCTCATTTGCTATGGAAAGCAGTAAGTATTAATTTTCAAATAAATGATTTACCATTTATATTACACACTTATTTACTATTTACTATTAAGTTTAATTACCATTTTATTTTTTTAAATCACTTCAGTTAACTTTTTTTTGTAGCTCTTCATTGTCTTCTAGGAGATTAAATGTTTGATCTGTTTTTTTAATATTTAGATTTCCAACAGCATTCTCCACAGCTACATCACAAAACTTATTTTTAAAAAAAGTAATTTTAAACTGGGAAAATTACCTCCTACCTATTTTCTTATTAATCAGTCCTACTTCGCTGATAAATCTTTCAAAATAAATCACAATAGTTCCTATTCCTCCCTGTTTTCTCAATCTGCTGGTCTTCCTCAAGGCAGCATCCTAGGACCTGTTCTTTATACAGTCTATACAGCTGATATCCCAACCCATCCTAACACATTTCTTTCTACCTATGCTGATGACACGTGTGTGCTATCAGTAGATACTGCCTCCCCCCCCCACACTCTTCAATCCCACATCCGAGACCTTGAAGTATGGTGCCAAAATTGGAGGATTAAAATTAATTCTAACAAATCCTACTAGATAACCTTTACCCTCCGTCGTAAACCAATGACTTCCTGCCCTACAGTATCCTTTAATAGCACTCCACTAGCCCCTGTTGAACAGATTCGATACCTAGGACTCCACCTTGACAAACGTCTAACTTGGAATCCCCATAAAAGTTTTAAACGACAAGAAACTGCTTGACGTTTTCGACTACTTCAACACTTACTGAACAAACACTCTAACCTTCCACTTAATTACAATAGACTCATTTATATGACCATCATAAGACCAATATGGACTTACAGAGTAGAGCTATGGGGCTCTACAAAACCATCAAATTCCACTCGTATCCAATCCTTACAATCCAAAATCCTCAATGCTCTTTATTTTGTCACAAACACACTCATTCCTAAAGACCTTAATATCCCATATGTTGCTGACTTAAGCCGAAACAGGTACCATTCCTTCCATGAAAAACTCCATACCCACTACAATCCATTAGTTTCAATCCTTGCTTCCTCTTCAATCCCTGATAATCCTCCGAGACGTCTGAAAAGAAGATGGCAACCGGACCTTCTAGTTTAGAATAGTTTTAGAGTGGTGCCATTGGGTAGTGTCTCTACATGTATTTCATGACAGTTTTATATATTACCATCACATTTACTAGATGTACTTTTATTTGGTACAGTTGTAAATATCAATAAATATGTTTAAAAAAAAACAAATCTGGGAAAATATTTTTCATTTTTATTAAGTCAGCATTTAACCCCTTTCTGACTATTTAAAAAATAATATCTGATATTAGAAATGATTTAATTGTTCATTGATATAAGTTTGGCCAAAGTTATTGGAACTATTTTTTTGAAAATCGTGAAAATTTGAAAAAAATCTTTTTATAAAATTGGACTTCCAAAATATTGCTATGATGTTCTTGACCAGTGGTTCCCAACTAGTGTTCCATCCGCAGATTTAGTGTTCCATTCAGGGGTCCATGATGGATCATTGGGAAAAAATTTTGAATCAGCTTAATGTAAAATGTATATGAAGCTTTGGTTTTTAATTAGAATCACACTGATAAATCAAACATTTTAAGTGATCTATTTGCAATTTTTTGAATTTTCAAGTAATCACAGAGGGTACTGCTATTGCATAATTATAACTTAATAATTGTTCATTTAAAAAAAAAAAATAATAATAAAAAACTTGCACCTCTACAATCCATGAATAATCTAGAGTTCAAAACTTACAGAGATTCGTTCTGTTTCACGGCCGACAGCCTTGCAAGGAGGTGGTTAGGCCTAGATCGCGCTTAGCCATCAGGTTTTTTCCGCAATTTTTGGGTACCCATTTTATAGAGGCTGGTTATGCCTAAGGAGTGTCTCCATACCCTAGGGTCCATGGCTGAAATAACAGAATAAATGATTTTGCCTAAGCCGGGAATCAAACCTAGGACCTGGAGAACAGTAGACTAGGCCATTTTCTAACATTACGAAAATAATGAGCTCAAAGGAGAGATGTAACTTCTTTAAGAGTATTTTAATAAATACACATTTTAATAAATATTAGTTTATTTTTATGCTACTGTGGCTAATGTTACACTGGAAGTCCTAAATTTGGCCTATCCGGGTTTTATTAAGATAGGGATCTTTAACGAGTACCGGACATTGCACAGACTTAGAACCGCCATTTTAGGTCCTCTCCGAAGGATGGCATAACCAAAGATACTTTACTCCCTTTAAAAAATCTTAGGGCCATCTGTCAGGTTCAGCATTAAATTACAGTAACTTAATGTTTCCTGGTTTAATGAAGCCTGGTTCTTTTTTCATTTCAATTTCTCTTACTAGGCCATTTTTGGAATACTGAGTTTCAGTAGTGGTATTTCGCTTGAAATGTAAGTGATATATGAAATTTAAGTACAGTATAGTCCACTAAAAATCTAAATATAAATGTAATATTTTGGATTTAGGGGGTCCTTGTCATTAAAATGGCTGGAAGAAGGGGTCTGCCAAAAATATTTTTGGGAACCGTTGTTCTAGGCATATATTTCTCATAAATATTTAATTTCAGCTTTGTACGGTTGTTCTGTTTTTGAAAATTATTTACCGCACATATACACTGACCATTTTGTGAGTCTTGGTGCTCGGGAAAACCACAAGTGTGTATTTCCATTGAGTTCTCAAATTTAAAATTTTTCATGATCACAATACTTTACCTTTATATATAGTTAATGAAAATTAAAATATTGCCTTATTGATTTTCACTTTATTATCTATCATCAGAGATTAGAGAGAATTTTTTTTATAATAGATTAATTCCTATCTTTTATTATTTGTTTTCTGTAGTTAGACAAAATATAATTTATAGTGAAGTGAGAATGGTTGACTGTGTGAGTAAGTGAGAGATGTTAGTTCAGGATGCAGTAAAAAGAATATATCATTGTTCTGACACTCTCCTTCAAGCGCTCTGAAGAAGGCCTATAATTTAGGCCGAAACGTCGGCACCACTTTATCAAGTTTATATCCTAATTGTGTGTTCTGTTTACTGCACCCTGAACTAACTCCCTCAAAATATAATTTATTATGATTAAATTAAGAGCAGATCATGGATTCTTTGTATAGCTAAACTATACAGAATGGATTGAATGGTCATACATATCACTCTAAAGTCCATTTGCACATCCACCTATTTGATTATCATATTATAGTTGTTTTTTTTTTACTTTCCTAATAATGATAATTTACTTGAATATAAATTATATGGTTTATTGTTGATTATCATTATGTTTTCTTTTTACAGTTTCTTATGAAAATTCATCAATTAGATATGTGTGGAAAAATGATGAAGACACATTAAGAAAATCACCTTCTTTATCAACATTAAATGCATATCTTATCCAAAATCAAACTATAGAATGCCCTAAAAAATCAATATGGAGAGGTATGTACAAAACAGTATTTTGGCTCAAATATATTCATAGCTTTTTTATTTTTTCTATTAGTTTTTAAATTTTAAAAACATCAGCCAGGTTTGGTTATTATGCATTTTTAATGAAAATAACTTATCAAAAATGTAAAATGTGAAAAGTCCTTATTATATTCTGTGGGTCCCATTTTAATTCTTTGCTATTTGGTGTTGTTCGCTCTACCAATGTATATACAGTAGAATTCATATCATTCAAATTCGCACTAATCTAAACAAGAAAAAAAATTAAAATATATTTAGCACTAAGATTTTTGTTGCATGTAAACATTTATTGACTTCTAAAACATACTTAACAAGCTTAATTAATTAATTACTTTATTTAAAACACATTTGTAAATTTTACTGACATTTTTTTAAGAGTAAGCTTATATAAATGACTTCAATTACAATGCAACAATTACTGACATTCTACTGGATATATTTATGTGTTATCAGTGTTGCACTTATGAGTTGAATGATATTTATTTTTGCATGTGCCTATTCTATTATTAGTAGTTTAGTATTGTTATTTTTGTTTCTGATAATCATTTTACATTAAACATTTCCTAAAATTATTCTTAAGCTACCAAACTGCCAATGATAATTTTTTTTACATCTTATACAAACTGTAAATAGGTCAATTTTTAAAATAAATTGCACTATTTTTTTAATTAATTTTTCTTTTGTTGATTTTAAAAATAATTTAAAAGATAATTTTCTTATGTATTTTGGTTTGAAATATTAATGCTTATCGATAGATGACAGTCTAAGTGGCAGTCTAAATTTTTCTTGAACACCGCCTTTCTTCTTTCTGATTTGGAATTTATATACAAAAAATTTTTTTAATAATAATAGGTTAATATTTTTAATGGTAAGTCCAAGCTTTCACTGATAATTTTCATTTGGTCTTGTCAAAACCATATAATGTAGGATCATGATGTAATACTAAATAAATAGAATAATAGGAAATTAGCTCTTAAAACTTTAAGTAAGACTACATAATAAATCAAAGGATATGTAAAAATATTGCTAGTTCCATTTAGAAATAATGTGTTGTCTTCGTGTGTCTTGTGCCAAAGAGTTTGTCCCTCATAACAATGTTGTCCATGTATCAGCTTTTTTAAAACCTGTCCAAATAATCAGCATAATGCAGCTGGTTTTCTTGAGATATATATATATATATATATATATATAATATATATTTATATATATATATATATATACATATATATATTAGAGTGAGAGAGAGAGAGAGAGAGAGAGCAAGCCTGGGGTGTGTTTCGAAAAACATAGCTTTTATCAAATCATTTTGTAGTGAAATGATTGAAAATGTTTTATAACTAATGTAATTCTGAATTTTTGGTTCGAAAGAATTGTTTACACATTTTTCAATAATAATAAGAAATATAAGTTAAATGCAAGATTTTAGAAAAAACAAGTTTTTATTTTATTTTTCATATTGTTCCAATACTTAAAAAAATTTGAAAAAACTCCTGTTGATAGATGAGTATAAAAGACATTTTTTTCGGTGAAGAATCTGTGATTGACACTTTTCAAAAAATTTAAAAATATATATATTTTGGTTTTCTTTCTTCTTCTAAAAATTGGCTTTTCGTTTAAGAATCAAGATCATATAATTTTTTCATGCCTTTGATTAGTAAGAATCAGAAACAAAAAATCATCATTGATTAATTACAAATTTTACTATTAAAAAAATAATAAAATTGAAAAAAAATGTTTTTAAAAAAATCTCGAAAGCAATTTGAATTAAAAAGCTGATAGTTGATAGGTGAATTATTTTTATTCGATACCAAATTGATCTCTCAAGGTTCAGTCAAAAAAGCCGAGGGAGCAGATTTACCATCCTTACCCGGCTATACCCTTCGCTTTGAATTTCAAGAATAATTCATATAATTCAGTACTGAAAAGTATGTTTAGTTGATATGATGAAAATCATTGAAATTTTAAGTGTGATTATTATTATGAAAAAAGTAAGTTTTATGTGTCTTGATGAATTGTAATGTAATACTCAATGAATTTTTTTTTTTTTTTATCAAGATTAATTGAATTAACGATTAAGTAAAAATTAATTTTAAGACAGTATATCTGTACTTATTGAAGGTTAATTAGGATGTGGTCGGTCTGGCAAATGACAGCTACAGTTGACTACTGTGTTTTCCCTTTGTACAGTCTAAAATGATAAATTTTCAATTCAATTTAATAGTGCAGTAACCCTGGCATTATATTGGGTTGAAAAATAACCTATTAGTGTTTTTCAATATTTCAATTTAATCCTCTCTGTGTTTATAAAATCATGTTTACTTGGTCAAAAATGTCTAAGAAGGGAGCCCGTGGTTGAGTGACTAGTACGCTAGTCTCCCACGCCAAAGGTTGTGAGTTCGAATCCCTGTCCGGGAGGGACTTTTCCAAGCAATTAAATTAATGGGGATTCACTCACAGCCTCTCCTCCGGGTATGTGAGACCTGTCAGCAAACATGAGGCCACATGAGTTGGGTCGATTCAGAACCGGAATCTTTGACTTGGAAGATATAAAGCGCTCGGGTTCGCCTTTAACTATTGATGATGACCAAATTCAAGCATTGGTCACAGATAACCCTCACTCTAAGACATAGGATATTGTGGAATATAATTGATTTAAAATATTTATAAGAATCTGAAGTTCTTATTGAAATCAGTTGTAAATAATGCTTCAAACTTGTTTTACAACCCAATAAAAAATAAAATGAAACTTTGTCACTACTGACAAAGACTAGGGTTGGAACAAAGCCTAGTTATGGCTGTCATTGGTAGTTAGTCATCAAGTGCTGAGAGGGAGTGTGACTTTTTGGATAGAAAGAAAACCAATTAAAAAAACAAAACAATCCATTAATATTGCATATCTTCAAGATATTGGCCGCTCTTTATGAATGGTCTCTTTCCAGAAGTCTGTAGTCGGTCATTTCTACAGTTGTTTCTCTTGACACTAATACAGCCGATGTCAGAATTGTACTTTTTGGGAGGCATTATCGCGAGTATCTCTTTGTGCGGCTTCTTCACACTTTAAATCAGCCATCTTTGGCATCTGGATCTCTCAGGAAATCTTTAATTTTCTTGAAAAGTTATTAAACAAGCTGGCTGATGTTTTAGGATGTGTTGAGAGCTTACAGCCTAGGTGCTAGTCCTCAAACACTCACAACCTTGAAGTTTCAGGCAATTTGACATACCACACATGAAAAATTGTTGTGGGGTAATTTTTCTTTAGTATCAGTTGGTCTATTTAAAAATAATAAATCTTGAATTCTTAATGATTATTTGTAGATTGCCTTTCTTAAAGGCAAATGACAGTTATTTTATGAAAATAAATTATGAGGCTGCCATGAGGTAATAAGTTCTTAAAGTTAGGCTGATAATTTTGATCAGTATTTATTTTTAAAAAAATAAGTATAATTAATTTGTCCTTATAAATCTTCAGTAACAATTTTGAGTTGCACTGCCAAACACTAATAAGAATATTTTCTGTATACTAAAAAAACAATCATTTATCATTTTAATTTATGTATTATGAATAATGCTTATTATTTTATGTTTTATAAATGGCATATTAGTTAATTTTGCCAAATATAGGTGTATTTTTGGTTTAATCACTTCTTTCTTATGGTGTTAACATGCTTAAAATGGTATGTGTGATTAGAGTTAGAAAATATGACAGAACATTCATTGTGATATTGAATATTTAGATAAGCATTTACAATTATTATTATTTTACTCATTAGATAATTTTTATTTTTTTTAATTAATCAAATTCTATTATTTTACTGCTACTATAGGTGCAGTTGTTATTGTGTGATCTTCAGCAAAACATTTATTTAAATTATTTGCAATATGTCTAATATATATTGTTTGAATATATACTTATGATTTAATAATAATACACATGCCTATTAATACATTTTTATAGTAAAGGCAAAATTAGGCCAAATAATAAATTAATATTTGATATATTTATATCTTAGATAAAATAATTTTTACTATGTTTTAAACTAATAACCCCAAATAGATTTTTACCACTATATTTTCTGTACACATTGGTCATTAAGTTATTTTTCTCTGTTAAAGTCAATTAAGGATCTTGAAAATTTTAGGTAGCCACTAGATTTTTATTGAATAAATCCTAAAGGGAACAATAATAAGTCTGAAAACATACTACCATGTTTTTAGTTAAAATAGTTTAAAGAAATATGGCATTATGTTCTATTTAGTTTTATGATTTTAAACCCTTAAATGTAAAATGAATTTTTGAAAATATTTTCTTCTTTTTCTTCATATTTCTCTAATACAGCCACTTCTCCTAGTCCCTGGTTAGCCTCTTCTACTAATTGAAGGATTTTGAATTTCTCCTTCTCCAATCCCTTCCTCGGTTGTTGACGGTTTCTTTCACTTCATCTTCCCCATGTTTTCTTGGTCTTTTCTACAGCCACCTTCCCTCTGCTCTAACATACCATGTTGTCGACAAACATAAATCCTGTGTACCAGACACTCTTGAAATTTCTACATCTGAGATGTTATGGCCTCATTTTCTATTGTGCTCGATTTAGAGCAGAACCTAACACCAAGATGAACAAGAGGGAGATAAGAATGTTTCCATGCCTGGTTTGCTGCTATGTTGGGAACGCCAATGATGTGTGGTTTCAAGTTCTAACGACATTACTCTGCACTTCCTAGAGACTTAGGAAGCCCCATCTCAGTCTTATATTGGCTGCATACTCTTCTAGTGCTGTAGAAATTTCTCTTTTCACTCTGTCAAATCCTCCATTTAGGACACAAAACGGGTGACCTCTCTACTCTTTTCAGTGATGTTGGATATTTCTCTCTTCATGGATATCTGATCCTGAATGCTCCTGTTAGGTCTGGAACCATATTATTCTTCCCATCGTTATTGTTCTAACTTGTTCTGCCATAAGTTGAACTTTATTTACATCCTTCGGTATTATTTAGGTAACCTCTACCTCTATCAGGTTAATTTCTTTACATATCAGGATAATAATCCCAATTAGTTTGTATTTTTCTTTCTTTCAGTTAACATGAAGTAAGTAACATGGAAAAACCGAATAGGGTATAATGAGACCCTATCTATATGCGACAGACATCCATTCCCGATCTGTGAGAACGACAAATCCTGTCAGAGCAATGTCTCACATAATAAAAAGTGAACTTAGAATGGGCATATTTGGAAGAACGATAGGACAAGGCTAACCACTTCCTTAGAAAAAATTAGAGTGGATAGATGCAAAGTGCTGACCTTCACCGATAGATTTTTTTATCCATGAGAAAGTTTTTAAAATTGAACAAAAATTTAGTCTCCAAAATGATCATGTGTACACACACAGCTCTCAATAAGCCCAGGAAGTCATTAGAAGAAGGAAGAGGTCATCACCTTCCTCAGGATGGTTTGGTGAGGAGTTTGCTTTGATAGCACCACAAAACTCCATTTTTGTGAAAAATTGAATCAAGATGATATTTTGGAACCTGTTGTCAAGCTTCTATATGAATATTATTTTTTGGATGTCATTGGGTTTTCTAGCAGAATTCCTCTCCACCTCAAAAGGCCAGATCAACTAAGCCGTGGCTGCAAAGAACATTTTAGAGTCCATCCCTGCCCAGGATTCGTCCTCAGAAAGCTCTGATCTTAACCCACCAGATTACGGCATTGGTCTCAACTGGAGAAGATGGCATGCCACAGACCACACCATAACTTGGAAAGCCTCAAACAATCTCTGGTCTGAGCAGTTGAGCACTTTCCTCAAGAAGTGTTGCATGTTGCTATTGTTGACTGGCAACGGAGATTAAATGTTAGTGTAAAGCCTAAAGGGGGACATTTTGAGTAATTTCTTTTTTTGCTTTGTTCTCTCTCTATATATACATTTCAATTTCTAATTAATTAATTAATTTTTCTGTAGAAATCACACTTTTGTGAAAATTGGGACTATTTATAAGACTTGCCAGTCCTTCAGGATCAATTTCCTCTTACTAGTGATGTTGAGGACGTGCTAGTCACTTTTAGTCTCTTTAGGCCAATGTATCTTAACATTTCTGGTGAAAAGCCATCTACACCATCAGCTTTTCTTAGCTTCAGTTAGGTTATAGCCTCAGCAACTTTCTCTTTACTGTTATAAAATATGATGAATAATTATTTTGTTAATGAATGGAGCATTTGAGCAATTTAATGAACTGAGCTACTGAAAGCATTATAGTGCCTTTTTCAAAAGTTAAAAAAAAAAAAATAAAAAAAAACAATCCCTAAGGAATGTGAATTGTCCGATCCACAAAAAGGGCAATGCTAATAAATGTGAAAACTATAGACCTATCTATCTATCCCGGTTGTGTACAAGCTCTATACATAAATATTAGAAAAGAAGCTGAGAGAGCTAGTGGAGAATGGCTTAGAAGAGAAACAGGCTGCTTCAGTCCTCAATGCCAGACCCAAGATCATATATTTTCTCTCAGAACAATCATTGACAAATCATGGGTACAAGGAAAGAATATCTTCTTGGCATTTATAGTTCTAAAGGCTGCCTTTGATTCGGTCCCTAGACAAGAACTGTGGAATGCTCTTTCTGCTAAAAACATCCTGAAAGGATTGATAGAAGCCTGGCACCTATTTTTTGACTCTATTATTTTGAGGAATTCTTCTGGAAAGATGTATTGACTTCACTCAATGCACATGTACCCACTATCAAGTATCTTTTTCTTGTCTCTACCAGAGGATACTGGCACTGTAGTATTACCTCTATATGCCCACTAGCTGGCTTTAGGTGTACTCAATTGTGTTGCTGCACCCTAGAGGACAGCACTTGAAATTAGTTAGGGTAACATAAATATATGTTACCTTAATATATTCAAAATTTAAAAAAAAAAATAATTTGGTCTTTTATTACATCTTATAGAATATTCTTATTCTCTATAAATAAATATATCAAATATATTCAGTTTTAAATGGCCTAATATCCTTTGACTAAAACTGTGTTATATCTAGTATGTATCATATAATTTTCACTTATATATAATTTAGTATAATATTCATTTAAAGTACTTACTTTTAAGTATTAAACATCTACTATGCATTTTTTGGCATGAGCACATTCTATTCTCTGAGTATTGCACCAATACACGTTAGAATGAATGCTTTTATGTCAAAGATATTACCTGCATGTTCCGACACTTTCTGCACATTTTGACTCCTTTTACTTTTAAAGAGAGATATAAAAATTCCCCTCCTCATGTTTTCTTCAAGTTTAATTTAACTTACCCAAATGTAACTTTTTAGTTGTTCAATAATTTATTTTTATGTAATGTTTAAAGCTATAATTAATTGAATTATCCATTAAAATTATTGTGGAAATCTAATTAATATTCATCTCTCATGATTTGCATATCTATGAAGAAAGTTGTCCATAGATTTTATGGAAATATGTAAGACGAAAATTACTGGAGCAGTTGAATTAAGGCTATATATAACTAAAACTACTATAAATGTTCATCTTTTATTAAAAAGTATATTTAATCTTCACAATGTTCACTATGGTCAATTCAAAATCAAGTAAGAATAAAGTATGAAGTATAGAAATATTAAGATGAAGTTTGAAAATCTTAAAAATAATTGAAATTTTGGTTTTTTCATCATAATTTTTTAGACTTTTCCAAGAAAGGACGTAAAAACAATTATAAATTTTTATTTTTATTGATTTTTCCCAACCCTCTCATTGTATTTATAAAGTTACATCTTCACATAATAATTTTGCACTTATTTAAACGTTTGTGAAGTTTTTCGTGGATGTAATGTTTAAAAGTTGGATGCTTTATACCTCACAAATTCATTTATGTTTACTGTTATTTTTCAATGAGTTTTACTGTGATATTATAAAGTCTAAAGCCACCTTAAATAAACAGTGTTAGACTTTGTCTCTTTGTCCAATGTGAAAAGAAATGCATATGCCAAACAGTTTGGCAGTCAAAACTTGTTTAGGCCTATTTTTGGAAGGATGGTTTGGAATTAGTTAATTATTTAAAATTGGCTTTATTGTAAAAAAAGTTTAGGGTGCAGTGCACATGATTTTCATTTACCTACCTTGTTAAAATCAATTTTATAACTTTAATAAATCAAAGTTGAAAAAATAATAAAAAGAATTAGACAGAGTTTCAATGTGAAGATTAATTTTAATTTAAATGTAAAAAAAAGATTTATCGTGGTTATCTTCACATTTTATATTTAGCCATTACTTATTAATGTCAACTATGAAAAATGGTTAATTATTTATAAAAAATAAAATTAAAGTTAATTTAGAAGGAGAAATTTTTAAAAATCATTAGTCGTTTTTGAGAAAATTATGGTATCAAGTGGCGCCCTCTGGTTTAATCAATTTTATTGAAACAGTTGTTGTAACATCCCTGACATACGGTTGTTTTAAATTTGAAATGAAGTTTTACAGTTTATAAAAACTTTCCATTTTTAGCTAGACTTACCACAAACATACAGAACACTTTGGGAGACTTTCTTATTTTGACCTCGGTATATAGATATATAGGTAAGTGCAAGTAATAACCCCAAAATATGTTACGCATTAATGGAATATAATGATATCTTAATAGAATATGTTAATTTTAATAAGTCATTAATGTGAAAAAAAGAACTGTTGTCCCCACTAATACAACATTCCTTACCTCTTTGTATAAAAATTTTTTTTTCTTCCTTTTTTTTTATCCCTGAAGACAATTTAATTATCTTTTGAATGAGCACATGAAACTTTGGCATTACTCAGTATATGAAAAAATGACACACAGGTACTTGGTAAAAAAACAAAACATTGAAATCCGAAAACAAGAGATAATCATTTTCCTAGCATACTCAAACGCAGACACACAAACCAACGGCAAAAATGAATTAAATGCGATTCAAGTGTCTGTGAAATTCCTAAATCTTTTGAAAGCTGCACATCCAAATTTTGGTCAGATTCTTGCAGTTTCCTTACCTGCTAATAAAAAAAAAAAAAAATTGTAAAATGTAATCAAGAGATTAAGTATACAATAATTAATTTTATCACTGTTAATGAATAAATAACCTTGTCTAACTGCTTTTCACTAATTGTTAATGTCTTAACTTATCTTAAATATTAGTTTTGCTTATTTTCACAGCTTTTGTCACTCTTTGTGTTGCCCCTTAATCAATGCATTGCTGGAAATAAAATAATTTTGTGCCAAAAAAAAAAAAAAAAAAAAAAAAAAATAGGGAAAAATTACTATGGTAAAATGGGATCACTTGTAGCCTAACAGCCTCCTGTGCCGAAGGTCACGGATTCGAACCCGCAGGTGGTCCTAGGATTTTTTAATGGGAGTAAAAAATCCTTAGTTATGCCGTCCTTAAAGGGGACGTTAAATGGTGGTCCCGAGCATGTGCAATGTCAGGTACTCGTTAAAGATCCCTATCCTAATAAAACCTGGATAAGCAAATTTGGGACACCCACTGTAGCATCGTCCGATTAGCCACAGTAGCATAAAGTGACGTTAAATAAATAAACAAACCAAACTATGGTAAAACCAGTTACTCTTGAAAACTATCGATAAAATCAGTTTCTCTTAATATTCCATTCACAATTTATTTCTTCTAATCAGTATTTCATAAAATCGTTATAGGTATTAAATAAATCTGTGAAGAAATAAAAGCATGTTGAACATGATATCACTGTTTGTCTTGAATGGGACTCATTGTATTGTAATTATTGTTATGAACATATGACAGAGTTTTTTATTTTGTTTTTAATTAGCTGAGACTGCAGTTTTGAAGAACTATTTTATTATCTACTGCTTTTAAAGGTGGAAGTAATATTAGAACGTACGCAACGTACATTAGAAAAGCACTTACATAAATCCTAGACCTATAACTATTATTGGGTTGATGCAAAATTAATGCAGGTTTTTAGTAGGTATTGTAAATACGCCATATCTTTACTTTAACCATATATATTTAATCAAAATAATTTCCATCTGAATCAATGCACTTTTTCCAACGTTCAACAAGCTTTCTTATTCCACCAGAAAAAAAATCCGAATCCCTGGACTCAATGAAATCACGAAAAGAATTTTCAATGTCGTCCTGGTTTTGAAAATTTTTCTCCCTCAAAAAGTTGTCCAGATGCCTGAAAAAGTGGAAGTCTGTAGGAGAGAGGTCAGGTGAATAAGGCGGATGCTGGAGAACTTCGTAGCCCAACTCGTGCAGTCGTCGAAGCGTTGGTTGTGCAACGTGTGGTCTGGCGTTACTACTGGCACCCACTTGGCCAACTTTTTTACCTTACCAATTGCTTCCAAGTGGCGTACAACTGTGGATTGGTTCACACCGAGTTCCGCCGCCATTTCTCGTGTGGTTTTGGTTGGGTCTTCTTCCACTTTTGACCTCAGCTGGTCGTTGTCCAGAGCAAGATGACGGCCCCGACCATCCTTGTCTTCGAGGTCGAAATCTCCTCTGCGAAACTTCTGGAACCAACGCTGCACCATGCACTCATTAATAGCCCCCTGACCCCACACTTCATTAATATTACGAGCCGTTTGCGCAGCGCTGCGCCCTAATTTAAATTCGTAAAAATAAATTTGACGAAAATCGCACTTTGACATTTTCGATTCAAGACCTTTGAAAACACTGAACAAAATGATTTTACTAAACAAATTCATGGTGAAAGAGAGGGTATTAGATAAGGTTTGTTTTGGTATAATAATGATCAATGTTAGGATTAGCTTTGTTTACACAATTGGAATTAAGATATTGCAATAGAGGAAACCTGCATTAATTTCGCATCAGCCCAATATAAATGAGCACTTGTTGATATATTGGTTGTCCGGAAAATTCATAGAGAAATTTGGACAAAAATTAAAATTGATGAACAGCTTAAAATTGATTATAGTTACCACCGTTAGCGATTACCCTTTCCCTACAGCTTGGAAGGTCCATTATCCCTTTTTTTCAAAAAGCACTGTCCTTACTCCTAAATAGCATTAAAAGGTCCGTTATGACGTCATCTTCTGAAGAGTAGGATTTTCCTAGTAAAAAAGTTTCGAGTGAAAAGAAAAAATGGAAATCCAAAGGAGCAATATCAGGAGAGTATGGCAGGTGAGGTAAAACCTTAAAAACACATGGGGCCTAGCATTGTCTTGGTGGAATAGCACTCCTTTCCAATTTTCTAACTCTGGTTGTTTCTCTTAAATTGCTGCCTTCAATCGATCTAACTGGGCGCAGTAAAAGTCCGTATTTATAGTTCGGTTTTTTGGGACGAGCTAAAAATGTATGGGTCCGTTCCAATCCCACCAAATACTGAGCATCACCTTTCTTGGATGCACATCAGCCTTTGGTGTTGCGAGCAGCGTCATTCCAGGCAACCCCCAAGATTTTTTTCGGCTGGTGTTGATGTAGAGAATCCATTTTTCGTCACCAGTAACAACTCATTTCAAAAATGGATCCTCCTCATTTTTTTTCTGCAGAAAATCACAACATGAAATCCTTTCAATAAGATTCCTTTCATTGAGCTCATGGAGAATCCAAATGTTCTAACGACAGATGTACCATGCCTTCTTTAGATGATTAAAAACGGTCGATTTGCAGGCTCTTAACTCCCCAGCTATCTCACGGACAGTAATTTGTGGATTGTTTACGATGACCGTCATAATATCCTTGATGTCAAGTGTTGAACTCCAGCCAGCACAGGGTTGGTCTTCCAAATTGAAATCTCCTGATCTAAAAACCATTTCTGGACCGTGCTATCAGCATTTGAATTGCTGCCATACACGGTATGAATCTTTCTGTTTCTGCAGTTTGGGCTGCGTTTTTCCCTTTTATGAAAAAGAAAACAGCATACATAATATGCCGAAAATGAACTGACTCGTCACTCATGTTGGTTTTCAAACTACACTACTGAGCCTTAATATATACGAATCCAGTTTGTAAACATAATTAATTCCATGAAGATTAAAGGCATATAAACAAACATTAGCTTTGTGATTCATTTTTAGTAGAAAAAAGAAAAAATAAAAGGTAAATTTTATTTTAAAAATCTCTACGAACTTTTCGGACAACCCAATAAATTTGATGAACACAAAAAAAAATTGTATTTTAATCCTTCTGATTTAAGAAATTCACAATGGTATTGTTTAATAATAATGGCATGGTATAAAACCAATATATGTCTCCCTTTTGACACTATCTTAACTACACATCCATTTATGAATTAGTAAGCACATCTGGGGATATAGAAAAAAAATGATTATAAATAAATAAAAAACTGTCAACATTTTCTATGGAAACCACCATTCGACTAAATGGTTCTATCTCTCTTTGCAGTAATGTAACAGGAAATTGTTTAATAAGCACGCATATTGGCAGATTTTTAGTGTAACGATTACAAGGTGGTTTGACATAGAAACATAAGTTAATTTGTTTTATTTATGTTTGTTAACGTTCATTTCTTAAATAATATTTATAATATGTAAAATTAGCTGAATAAAACTGATGACCATATTATTCAGAGGGGTCGAATTTCAAATTTGATTAGGTAGGCACCTCTACTTAGATTCAATTAGATACTAACTGTAATTATTTTTACTCGTTAAAGATCCCTATCTTAATTAAACCTGTAGAAGCAAAATTTAGGACTTCGACTGTAGTATCGTCTGATTAGCCACAGTAACATAAAAAGTGATGTTTAATGAATAACCAAATGGTTATTTTTTTAGATAAAGGGGGTGCTGATACTTACAAACTTAAAAAGGATTCTGTCTGAAGGAAGAAAATAGTTTAATATATTTCATGGTTAGTCTCAAAGTGTAATAGTTCTTCAAAAAATTGAAAAAAGCAAAAAAGTAACTATTAAAACATGGAAATTTAAATGGAAAAAAATAATTTCAGCCTATTAAAAATCTAAGTTTTGGCAAAATTAAACAAGCATGTTCCCAGGGAAGAACTGGATGGAAAAATATGAAGAAGATAGTTAGCGTCAAAAGCAATTGTGATAGATCAAAACTTGTAAAACTTCTTATCATTTAATAATACAGCTCCCTTATGTTCTAATGGTTCTTGTACTAAACTGCCATTTTTATGTTTTCTTTATATGAACAATTTTTTGGTATTAGTATTGTTTGTGTTTTGCAATTGATTGTTTCTTTGTTGTCATGAGATACATATACATGTATTTTGAATGTTATAAAGAATTTTCTTAACGTAATCTATGTGTTGATCAATTATGACCTTAAGCCTTTGTTGACATCATGGTTCAGGTTTTATGAATTTAAATTTATGATTCTGAACTTTATTTATTTTTTATGAACTCTCTATTTGAATATTATAAAAACATTTATTTCTTACATTTTTATTTTTATTATAAATTTTATTGTGAAATAAAAGTTGCCATAAGTCATAAATATGTAAATTGTTAATTAATATCATTTACTATACAAAATTTATCGTAATATATTAATCATAGAGTTAAAATAGAAGTATTTCTTGTAGATATAGCTTAAGAGCATTTTTTTCTTTGTCTTATTGAGAATATTGTCATTTAATCTAATTAATAAGTACGAATTATGGAGTCGTTTTGGTTCGTTTAACACCTTGGTCAGCTGATATTTATTTTATGATGGATTTGCAAAATAAACCATGATACAATATACCATATACCATCTAATATGGTTTGCAGAGGGTGGTAACTTTTGTTTTCCTGCCTTAGTTTGACTGGCCAACTCGACCATATAATTTCCTTTTGGTAGATCATAGAAGTGTTTGCTACATTCTCTCAAAAAATAAATAAAATACTCCAATGTGAACCCTCCATGTTTTATATATTAGAATTCCTTTTATTTATTTATTTTTTTACCCCCAAAGAGTTATTAGTCCATTTAAAACCAATATAAATTTTATTTTTTCCTAAAAATCAAACCAATCATTACTTTGTTATAAACTTTTAATATTTTTGTGGTTTTCATCATTTTAATTGTAAAATAATATTTTAAAACTGTATGATATTATATTATGTTAATTCAATTCAATAGTGAAGTCCCCTCATATTTCTATCTCTCTAATCTATTTTTTCTTTTTTTTTCTATTTAATTAGCTATGTAGAAAAAAAATTGAGTTAAAACAATTGGCACTGTTCTATAATTTCATTTTATTCATTTATTTATTTTTATTTTTTTGTGCAAATATAGTACTACTTGGAAAATCAGCTAATAAACAATTTTAAAGTATTGTTTGGCTGAGAAATACTTAAGTATTTCATATCTGCATTTCCTGTTTAAAAAGATCCATATAGAAGTTCAGTCTTGTAATTGATTAAATTTTACAAAAAATAATCAGGAATTCGTCTTGTATTTTATTTTATTTTTCCTATGTTTTGGTCCAGCTGAGCTCTATTGTTGTTGGTCTCACTTCTGAAAACTTGCGTACTTGGGCCAAAATTTTGTAAAAATCAAATAAAATATCAAGAGTTATTCCTAATGCGACATTAATAATGAACTATATACCTCCATGATTGAAGTTTACCTTTCTCTGTGAAAGATTGGCTTTATTACTATTTTCAGTCAAATCCATAGTTTTTCAACCAAATTCATAATTTTTTCAATCAAATTCATAATTTCTTGAGCCCATCTTAAAGTTAATTTAATGAGGTTCTGCTATCAAGAACTAAATATTTTTATTAAATCTGATGTTTGTCCATTTAATGTCACTTTATGCTACTGTGGCTAATCGAATAATACTACAGTGGAAATCCTAAATTTAGCCTATCCAGGTTTAATTAGGATAGGGATCTTTAACAAGTACCTGGAGTCACCTGCAGCATAGGGGCATAGCATAACAGCCTTATACGCCCAAGGTCATAGTTCAAACCACCTTGTTAGCTGGTTAGCTCCAGGATTTTTTAATGGGAGTAAAAAATCCTTAGTTATGTCATCCTTCAGAGGGGGCGTAAAAAGGTGGCTAGAGCCTGTAGCAT
This sequence comes from Piezodorus guildinii, assembly GCA_023052935.1. Taxonomy (NCBI): domain Eukaryota; kingdom Metazoa; phylum Arthropoda; class Insecta; order Hemiptera; family Pentatomidae; genus Piezodorus; species Piezodorus guildinii. Next base: position 122,973,129 of record CM041296.1, on the reverse strand, counting down.
CGTCTGATTAGCCACAGTAGCATAAAGTGACGTTAAATAAATAAACAACTAAACAAATATGTACCTGACAGCACACAGGCTGGAGATGACTATTTTACATCATCTTTGAAGAATGTCATAACCAAGGATTCTTTACTCCCTAAAAAAATTTCTGTGATCTCTTGGGCACAGAATGCTTCTATGCTAGCCACGACACCACAGTGGATCCTTAATAAATTTTCTAAAAGGTTAAGGATTTAATGTGGCCAAGTTTGCCAGTTTAAACCCAGCAGATGGCACTAGGATTTTTTTAGTAAAAAAGTAAAAACTTTTTGGTTATGCCATCTCTTGAAGGGAACACAAAATGATGGTCTCGAGCCTGTGCGATGTCAAGTACTTGTTAAAGATCCCTGTCTTAATTAAATGTGGATTGACTAAATTCAGGACTTCCGCTGTACCATCATTCCATTAGTCACAATAACATAAAGTGACGTTAAATGAATAAACAACCACAAGATTTAATAAAAATATTTAGTTATTGATAGAAAAACCTTTAATTAACTGTATAAAATGGGTTCAAGAACTTATGAATTTGAAAAAAATTATTATTCAATTGAAAAAATAATTTGATTGTAAAAATTATTAATTTAACTGTAAAAAGCTATATTACTTAAGCCATACTTAATATTTAAAAGTACTTTTTACTTAGCTGTCCAAGTATTACTCTGTACATATATGTAGACTTTTTTTTATTTTTCCTCTTCCGTTTGAATAAATGGGTAGAAAAACTGTTTTGGTTTGCTTCTCACATTGGACGTGATTTACTGGACTGCCAGAGGTGACAAAAATTTGTTTTGGCAGATGATGAGGATGCAGCTGAGCCGAATATGTGTTCCCTGTGCCAGCGAAGGTTCGAACAACAAGGTAAACTTCACCAGGAGCTCACATGAAATCAATCCACTATACTATCCACTTACGGGGGAGATAAATTTGTATTTATTATTATATATTTACTTCTACTTAATTTTTCCCTTTAGTTTAATTTTTATTTCATGTATGGCAGTAGTTAAAATTTTGCAAAAGCGATTAAAAGTTAATCAGAATAGTTATATTAGCTCTTTAATCAATAGTTTAGGAAGCAATAAAACGCACCTTATCATTTCATAGTCAATTTTTATTTTATTTTATTTTTCTTTGAAAGCTGAGAACAATTGGAGGTCTCTAGTTAATTCTTAATATTTGCGGCTATTTTATTTGCTTTTTTGCCGCTGCAGCGAATCGCAAATATGTTTTTAATTGTTAGTTATAGATTATTAGTTGATAACTATTTTGTGGGCTTCTTATCTTATCAATATAAATTATTGAGTTTATTTATTGACTGTTTAGCGCAAGAGAGGGCGATTATTTTCAATAGCGTCTAAAACCTTTGAAAAATTGTTGCTCTCACGAACAGTACCTAGGTGCTCCAAGCTTGCCCCTTTTTTAAGGCTGCTCTACACTGAGAGAACAGGTCCGTGAGATTTGGTGATAGTGAATTATCATACAACCTCACCTATTCCAACTTATAAACGTTCAATTACCATAATTTCTATAGAACTTCATCATTTTTTTTTTTTTTTAACATTTATTATAAATAATGATCGATTTCTTAAAATGGAGTTTGTACTCTAAAAAAACAAACATATTTTCATGGTGTTTATGTTACACTTGTTTGTATTGATATAACATTATCATTTAGTTTTTTATCATTTAAAAAAAAAATGATATTTCATGAGATAGGATTTTTTAAAAAGTAATTTTTGAGGTTTTTTTATTTATTGAGAGTTACAACTGTATTAGTTAATACATTAAGTAAATTAGTCAGATGAAATACATGAAGAGATAATGCCCATTGGCTCGAAGGATTTTCAGGAATAGAACAGGAAGCAAGGAAAGGATTGAAACTAGTGGGTCAGAATGGGAGTGGAGTTTGTCATGTGTTCTTAGTCAACAACGATCCTACTATTGCCTCTCAAACTTTTCAATGCCTCATCAGAGACCTTGATACATGGTGTCCGAATTGGAGGATTAAAATCAATTCCAACAAAGCCCACCAAATTACCTTTACCCTTCATCATAAACCTATGACATCCTCCCCTACACTGTCCTTTAATAATATTCCGCTTGTTCCGGTTGAACAGATTTGCTATCTAGGACTCCTACTTGACAAACGTCTAACATGGAATCCGCACTGAGGACTGAAATGACAAGAAACTGCCTGTCGCTTACGCTTACTAAAACACTTACTGGAGAGACGCTCCAACTCCCCACTTAACTATATCACCATCATAAGGCCTATCTAGACTTACAGAGTTGAGCTCTGGGGCTCTACTAAACCATCAAATTTTTCCTGTATTCAATCCTTACAATCCAAAATCCTTGGAAAAATCCTCAATGCTCCTTACTTTCATGAATTAATTAGTCCATAAAGACCTTAACATCCCATATGTTGCTGATTTGGCACAAATGAGGTACCAATCCTTCCAACATATGGGATGTTAAGGTCTTTATGGACTAATTAATTCATGAAAAGTAAGGAGCATTGAGGATTTTTCAAAGGATTTTGGATTGTAAGGATTGAATACAGGAAAAATTTGATGGTTTAGTAGAGCCCCAGAGCTCAACTCTGTAAGTCTAGATAGGCCTTATGATGGTGATAATTTGGTATAAAAAGGTAATTTGGTGGGCTTTGTTGGAATTGATTTTAATCCTCCAATTCGGACACCATGTGTCAAGGTCTCTGATGAGACATTGAAAAGTTTGAGAGGCAATAGTAGGATCATTGTTGACTAAGAACACACAATTGTCATCAGCATAGGCAGAAAGGAAAGTGTTGGGACATCAGCTGTATAGACTGTGTAAAGGATGGGTCCTAGGATACCATCTTGAGGAAATATTTGATGTTATTATCCAAATTTATTTTTTTTAAATATGCCTTCCTCCTCTCTCGCTACTTTCATGAACTCTCACAATACCTCGCTCCCACGAATTTTCACCTACTTCTCACTCTGTGTAGCGTGTCCTTAATTTAAAATAGGACCAACTTGTGACATCTAGTTACCAAAAAAGTCATGAGAGTGACAATTTTTCACAGGTTTTAGACCCTAGTATTATTTTCAGTCTCATTCTGAATACAACCGACAAAATGAAATGGACCAGTACAAATGTAAAAGTTTAAGAATTAAGTTTACAAGAAGTATAGACTATTCTGAGCCATATTTGTATGATATATTGTCGGCTTGCCATCAGCTAGTGCCTCTGTCGCATTTAATGAGCAAGCCAGCTGCAACAATTAGAAAAATAGTCATTTCTAAACTATAAAATGCTAGCAGGAGTTTTGATAGTAAGCCAATGATATATTTTTAATTTATAAATATTTATCAAGTACTTACTGGATATATAATATGTTGTACTATCTATAAAAGTATATAATTATATTTAAATGGTCTCACATGTAACTGAATTTTAAACTTTAGTTTATTTATTTTTTTCACAATTTCAATAAAATCCTGTTATCTAGATAACCTTGTGTTTTAAAAAACTGCAGAAATTCAAAGAAAAGTTTTTAATTGATTTTCGCCCAACTTTTAGTACTATTAATACCAACAGTATTTCATTCAACATATATATATATATATAGGTTTGTGTTGTTCTTAGGTTTCAGTCAATGAATAAACAATTTTATCTATGCGATGTTTCGAGAATTTATTGTTCTCATAATCATGCCTTAACAGTGGAAAAAAAAACAAAACAGAACATTAATATTATTATACAATAATTAATATATGATGTTATTGTTAGAGATATAAAAAAGAGTACATTGAACAATGAATAATCATACAGTAGGTACATTGTTATTATGATATTATGATATCATAATGATATTATGACATTCATAATGATATTATGATTATTCATTGTTCAATGTAATCTTTTTTATATCTCTAACAATAACATCATATATTAATTATCGTATAATAATATTAATGTTCTGTTTTTTTTTTCCACTGTTAAGGCATGATTATGAGAACAATAAATTCTCGAAACGTCACATAGATAAAATTGTTTATTCATTGACTGAAACCTAAGAACAACACAAACTTAAATTATCAACAGTCGAGAACTGATCAAACAATATATATATATATATATATATATATATATATATATATATATATATATATATATATATATATATATATGCCATTCGATAAGCTAAAAACATTTATTAAAAAGACCTCAGATAATATTTAAATAAAAGAAAATTATTATTTAGACATGTGACCTTGCGACAAATTTAATGAACATATACACATATAATAAGTAAAAGTCTTTAAGCAGATTTTATTAATTTGGGTGGAATGGAGTAGATCATTTAGTAGGGCACTGCACCGATGATCTCTGGATCCTGGGTTCGAAACGGGCTGTGTAAAGAAGTGTTATTTATTCCGTTAAACCAGCCACAGGGGTCATTCAGCTTCTATAAAGTGGATACCCAAAAATTGAGAGAGAAGCTAGCCAGTAAAGAACCATCTTAGGAGACTTAACTCCTTGAACAAATTTTGGCTTAAAAATAGTTTTGAACTTACTATGTAATGAACACAAGAAAAAGTGTAAAGATTATCTAAAAGGGTCCAACAGTTCAGTCATTCAGTCAGTTCCTGTGATTCAGAAAATGAAGTCTATAAAGGAGCAATTTAAAAAATATATATATCTTATTTAATATCACTAATTCGTCCGATTAGCCACAGTAGCATAAAGTGGTGTTAAATAAATAACAAATAGCACTTTTAAACACTAAATTGGGGTCACTTTAGGTGTAATGGCTAGCATAATAGCCTTCTATGCCCAAGGTCACAGGATCAAACCTGGCAGATGTCCTAGGATTTTTTAAATTAAGTAAAAACTACTTAGTTATGTTGTCCTTTGGAGGGAGTGTAAAATGGTGGTTCCGAGCCTGTGCGATTTCATGTTCTCATTAAAGATCCCTATCCTAATTAAACCTGGACAGACAAAATTTAGGATTTCTACTGTAGCATCATCCAATTAGCCCCAGTATCATAAATTGACATTAAATGAATAAATAATTAACAATAATGCCCCATAAATGATCCTAAACTAAATTTACATTGTATTATGAAGTGTTCAAGAAAATAATGTGCTCTGGGTACCACAAGCAACTTGATATTTAAAAGTAAACATGTCATGAAATCGACCTACAGTATACAGCTACCTAGATCAGATCAATCAATACATTAATTGTCCTGGAGTAATTGTTTCATAACTTTTGTTAAATTATTACTTAGAGACCTCCAATTTTCATTTCCTTCTTACCGCCCCTATATTCCATTTTATTTACATCCAATTCCCCAAATGTAATGACATATAATCATCATGAAAAGAAGGTGGGTAAATTCAGCAACCTATATTTGTATTTATTTAATAGAAGTTTTTCACTAGTAATTAAAAATACCTTATGCTAATTATCTAACCAACACATTTTTTGAAAATAAAAGTAGTTGGAATTAATTAATACTGAAAACTAAATGGCAAATCATTCTTATATTTATGTACTTACTTTTTTATTTATTTTGTAACTAAAACATTATTTTAAATAATGACAATTTTATAATAACCCAAATTTATTATATTTTTAAAACTTTAAATGCTTTAATTTTATATTAAACATTTATTTTTATTTTTAATTATCTGAAGTATATAACTTGATTTATTAAATTTAAATGCCCAAATTCAAATGACTTAACATTTGCTTATTAACTTATGGCAGCTTACCTATTGGTATCCATTATGCTTTTGTGTTTTTTGTTTTGTTTTTTACTTGTCATATTAAAGTAAATTTCATTTTTAAGCCTTTTGTGACTGTTATATGCTTACAGTTGTTAGGCATGCTGTTTAATTTGAGATGATTTCATTATTTTGGGCCTTTCTTGCCCTTACCTTAGGTTAAATGTATACTATTTATATCAGAAAGCTATCTTAAATTATTGGTCCTAAATGTTTTAAACTTTTTAATGATTTTATTAGTTTTCAAATAAATAATTTCATTAACTTTTTTTTATTTTTGTTTAATTATTTTTATTCTACAGGCAATTACAGCTGCCTGAAGGTCGACCTTATATTTACGAGAGATAGGGCATTCTATTTTACGACAGTCTTCATCCCAGGCATAATACTAGTCACATCATCATTCATCACCTTCTGGCTTGAATGGAATGCTGTTCCAGCTCGTGTCATGATTGGTAAAGATAATATTTGTTGTATAATATTGTAAAAAATTTGTTCTGAAGTCTTAATAATAATTCTGAAAGGGGAAAAAGTTTAAAACATACCATACCTTACATGCTCAGTATCATTTTTATTAGCTAGACTATAAAAAAAAAAATTAAAAAAAAGGGATGAAATCTGCCCTAAGATGGTGAAATGGTAAAGTTACTTTTTCAAGAATTAAATTTGTTTTTCTTTCTGGAGTCTCATTTGTTTATTTGTAAGAAGGTAGCATAATGTCATAAGTGTTTTCCTTTCTGTTGATGAGTAAACAACACTACCTTGTACAAATAAACGAACTATCTACAAAACATGAACGAGTGGACACTCCAGAATGAGAAAATCTCTCAATTTTAGAAAAAGTGACTTGTTACATTTTGCCATCTTAGCACAAAAATAATAATAAGAAAACATCTGAGCCCATAGTAAATAGTTGAAAAGGTACCACTCGGTGTGAGGAATTGCCATGAGCCTTCATATGCCCTACCCCTAGTACTATTGGGTTGTTTCGCATGAAATGTCCGTTTTTATAGTTACTGAAATACATAAAGGATTTTGCAGGTCTCTGTTGTTTTCTTCTGAATTTTTACATATTTAAAGTAAACAGTTACTAATCCTCTACCTTTGTATTATAAACATCAGCTTCCCAATCAATTGCCCACTTTTTAGTATACTTCTAAATATGAACATGGAAACACGCAATTTTCGAGTAATATTTTTGTATGAGTTTAAACTCAGCCATTCAGCAGCTGAGGCCGCTAGAAATATTTGCAAGGCGTTTGGGGAAGGGAGTGTTAATGAACGGACCATTCGCCGTTGGTTTGCTAAGTTTTCAGCTGGGGATACCGACTTGGTAAACTTGCCCCAAGGAAGACCTCCATCCATAATAAAAAACGATGTCCTCAAACATACAGTAGAAGGAAACCCCTACCAACAGTTAAAGGACTCTCAGCACAACTAAATGCAAATGCATCTACCGTTTCTAGACATTTAAAGTGTATTGGGAAAGTAAACAAGCTCGATACATGGGTACCTCATGATCTCACTGAGCGGCAACAAGACCCCATGTTTCAAAACATACCGTGCAAAAATTGAAAAAACTGGGCTAGGAAGTTCTTCCGCACCCACCATATTCTCCCGACTTGTCTCCAACAGATTACCACCTGTTCAGGAATTTAGACAACTTCGTCAAAGGAAAACTTTTTGAAAATGATGATCAAGTGAAAAGTGCGTTTTCAGATTTTGTTTCACTTCAAAGCTCTGAGTTTTTCAGTTCGGGGATAAAAAAGTTAGTGTCACGTTGGGAAAAATTTGTAGAAAAAGAAGGTAAATACTTTGAGTAAAATTATCTTGTTTTCATATTGTATTTTTAATAAAAATCCTTTACCTTGAAAAAGGACATTCTTGTGACACAACCCAATACAATGGCTCACCTATATTAAATCTATGTTTTGGAACTTATTATTAAGTAAAAATTCCACACATCTGATTAATTTCCCATTTGAAATGTTTGCTAACTAGACAAACATCTCCTACCATTTGAAGTCTCGCAATTTGAGGCCTTCTTTAACTCCTAAGAAACAATGCCTCTGTCAATATAGTTTATGAGATAATTTGAATAATTTCACATAGTCGTTAATTAATATAACAACCTATTTGTATACATAACTCTGTAGGTTGATCACTGTCAGCACCAACCTCCAAACTACATATGCTCAACTTTATTATATAATAAGTCCATATTATGAAAAGTTTCATATTTTCTAAGTATTTTACTAATACATGTATATACTTCATTCCCTTAATTCAAATCAATGCTCCACTTCTCATTGGTCACTCGCAATAAATAATTAACCTAGTAAGGGATCTTTTAAGATTAAGAACCCTCCCTAATCACCAGACCTAGCTCCAAGTGACCACCACTTATTCTGGTCTCTTCAAAACTCTATGAATGGAAAGAAATTGCTAAAGGATGTGGGCATCAAAAACCACTGGGATCAGTTTTTAACAATAAAACTCCAGAAATTCTATCAACATGGCATTATGCAGCTAGTGAAAAGGTGGGGAAAAGTCATATTAAATAATGGTTTGTAATTGTAGAAGCGGCCTGGCCTAGTAGATAGAGCATTAGTCTACTGTTCTCTGGGTCTAGGTTCGAATCCAGAAAAACCACTTGGATCAGTTTTTTAACAATAAACTCCAGAAATTCTATCAACATGGCATTATGCAACTAGTGAAAAGATGGGGAAAAGTCATATTAAATAATGGTTTTTAATTGTAGCTGAGCGGCCTGGCCTCGTAGATAAAGCATTAGTCTACTGTTCTCTGGGTCCTGGGTTCGAATCCCAGCTGTGGCAGAATATTATTTATTCTGTTAGTTGAGTCAGGGGTATGGAGACCCTCCTGGGGCAAATGAGACCCCCCAGCCTCTATAAAGTAAGTACCCAAAATCTTGGGGAAAAAACTCACGGCTGAGGGTAATCAAGGCCTAATCACCTCATTGCACTGCCGTTGCATTGCCTAGAAAGAGTAAGAATCTCTATGTACTGAGCACAAGACCCCCTCAATGGGTTGTAGTGGTACAGGTTATTATATTTTTATTTTTTTTTTAGTATATTGTAGATTAAAATAAATTTTATGTCTAAAGTACATTGAGTTTTATTTCATCCTGAAAAACTGAAAGGACTAAACTGCTAATCCAATATGAAGCTGATTGAGCTTTTAATTATATTCAATAACCTGTATTTTATAATGTGGGATGGTTAATAGAGAACAGTAACTTTATGCTTTATCCATTAGACCATTATGATATTAAAGTCCATTTAATTATGCAATAAAGCACATATTATGAAAAAGGTTGATATTTTATAAGTATTTTTATAATTTACTGATATACATACTTCGTTACCTTAATTCATGTATTTATTCGTGTGTTAGTACTGTCATTAATTAAAAATTATTGATAAATAACTCGTAAGAAATGTCAAATTGCCTAGTAATAGAGTCCTAGGTTCAAATCCCGGCTGAGGCAGAATTATTTATTCTATTATTTTAGCCGTGAACGACCCTGGGTTGTGGAGATCCTCCTGGGGCATACCCAGCCTCAGGAGGTACCCAAAACTGGGGTTAAACCTGGCAACCAAACATGATTTAGGCCTAATCACCTCCTTGCTCATTGGGCATGAAATAGAATGAATTTAAGTACTGAACCCAAGACCCGTAATGGGTTGTAGAGGTACAGATTTTTTTTTCTCATGAAAACAGGGATTTCGAATACCCAAATATGGGTAATATTGATTGTTATCGGGTATGTTGTCATTGAGTTATTGGCAGCACTTTTTATAACTATTGATGAGTTCATAAGTTTTTGTCATTTATAAACCTTAAGTTTCAGCCACCTATATTGTCATACTAAAAAAGGAATAATAGCTGGTAAATTATGGAAATAAATATATATTCGATTCTTTACGGATTTTTTAAATTAAATTATTGATCTTACATATACTTATTTGATGATTTGAACCTTAATGATTTTTGATTCTTACCATGATACAATATTTTTTAGGAGTAACTACAATGCTCAACTTTTTCACTACTTCAAACGGATTTCGTTCCACTTTACCAGTGGTCTCCAATCTTACAGCCATGAATGTATGGGATGGTGTATGCATGTGTTTCATATATGCTAGCCTTCTGGAATTCGTTTGTGTTAACTATGTTGGTCGAAAAAGACCTTTGCACAACGTTGTGTACAGACCAGGAGAAAATCCAGTGACGCAGGTCAGTTTAGTTGTTAAAATTTACTGTAAAATTTTATTATAAATTTCTATTCATAAATTAGTGAACTTTTTTTTTTTTTTCTGTCATTTATTTTCCTATTCCGTTTCATATTATATACCGGAAATACTGTACTTACAGGCTCCAGAACATTTTAATAATGTTCATTTATGTACATATCTTTTGATTTAAAATAAAATTAATAGTGAATGACTTTTTATCTTCTTATTATGAATCATAGTTCCTGTTAGGAAGTTATTGTTTTCTTAGAGGAATTTATTTTTATAAGAATCATTAAATAGCACCACCTCTTTTTATCATTATGCACAAGAAGTTGTTAATCGCCATATTTTTTCTTTAAATACGTTATATTTTTTCTTTTTTACATTTAATTGTCATTTACACGCATGACAAAGCCTTACATTTATTTTATTTATACCATATTTTTTTTCATTATCACCAAAATTCTTATCCATATTAGTTTAAATAATAGTAATTAATGTATTCAAAACAACTCAACTATTAATTTGTTTCTAGAATTATTTTATTTCTAATAGAGAAAAATAACATATTTACTATATTCATTTCACTACATATTTTTAAAATACTAAATATTACCTACACTGTGGGCTTTCAGTTTTTTGTTTTTTGTTCATCTGTGTACATCTATATTTCTAAATTAATTTTTTAACATGTTTTTAAAAGGCACTAGGAATGGACAGTTTTTAAATTTTTGAGTTTTGCTTTTGTAGTTTTTAATAAAGAATCATATTACTTTATTAGTATAAAACAAATATGTAAATTGTTAATACTTGAGCTGTTTATTCAGTTTCTTGATTCAAAAAGGAAAAAAATAAACTTTTAACAATAACATAATTTATCAAACTGACCAATCCTGTTGCTATTAAAAGTTAATGAGCACCCTGTGCTACAAGAGTGACAAATTTGTCAGTTTTTGTTGTGGTTTTTGCCAATGTTGTTGTGGGTGCACGTTGTCTATGTCTGTGTTGCAGCGGTTGCCAGCTGTCCTCAGCAGAATCGGTATTATTTTGGCCACTCCGCTGGTAAGAGATCATCAATATTAGCAAAACAGAAAACTACAATTTTAAATGAGTTAAATAAAAAAAAAAAAAAATTATATTAAAATTAAACCTATTTCGATCACATCACATTATTTTCTAATTCACCCCTTCAGTTCCTCCATTATTCTGTTATATATATAATTAAATGTGTTAGACACGATCTGCCTTGCTTATGAATGACCTGTTCTTAGATGAACTTTGCATTGGTTATGACAATGAGCTATTGTTAATGCTTCGGCTATTACTATATACCCTTGTTAATTTATTTTAAGGTATGCACAATTAAAACAAAAATAATAATAATGCTGAAAAAAAAGCAACATAATTTTGGCTTTATTACCAGATCACACTATTTGCTCCTTTAATAATGAACTTTGTTTCAAAGAACAGCCGCTTACTTAATTTTTTTTTTTTCCTGATGAGCAAATTCAAAATTATAAGTAGCGTGAGAAGGTTAGAAAAGTCGAAATGGCTGATCACAATGCTTTTACTTAGAGCAAAGCAGCAATTGCCCTTATTAATATTTATCTATTATATACATATATTTATTTTATTTTATTACTTTTTATATTTTAATTTCGGTTAGAGCTCACTTTTCTTGTGTGTGCAACAAAACAAAATGTGATGTCCAAGGTAATTTTAATTTTTTTTTTTAAATCATTGGAATAAATAGCATCCATTCCACTTTTTTTTTAATCATAAAAGCTTTTATTCACCTTTATAAATTTTTGTTTTATTAATTGAGTAAAAAAAAAAAAAAAAAGTTTATTACAGTCTGTTTATTTATTATTTCTTTTTTTTTCTGCTTCTAGACATCTAGGGTCTCCAAACTTTTACAGCAGGTGTGTTATAATTTTGTCTGTGTTCCCAAGCCTCCCAAAGTAGAAATTATTCTTATAATCTTTCTCTATGCCTTTCTCGAAAAAAATGTTCACTGATTTTCTTGAAATTCAGACTAAAAAATAATAATAAATGACAATTACATTACTACTCTAAAACCTGTGAAAATTGTCACCCAACAACAATTTCCCGTAGCCTTTGTGGTAATAGGTCTCCAACTTGAACCCTTTATAGCTTGGTTGTATACTTGTGTTATTATACCTTTCAACCTTTTTAAGGCTGCTACACAGCAAGAGAATGTTATGTGAAATTCCCTGAGATTGGTGGTAGTGAATTATAATACTCTCACGTACTTCAACATATAAATATTCAATTATCGCACTTTCTATAAAACTTCATAATTCATTTTTTTAAACTTTTGCTATAATGTTTAATTTATTAAAATGGAGTTTTTAAATTAAAAAAACAAAATATGTTTTCATGATATGTATATTATGTTTTTTTGTTTTGATATAACCTTATCATTTGGATTTTTATCTTTTTTTTTTTTTTAAATAATATTTAACACGTTGAGCGCCATGCCGATTTTCAAGGAAGTTCCATCCTGGCCGTGCAAACTACTTAAAAGCTTCTGCACGGAGGGGAAAAAAATCACGATTTATTAGTAAGAATTATATAACTTTTGCTCTGATCAAGATAAATTAAAAATCCTTTATTCATTTATGAGTAGGGATGTCCTTTATCAGCAAGTATGAAAAAAAATACTTCCATTTCATCTTTAAATATTTTTCAATCTTGCTGATTTAATACATTTTTTTGTATTTGACCAATTTATTCTATATAGGCGGATTAAAATCGAAAGAAATGACCTACTATCTACTTGTATAAAGATACTGCGTTTATGATTTCCTTACTCAGGGATTTATGACGTATACCTCAACAAAATATTATTCCTATGCCCCATATTTAGGGTTTGCCTGAATTAATGTTAAAAATATGTCGTCAAATCTTAAATTTATAAAACATGATCAAATTGTATCAGTATTTGATTATGGTCAAATTCAAGTAAATTTAAATATAATTATCTGCATTACTTTAAAACAGCGTAATATTTGGTTCTAACCATGTCATATGGTGTACGCGCTTTACAAAAGTCCAGTTCAGCCATCGATGGTAATGTGGTGCTTCATGTGTTAATGATATAAGATTTTTTTTAAAGTAATATTTAATTTAATATTATTGTCCTAATTTATTTTTTTTAATATGCCTTCCCCTCTCCACTACTTTCGTGAACTCTCACAATACCTCGCTCTCATGAATTTTAACTTATCTCTTCTCTCACCGTGTAGTGCAGCCTTCAAAAGGGGGCAAGCTTAGACCACCTAGTAACTAGATGCAGCTTGTGAGAGTTAAAATTCTCACAGATTTTAGACGCTAGTATTAATATATTACTTTTTATTTTGTTTACCTTTTGAAATCATCAGAGTAATAGCTAATGCATAATAATTATTTTTTATTTGATTTTTGGCTTTTTTATTATTAATTTCTTTGCACTCCTAGATTTTTTTGTTTCAAAGCTTGGATTTATTTATATTGAACGATATTAGGTAAATGGGATGTGGACAGCAAAACTTCTTGTTTTTAAAACTCTATTACTTTCATGAGCCATTTCCTGTTTTTATATCAATACTGTAGATTAAAGTTAATCAAACTAAAGTATTTTTCCTCAATATGAAATTATAACACGTCTTCATAAAATAAAAATATATTGTTTTTTAAATTAAATATAAGGTTTATGTCAGCATCTGTGCACCTCTTGTTAAATTTTGTTTTTGTTTCACCAATCAGTATTGCTTTGTTTTTATTCAGTGGTGAGCAATCTTTAATGTTTTTGTATATTTATTTTATTTTTATTTGTTTTCAGTACAGTAGTATTTTTTCTATTGAATATATTTTTTCTATCAACTGACAAATCATTTCAAAGATAATTTTATGTAATGTACTTAGCATTTATTCAGTTAAAAGATTGATCCATGTTTAAGTATAGATATAAATTTCTGCATATTCCTACTTTATTCTCTTGACTTTATCTGTATTTGCAAATTTATTATTTCATAGTAAAGTTATTCTGGATATTATTGAGATATTTCTGTATTATATATTTCCATTTTCACTTATTATTATATTAATTAGAACTATCACAAATATTTAAATATATTTATATGTCACATTAATAAATCCATTCATATATAGTACTCAATTATTCATTAAAAACTAAAAACAGCAATATAATATTAGAATTAATTTTTTATTCTCAAAATTTGAGAGCTTACGTTTCAATATGCATAGCATCTTAAGATCTAATTAATAATTAAATAAATACCCAAAATTTTATAGATAATTAAATTTTCGACCAAATGAAAAAATAATCATTGAAATCGGTTAACAACTAGCTTAGATATTGCGTTTTGAAATCAGCAGTAGTGATATGCCATTATCCTTTGAATTATTGCTTTTCATATTAATTAATTGCCTATCAACAGCTATATAAACAGTTATATTGTTATTTGGAAATAATAAACCATTTTGTAATAATTTGCAGCATTTTTTTTATCTCAATCTTAAAATGGTTTTTAAAATTATTCTTACTTTTTTTACACTTACATATTTTCGATGTTAAAATATTACAGGTCATTTATCACCATAAAATTTATTTTTATTTGTATTTCACAATTGTCATCATTATTAATATTGTCCCAATGTGGTTATTTTTATTTCACTGTCATACACTTCAATAAAGTAAAATATTTCTAACCACATGGACCAATAAGTATGAAATGGACTAAAATTGACCTTTAATCCTAATTAATATTTGTACTTGCTAATATTTCTATATCAAAACAAAAGAGAAGAAGTAGTTCTAGTTAATATAATACCATTTTTACATTAAAAAAATCAATTATTTTTGTGAATGAATTACTTTTTTCGGTTATTTTGAATAGAGGTTGCTCTGCCCTGGCATTATTTATCTTTGCTAATGACTGAACACATTAAACCTAAAAAAAAAAAATTGTTTCACCTTTTCAATTGATGCAATGGTGTATATAGCACTCTTTGGTTTATTGCTGTATTGGTTGTAAATTGTAATTTTTTCTTTTTGTATGGATCATTTAAAACTTAAGGGTTATTCAAGCATCTTTCAAAAAGTTTATATATATTTGGTATGTTGAAACTAACATGGCAATAAGTGCTAAAAAAAAAAAAAAAAATAGGTAATATCATGTTCTGGAAGATACAAAATTTTTGTCAATTTAGAGAAAACTTTTTTTTTTAAAGTATATAAATAAAGTCACTGTAGGTTCTTATTTCTGTATGTTATGTATTAAAATTTGTCATCTGATTTTATCTAAAAAAAGAAACAAATCCAGTAAAATCGTATTTAAAAATTACAGTTCTTTTCGAAATGTACTAAATCTACATTTGTTCATTCCAAAGCGTACTGTATCCTTTGTAAAAAAATAACTTTTCATTTCCTTCCGAAAGATATTGGGTTGTCAAATAAGTTCGTCAAACTTTTTTCTGGACCCCAGTTTTTTTTTCGATATCTCAATTAAATAATCTCTATGTTTATAAAATCATGTTTAATTGATCAGTAATGTTTACATATTCTATAAAAGGATTATTTAAGGGCTTTTGTGCATAAGTTTCAACCGAGATTCCTTTAAGTGTTGTTTTATTTCCTCAAATTGGAAGAAAAAAATTAATTTTCATCATTTAATGATTTTTTACTTCCGAAAAACAATAAAACAAAATTGGCAGTGTGTGGGGCCATTATGTCGTAGAAGAAAGTACTGTTCGTAAGTGGTTTGCTCGGTAAAGAACTGGAAATTTTGACATAAAAAACACAAAGCGCTCGGGTCGTTCTTCAGTTGTTGGTTACCAAAATACAAAAATTAACCCTAAGATGGAAACATATAATGGATCTAAATGGCTCATATATATTTGATTAAAAATATTTACTAGTAAATGTAATCCATAATTTAAAATGATCTTGCCATGTTGACCGATACTTAGACAGCTAAAAATCTGTTGTTTTTTTTTGTTTTTTTTGCATCACTTGTCCTTTATTAATGTATATGGAAAGGAGATTCTCTTGTGCTGAAACTATATGCTTCACTGAAATATAGTTTCATAAAGTGGATTATGTTAATTTCATGAGGTGGATTTTATTGTCATAAAAAAATGCCTGGAATATTTAACCTGAGTAATTAGCTGATTGTAATTATTATAGAATTCGGGGGCTACCTGTACCTGGGTGGCTAGCTTTGGTTCAAACCCGTAGGTGGCCCTAGGATTTTTTAATGGGAGTAAAAAATCTTTAGTTATGCCGTCCTTCAGAGAGGACGTTAAAAGGTGGTCCTGAGCCTGTGCGATGTCAGATACTCGTTAAAGATCTCTATCCTAATTAAACCTGGATAGGAAAAAATTAGGACTCTCACTGTAGCATCGTCCAATTAGCAGCATAAAGGGCAGTTAAATAAATAAACAAACAATATTATAGAATTCGAATGCGGTAAATGAAAAAATAACTCAATCAAATAAGTTAAACTATAATAAAAGAAGTAACCAACGCTCCAATTAGCGAAATATTGCTTTGGCTCAGTTATAATCTTTAGTAAACCTCAATCTTGCTCTGAAACTTTGCCTGTAATTTTGGCTCACAAAAAAATAATGCTTCTAATTTGAGCATTTATTTCTTCAATGACCACATCCCAAAACATCTCCGTGATTATAACTATTCAATGGATCTCAAGTCAATAGGTTGTGTATTGAATACATACATTTACTGAATTTGAAAAAAGAAAAAAAAAGAATCAATTCTAATTACTAAGAGTTCCATTTATAAATTGGTATGCAAAAAATAATCCATAATTTAATAATGATCCATTCACATATATGTACAGAAGTTTTTATGCTCACAAAATTATTTTACACTTTAATTTAATACCCTAAATTATAGTAAAAAAATATACATATCTTTACTTGATGGACCTGTTGTAAATGAAGCAAATATCAGGAGAAGTTAAGAATAGTGAGTTGATTCATCAATTGTTAAAAGCATTTTGAGATCCATCATAGAATTCTTCTTGTTTTTGATTTTCTTATATTTGTTTCCCTCCTGAATGAGAATGAAATGGGACCTGTTCTTGTCTTGCTTTTGAAAAAAAAAAAAAAATTCTACATTTAATTTTAGCTTTTATTATTTTAATTTTAGTTAGAAAAATTCATAGTATTGTAGTTCAATTGAAAAAAAAAATTATATTAATTATAAAATACCTTGCCCCTTCATACTCTCCCTCCTGATTGCTGTGAGTACAGTATTTAATGTTTAATACACTTGCATATCTGCTTGCATGGCAAATTAGTTGTCGTATGTAAGTAGCCATTTTTCTGTAGACTGTATTAGTTTTTAAAAAATAACAAAGTTACACTTACTGAAATAAATAAATGTAGAATTTCCTAGTTGATAATATAATAATATAGAAGGAAATTCATTATGAATGTTGTTCTGGGTTAAATATTTTTTTTATATTATTTATTTTTTAAGTTCTACAAATTAAAATAGAAAACTGCAGTTAGTAATAACTACATTAGTATTATCTGTGTTTTAATATTGATGTGTGGTACGTCATCAATTATATGAACTTTTTTACATTATATCTAATGAAAGGCACAGAATAGTAAAGTATCAGAATTAAAGAGTGGTGAAAACGAATTTAGATCATAGAAATAAATATATCACACTTATTAACCATTGTCTTTTTTTCTTTTTTTTTTTTTTTTTTGGCCTTATATATCTAAAGTTTCCAATGTAAAGAGAGCTGCAGTGTTGTGAGCAGGTAGTAGATCCTATGCTGGTCTGGTCTGATCTCCCTTTAAAGCAAATAAATCTTTTGCCCTTTTGCTATTTGTAACAAAAGCTCAAGTGAAATCATTGTAACTTGGTTTTATAATATAAATTTGTACCTTAATTTTACTTTCACTTACCTATGTATGAAATATATAGTAAAGGGAAGTATTGCAGTGGTTACCTGTAGCAGAGTGGCTACCAAAACAGCCTCATATGCCAAAGGTCCGCAGGTGGTCCTAGGATTTTTTAATGGGTGTAAAAATTCCTTAGCTATGCCCTCCTTCGGAGGGAACCTTAATAGGCGGTCCCGAACCTGTGCGATCTAAGGTACTCGTTAAAGATCCCTATGCTAATTAAACCTGGATAGGCAAAATTTAGGACTTCCACTGTAGCATGTTCCGATTAGCCACAGCAGTATAAAGGGACGTTAAATAAATAAACAAGGAAAGTAGTGCTATCATGAAAAGTTTTGAATTCTATTTTTCAACGGAAATACGTGTTTTAGGGTTCCCCGGGTTCAAATAACTAAGTCCTGCAAAAAAGATTTTTGTGTGTGTCTTGTACAGAAACAAAAAGTAGTACTAAAGTGAAATTTCATAGTTATGACAACTATACGTCCAAGATGTTACTGCCATTTTTTCAACACAATCGGCTTATCAGAAAAGGCATTTCATAAGTGCATTTCACACTTTTTCACGATTTTCTCTAAAAAGGCTCTAACCATTTTGATTAAACTCTCTATATTGATTTAAAATTTAATAGGCTTTAGTATCATTTAGGTTTCATTCTGGTTGATATAGTCTGACAGGATTTAAATGCCGATATTCTAAATTTTCTTCATCTAAAGTGCCTTTAACTCTGTAGATTCGATTAACCATATCATCTTATTAAGATTCATAAAAAAAGGGATGAATATATAAATTTAACAATTTGATACTCAAATAAAAAGAAAAAAAAAAAAAATTAAAACCTGTACCAATACAACCCATGAAGGGTCTTGGGCTCTGTACATATAGAGATTCGTACTGTTTCTAGACACAGCCACGAAATGAGTTGACTAGAGACCACGCTCAACCGCCAGGTTTTTTTCCCCAATTTGGTACTCACTTTATCGATGCTGGGTCTGCCCAGAGAGGGTCTCCATGCCTTAGGGTTGCCCCCTGACTGAAATAACAGAAAATAATCATATTCCACCACAGCTGGAATCAAACCCATGACTCAGAGAATAGTAATGTGCTATCATACAAAAAGACAAATATTTTTGTCCATTTGTGTTGAACATAACAGTAACTAGATATAATATACCATTGGAAAGCTAAAGATTTTAGAAAAAAATATCACCTTATACATAAATTTTAAAAGTAAATGGAGAGCGATAAAACTAACTGATTGTTGTAGATAATAATGAAATAGATGATTTAATAAAGCACATGTGTCTATCGAAACTCAATGTAATAATTCTTCAACTTTTTTTATCTCTATTTAAAAATTCTTATATTAATTTTAATAATGGAGGTAAGTGAAAGTCGTGTGTTGCGCTCACCAAAATTTTTTTTTATTACAGTATCATATATTATTCATTATTTTATTTATTCTTGGAACCCACCTATACCAAGTTCCATGATTTCTCATTAAAATTTGCCATGTTTTATTTTAAAAAAAAAAAAATTAATTGTAGTTGACAAGAAGCTTCTATGGATACCTCATACAGAACGGCTCATTGTTTCCAATTGCATCATATTTACATGAAAAACATTCAAAACTCTATTTTATTACCAATGGAAATTTCTGTATATTCCAAACTAACAAAATAAATGCCTTTAATCTTGATTTTATCTCGAGAAAATCTTGAATAAAACAGATAAATAATTGCTGTGTGTAGATATCCAAAAAATATTAGTTTATTACCCATTACAGTTGACAGATAAAACAAAAACCCTGCCATTGACAAAATTAATTAATTAATCAATATTAAAAATAAATTAATCATTCTTTCTTTCCATATTGCAATCACAACAACCATGATTCTTCTAATTACCGTTTAACATGACTGATGTTCATATAATCAATGTCCTACTACACATCTTTCTCTAGAGGGGTATGATTTTACGTAATACCAAAATTATTATCAGATGCTCAATGTTTTTTCTCCTTATTTAATTTTTCTATATTTTGTATTTTATCTTTGGTATTGTTTTGTTTTTTTTAATTATAGAAAATTCGATTTCGTAATTTTATTTTTGTTTCGAACATCATAAAGAAATGTCTGTGAACATTTTCTTCTCTAAAAGTAGCTAATAGTAGATATCGTAGTGTTCATGTGTAGTTATTATGAATTTTTTATTAAATATTATGTAGCAATTTTAATAAAATTATATGTTTTAGAGATACCTTGGAAGATAACATTTATTAAAGCTTCATTGAAAAAATTTCATATTTTCTGAATTATTTGGATATAGCTATGTATTATTAAAAATTTGTTTACTATTTTTATTTAAAACCTCCACTTTTTCTTTATTAAAAATTGGAATTCACTTTGCTATTGAATGCTTTTTAATTCAAGTATATTTTACATATTCATTAGGAAATAATTAATGTTTGTTTTGAATTAATTGTAGTATATCCAAAAAATATTGTATAATTTTTAGTATTTTTGTTTGCCCTGTCCAGATTGCAGTGATCAGGCAATGAGCTCATTTCTATATTCCATCTTTTATATTTATTTTTTAATTATAATCTGTCATAATTTCTATATTGCTCATCCCTGATTTAATGGTATGAATATTGACATCTGAATATGATATATCTTAATTGCTTAATGTGATCATATTTTTCCCAAGTTGAAAAATAAAATTCCTATTTAAATTTTCCTTGAATTATTATTGAATTTAATAGTTTCTCCCAGATTGTAAAGATATTTTTCAACCTTTCATCTCCTTTCTGATTATTCTATGAAGGTGTTTATTTTACTATTGTAATAAAAACGTTGTAAGAACAAGCAATAATACCTCCAAGGAGTTTGAGATGACCCAAGGAATATGCCAGGGATATAGTCTTAGCCTCCTCTTTATGTCAGTTCTTGACCAGGTCCCGAGAAAGACAAAACCAAGGCTAAGACCATTCCAACTGGGATATAGGAACTTGCAGCATACTCTCTACACTTTGTTGGCATTTGCTGATGGCCTCATCATAATTGCAGCCAATGATCGGAATCTACAACACAATTTTAGTATTGTACAAGAGGAACTGTCTCATATCAATATGGGTGTAAATCCTGAAAAGACCAAATGCATGAGAGTAGATAAGAAATCACAGCAAGTAATGAGAATCCTGAGATTGAAAGAAAAGTTTTGGAGCACGTCGAGGATTTTAAGTACCTAGGAGCCTGGCTTAAAGAGAGCCAAAGTATTGATGGAGAAGATATGTCAGAGGCTGGGAGCGGCAGGTAGATTGTTCACGCAGGAGAGGCTTCTCAACAGAAGAGAGGTCAATAAGAAAACAAAACTATCAGTTTACAGGTCGACTGGTCTGCCTATTCTTTTCTACTGCTCTGAGTCGTGGACCCTCACATCAAAGCATAGGAGCCAGATCCAGGCAATAGAGATAAGGTACTTAAGGAAAATGAAGGGAGGGAAGACTAGGCAGGAAGCTTGGGCTGGATTGGAAGAGGAGAAGAGAACTGGTTCAGAAGAGAGATATACGGTCCAGTCTCTACAGAGGGCATCCTCACACTGCGCAGATGGTAGAGAGGACAGACTATGATGATGATCTATGAAACAAGATAATAACTTCTTTTCTTTTTCATAAAATAAGAGCTGAAAAGTGACATTTTTAATGTTATTAATTGTAGAAAAGTAATCTTGTTTTGGATTTTGGTTTACTTAAACCTTAATTCAGACAGTTAAATAGATTAATATTATGAGATGATGATATTTATTTTAAAATATAATCGCTGAAATATTGTTATGAAGCTGTTAAATTGATTTTGGAAAAGGAGGTGAAAGAAAAATCAGAAAAATTCATCTTACTTTCCCTGATAAAATTCAAATTCCAGGATTGAGAATTGATGTATTTTTTACATCAAATAATGTTCTCTGGATCCTGGTTTGTTAAGGTCCTGCACATCTCTAGCTACGTTTCTAAGCCTTCCCTAATAGTTAAATATTCCTTAGTACCCTTTAGATCTTTCACATTTATTTTTCCAGTTAAGGATATGTTTTATTTTTTGTACTATCATTTCTTTTTTATTGTTATGCCATCATAATTTTTCTTTCATCCTTACCAGTAGCTATATTATTTTTCCTTGCAAATTGATAATGGCAATGGAATCAATTGATTAATTTGAAAATCAATTAATTAGAAGTGAATAATGAGTATCAAAACAGCCATTTCTTCTTTTTTTCAAAGCATTCGATTTTAAAGAGTGTATTTTGTTTGGATGAATCAGTTTGCCCTATGAATGTAAAATGGCAATGAAAGTGTTTAATCAAATATTTCAAAACTTTTTATAACACTCATTGTGCTGCATAATTGGAAAGTCTCGCTGGAACAATGGTTTTTCACTTTGATGTTGGTCTAATTTTACATATCTATTTTATTCATTGAATTGATTTTTAATAAATCTATATGTCTCTATAAAAAGAAAAACATTTCCAATTAGTTTGAAAATCTGAAACCTGGTAGATTGTTAAGGGATCAGTACCAGCCTTGGACATTCCATTTATTGGGAATTTAAAAACATTACACACAGTTCGATAAACACTAATTTTAACTTTTAAAAAAATAAACTAAATTTTAGGGACATAACAATTTTTTTTTAGAGAAGGAAGAAAGAAAGAAAGAAGTCACTCATGATATAATGCCAAATATAAACGGCAGGCATTGTACAATACATTTTTACAGGGGAAAGGAATTTTTAACTCAATTCAGCTCCGACAATGTTAGTTATATAAATAGTTAACTTAATTCACCAGAAAACTTTTCAAATATTTTATTACAATTCAGTTTAAAGAATGGGGCGTGAGTAGCTAGCATAACAGCCTTCTATACCCAAGTTCAAACCAGCCAGGTGGCCCTAGGATTTTTTTTTAATAGGGGTATAAAATTTTGATTATACCATCCTTCAGAGGAGACATAATATGGGTGGTCCCGAGCCTGTGCGACGGCAGGCACTCATTAAAGATACACATACGTACATAGATGGCGCTATACTGTCACCGGGCCTCCTCCAAAAGCTTTTGCCAGTCCATACAATTAGCTGCAACAGCTCTCTAGTTTCGGACTCCCAGTAGAGCCCGTGCGTCCACTGTCGCTAAATCCTCCCATCTTACATTTGCTCTGCCAACCTTTCTTTGTCCATGCATCTTTTCGGACAGCATCCTCCATGGTATCGCTGAATCAACCATAGGTGCGATGTGCCCAGTCCATCGAAGTCGCCATTATCGTAATAAACCTGGCCAGGTCCATACCTTTATAAATACCAGCGATTTCGGCATTTCTCCTTCTCCAAATTCCACCCTCTCTAACGGGAACAAAAATCCTTCTCAAGATTGATCTTTCAAAGATCAGAAGTCTGTCTGTCTTCATTCTGCTTCTTAAAGGTTTATGCTTCTGATCCGCAAGCTAAACCAGGGCGAACCAAGGTTTTGTAGAGTGTTGTCAAAAAGTTACCAGTGCCTGGTCCATCTCTGAGTAAGATACCTGTCCTAATTAAACCTAGATAGGTAAAGTTTAAAACTCCCATTTTAGTGTTCTTTAACTATCGACAGTAGCATACACTGAGATTAGTTGAATAAACAAGTATAAAGAATAAAGAGTAAAGTTTCTGATATTTGTTTTTGTAAAAAATAAAGAAGAGTGTACTATTCTTTTTATTTGTAAATTATATTCGAAAATATGCTAATATGTAAATAATAAGATAATGTATAAATAATATTAATATATAATATTAAAAAAAAACCTGTACCACTACAACCCATGAAGGGTCTTGGCTCAGTACATATAGAGATTTGTACTGTTTCTAGGCCAACGCAGTGCAATGAGGTGATTAGGCCTTAATCACGCTCAGCCGCCAGGTTTTTCCCCAATTAATTTGGGTACCCACTTTATAGAGGCTGGGTCTGCCCCAGGAGGGTCTCCATACCCTAGGGTCGCCCCCGACTGAATTAACAGAATAAATAATATTCTGCCACAGCCGGGATTCGAACCAGGACCGAGCACAGCAACTATGCTAATATATAATATACCAGATAAAAAATAATTGATGGATAAAAATGCTTATAGCAATAATAAAATTATTTTTTCTAACAGTAATAGCAAACATACACTTTACATGTTGTCAAATAACTGTGGAGAGTAAAACTATTATAGAATGTGGGGATGATTCATATTCATATATTTTATTTTATTGCATACATTTTATTAATATTATAAATAAATATATCTGTTTGTATTTTTATTTTTTTTTTTTTTTGGAAATACTACAATTGGTTCATTTATTGAATACAGTTCCTAATGCATGATTTGGTATAATATTCTCTGAAACACTCAAAAATGATTAGGGATATATTATATAAGTTGTTTTGTTTTTTTTTATACTTAAACCCAATTTGCATTATTAAATATTTTGTAACATCTTAATAATAGATTCTAAGGTTTTCTCACGCCTCATTCCTAGATATACGGGCTTTGGAGGTAATGAAGAAAGTAAGAGATTATGGCTCTTCGTGGAATTACATGGGTCACTTCTGTTGGGTTTATAAAATGCCCACATCTTGATAGATGTGTTCATCAGTTATGTTTTTTTAATAAATACTATTATATGATAGATGAAATTGTTCCAGATATTCTAAGAGTTATATGACACATAGCTTGAATAGAAAGAAGTAGTAAGTACTCACTGTTGGTATAGGAATTGATGCAATACAGAATTGAAACCTTTAGAAGTGTCAATTTTATCATAGCTATTTCTAGACTTCTGTTTATATTATACTGATGTTTTTTTGCTACATTATATATATATATATTATAGGTCCTCAAGTGGTATTTTATTTGTATAGAAATAAATAAGTAAATGAATTTTCAATTATCCTAATATTTTACCCGTAAGAGAAATCATGGACAATTCAGTACTGATCCTTGTTTGTCTCTGATTTTTGCTGGCTTTATTATAAGATATCATCTCAGATGAAGAATTGTTCACTCGTTGAATCATCCCTTTTTTGGTTAATTATTTGTTCTCCATAGTTTTTTTTTTTTTTTCAGTTTTTCTTTCATTATAACTAAATGGGACTGTAATATACCAACATCCTTGGCCTAAAGTATTAAGAACCCTCATATTTTATTCAAATAAAGTGGAAGGGGCTAAAAATAATATCTACTTCTGTAAAATGTATTTATTTAATCATGAAAATATAGTCAAATTACCTTACAGCCTTTCCGATCCTTCTCCTTACTGTCCAGACAGGGATATCAACAGAACAGAAGATTTTCATCTCTTCGGAAAGCTTGTGCGAAGTTTTCTTGCAATTCTGAGATGTTCTAACCAAACCGCTTTCATCACATGCTCTTGTTTTCTTTCTCCCTGCTCTATGGAGCAAGAAAATTCGTAATTCTTCTGCTATTGTTCTACTGTACAAAGAGAAAACTTCATAGTTTTTATCTATCTTGGAAAGGGTATACCCTTTGACGACATAAATGCTATCTGTATTTGTCTCAATCAGTTCTTTTACCTTTACCATTAATTTAAATTAAATTAAAAAAGTAGAAAAAATAAGTCTATAATTTACACTTTTTTGATGACCTGGTCATTATTGCAAATAATGAAGAAGATTCATCATTTATGATGAAGAAGCTATTAGAAGCCTACACTGTTAGTGGCCTGGAAAGCAGCAAAACAAAAACTGGATAGTTGACAATAAACAAGAATGGAAACTTAGCTCTAAAAGTTGGAGATTGGGATGTAATGTCGACTGAACACTTCAAATATTTAGAGAGTTATCTTTCATTGGACAGCAGCAGCAAAAAATACATTAATGAGAATGTCATTAGTGGGAGAAAAGTCATACAAACACTCAATTCCGCTCTATGGAATAAGGATGTCCAGCTCAGTAAAAAAAGAGGCTCTTGCATTAATTCGTATTAAGCACCACAATGTATTCCTCAGAAACATAGAACATTCTGCAAGAAAACTTGTCTCAATGGAAATGGATTTCTGGAGACAGAGCTGTGGGGTATCAAGATTACAACACGTCCCAAGTAATGTAATCAGAGAAAATGTTGAAGAACCCCTAAACATCCTCCACTCCATTGAGACGAGAAAGCTGAGCTGGTATGGGGACATGTAATGAGGATGCAGAACGACAGATGGCTGGAAAGAGTTTTTTGCTATGTACCACATGGAAGGAGGATAGGTGTTGGCATGAAAAGAGGTGGGTGGAAGGACTACATGCCGGCAAGGGGTCTGAATGAGGAAGATTGCCAGGATAGAGTGAAATAGCGACTTGGTTTGTTAGGATATGACATATAAATATATAGAAATAATAAGTTTTTTATAGAAAAAACTATAAAAATTAAACCAAAACTTTTTCTTTCAACAGCTAATATTTCAAAACAGAGCTAACTCTGTACAAGGTGAACCTGACTAAAATCATGAACTCAACCAGTTTTCAAAACTTATTATAAACATTTAAAAGAGTACACATTGCCTTCCATTTCTCACTTAATCACTTTATTTCATAAGTTTTTCATTTTTGTTGACGTTTCGGGGCTGTTTCCCCATTTTCAAGACTTATTTTTTTCGTTATATAATTGCTATTTCATATTTCAACCTTCATTTTATTTCATAGCACACTGCTATTTGTCCTTATTGGTGTTCATTGGCTCACTGTTTCTATTATTTTTCTATTTGAAACGTCGACAAAAATGAAAAACTTATGAAATAAAGTGATTAAGTGAGAAATGGAAGGCAATGTGTACTCTTTTAAATGTTTATATTAAGAAAAACTTCCGAAAAAATTAAAAAAGAAAAAAACTTATTATCTGAAATATGGTTGTTTCCATAGTGGTAAACTTAGTTATTCTACACAACTTCATACCACATGATATGCAGTTTCATTTTCCTTCTTGCATAATCTGCCGATCAATGAGACTAGTAAGCCCATATTGTGAAGGCTTGTTAAGCCAACAGTGCACTGTGTATAGTCCTGTCAATCTCCTCAGGGTTATCCTGTCCATTTAGAGAGTAGTGTGACTTCTCTCATTGCAGGGTCCCTCCAAGAACATCTTGCTGCTTTCCAGTATCCCTCCAGTAGAGCATGGCTCTATTACCAGCTGCTGCCTTTATATCAGACCTTTTGCATTGTTGAGTGCATTCCACAAACAGGCTCAGGTGTGAAGGCTATGTGCTCATTGCTTAGAACGCCTCAGTGACCAGGCATCCACTGTACTTGGACCTTATTTTGTAGGAACAGAGTGTCAGGATTTTCCTTACACTTCCCTATTAGTTTGGACCTTATCTTTTTCTAAAGTATTTACTAGAAGACATTGGTGAATATCATTCACAAAAGGGTTCCACTTTTCTCAACACAAAAAAATTTGGAAGCAGTAGTGAATAGATGACAATAAATTATGACAATAATTTATTAAAATAAAAAAATTTACATGGTATCTAATACTTTTGGCCAAGGCTGTGTGTATATATATAAATTGCAGGCATTCCATGTTTCAAATAAGCTTATTATTTGATATAGTAAATTCATCACAGTCTTTAGGTTTGAATATTAATGAATGCTAGTAAATAAGTAGAAAATTATATAAATTATAAGCAAAGTAAAATATGTTGGAATTGATCTCAATTTTATAAATAGGATTTTGAATAAATAATGATGAGATATCTCAACACCGAAACAAATTCAAGGATATTTCTTTCTGCCTACGCAAATATTAAATTGGTTTTCATTGTTATTGTTAATTAGCGATTCTTTCTGCTTCTGTTACTAATTTAATTTCCATAAGCAGCTCTGTTGAATATTTTATCCTCTATCTTCTGGCTATTTTTCTCGTAAGCAATATTTGTATAAAACCAGATTAGTATTAAATAGAAGTATTCCATAAAATAATATCCTCATTCATTTTTGAGTAGTTTCATTTATTCATCTAATTTATAAGCATTGTTATTCATTTACAATTATGTTTGCATTGTACCTATGTCATCTAAAAATTATAATTAATTTTTACTTATTATCGTTGTATTGAATGTTGTCAGATCCAATAATTTATTTGAAATATTGAATAATAATTTTTTTTTTTTTTTTAATTGGAAAAAATGTTGACATTTAGGGAGACAAGAAATCAGAAGGAAACGCTACCAATGACATTGTAACCTGCACAATGTGTGGTCCAAACCCGTGCACACACTCAGCAAATAATGGATGTGCAACAGAGGTAAAACTATATAATATATCTTATTATCTTTAATTACAATTTTTTTATCATTATTTTTTTTTATTTATTATTAAAAACAGATTACTAAGAAAATATTTTTGATAAGTAATCCTTTCAGAACAATTAAATAACCTGAGGTAGCAAACTTATTTATTTTTTAAATTATCATGATTACAATTAATAAAGAAACAATGTATTTTAAATATTTTAATGTTCAAAATATTATTAATATAGTCTCTAGAGACCTTTATTGTAATTTTTAGATATTTGCTATATTATGCATGCTTATATTTAATTTTGTTCCTTATTGTTTTCAATAATGAACCTTTGTAATTGAAAAAAAATTACCCTTCCCCTCTGCCCATACAAATTTGAGGTCTTACATTGCAAGACACAAGAACCCAAATAACGAATAAATAAATCCTTCTGTCCACTGCATGAATTTATGAATACCAAAATTCTTCTCTTGTTAGTGCTTTTCTATAGAAGATTAAATTAAAAAAAAAATGAATAATTGAAATCAGTTAAGAAATAGAAGAGATATTTTGTTTCGATATTACCAGTGGTGATTGCCCATTTTCCTTTGATTAATTTATCGCTTTTCATATTATTCTATTGCTTTAAAATAGCTATATGAAAAGTCATCTCCTAATATAGTTGTTTGAAATAATAAACCATGAATTTGCAGCATTTTTTATATTTCAAGTAATATTTGATGAGGAGCAGTCAGGAAAAAGTAAAATGAAAACTATAAAATAAACAAGATTTTTAATTATTATTTTTTGAAGTATATTTTTGAGTCTAATGGTGTAGTCTTTCATCAGGGTCACAGTAGCCTCATGTTTCATTGGTTTTACAAAAAAAAATTACCCGTACCTCTACAATCTTTAAAATGTCTTGGGTCCAGTACTTATAGAGATTTGTTCTGTTTCATGGCTCGTTTCTGTGCAAGGAGGTTGGCTGTGTAGAACAGTAGCTCAATGCTTTATCTACTAGACCAAGCCGTCCCCTTCCCCCCTGTTGGTGTTAATAGACCATGGAAATCTTTTGCCACAAGAAGTGGTCTTACAGACATATTGGCCCTACCATTTCCAAGTATCGAATATGAAAATTGGCACTTTTCAAGAGAGCAAGATAAAGCAAGTAAAATGAAGTAATATATATAAAATTGGTCATATCCGATACTTTATTCAAAGCATTTATGGGAATTCTAAAGAGGCTAGAGTTTTGTCAATTTCCACAAGCCATATCGTCCGCAATGTAAGAGCATAGTATCGAATCTGAAAAACGAGATTTTTCACATTCAATAGTTGGTAATGGTAGGGACGATATTTTTTTTTTTTTTTTTTTTTGCCGGCCAATCCAATGCACTGCAGCCAATTTAGGCTTATTGTGCGCCGTCCAATATACTGTTAATATAGGGCTAACGCCTTGGTGAATCTGACTAACCTGTGGGGGTTAATCAGTTCACGCAACTTGGGATCAGGGATATGGTCGACACCAAAATGGTAAAACCGTGTCCTAGCAATCTCTGGGCAACTGCATATCAAATGGAATGCAGTTTCATCCTCCTTCTTGCAGAATCTGCAAGTCGGTGAGGCCACCAAACCCATATTGTGGAATGCTTATTAAGTTACAGTGTCCAGTATATAGTCCTGTTACCCTCCTTAGGGTTGTCCTGTCCATAGAGAGTAGAATATGACTTCTCTCTTTGCAGGGTCCATCCAGAAACATCTTGGAGTGATGCTGCTTGTCGGTATCCCTCAGTATTGCCTGGATCTATTATCAGCAGCAGCCTTAATCAGTCCTTTGGCTTTGCTGAGGCTAATTCCACACACAGGTTCAGGTGTGGTGGGTAGCTGGGCAGAACCCCTCCTCGCGAGGCTATCAGCCCTCTCATTCCCTAAGATGCCTGAGTGACCAGGCACCCAATATACCCGGACTTTATTTAGCAGGGAAAGCATATTTAGATTGTTTTTGCATTCCTCTACTAGTTTGGACCGTGTTATATAACTACCCAAAGCTCCAATAGCAGCTTGACTATCGGTATGGATAGTTATCTGTCTGTCTCTCATCCCTTCTGAAATTAAGGTTTGAGCACAGATATTGATAGCCATTACTTCAGCCTGGAAGACTGAGGTATGCTTACCAAGAGAAATGGACACCCTTCCTCAGGTTTATCCATTCTCCATATTCCAGCACCTGAGCCTAGCTCTGTCATGGATCCATCTGTATAACAGTTGACTCCATTGCACGGTTTGTGCGAGTCAGTCCTGTTAATCATTGCACAGTAAAGTGTGTCCTTGTATTTCTTTACTTGAAGATCGGAATGCATGGCAAGCACCGAATCTTCATCAATCCTTCTGAACAAGTTGCCATGGCCCCGGTAAACCAAAGAGCTGGATCTTGTTCCTAACTTAGAGAGCCTATAGGCTGTGTTAAGTGCTTGAGTTTCTACTGCTATGTGTAATGGTGTTAGGTTGAGTAAAACTTCCATTGTAGCAGTCGGGATTGTACTCATAGCTCCGGTTGTCATAAGGCATGCCAGTCTTTGCAGCTTCCCAAGCTGCAGCAAGGATTTACATGTATTTGCCTTATGCCACCACACAACAGCTGCATATAGGACCATCGGTCTTATAACTGTTTTATATATCCAGAGGACCACATTCGGTTTGAGGCCCCATGTTTTTCCAACAGCCCCTTTACATGCAAAGAGGCACTTAAGTGCCCTTGTACAGGTTTTATCAATGTGGCTGTTCCATTTTAATTTACTATCAAGAGTAATTCCTAGATGTTTAACTTCACTACAGATATTGACCTCAGCCTCACCAAGGTGGGGTGGTCTGATGGTTATATTTCTTTTGTTAGTGAAGATACAGAGATTGACCTTCTGAGGGTTGATGCTTACACCATTCGTCTGACACCATTCCCTAAGAAGTTTCATGGTTGTTTTGAGCAGATCCGATATGGTTTCCGGAAACTTGCCTTCAATTAGCACAGCGATATCATCAGCGTATCCCTGTGCATAGAAACCTGCATTACTCAGGATTGTCAGCAACGAGTCAACGACCAGACACCACAGAAGTGGAGATAGCACGCCCCCTTGCGGACATCCTCCTCTCGGTCTAATCCACAATCTGGAGTGTCCCAGTTCGGATGTGAGCATCCTTCCCTCCAGCATGGCATTAATCCATCCGGAGATTAATCCTCCCACTCCTCTCCTTTCTAAGGCTAATGCCATAGTGTCATAAGGAGTTCGGTCAAAGGCACCCTCTATGTCAACAAAGATGCCTGCCACAATATCTTTGTTAATCAGAGTTTTCTCAATCCTGGAGACCAGGAAGTGTAAGGCAGTCTCACAGGATTTGCCAGGCTGACAAGCATATTGAGCACTATGTAGTGGTTTATCAGCCAGTATATTGTCTCTAATATGTCTGTCAATAATCTTTTCCAGTGTCTTCAATAGGAAAGATGCCAGACATATAGGCCTATACGCCTTGGGATGGTCATAGGAGGCCTTCCCAGGTCTAGGTATATATCGTACTTTAGCCACATTCCACCTATCAGGTATGTGGTTAAGTGCTAAGCTACCTCTCAGTAAAACAAGGAGGTGGGGTCGCAGCACCTCAAAGCCCTTTTGAAGTAGAGCTGGAAAAATTCCATCAGTGCTGGCTGATTTGAATGGGGCAAATGATTTAACTGCCCGTTCTAGTCTCCCAGAATTGACTATTCTGTTAGCTTCTGCCCACCTATCTGAGTTAATAGTATTTTTTTCCGAGGTGGGATTGTTTGGCTCCTCATCCATCAGCTCGCAGCCAGGGAAGTGTGCTCTAGCAAGTGCCTTCAGGGTGCCAATCTCTGAATCGGTATGGCCCCCTTCCGCACTGATGGCACCCATAGCTCCCTGGCCCGGCCTCTTGGATAGGATTCTATTTACTCTAAAAGTAGAGGATGTGTCATTGATGTCGTTGCAAAAATTCCTCCATGCCCCTCTCTTAGCTTTCCTAATGGCTTTATTGTAGTCGGTCAGTGCTTGCTTATAGGCATTCCAACTACCTGTACTTTTGGCTTTATTGAAGAGTTTCCTAGTAGAAGCTCTCAGCTTGCCAAGTTCACTATTCCACCAGGTAACGTTCCTGTTGGACTTGACAGTACACACTCTATTGTTATCAGTGTAGGATTTCATTATCGCCTCAGTAAGTGATACATTAAGGCAGTCCAGTTGCTATTTGTCTCTAATTGATTTAGGACACTGTCTTATTTCTTGTTCGAGTTGGGTGCAGTAGGAACCCCAGTCAGTGAGTTTGGGGTTCCTGTACTCCGTCTCAAACATGTCGTTGACATCTATGTCAAATCTGATATATTTGTGATCTGAACATGACTCCTCAAGAGAGACATGCCAGTCCTTAATGAAATCATTCGCACAATTAGTGCTTAGTGTTATGTCAATGACCTCTGATCTATTTTTGTTGACAAATGTGGCAGTATTGCCCTTGTTGTGGATTTCAAGATCATTGCTTAAGATAAACTCTAATAGAGACTCACCTCTCTGGTTGTTATTTGTACTGCCCCAGAGTCTGTGGTGAGCGTTGGCGTCCAATGATGCTATCAGGGCGCCTTCGCCTTCCATCCCGGCAACTAGCCTTCTGAGAGCCTCAGTGGGGATGTCCTCTTCATAAGGAAGGTACACGGCGCAAACTGTGATCTCCCTTCTGTTATTACCCTCAAGGAGGGTCACTTTTGCTGCTGTCAGATCCCTGCAACAGAATTGCCACAAGGGTAATATCTTTAGGTTGTTTTTGTACAGTATACAGGTCCTGGAGCGCATGGGTACAGCTATTACACTGTAACCCCGCATCTCCAGCCCCTCTACACTGTCTTTGAAAAGGTAAGGTTCTTGTATTAGAATAATATCAATATTCTTACCTCTTATATACTGCTGTAGGGCACCACATGCCGCAATGCAGTGATGCAGGTTGATCTGCATCAACCGCAACACCATTACTGCTTTTTGGTCTTGCGGGGGTCACACCCCGGCGGGCGCCTTCCCCCCTGTTGGTGTTAATAGACCATGGAAATCTTTTGCCACAAGAAGTGGTCTTACAGACATATTGGCCCTACCATTTCCAAGTATCGAATATGAAAATTGGCACTTTTCAAGAGAGCAAGATAAAGCAAGTAAAATGAAGTAATATATATAAAATTGGTCATATCCGATACTTTATTCAAAGCATTTATGGGAATTCTAAAGAGGCTAGAGTTTTGTCAATTTTCCACAAGCCATATCGTCCGCAATGTAAGAGCATAGTATCGAATCTGAAAAACGAGATTTTTCACATTCAATAGTTGGTAATGGTAGGGACGATATTTTCATTAGGTGGAGTGCTTACAGCCTGAAGGAGATCACCCAAACTCACCTTTCTATCACAGATGGTTTCCATAGTGTAGCAGAAGATTACCCATAGCTCTATAACCAGTTCCATCAAATCCCTTAGGCTCAAGGACTGTTTCGGTTTCTGAAAATGTTGTGAACAAGCTATCTTGTGGTCTTTTGAGGAATCGAAGACGACCCCTAATGGGAGTTACAAGAGACAAGATACTCGGTTTCCCTTTCTTCTCATTTGGTAACACGCCGAAATTATGGAGTAGATTCAAGAAGATAACCTAGCCAAAGCAGAACAAGAGGAGAGAGAATGAACCAACAGACATGAGAACATCTAGGCCTTTACACTTACTGTATCACCGGAACTAACACCTTTCAATAGTGTTTCTGGTCATTCTAAAACAATATGTACTGTTGATAAATAGAAATTAAATTTCCTTTAATATTCTAGTTTTTTCGTTAGTTCATAATTAATTACAACTCATGTCAATTTCAAGAATCAGTATTCAAAAGGATTAATTGCCTTAACATTAAGCTGAAGGTGATTAGTCCATATGAGAACTTTACCAGATTGATGAGTTTCACGGATTATGGCAGTTTGGGGTCAGCAAGCACATTATCATCTATACTTCTTTCCTCAAAGCAAAAAGTAAGTGGACCGAACATCTGGGCATCTATGGGATTTCCTGGACAACATGATACATAATCGAGTTACACTGGATAGAGATATTTTTTCAACTTTTCCTTTTAGATCTTCTTTTAGTTTAATTGTTGCAGTATTTTTTTATTACATTGATTGTCACTAGAATAATTTATTTCTAAATATTGTATTATATTAATTTGTATTTATGCTGAATTAGTTTATTTTTTAAAGATAATGTTATTCTTAGGGGACTAATTCTCAGAAAATTTTTCATTTTTTCTTCTTCTTCTGCATTCATTTAATAAGTGAAGGACCCAAATTTTGAGTTTTTTTACCTTTCCAATCACCTTGATGTGGTCATTGACAGTCAATTTGCTTACATCAAGTTACTCAAACAGTTTTTCTTTAATTTTCTTCCACCAAAGCTCAACTTACTGACACCGACCTTGCTCCACACTTCGTTGATGTTCCTGGGCGTTTGGTGACCGAGTTTAAACTAAAAAAATAAAAATACAAATATACAAAAATAATATTATAAATACAAATAATAGATAAGTATGAAATTAAAATTTATAAGTAAATAGAGAGGTAAAAAAATATATACTCTCTTTTTATCTCTCTGTTTAATTCTAAATTTTGATTTCATACTTATCATCATCTTATTATTTATCATTTTATTATTTGTATTTATAATATTATCTTTGTATTGCTGTATTTTTTTTTAAATTTTCTCTGCATTCATAACTTTTCATCGTCATATTGTATTGACACGTATCTCTTTTGTTGTTCTGATGTTGGTTCATATATTTGAGCTGAAATGTCCGCAAAATTAAAATATTTTTCACACGACTGACTTTCAATCATTCCTACCTATGATTTCCCAAGTAACACTTTAAATTCTCTTTGGTAAAGGTGACATGAACATTGCCAAATGGTAGACCTGTTAACCTGATGGCTCATTCATTCTTGTTAGTGGAAGGCATATCCACTCCACGATTAATGTGCCTGTTTTCAGAAGTGCTAATGTTGACTCTAATCACTTTCTTTGCATAGTGACTGTCATAACAGGAATAAAACAGTTATAGCACAGGTCACAAAGTGGTATGATATAAAAAAAATAAAAGATCCAGATGTCCAACTGAGATATATGTCAGCAATAGATCAGAAGCTTGCTGAAAGCCAAATAAGGGAAGACATGAGTGAGGAATGGGAGAGATGATCTTCTGCTATCAAACAAACCGCTGGAGAATTCTTGGAGCAGTTGGAAGAGAAGCTCGAACACTGTGGTTTGATGATGAGTTTAAAATCACCACAAATAAAAAGAATGTGTCATACCAAGCGAAGATCGGTAGAAATGGAAAAGTTGAGAGTTTAATAAAAGGCAAAGACAGACTATTTTTAAAGGTTCTATGATATATTGATTAGCTGGACATACAAAGCTG
Organism: Piezodorus guildinii; assembly: GCA_023052935.1. NCBI lineage: Eukaryota > Metazoa > Arthropoda > Insecta > Hemiptera > Pentatomidae > Piezodorus > Piezodorus guildinii. The sequence goes on along the minus strand of CM041296.1, from coordinate 122,937,305 downwards.
ATGAGGTTTGATTTACATTTAATTTACTTTATAAGTTTAATTCTGTTACTAAAGTTAAGGTTTAAAAAATAATATACATTTGTTTTCTGGTACATTTTAAACCACATTTTTTAGGCATATCACTGATATTTTGACTGCTTAAAAAGCTCGGCTATAGCAATAAATAATTTCTTATTAATCTGTTTTCTTGTAATTAGTTTTATGGTTACATTCCTTTCTGAATGTTCTGAGTAGTTGATTAACTTTGGGAACACGCATTAAGCTATGTATTTAAATATTATAAAAGATTTTAACAAGACTTGTCAGTTTAATATTTTTGTAAACATGAAAGTGGTAGGCAATAAAGATTTTGAATTACAGAATTGCGTGACAGTGACTTCAGGGCCATTTTCTACATTAGAGGTGAGTTCTCGGCAGAATCGTATCGTTTAACTCAATCTCATGAATGGTCTGTTTTCTGTTAGAAATAGGGTTTTAGTCTTTATGTCAATTAGTGTTTTTCTCAAATTTGTTCTATATAAATTGCTAATTAATGTTTTCTTTGTCATTCTGAGCACACAGACTTATTGTACCAAGGTGTTATGTGTCTATTTGCATGGCTTCACAATGTTCACATTTTTGTGTTTGTTTAAATTCTTATAAAATGGAGCTATTTCTATTAAATTATCTTTTCTTCATACAGGTGAGGAAGAAAGAACCTCCACATCCTATACGAGTCGCCAAAACTATCGATGTCATTGCTCGTATAACATTTCCTACAGCTTATGCTATTTTTCTTATTTTTTTCTTCATTCACTACAAAGGCTTTTCATAATTTCGGAATATCGGATTGAAAATTAAATTGTCGCCATATGATGGAAACATTTGTGCAATAACCGATTGTGGGACCACAATTGGTAATTTGTGTTACTTGGCATTGAAGTAACTTTTAAAGGATTTTTATAATGACACTTGAGACTATCGCGAGAGTGAAACGAGAAGACAACAAAATGCGGCTTAATAGATCAACGAATTTAAAGCTAGTTTTTATGTACATAAATGTTAATTTTCAAAATCCTTTTCTTTTCTTTTTTTTTTTCTTTTGTAATATTGAAAAGATTTAATATAACCTCCTTTATTTCAAATTTATCTTTCAATTTCTTGTATCAAAGTTTTTATTAATAATAATAATCCATTCAAATACTTAAATTAATATGGGTTAAAAATAAATATAACTCATGTAATTCAGTTTTTAAAAGTTCAAATTAAACACTTGACTCAGTAATTTAGTTTGTAGAAATTTTATACTTAATGTAGTTTTAATACCTTAAAAGTGTTATTTCTCCTTTTTAAGTTTGTTTTATTATGAATTTGTAAATAAGGAAAAAAAAAAAAAAAAAAAAAAATTGTTGGCCATTTTCCTCTGTGGTTTCATATTTACTTATGATTTAAAGAGAAATTTCCCGATTCTGTATTACCAACTTAAGATTCCACAAGGGTTGTGGTTACCTCACCCTATTATTAAAAAAAAAAAAAATCTTAAAACAGAATTATTTTCATACATTTGAAAAGAAAAAAAAATGTTCCCAAGTAGGTGTGTTTGAGTTCCGGAATTTTTTAAAAATAAGAAATAGTTACCCAAAAGTTATGAAAAAAGCCTTTTTTTTTTTCTAAAATAATTTATTTTGACTGAACTTTATTGTTTTGTTCTTTTTACTTTCCTTGCTGTATTTCCTTCATTTATTATTTGTTATACAGAATTTTATCAGAAATTAGTAAATTTGTTGTTTTTGGTTTTCTGCATGTGCATGTATGGTCCTACATTTATTTTATTTGTTTATTGTTTTTTTTTTTTGTAGTTTGCATGAAATGAAGAGTTGGTTATGGTTTTGAATCAATTTAATAATGATCTGGGAGATGATCAGATCATTATAATGATCCTTACATTGTGTGATTGATTTTGTTGTGAAAATCAAACACCATGATATCTTGATGAAACTGTAATCCATAAGTACCAAATCTATCTAAAAAAACAAACTCCAAAATCAAAGTTATTACATTGAACCCTCCCACCCAATAAAAGAAATTCCTTAAAAATAAGATTAATTGAAATAAGATTTCAGATAGATTGATTCAACTATGGATATATTGGGTTGGAAAATAAGTTTGTAGATAAAAATAATAAAAGCTTCAGATTTTTTAATATATTTTTAATCAGAAATTCTATTTGGATCTGCTGTTCAACTTCGCTGAGTTGCTAGAGTACACACCATAACGCGTCAATCCTGTAGACAATTTTCAAAGAACAAATAGAGGGAGATACTGCCAATTTATAAATACATTTCGCTCATGGACATATATAAATTCAGCCTAGCCTCAATATATATGGTGATGCAAGATTCCCAGAGAGTCCAGGATTATGGTCTCCGGTACATTTTGCAACTGTTTTCTTTCTAGTCCATACCTCTCCAAAAATGATCCATTATCCACTGGGATGGTTCCCCTACTTCCGAACCAAAGTCCCGTGACTGTAAATTTTCTTTCGCCAAACTCCTCGCGAAATTTTTCTTGTAGGTATGGAATACATTTCGTTTAAAAATGCTTTCCTTCTCCTCCTGAATTTTTTTGCCTTTTTCCCTGTAATTTGTTTCGTATCGGATAGTAGGATCCACTATCAGTGCTTCCTTTTCTGTGGCACTAAATGCCAAGATGTCCACAAATCAAGTTGATCCCTCAGTATCAAGGCAAAACACCTCTTGGAAACATTTGTATTTTTTCTTATCCCAACAGTTCTGTTATCTCCTTCTTTATGCGGTTGTGTCGGTGGGTAACGAGAAGCATGTTATGTGGACATTTACATTTTGATCTATTACACGTTGCCATCTTTCAGCCAATTTTTTAATTCCATCCTCTCGGAACTCCCTCCTCTCCCCAATGACCCGAGCACTTTGTATCTTCTAAGTCAAAATTTCCTATTTTGCACTGAGCGAACCACTTATGGACGGTGCTTTCTCTTAAAGCGTCATCGCCATGCACACTGCAAATTTTGTTAACTCAGGCAGATTTTCATTTTCAGAAAATAAAAAATCATGACAAGAAGAAAATTAATTTTTCTCTCTTCCATTTTGTTCAGGCAAGCAAAATACCACTTAAAGATAAGGAATCTCGGTTAAAACTGATGCATAGAAACACCTTAACTAAATCCTCTTTTATAATGTGTAAATATTATTGAATATGCTACCAACTTATCTTACAACCCAGTATATTGGAAGTGATACTTTTTGTGTCATAACAAGGTGGAATAAAGTTTAGTGTGATAATTGAAAAAAAAAAAAGTCTGAAAAGAATAACTACTCAACTACCCTCCACAAAAAATGCCAGACCACGTGTCCACGGAAAATTATTGATACTTATCAGCTACTTGAATCTAATGGAGGTTAAAATCCGTCAAGTGATGTAGAAATAATACAATTTTAATTCTACTGCACTTAGAAGCACTAACCATTGGATTAGCAAAAAAGGTCTTTTCCCAATTTACTTTGATCCCAATGGAAAAACTCTTCAGCCTTTTTGGTATAAGAATAGTATAAAGTTGATTTTGGAATTTAAAAAATTAATCTTTCGATAAGTTTATCAACTGAAGTACATCTTGATAACTCCATTCAAATATTGGGCTCATGCTTTTTTTTAATTGTTTCATTTTTATATTAGTACCTAGAACCTGTAAAAAAATTGTCGTTCTCATGAGAATTATCTATTGCCTTTTTTTGGAAACTAGGTGCTCCAAGCTTGCATGCGAGAGAACAGGTAGGTGAAAATTTGTGATAGTGAATTATCATACACTCTCACATAGTTTAAATGTATGAATATTCAATTACCACATTTTCTATAAAACTCATATATTTTTTTAAACTTTTATAATAAATAAAGTTTAATTTCTTAAAATGGAGTTTGTATCTTTAAAAAAACGTGTTTTTCAAGATGTGTATGTTTACACTTGTTTGTTTTGATATAAAATTATCATTTGATTTTTCTATATTTAAAAAAAAAATATATATTTAATGACATCATAATATGTTTTAAAAAGTAATATTTGATGTTATTATCCAAATTTATTTTTTTTAAATATGTCTTCCTCATCTCCTATTTATTTTGTGAACTCTCAGGAATTTCCACCCACTTTTTCTCTCATTGTGTAGTTTAGCCTTAATTTAAAAAGGGCAAAAAAATAAAATAAAAAATAAATAAAGAGCAAGCTTGGAGCATCTAGTTACCACAAATGCCGCTAGGTACCGCTCCAAATTTTTCACAGGTTTTAGACACTAGTATTTTTACAGGTCATAATGATATCAATTATATCCCAATATGCATGCATAGATACAGTGCCATTTTTATTTTTATTTAATTTCTGAATACATTTCCCTTTAAAATATATATATATATCTAAAAATACATTATTTTATTTTTAACTTTAAACAACTTTTATTTGTACTCTAATTGTATAATAATTCATTAAAATACTAATTGTTAAGTTATTTTGGTTTGAAATGTCATAGTTTATTTAGCTCAGTCCTTATTATGACATTTTAAAAACCTAAGAACTTCATAAGAAATTTAAAAAAATATATTTATGACATATTAATGTAAATTTTAAAAGTAATCCACATTGGTACCATGCAAAATACTTTGAATTCATAGCATTCTTAAATAAAAATAATTTTTTTATCATATTATTTATTATTACTTTTAAATAGGCCAGCAATTTTTTTTTTTTTTTTTTTTTTTCATTCTATATTATGCACAATTATTTTTATTGAGCCACGTTTTAACTTTAAGGGGAAAAAAAGATCAGAATTCAAACAAGCTAATGATAGTTATTTAATTTATTTTTAATAAAGATGGTGTATTTTCAAGGAATATTTGGGGATGATTAAAAATATCAGGTAAATTCATTATAAAACAGTTATAACTGTTGGTATTTACACTAACCCAAATGCATCCAAATATTACATGTTTTGTTTATATTGTAAACATTTTTGATCAAATATTTCTAAATCGTCCTTGTGAAATTTTTTAATCACTATTATTTCAATTTCACAAGTATAGCGATAAATATTGATATAATAAATATACATAGTTATTTATTTAAATTAAAGGGATCGTCCATCTGTTATTTTAATGTTTGTTTGAATTATTAGTTGTTTTTTAATATAACGAGAAATGAGCAAATGTGTAAAACATATTGCAGTAATTATTAAAAGATCTTTTGTTGTATATACATTTATTTAATTTTAGACTGACCAAATAAGTAATATCTGAAGTAAAAGTTTACTGAAAATATTGATTAATTTTTTCATGGTCTCCATGAGCTCTGAGGATCTTGGCTGATCCTTAATATACAACAAAATTGTTTTCTAAAACCAATTTTAATACAAATTTTGTTAATGTTTGATTCTACTCAAGTCATTTCAAATGCCAATGTTAGATTGGCGTATTTTACATTATGTTACCTATTCTGTGATTTGTATGCTGTATAAGTTTTAATTTTGTTGTATTGTAGAAATTAGCTTGAGAGTAGGTGAAATATATTTCAAAACATATCAAATTTTTACTTACTTAAAATTTTGAGAAAACTTTGTTTTAATTTGAGAGATTATTCTTTGTTTAATTTATATTTAAAAAATTAAAGAGTTTCTTGTATATGGTTTAACTTTGCTTTGTTAAGGTTTTATTGTTTGAAAATCATTTTTTAGATCTAAGCAAGGTCCTCTAATTAGCTGGGAAAAAAAAATCTTTCTAAAATAAAATTCTCATGCTCAATCACGTGTTCAATTTGCACATTAAAAATATATTCTGTTAAATTTTGGAAATTGTTATGTCAGATAGCACTGTTTATTGTTATTGAATGCTGTTGTGTTATATCTTGTTATATTTTAGTTCACCTGCTCTCATTAATGTTATTGTTTATTTAAATTTTATGGTTGTAATTACTAGTCACTGTTTGCGTGTATCATATAATCAAATGTATTCGTGTTGGAAAATTCCTAGCAAAAAAAAAGAAATTATTATTCAAAAAGTAAGTTACCATTTTTTATTTTCCAATTGAATTGGTGAAACAACAATCGAATCATATCCTGTGATATTTGAAATGTTATTCTATGAAATTAACGTATGTTATTATATTAAAATATTTAATATATTATAAAATTATTTATTGAAGATATGCCAATAGTAAAATTCTTATCGCAAAATAATAAAGAATTATAAGTTAATTTTTAAAATTTAATATGTTGCAAGCCTAAAGTTTTTTAATTGCATTCCAGACTGTAGGATAGTTTATATGCCATTCTTTTCCTGCTTTTGGGAATATTTTTGATTTTTTTCATAATTTGAAAGAGGAGCTATTTGTGAAACTTAACACATATTATGTCTATATGTTTGATTACAAGTATTTAAATTAAAAGCTCATACTGTTTGTGATAGAAGAAAACAACAAAAAAAAACTGCTTGCCTTGTATTTTGAAAAAAAAAAAATTCTTGAGTGATATAGCATGCTACAGTAGGTAGTTTGTATTTTTGTCGGGTTTTAATGTCTTATCAGAATGTGATTAGATTAATTTATTTTATTTAAGTTCTATATTTATAAAATGGTTCTTTGTTTTCTTTTTCTCTCTTTCTCTAAATTAATTATTCTGATAAATTCAGATTTTGCAATATAACTTTTGTAATAAAGCTTCTAAATATGGGTGCCTTTTCCTTTGTCTGTCTAGAATTAGCTTTAATATTATTAAATATCATAAGAGAAAGGGAACACATTAAAAATTAACTTTTATATTATAATTACCAGTAGTAATTGAATATTTTATTGTATAAATTTAATGTAATTAATTAAAAAAGAAATTAATCTTTGAAGAAATTTCTCTTCAATACAGTAAATCCTTGATTACCAGTATATGTACCTTATATCAATCAATTTTGCTAGAACAGAAAAAAATTGACAGTATCTCGGCAAACAAAACTTTGACAATCACTTGTATTCATTTAAATAACTTTTTAATATAACTATTTGTTTGGTACTTTTTTTGTTATTTATGCAATACAAGAATAATATATTTTTTATTTTTGGAAAGTTTTATAATTCCCATTTTATATTACGACAAAATAAAGCCAAAGGGTAAAACTATCTTCAGATATGAATTTCATTTAAATCATCTTTAGTAAATTTACATAAAATTGAATATAGAATAATGCTTTAATTACTGACATTGAGTATTTCTGAAGAAAAAAAAATTTTTAAGTTTTCTATAAATGCTCCATACTTTGTACCAAGTTTTCTTTTAAAATTTGATGCATAACAATTTTGATTTATAGGAAAACTTTGTAGTATACTTTAATGTGATTTTTCTATTCAAAACTTATTTGCATTAAATACACCCATTGTTTATAAATGTGTTTTCTTTGAAATTAGATATACAGTTTTGGTCATAGAAATTGCATCACATGTGCTTTTAATTTTTATGGTAATGAATTTGATCTGATCGAATATTTTAGTTGTTTGTTATTTCTACTTTTAGATCATTTCACAAAAAATAGTATTCCCAGAGTAAACTAAATGGGACTCGCACAGAAACTAAATTAACTTTAATACATTAAAATGTATTTAGAAAAAGTTCTTATGAAGTTTAAAATTGTAATAAACCGAATAAAACAGGAAACCTTAAACATACAAACAAATAAACCAAACCGATTTTCGATTTTTGACCAATTTATGTTTTTAATATATCGGCCGATGATTAAATACAAGAATTAATAGATATTTATTATACTAAACATATTTTCTTGCTAAGTGCACTTTTTGTTATGATGAACTCATATTCCGAAAGTAATAAACTTGTAATTGGTCAAACTGAAGTTTTTTAAACATAAAGTACACCATATTTAAATTTCACCCGTGTGAACCTAGGGTAGGTCGCTTGTTAATTATATCTTGTTAAGATGATGTTAAAAGAGTGGATGATATAATTAATATATTAGGGGTACTCACTACGTTTGCTATACCATGCTATTTGTGTTATTTTGCTAAACCCGTCGAGTTTCTACAGTTACTTCCTGTGTAAAATTGATGGATTTAGCACAATAGCACAAATAGCATGCTATAGCAAACATAGTGAGTACCCCTATATTTATAATAAAGAGTTGTTCTGTTATTATAATATATAAAAAGATATTTAGTTGTTTTTACATTCAGGATCAATTATATAATTAACACAAATTAAATTTCTTTTTAAACGACATCTGTTAACTAAGATTGTATTATTCATGCTTACCCATTCTCTTCTCTGATCTGGTTAATCGAGGTTTTACTGTATTTTTAATTTTATGTTTTATTTCATACATTACCTATTATGAAAAAAAACCTTTTATTTGATCCTTGACTCTTGTTAATGTATAACACATTAAAATAAGTTCTTATACATTTTTATCAAGAACATAAGGAACTAATGCTTTGGATTTGCTTTAAGAAGAAAAAATAAAACATCTATTGTAAAATAAGTGTAAAATGAAACCTTAAAAGGAATATAAACTTATGTAATAGTCTGATTTTATGATAATTTTTTTATATCCTGTATGTTACGAACGTGTGTATGATCATACTATGCTGCAATAATATATACATATTAACACCACTTGTCTGATATGGTATGTATCTGTAAAGAAGAAAAATAAAAAAACAACAACTGTAAATAACGATATTTATCTTTTATGAACAATGTAGAAAATGGCTTTAAATCAAATATATAATAATAATTTCTTTAAATGATTGTAAATAATGCATTTAACTGCACCATTTATCCTTTTTATAGACTGCTTCAGAGGAAATGAGCTTTCATCTTGAGCTTGTATATAAATTCCTGTTAGGTGAATTTTTTATATAATAAAGTATATTGAGAAAGATAGTAAAATCAAAATGTAACCAAGCAATCATTGATTCCTCCGTTATAGAACTTCTTATTGTTTGAAAATGTATATCTGTTTTAAAATCATATCGATATTTTATTCAATTTTTAATTTTGCCCTTAAATTAGATTCCTAAATTATCTATACTTGAAAACAAAATTAATTAATCCTTTTCTATCTTGTTTAAAATTTTAAAGGCATTTTTGCATTAAGTATAATAGCATAAATTTATAAATATATGCTTTTTATTTTTTATTTTATAACGAATAAATTATATGTATTTAGGTATAATGAAGCTAAGAGCACTGGAATGTTCAAGATTTATGACTGCACTGTATTCCATTTAACTAGCTTTAATATTTTACAAGTTATAATAATATCTATTTGAATATCTATTTTCAGCAATCTATCTTATTCAGATTTGTACAATTAGTTTGAAAATTTAGATCATAAAAAAAATATATCAGATTAATTTTTCATAGTTATATACTTCTGCATCCAAAATTCTTACACTATATTACTAACGTTCAATGCTGGCGAGTTTTAAGCAGTTAAGTAGTTTTATACTGTTTTTTGAGAGTTGAGGATAACAACTATAAAAGAAAGGTATAAATTTATAGTACTCAATAAACAGCAATGGGATCATTAAATTGTTGTTTACTATATAATACTAAAGGTGAAGAATAGATGTTTCTTTTTTAACCTTTCTGAGCATTTGTAAATATAAAATAAATGATTGTACATATTTTTTCTTGTATATTTTGTGGAAATAATTTTCAATAAATTGGTTACACACTTCATCATTCAGTCTAAATTTATTCCTCCTGATTTTTCTTTCACATTTTACAGCCAATCGTGAGAAAGTGTGAGTATAAGAGATGAACTTACAGAAAAACATCATTCTCTTATGACAACTTGTTGTTCATAGAAACTAGAATTGATTCTTGAATTTCTTTAGAATTCGCCCAGGAATGACTTTGAAGCATATTTACTAAACAATGTTCAAACTTGAAAAAAAAAAAAATTACATATCTATTACTTTCACTTACCTATGTATGAAATATATAGGAATGGAGTGGTTACCTGTAGTTAGCATAACAGCTTCCTATGCCAAAGGTCCTGGATTCAAACTCGCAGATGGCCCAACATTTTTTTTTATGAAATTAGACGATACTGCTGATGAAGAGGTGAAAGATTATATGTGGAGAAATATGCATGATAGGTAAGTCTTTTTTAGGAAACAAAAAAAAACACTATTAATAAAATAACTTCCAACGGTTCTTTACGGATGTGAAACGTGGCCGCTTACTCTGAAGGATGAAAAACGGCTTAAGGTTTTCAAAAATAAGGTATTGCGTAAAATATTTGGTCCGAAGAGAGATGAGGCCACTGGGAGGTTTAGAAGGTTGCACAACGCGAAATTGCGGAACTTGTATCCTGTGAATATAATTGAGCTGATTGCATCGCGGAGACTCAAATGGGCGAGTAAAGTAGTTGGGCTCTATGACGACCGGATTCCGAGAAAGTTGGTATTTGCTGATCCGACTGGTAGGCGTCCGAAAGGTAGGCCGAAGCGGCGATGGGAGGATGTCGTTAAGGCTGATCTTGGGAGCTTGGGCTTGAGTGGTGAACATTGGACGAGTCTGTGTAGGCAGAATTTGGTGGTATCGGCATCGAGCCTTCGGGTTCGCTAAGCCTATTATTATTATTATTATATAATTAATAAAATAAAGAATTTGAAAGTTGAAAGAGTTGTAAAATGTACACTAATATCATAAAAATATATATACTTTTTTTATAGAGACTTGAGGATGGCCCTAGAAGCCAAAATGTAAAATATGGATATAAATCTACTTCTATCGTAAACGGTCAAAAATATATCCTACAAAAATTATTATAAAGAATATTGGACATTAAAAATTAAAATAATAATAATAATTGTATTATGATCATAACAGATAATTTAATTACTTATTTACATAAATACATACAAAAAAAACATCTAGTAATAGTAATAATGTATTTTAAAAAATGAAACATTACACCTCGAATTGCTACTTGGAGACTTTTTATTAGGAGTAAATAATCCTTAGTTATGCCATCCTTTGGAAGGGACATTAAAAGGTGGTCCCTGAGCCTGTACAATGTCAGGTACTTGTTAAAGATCCTTATCCTAATTAAACCTGGATAAGCAAGATTTAGGACTCCCACTGTAGCATCGTCCGATTAGCTATAGCAGCATAAAGGTATGTTAAATAAATAAACAAACATATGGTAACGGAAAGTATTGCAATCATGAATATTTTCTAACTTGAGTTTCAAGATCTGTGTGTGTATGTATGTATGTGTGTGTGTACAATAAAAAAAATAACCTTGTTGGTTCATAAGCTTTGATAAAAAAGTAAAGGATAAAAGAGCGAAAGTATTTTTTAGGTTAATTTTTTTTTCCAGACATAAGAATAGTGATATAGATGTATAATATACTGCTGGTAAGCTAAAAAAAATTAGAAAAAATATTATCTTATATAAAAGGTTGTGGAAGGTAATGTGAAGTGACGAATAGGATACGAACTTAAGTAATTATTGTATGCAAAAATGTTATAATAAAGTATAAATAAATTGATTATTGTATGAAAATTTATTTAATCTAAAACTTAGTTTCTAACAATGCTGAATATAATTATTTAAATGTCTTTGAACTTTAATAATTCTCTAATTGATTATAACAACCGAGGTAAGTGAAAGTAGTGTGTTGCCTGCACCAGATTTTTTTTTTCATCCAGGTATGTATACTTTCTCTCTTTCAATATATTAATATATTTTTCAATTTTGAAGGTGATCAAAAATAATACTCATGAAATTCTTAATACAAAAATGTTTTATTAAATACACATATTTATATTTAAGTACATATATACATAAGTATTAAATATTTATAAAAATACTTGAGAAATTTCTTAAAGACTAGAGTTATAGTTAAAAACTTACTAGGAACACAAATTCTGATTACATTTTCTAACCTTTGTTAAAATACTCAAAATTGATTACTTTAACATCATCACAATAAAATTCCAATATCTCATACTCCATACACATTCAATAAAATGTATCTGTCAGTAAGTATGATTTGGCAGCAAATATAATACAAAAATATATAATTTTTCAAAATACATCTTATTCTATTTTTTTTAAATGTTTTTTTTTATTTAGAAAAATAATTTAAATTATTTAAATGACAATCAAAAATTCAATTTTGATTGTACATATATTTAAACAAAGGACTGATTTACTTTGCCTCTCATTAACCTTGAGAAAGCTTTTGTTTTAATTACCTTTAGTACTTCCTGTTATTCTATTAATAATCCTTCTCACCCATAGAAAATGAGTCTTCTCACCCATATAGTCTTCTATTTTCTATGATAAGATAATAAAAAACAGCAATAATTTGCTATCTGAAAGAGCTCAACATTTTATATGATTTTGTTATTATTTTATTTCATAATGAAATTAGCCTTGGTGGCGGTCAGTAAAAAAGAAACAATTAAATAGTTTACTGACTGCCACCAGGATTAATTTTTTTCTGAATCTCTCAGTGGTCAACTATAAATATCCATTATTTTATTCAATTTTTTAAGCAAGCTGTGTTGATTCATTCTTATTTTATGTATGTTTTAGGACTGCATTATGCCTACTTATTTTATCTGCTTTATGATTTCTAAATTATTCATGCAAATTAAGTTTATCTTACAAACCTAAATGTTGTTAGAAACAATTGAAGATCTTTATATTACCAAAGGCAAGTACTTGGCTCTAAACTCCTTTAGTAGAAAACAGTTGTAACATGTTACATGAAATGTTTTAGTTAATCAAATAGATTCTACAAAAGTTAGACTGTGCTACATTATACTTTAATTAAGGTTCAGCACACTAAGACAGTCCATTTTTAAATTATCTTAATTAAAGACTCCAAGTAGCAATTCGAGGTGTAATGTTTCATTTTTTAAAATACATTATTACTATTACTAGATGTTTTTTTTGTATGTATTTATGTAAATAAGTAATTAAATTATCTGTTATGATCATAATACAATTATTATTATTATTTTAATTTTTAATGTCCAATATTCTTTATAATAATTTTTGTAGGATATATTTTTGACCGTTTACAATAGAAGTAGATTTATATCCATATTTTACATTTTGGCTTCTAGGGCCATCCTCAAGTCTCTATAAAAAAAGTATATATATTTTTATGATATTAGTGTACATTTTACAACTCTTTCAACTTTCAAATTCTTTATTTTATTAATTATATAATAATAATAATAATAGGCTTAGCGAACCCGAAGGCTCGATGCCGATACCACCAAATTCTGCCTACACAGACTCGTCCAATGTTCACCACTCAAGCCCAAGCTCCCAAAATCAGCCTTAACGACATCCTCCCATCGCCGCTTCGGCCTACCTTTCGGACGCCTACCAGTCGGATCAGCAAATACCAACTTTCTCGGAATCCGCTCGTCATAGAGCCCAACTACTTTACTCGCCCATTTGAGTCTCCGCGATGCAATCAGCTCAATTATATTCACAGGATACAAGTTCCGCAATTTCGCGTTGTGCAACCTTCTAAACTCCCCAGTGGCCTCATCTCTCTTCGGACCAAATATTTTACGCAATACCTTATTTTTGAAAATCTTAAGCCGTTTTTCATCCTTCAGAGTAAGCGGCCATGTTTCACATCCGTAAAGAACCGTTGGAAGTTATTTTATTAATAGTGTTTTTTTTTGTTTCCTAAAAAAGACTTACCTATCATGCATATTTCTCCACATATAATCTTTCACCTCTTCATCAGCAGTATCGTCTAATTTCATAAAAAAAATGTTGCCCCTTGAGACAGAAATATTGTAAAATGTGGAAATAAATCAACTTCTTTTGGAAAAAGGCAAAAATTTTGAACCAAAAGAAAAAGTAGGACTATCATGTTATTTATAGTACTGTGAAGGTTTATAAGTTGTTAAATTAACTTAATTAAATACTCTAAGTAGCATTTAGAGGTTTAATGTTTAATTTTTTATTTATATATCACTATTACTATTTTTAGTGTGTTTATATAAATAAGTATTATTATTACTTCAATTTTTAATGTAAAATCCATTTAAAAAAAAAAGCAAAATCTGAGGTTGTGGCCATTTGTAAACTTATGAAAAATAAAATTTCTAGTCTAAAAAAAATTAATCTAATGTAAAATGTTTATATAATACTGTGGAGATTTGCCATCAGTAATTGGGCTTTGTCCTGTAGGTGGATTCTGTAAATAAATAAAAAAGTTGATGTCTCAAACTCCATACTTGTCTGTATCAATTTACACAATTTAATTAAGAAAAAGAAACATTTTTTTTTCATATTGTCAAAAGGAAAATTGGAAATTCTGACCTGATAAATTTACTTGCCAACATTTGATATTGCTTAAGGTCGTGCTTCATTGGCATAATATTTAAATGCTTAATTTTTTTTTTTATTTGTTACAGATAGTGATATCTGATATTAAAAGTGATTTTTAATACATATCACATTTTTTTAAATATATAAAAAAAATGCATATTTAATTATTACTATTTTTTAGTATTCAAAGAAATTACAACTAAGCATGGGCTCAAGCAATATTCAATCAATAGGTTAGCAAGTATATTTATCAGATGATAGCTCTGTTTTCTTTTTGACAATTTGGAAAAATAATCTTTCTGCTTTTCTTAATGAAAACACATGAAGGGTCTTGGGCTCTGTACATATACATACTACATACATGTACTGTTTCGAAGCAACTGTTATGCATACTTCATCACCTCGATTAGACTGATATTGCACTCAGCTGCCAGGTTTTTCCTATTTTTGGGTACCCACTTTGTGGAGAGAGGATGTACCCAGGAGTTTCTGCATATCCCAAGGTTGAAATAACAGAATAAATAATATTCTGCTTCAGCCAGGATTCAACCCAGGACCCAGGAGAATAGTAGACAATTTGAATTGTTACTGACGAATATGGAACATGAACAAATACAAATATTCAATTTATAATAAAGATAACAAAAAAATGGACTGTCTTAGTGTATTGAAACCTTATTATAATACTATAAATACATTCTTATTCTTTGGAACTTAAAATTAACTTTGTACTTTGTTGGTTTTGATTCAATTATTAATATTATCTAACACCCATGGCAAGTAATACGATAGTCTAGTGTACACATCTGGGTATCCTGGTTTAGCACAACCCGAACCAAATGATGTAATTCCTATAAGAAACCAGCGACCGTCCTGCCTTCTGCATTGAAGAGGGCCTCCAGAATCACCCTGTGTTAATAATAATTTTTAATATTACCTGTCTGCTCAAGTATTTATTTTTAAAGATAAAATATGAAAATAACTTTACTCACAATGCAGGCCCAGTAGATCCATCTAGCTTGCCTGCACAGAGGTGGCCATCCTCGATCTTGAGGCCTGGCCCATACTTGTCCTGGCAGAGGGAGTTCTGGTGAAGTGGGACTCTAACTTGGCGCAGCCTGCGGAGAGTGGACCTGCTGGTACGTTCCTTCCCCAGCCAGTTGCTGTGCAAACTCTGTCTGTGAGTTCTCCATCAGACTCAAGGCAAACTGAAGATAGGCCTTTCGCTTCCCGCGATAATCGCATTAAAGCTATAAAAGTACAAGACAGCTTTTTAATTGTTAATTAATTTTTCTATAATTTAATTTTAAAATAAATAAGTTTAAAAATGCATGAACATTATTCAGAACAATTAATTACAAAAACATAAAAAAATCTGACTGATGTGAAGGAAGACCGTTTTAAGAAATTTTTAAAATGAAAAAAAATAGTCATAAAAAAAAAAAATTAATAATATGTACTTATAGTAAGAACTCCCCATGTTGAAAAATGGTTTTAGAGTCCAACAAATGGTTCTAAAAAAACACTGTAATTACGAAAGGGATTGGGAATTCCACTTTTATCATGTTTGTGATTTGGCAGTAAAGGGATTCTAATGCCCTGCTTTCAGATGATAAACTGTTAATCTAAAAATCAGTTAAATTGAAGATAATTTTTAAATGTGGGATATACAATATGGTTCACAACAAAACTTTTTCGCGGACCCCTTCATATAATCATTTGAATGGCAAGGACAACCTAATCCTAAATATGGGTATATATATATATATATATATATATATATATATATATATATATATATATATATATATATATATATACTAAATATATATATATATATATGTTTAGAATTTATTTTTTATTTTTTTATTATTTTACTGGGCTATACCGTAGCACATACATTGGTTGAGAAATACCTCTACCGAAACTGTATTCCATAATTTGTCTAGCTGAGGAAATAGAAATGAAGAAAAAAGAACCAGACACTAGGAGTTTACTTTAATCCGCTCAACATTGCATAACTAACAATTCATGTTGAAACTGGCAGATGGTCCTAGGATGTTTTAAAGGAATGAAAAACCCTTTGTTATGCTGGCTTTCAGAGAGAACGTAAAATGGTAGTCCAGAGTCAGTTACTTGTTTAGATCCCCAATCTAATAAAACATGGATAGGCAAAATGTAGGTTTAATGTTATCCAATCGCTCAGTAGCAAAAAATTACTTTAAGAGAATACAAATAACTAACAATTTAAAACATGTACAAGAACTTTTATTTTATTTGACTGCACCTTGAACTAACTTCTCTCACTTACTCACACAGTCAACCATTCCACTTCACTATGACCATTTTAAGTGTGATTATCAGTATTAGGCACCTGTCAGTATATAAAAGCAATTATATTGCTTAAAATGTTAAGTTGTTTGGTAGAGCATGAATATTATTAAAAGCAGACTTTACAAACATTACGCTTGGTAATTAAATATATCCACCGTAGACCTTTGGACAGAAAGGCAGATGAGAAAGACTCCTGATTTTTGAGAGGACAATCCTAAGGAAATTCCATGGACACATAAAGGTAGGTGAAATATGGAGAAGGCAAAGTAAGCATTGGCTTTAACTAATACAACTTTTTAATGACCTATGCTACAGTCCGGATGCTGTTAAGGTAGCCAACCTGGGAAGGCTAAGATGGGCAGGCCACACCAAAAAGGACACTCACGGAAGAAATGCTTGGGACAAGATGAGTGGGCAGACCTAGAGTGAGATGGATGGATGCTGTTGCAGAAGATACAAGGCCTTACTCGGCGCTCGGAACCTGAGAGAAGCTGTGCAGGATAGAGCCAACTGGTGGAGACTATTAGAGGTGGCCCTCACTCGGTGACAAGTTGTTGCACCAGAGAAAGACCCCTGGACATCGTCTACCATCACCTGTTGGGAACCACTGCCCTACAGCTTTCCAAAATCTCCTTAGGTGGTACTCCAATTAGTCATTTCGAGTGCACCACATACAAGATTTTTATAATTTATACATAATTCAATCTAGTAACTCACCAATATCATTCTGGTAGTTCCTGAAGCTCTGGTGAATGAGATCTCATCGATGGGTTATCCTGGCCTCTGTCTCCTCCTCGACATTGCGGTCCCAGTCGCCCAGCACGGCCGTCCACAGGGCGGGCAGCGGCAGGTTGAAGATATCGCTGGGACAGGGAGCCCATTAGTCAACCAACACCGCTCGCTAGGAAGGCTAATTAAACCTTATTAATTATAATAATAGACCATAATTACATTCCAGCGTGCGACGCATAGTGCATAGACCACTCTTCCAGGAGTACCCACCGGGAGAAGGGATTCAAATATTTTGGAGAAACGAAGAGTTAGTATAATAATGGGGTGTATAAAAAAAAAATTAAATATTTTAATACTTAATAATCCTATTTAAATAATACCTATCCTGAAATAACTTTTTTTCTCCCTTCCTATCCTGAAATAACCATGCATCTGAAATATTCCGAAGATCCATTTCCATACTTAAACAGCTCTATAAATTCCATACACACTGCTGATAATCCTACTGTCCTGATAACTTTCTGGCAACATTTGCAGATGATACCGCCATCTTATCATCCAGTTCCGATCCTGAAACAGCATCCTTAAACCTGCAAAGACACCTTTGCCTTATCGAAAACTGGTGTATAAATGTGAACGAATCTTAATGCAAACACGTGATCTTCACTCCTAGACGAAAATCCTGACCGCCAGTTTATCCTCCTTCAGATACAGTCCGGTATCTTGGCTTACTATTAGGCAAAGGATTGACATGGGACCCACGTACAAGACTTAAAATACAAGAACTCAACCGACGATTCGGACAGTTATACGGATTACTCAATAGAAAATCTGAGCTTACACTTGACAACAATTTTTAATCTACAAGACAATACTGAAGCCTATCTGGACCTACGGACTTGAACTGTGGGGAACAGATAAACGTTTTAACATCAAACGCATTCAATCCCAAGTCCTCCGTACAATAGTAAATGCTCCTTATTTTGTCACCAACCATACCTTACACCACGACCTAAATATTCCATTTATTTTAGATCTTATTCCATCAAAACTCTCCAAATTCCGTCAGAACCTTATCCATCACCCTAATCCTTTAGCTCAATCCTTGTTCAGCTTCACACACCCTTACCACCCCCCTAGAAGGTTGAAACGGCAGTGGCCCCGCTACCTCTTGTAAAAATATATATATTGGAGTTCTAGCACTGGTTAGAGTTTCCACTCAATGTGCTGTATGTATGACGGGTATATAGATATGAGTGATTTCAAGACTTTGTTACATTATTACATCATTATTCATTATTGTATATATATTTTAAATTTTATTGCTGTGTAAATACTGTATGAATGTTGTCTTTCACCACTATTATTAATGTCCGAATTAGGACAGATTTTAATTTTACTCAATAAAAATTGTTGAAAAAAAAACTTGGTTTCCTCTATTATCTTTCCCTTACATTGACAACGGTTGCTAGGTGTATGAAGGATTTACCGATGAACTGCAAATCAAATTAAAACGTCTAATGAATTGCTTTATAAGATTTATTTTTGGAGCCCGTATACGTGACCATATTTCTAGTTGTTTTACCGAGATAAAGTGGCTTTATCCTTCTGTTCGACGACAATTTTCATGGTTCTTACCTATTCCAAACCTTAAAAATAAAAATCTTCCTATATAACTGAACTTATCACCCTCCGTTCTGACATCAATTCATTGAACACTAGAATCTAATCAATATTTATACCCTATCACATAGAACGGCGTCCTTTCACAAATCCTTTCTCGTTCGCTCATATTTTTGAAATTCTCTACCTATCCATCTATCCATATGATGAACTCATAATCCCAAATTAATAAACTTTGAAATGGCCAAACTGAAGTTTTTTAAACATTGCAAAAAAAAATTGCACCGTGCGAAGGAAGGGCGGCTAGCTAGTTATGATATAACATTAAATAAATAATGTGTTTATTATTTAATGATAGTTCAGCTTAGATATGTGATATGATTATTATCTAAAGACATACTTGTGGACACAATGAGCAGCTGTTATGAGCCAGGAAGGGTTGACGAGAACTCCGCCACACCAGTGGCCGATGAGGCCGTACTTCGGGTGCAGCACTTCCAATGAGACCTGGGAAAAAAAATTAGGATTCACAATATGATTAAATGTATTTTAAGAAAGAAATTGTTTATACTACACAACTTTATGTTTTTTTTTTTATTCATCCATATTTATAAATATGCACCTGCCAGAAGAAATTTGACAATCAGCAAATACGCTGAAGAAAACTTCAGTAGCAGACGTGATAAGCATGGGAAAGAGAAGTGTCCAGCACCACCCATTTCTGTTAATTTAGCACAAGATGTTTCTAATCCAGCTTCTTTTCAATCTTCTTCTTGCATGAATTTTAGCTATTGGCATGGCATTTATAGGTCTATTGTCGTGTCCGCTAAGTTAGCTACGGAAAAGCGAATAGAGAGTTCTTTTGTGTTGGTCGTTTGTTGGTTGTTGTAAACAGGACTTGATCAGTCAGTATGTCAACCAATCTTATGTATATTAATTTTCAAAAAGTTTAGAGACAATCGGAAGAAGACTAAAACCTCTAAAAGAGTACATGTTGTCTTTTTTTATTTTGTATGATTGTATATTTCCACTGTACTGGGAACTTTGCTGTCCTAACTATATAATCGTATCTTGTCTTGAGGAACACTTGGAGCGCCCCAGCAGTTATTATTGGATTGTTTCACATGAAATGTCCGTTTTTATATTTTCTGAAATACATAAAGGATTTTGCAGGTCTCTGTTGTTTTCTTCCGAATGTTTACATATTTAAAGTAAACTGTTACTAATCCTCTACCTTTGTATTATAAACATTAGCTTCCCAATCAATTACCCACTTTTTAGTATACCTCTAAATATGAACATGGAAACAAGCGATTTTCGAGTAATATTTTTGTACGAGTTTAAACTCGGCCATTCAGCAGCTGAGGCCGCTAGAAATATTTGCAGGCGTTTGGGGAAGGGAGTGTTAATGAACGGACTATTCGCCGTTGGTTTGCTAAGTTTTCAGCTGGAGATACCGACTTGGGAAACTTGCCCCAAGGAAGACCTCCGTCCGTAATAGACAACGATGTCCTCAAACATAACAGTAGAAGGAGACCCCTAACAAACAGTTAAAGGACTCTCAGCACAACTAAATGCAAGTGCATCTACCGTTTCCAGACATTTAAAGTGTATTGGGAAAGTAAAAAAACTCGACACATGGGTACCTCATGATCTCACTGAGCGGCATGTTTCAAAACATACCGTGCAAAAATTGAAAGAACTGGGATACTAAGTTCTTCCGCACCCACCATATTCTCCCGACTTGTCTCCAACAGATTACCACCTGTTCAGGAATTTAGACAATTTCGTCAAAGGAAAACTTTTTGAAAATGATGATCAAGTGAAAAGTGCGTTTTCAGATTTTGTTTCACTTCAAAGCTCTGAGTTTTTCAGTTCGGGGATAAAAAAGTTGGTGTCACGTTGGGAAAAATGTGTAGAAAAAGAAGGTAAATACGTCGATTAAAATTATCTTGTTTTTATATCGTATTTTTAATTAAAATCCTTTACCTTGAATACGGACATTTCATGTGACACAACCCAATAAATTATAACCTGGGACTTTTGCTTTAGGTAAGTTACTGATTTTTTGTTCGACTTGTGAAACTTAAAGGTGGTAATGTTAACTATGGTGGGATGTTCTAAGTTGTATACCTATCGGTATTTTAACAACTGCTTTTTTGGCTTGCACAAGCTTCCATCGTCAGGTGATAGGTTGTTTGGATAGGCATCATAACTTCTTGTTGCATAAAATAAATCATTAATTAAATAAATAATAGAGTTTGTTTGATTAACTTTTTTTCCTTAAATGTGTTTGTTTTGAAATGTTTTAATTTCTATATGAATGTGCTTGTTTCTGATAATTGTGTTTGTCATTATTTGACAATTTTAGATGATTCAAGGGGTAAAGGGGAGAGGAGTACATTAAAAAATTATTATTTCAGAAATCAAACCAATTAATGGTAAATGAAATATCAGTCACAAGTAGAGAAGTCTTCAATTTTTTACTTTCACTTACTATATATAGTAAGGGAAAGTATTGCGATCGTGAAAATTTTCGAATTCCAGTTTTCAACGGAAATACACATTTTAGGATCCCTTGAGTCCAAATAACCAAGTCCCGCAAAAAGGTCTGTGTGTGGTAACTCCCGGGGAAACGGTAAGCCCTATGAAACTGAAATTTCATATTTAAGACTAATATACGCCCGAGACGTTACAAAACCTTTTTCTTCAAAATGAGTTTACCAGAAGAACCACTTTATACCATGCATATTGCACCTTTTTTCGATTTTCTCGAAACGACTTTGATTAAACTCGCTATATCGATGTAAAATTTAATGGTCTTTAATATCAGTTAGGATAAATTCGGATTAAAATGGTCTGATAGAGCTTAAATACCGATATTTTAAATTTTCTTTCCCTAAAGTACCTTTAATTTTGTTGATTCTATAAAAATAACTATATAATCTTGTTACCACTGATGAAAAAAAAGAAATAATAAAAATAGGTAAGTATATAAAGTGAATGAATTCGATACCCAACTAAAGGAAAATATAGAAAAAATATTTTTTTTATTGCAATTTTTCGTATTGAACACAAGAACAGTAAGTAAAGGAAAGCTAAAGATTTTAGAAAAAATATTATCTAATACACAAGAGCTTGTAAAAGTTAATAGAGAGCGATAAAAAGCCGATAAAACTAAGTGAGTGTTTTATACAATAATATCATACATTTTTTAATAAAACACATGTTTCTATAGAAATTCCATTTAACTAATTCTTTAATGGTTTAATTCATTTTTATCTCTTACTGTTTTTTGAAAATTCTTTAATCGATTCTAAAAACGGAGGTAAGTGAAAGTAGTGTGTTGTCCGCACCAGATTTTTTTAGTTTACTTAGTTAACAGTGTAAATAAATAACTCATACGACAATCTAAATAAAGGTAAAAATTACAAGCTAAATTGGCTGTTGTGAAATTACAAGCCCAATCCAGAGAGAGATCTCAACAACAAGCTGTGCTGGTTGCGTCCTTCAGAATGTAGGCGTTTCTAATGATTTACCCAATCACAATATTCTATTTATGTTTGTTTTTTTATTCGTTTAACGTCACTTTTATGCTACTGTGGCTAATCGGACGATGCTACAGTGGGAGTCCTAAATTTTGCCTATCCAGGTTTTATTAGGATATAGATCATTAACGAGAACCTGACATCGCACAGGCTCGAGACCACCTTTTAACGTCCCCTCCGAAGGACAATATTCTATTTAATTTTGCTTCAATGAAATATTTTTTTTATAAAATAGGATGGACACAAATATTAAACCATTGGTGAATTCTTGCATTTATAATTGTACAATAATTTCACTTTTATGAATGGGTCAATATATAAATGCTTTTTCGTTAATCAGAGTTTCTTATAAATAACAGTAAGCATTTGAAGAGAAAAGGTGAATGATTACAATTTGATTTTATTATTTACATATTTTGTTCCGTTCTTACCCATATCGAATATCCCGATTTAAATAATAAAATAAAATTTTTTGTTTGCTTAAAAGAATAAAAAAACAAAAAGCGTTCATCTGTTTCATTAAAAATACTTTTTTTTTCCATATTTTATAATGTATTTTAAAAATCTCCATCGATTGATACCCAGTATAACTATTGATTAACTTTCGGATACGAGATTTGAATTGGAAATCTTACTATTTATAGATCAGCTTAGTTTATTCATTTAACGTCCCTTTATGATACTGTGGCATTTCTATATTTTGTCCCTCTAGGGTAAATAATGATAGAGATCAGCATTTGACGTACCCTCTGAAGAACGGCATAACCAAGGATTTTTTACTCCTTTAAACAACCCGTAGGACCATCTGTTGGGTTCGAACCTACGACTTTAGACGTAGAAAACTATTATGTCAGCCACTACACCTCAGGTGACACCTAAAAGGATTTTATTCGTAATTTAAATATTTTGGTAATTGAACTAAATATTTAATTTAAAAAACAATGTTTGTTTTATAATTAAGGAACTGTATTTCTAATTAAAATATATTTTTTCAATGTAAAAAAAAAAAATTAGAATAATAATAATTCTTATTAAATATATGATGTAAAAACTTGTTATTTCCTCCTGTATAGTCATGTTGAGTCTAAAAAAGTTCCATAAAGTTGCAATAAACGACGATACATGATATAATATATTCACTAACATATCTGTTAAGACTCGATCAACCTTCAATTACATGAATATTTCTTTATCATTAAACTGCTTAAATAAATTAAAATTCCTAACACTGCTGCAATTATATTTTAGTATGTAATAGTAAACTTATTTAGGGACTGTACTAAACCATCAAATGGCTCCCGTATTCAATCCTTACATCCAAAATCCTGAATTCCTCTTATTTTGTGACAAATCAACTCATCCATAATGACCTTAACATCCCATTAGTCGCAGATCTACCCCGAAATAGATATACCTCTTTTCATTACCAACTCTCTGCCTACTCAATCCCACTTTTCTGTAACATCTTATCCTTATATATTCCTGATAACCCTCAACGGAGAACGTATTGAAGTGCTATCTATGGGATTCACCTGTGGTGTAGTGAATAGCACAACAGCCTTCTAAGCTCCAGGTCGCAGGTTCAACCTGACAGGTGACCCTAGGATATTTGATGGAAGTAAAAATTCCTTAGTTATGTCGTTCTTTGAAAGGAACGTAATTTAAAAAAAAAAAAAAATGAATTCCCAAGCCCGTACGATGTCTGGTGTTCAACAATTTATCATAAATTATACATGATCAATGAAGCTGAACCGTATATCACGAAAAATTACCTCTAAGACTTCGCAGCAGGTTCTTAAAGAAGGTGACAAATTGCTAATTTACAAGACAATACTGAACTCTACCTGAACCTATGGAATTGAATTCTGGAAGGGAGGTCCTTCGGAGGGTGGATAAAAGGGGGGCTGTTCTATTCCAGTTAAAGATCCACAATAGATCGAAGATGTTACAACTTTTTTTCAAAATCGGCCTATTAGTCAACTTTTACAATTTCTAAGTAATGCCGTGCACATTTAAAAATGATTATAGTGTTTATTAATTTCAAAGATCTAGCAGGTGTATGTACTTTTAATATGAGGGATCACCTGAGGTGTAGTCGGTAGTATAACAGTCTTCCATGCCCGAGGTTAATTAAGGTTTATAACCGGCAGATAGCCCTATCACATTTCAACGGGAGTAAAACATCCTTGGTTATGCCGTCCTTCGGTAAAAAGGTGGTCCCGAAACTGTGTTATATCAGGTACTCGTTAAAGATCCCTAGGTAGATGTAGGACTCCCATTGTAGCATAGTCCGATCAGCTACAATTGCACAAAGTGACATTTAAGAAATAAACTAACAAGTGCTACTAATATGTAGTTCTTTCGTGAGTCATTTTCATAACACGTACGTATTCTTACATTTGCTTGTTGTATTTTACTTTCACTTACTATATATAGTAAGGGGAAAAGATCTGTGTGCGGTAACTCCCGGGCGGAAACGGTAAGTCCTATGAAACTGAAATTTCATATTTAAGACAAATATACGCCCGAGACGTTACAAAACCTTTTTCTTCAAAATGAGCTTACCAGAAGAACCACTTTATACCATGGATATTGCACCTTTTTTCGATTTTCTCGAAAACGGTTCCGACGATTTTGATTAAACTCGCTATATCGATGTATAATTTATTGGGCTTTAATATAATTTAGGTTTCATTCGGATTAAAATGGTCTGATAGAGCTTAAATACCGATATTTTCAATTTTCTTTCCCTAAAGTACCTTTAATTTTGTTGATTCTATAAAAATAACTATATTATCTTGTTACCACTGATGAAAAGCAGGTAAATATATAAATTGAATGAATTCGATACCCAACTAAAGGAGAAAACAGAAAAAATATTTTTTTAATGCAATTTTTTGTTTTTGAACATAAGAGCAGTAATATACATGTATAATATACCGTTGGAAAGCTAAAGATTTTAGAAAAATATTATCTCATACATAAGCTTTTAAAAGTTAATAGATAGTGATGAAATGAACATAAATCTAACTGATTATTTTAGATAATAATATAATAGATTTTTTAATAAAGCACATGTTTCTACAGAAATTCAAATTAATTAATTGTTTGTTTGTTTATTTATAACGTCACTTTATGCTGCTATGGCTAATCGGACGATGCTACAGTGGGAGTCCTAAATTTTGCCTATCCATGTTTTATTAGGCTAGGGATCTTTAACAAGTACCTGACATCGCACAGGCTCGGGACCACCTTTTAACGTCCCCTCCGAAGGACGGCGTAACTAAGGATTTTTTACTCCCATTAAAAAATCCTAGGACCACCTGCGGGTTTGAACCCGTGACCTTTAGCATGGGAGGCTGTTACGCTAGCCATCCAGCTAATTAGAAATTAATTAATTGTTAATAGTTTCACGTATTTTTATCTCTAACTGTATTTGGAAATTCTTTCATTGATTTTAAAAATCGAGGTAAGTGAAAGTCGTGTGTTGCCCGCACCAGATTTTTTAAATAAAATATAATCATTGAATTGTTTGTAAATTGCTATAAATAAATAAATGAATCAATAATAATAAAGTGAAATCCTACCTGCCACGGCCATGCTCCTTTTAAAGTAGGTTTTCCATTCACAATCCGACCTTGCGTGTAGTTGTCCCTAGGTTGCCGATAGCTGATGGTAACTTTGCTCATGCCGCACTGTTCTGTAAAAATAAATTACAATTTATGTAAAATACTCTTTTAATCTCAATTATTATTATAGAAGAGTAAATATAATTATGAATGGAATAATTGGAACTTTCTCCTCTCTTTCTTTATATTTTGATTTATTATAACATAAATAAAACTTTAATATAACGTTTCGAGGTATTTCTTTGCCTCATCTTCAGATTATTCAATAAGTATCTAATATAAAATTTAATATCTTAAACATATCTACAACAACAATAAATAATATTAAAATTTTCAACTCAATTATCACTTCTAAAATAATTGTATTTAAATTGTACTTACAAATATTTCCATATTGCCCATAATATTGCTGATATATATCAATGATCTCTTATTTATATATGTAGGTTATATTAAATTCATTTAGTCAATGATTGTTAAATTTTTTTTTTATACATTTCACTATCACATAAAACAACTTTTTTGAACATTTATACTGCTATTGAAATGCATGTATAAAGCAGGCTAAAGTAACCTTTAATCTCACTCTATTCCTATATAGTTTATGTTATAATAAATAAAAATATAAAGAAAGAGAAGAGAAAGTTCCAATTATTCCTTTCATAAGTAAATTACTGTTTATTTTTCTTTTAAATATTTGACTATTCAAATACAATCAAAATGTTAAGACACTAACACATTATAGAATAGAATAGAAAATAAAAATTATTCTGGGACTGGGTCCCTTAAGAGTAACAGGTGTGTACATTAAAATATAAAATAATATAACATACAACATACAAAATTAATGTATTTAGATATTATTAACAATAATGAAATAAAAAAGAAGAAGAAACATTATACAACAAAAATAGAAAAATCTTCTGGAAACGATTGTATTGAACTTAATGAATTGACAAACAATATATACATTTAAACAGTAGACACTTGTTTTCTTCATTAAAAATTCAATACCTGAAATTTAAATATCATGACTGTTGAGCGTCAGTTAGGGATGACAGGAGGTAAAGGAAAAGTTGGGATTTGAATGAGGATATAGAAGCAGCATGGCGTATATAGGTAGGTAGAGAATTCCAAAAGGTAGTGAGCGGGTAATGAAGGAACGATCAAAAGTTTTAAGTTGTGTGTGTAGGAACGTTAAGGTGAGAATGGCGCGATCTTGTTTCAAGAGAATGGACTGAGGATTTAATGAATGGACTCGATTATCTTATCGAGAATAATAGAAAAGATGTTGATGTTCTCAATTATGTGTCGTCAGGGAAGGTATACGTAAGATAACGAATCACACACTTATTCGAACTGATGTAACTTTATTTATAATGAAAATAGAAACATAACATCCTTAATATTATCATATACTGTAACTGTAACATAATGACATCTCGAAACGGAATTCTCTGTCTGAAATTGGATGAAGGATCTAATGAAGGGATTATTAGTATTATGGAACTTATACTATCGTTTAATACAGCTCAGAAGTAAGTCAAAAGAATCTTTTTATAACAAAATAATTCAACGAAATACCTTTTATATAAACAATTTTCATATACTTTAAATGAGACTTACTTATATAGGCTTACAAACATGACTGATATTAAATGGATCATAAAAGCCAGAAGAGTACTCTTAGATTTGAATTATAAAATTATTTATAAAGAGGATCAAACTATTGGGCTGATGCGAAATTAATGCAGGTTTCCTCTATTGCAATATCTTAATTCCAATTGTGTAAACAAAGCTAATCCTAACATTGATCATTATTATACCAAAACAAACCTTATCTAATACCCTCTCTTTCACCATGAATTTGTTAAGTAAAATCATTTTGTTCAGTGTGTTCAAAGGTCTTGAATCGAAAATGTCAAAGTGCGATTTTCGTCAAATTTATTTTTACGAATTTAAATTAGGGTGCAGCGCTGCGCAAACGGCTCGTAATATTAATGAAGTGTGGGGTCAGGGAGCTATTAATGAGTGCACGGTGCAGCGTTGGTTCCAGAAGTTTCGCAGAGGAGATTTCTACCTCGAAGACAAGGAAGGTCGTGGCCGTCATCTTGCTCTGGACAACGACCAGCTGAGGTCAAAAGTGGAAGAAGACCCAACCAAAACCACACGAGAAATGGCGGCGGAACTCGGTGTGAACCAATCCACAGTTGTACGCCACTTGGAAGCAATTGGTAAGGTAAAAAGGTTGGCCAAGTGGGTGCCAGTAGTAACGCCAGACCACACGTTGCACAACCAACGCTTCGACGACTGCACGAGTTGGGCTACGAAGTTCTCCAACATCCGCCTTATTCACCTGACCTCTCTCCTACAGACTTCCACTTTTTCAGGCATCTGGACAACTTTGTGAGGGAGAAAAATTTTCAAAACCAGGACGACATTGAAAATTCTTTTCGTGATTTCATTGAGTCCAGGGATTCGGATTTTTTTTCTGGTGGAATAAGAAAGCTTGTTGAACGTTGGCAAAAGTGCATTGATTCAGATGGAAATTATTTTGATTAAATATATATGGTTAAAGTAAAGATATGGCGTATTTACAATACCTACTAAAAACCTGCATTAATTTTGCATCAACCCAATAAAATATGTTCTCGGTGTAATAACGAAGAAATTGAAAATCCAAAGCGCTTCATAGCCTTATGTCCAATATTATCTGAAATTCCTAGATGCTTTTTTAATAAAAACTATTTAGGAAATGACGAATTAATAGATTATTTAAATGGCAGAGATTGGTTCAGATTAATTAAGTACTGTAAAATATCATGGGAATATAGAGCTGAACTTATTAAGGAATTTAATTATTGAGCTACGAAATGCTGTATCTATAACAATTAATTAAAAGTATCAAGTATAATTGTGATTTATATATGTGTATATGTATATATACAGCTCTATAGATTCCGTGAATCCTTACCTATAAAACTTTTTTACTAGGTTTCTACTTATTACAAACTTTAAAAAATTGAAAACCTTCCTACATAACTGAGCTCCTCACCCTCCGCTCTGATATCCATTCCTTAAATACTAGAATTCAATCAATTATTTTTTATACCCTATCACATAAAACTGTATCCTTTCACAAATCGTTTCTCGTTCGTTCCTCATCCTTCTGGAATTCGCTGCCCATCTCTATTCGTAAAGCCATCACTCTTTCTTCCTTCAAACATCAACTCTTCCACTACCTATTTTCATCTCAATCTTCCGTTCTATTGTAAAGTATATATAGTATAAATTTGCAAATATTTACAGATATAATGAACATTTAATCCTTTATATGTATACATATTTTTTCTTTTATATACATATTTATATAAATATAAAAATATATATTTATTTTCTTTAAGTTACCAGACCATAAAGATTTCTTTCTGTCCATTGTTTGTTATTCTAAGGGTACTTGTTCCCAGAATAATTTTTTTTTTCATTTCATTATATATGTGTGTTTATGTATTTATTTATTTACTTTTTTTTCTTGTTTTCATAGATATTTTTCTTCCTGTTTTTAATATGTATTGAAATCAATTATTTTATTTAAGTCATATATTTGATATATTATATGCAATATATGATATATATATTATATGTAAGAGTAGTTATTATGTTATGTTATTTATGTCTAGGAATTATGAAACAGATTAAGAACAGCTCCGGGCTAACGGTCAAGTAAGACTAAGACCTAATAATGTTTAAAAAAAAAAGTTAAGTAATGATGTCTATTTATTTTATATATCTATCGTTTAATATATACAATATCAAAGTATTTTCTGTAGGTAAGATGTTTGATCCTGGGTCCAGGTAAGTGTCCAAGGTATCTTGGGTGAAAGGATTAAGGATATCAGAGATATGCAATCTTTTATCAAGTGATAACACCGCCCTTTTTTTTCAATTATAGAAAAAAATATATTTCAATAGCAAAAAGAGAATGGTAAATATTTAAATGTTAATAAAGTAATTATTGATAATTACTATAGGTGATGAGCCCATCTCATTCTATAACTGTAGAAAGTTGACCTTTTCGAAAAAATCGTTTTTTCTAAGGCACGTTTCGCTTGTTAGGTTAGTTGTTGAACTTTCCTATAATTAATACTGTCATCAAGATGATGATTTCATCTTTTGAAAATCGTGTAAGCGTTTAAATTAAACCATTTACTTTCTACCCATATTTACATTTTAACTATGTAATACGTTGTGATTGTCCGATCTTCAGCGTGTTTTCCTAAATCCGATTCTGACAAAAAAGACAAGATATCCTTGGGTATCCAACCTATTCCTACCAGGTCCTAAAAGGTCTACTAAATCCACTTCGTGAGTCCGCCATGAAATAATTAAACGTCAAAAATTTCATAACTATAAAACGAATTGTTTGTATTGATCTGCCAATAGTCAGATTCGATGTAGGATTAAAAATCTAATGCACGCAACACACAACTTTCAGTTACCTCCGTTATTAAAAACAATTTAAGAATTAAAAATGACTGATTCCTGATTATTCCACCTATAATAGTTTCTACAGTCGGCTATACTTCCTCAAAAAAAAAAAAAAATGAAATATGAAATAATATAATATGCCTGCCCAGCAGACAAAATTAAAGTTATTATTCAAAAATAATAGGATAAGAAAGAAGAAGAAATATTATACAACAAAAAATACAAAATAAAATCTTCTGAAAACGATGGTGTTGAACAGAATGAAAAATAAAAGAATCAACAAACAATATATACATTTAAACAGTAGGCTTTTTACTTATTTCCTTCATTCAAAATTTAATACTCAGAAATATAATATCATAATTGTTAATCGTCTAGTTTGGGATGACAGAAAGTACAGGAAAAGTTGGGATTTGAATGAGGATAGAGAAGCAGCATGGCGGATATGGGTAGGTACTGAATTCCAGAGGGTTGTAGAGTCGATAATAAAAGATAATATAATAAAAATATAATATATATATAATATAATATATATATATTATATATATATATATATATATATATATATACTGAAGTTCGGAATATTTCACGATCTCAATACTTTCCCTCACTATTTCTGTTATATTATTTAAAAAAAAAAAATAATAAAAAATATCCTGTACCCCTGAAGAGTCTTGGGCTCAGTACATATAGAAATACGTGCTGTTTCTATGTCATCGACCGTGCAAGGAGGTGATTAAGTCTCGATCACGCTCAGCCAACAGGTTTTTTCCCTAATTTGGGTACCCACTTTAATGATGCTGGTTCTGCCCCAGGAGGGTTCCATGACCTAGGGTTGCCCCCAAACTGAATAAACAGAATAAATAATATTCTGCCATAGCCTGGATTCGAACCCAGGACCCGGAGAACAGTGGACTAGAGCTCTATACACTAGACCACTTTATATTATTAGTGAAAGTAAAAATATAATTCCGAACAGCGTTGAAACGACCCGGCGGCTCACGTAACACCTTTGTTTCACCGATCATGGCCAACCAGCCGTTATTGAACTTGGTTTTGAATTACTTTCATCCAGTGTTACGGTAAATAGGTTAGTTCCTGAACCAGCTTACACTTTCACGGTACAAGGAGGCTTAATACATACCACGTAACTCAATGCATTCTCGAAAGAAAGCTTCCGTTGGTAATAGCTACGAGAGTTTCATGCTTCACTGACGTCGAAAGTGCAACAATTAGGCGATTCCTCGCTGAAATTTGTTTCTTGCTGCTAATAATTGGAAATTGGTCCATATGATGGCAAATTTGCCGGAGAGAATTTTCCCTTCTCCCTTCACTTAATTTGGAAAATGACCTAACCCTTCCTTTAAGGGCGTTTCTGCACACCGCCTGTCATCACTGTAGGTATATACACCTGCTAGATCTTTGGAAATAAATTATATATCATCTTAAATGTCAAAAAACTAAGTTGATTTATTTATTTAACGGCACTATATGCTGCGGTGGCTAATCTGACGATGCTACAGTAGGTATCTAAATTTTGCCTATTCAGGTTTCATTAAGATGGGATGTTTAGCGAGTACCTGATATACCACAGTTTTGGGACCACCATTTAACTTCCCCTCCTACGGACGGCATAACCAAGGATTACTCATTTTTTACTCCCTTTTAAAAATGATAGGACTATCTACCGGTTAATTAATAATTTGGCATTGAAGGTCTGTTATGCTAGCCACTACACCACAGGTGACCCCTCATATAAGAAGTACTTATAGCTGCTATATCTTTGGAAATAAATAGAACACTATAATCGTTGTTAAGAGTGTATGACGTTACTTGGAAATTTTAAAAATTGACTTATAGGCAGATTTTGAGAAAACGTTACTGTGACATCTCAGACTTACTTAATCCTAAAACATGAAATTTCTATTTAATACAATTTATCGTTTTTGACATAGACTTTACCAAATAGACCGTTTTGCGGCCATTGCCATTTAATTCAGGGGTCACTAAATGTGTATTTACGTTGAAAACCTGATTTAAAATTTTTTTACGATGCAATACTTTCCCTTACTATTTTAAATACAGGTAAGAGACGTTAAAAAAAAATAAATAAGCCATTGATAAGAACCATTATAAAATATTCAGCTAATTAAAAACATCTTATTGAAAACAATTATATAGATTCAATATATTTATACTGTAACCCAAGAATATAATAACTGAAAAAATAAAATAAAAGCAAATGATTCATAATTACAGAGCTGAAATAAATGGAATATAAACAAATATATTTATAAATATGAAATTTATAAATTAGATATGTATGCGATATATAGAGGGATATACATAAAACATTATTTTAGGTGGAAATAATCGGGAGTCATTCTTTTTTTAATATTTTCTTTTGCCGACGTTTCGGCTCAAACTTGTAAGCCATCATCAGGGCATTAAATTTTAAAAGCTTTATTACCCTGGGACAAGTCCCTTTAGAATAACATTGATATAACATATAAATTAGGGTTCAGAGTCTTAGAGTAATTAAATTTAACGTACAAAAACCTATCGTAAACAGAAATACACAAATATGTAGAAAATAAAATAGAGTCTTATTTACAATTTTGTTCTGACTGGATGGTCATAAGATGAATGAATAAGCGAGATTCGAATGTATTAAGAGAGTGGAGTGACGGATAGAAAGAGGAATAGAATTCCATAGGATTGAGGATCGGATAAGAAACGATCTGTCAAAATGTGCAGATTGGTGGGTCGTTGTGTATAAATCTGAAGGCCTAGAGCGTGTACAGGGGAGTGGACAGAGGATTTGAATTGTAAAAGGTCAAAAATGTATGATGGACGGCGGGATTGGATAACTTGGTACAGGAATGATGCAAGGAAAATACTTGCGACGATTGGAAGAGGTAAAGCCACTTCAACTCGCTATAAAATTGGAGACGGAGGTGTACCTCGGGAACCCGAAGATAAATCGAACAAAGCAATTAATTAGGCGTTTTATTTTTACTTCGAGATCCCCAGAAACACAAGGTATACGGTACAGCTGTATCGAAGTGGGGGAATATTAGAGAGTAACGAGGAGCTTCCGGGTTTCATACGGGAATAGTTGACGAAGGGAATTCAGTCGCTTTAAGATGGAAAAGGTGCGGCGGGAAATTTCGGAAATATGGTTCTTGAAAGAGAGGATCATGTCAAAGCTGAACCATGTCCAAGCAATGCTTCTCTGTGAATGAATGAAGTTCTTTTCAGCTGTCATATTGTGTTTTGAATAAACAATATTATGCAATTCTCAGTATCAGCTTGATTATCGATTTGTATATTATGCATACGGTAAGCGTATTATGCTTTGTTATGGAATTCAATGTTAATCTGAAACATGAGCGTTGTTAAATGTTAATATATATGTAAAGTTTCATTGTATGCATAAAAGTGTCGTCTTTCCTATATTATGATGTACATTATAAATTAAATCAAGTGTTATGATGTTTTATAAATTAATGAGTTGTGAATTAATGAATTATAAGTACTATAATATTATATTTGATCTCATTTAAAGAATTGTTATTTCCAATTAAGGTTAATTTATTACTGATCAATAAAGGGTTCACCTGTGGTGGATAGCATAGCAGCCTTCAATGCCATTTTTTTCAATAGGAGAAAAAAAAATGTTCAAGCCGTCAGTCGGAGGAGACGTAATGGTCTCGGGCCTGTGCGTTATCAGATCCTCGTTAAAGATCCATATCCTAATTAAACCTTGAAAGGCAAAATTTAGGATTTCCAATGTACCCTCGTAGATGAAAAATTTGCATTGACATTCAAGAAATTTATATAATTGAATCAAATATTTATTTAATTTTCTGGCGACCTAAGAATTATGGGGACCACCTGTAGCATGGTGGCTGCAGCATAACAGCCTTCTTTGCCAAAAGTCACGGGTTCAAACCCGCAGGTGGTCCTAGGATTTTTTAAGGGGAGTAAAAAATCCTTGGTTATGCTGTCTTTCGGAGGGGTCATAGAAAGGTGGTCCTCTTGGCTCGCCTGTGTGTTGTAAGGTACTCGTTAAAGATTCCTATCCTAATTAAACTTGGATAGGCAAAATTCAGGACTCCCACTGTACCGCAGTTTATAAATAAACTAACAAACCTAAGAATTATAATGTATGGTCTGTAGTGGGACGGATTTATTTTATTTTTTATTTATTTTTGTCATATTACTTTTCTTATTATTGACTTATCAAATACAAACTCAGAGACCATTTTGTGAGCCTTGGGTGCTGGACTTACCACATACACACACACACCTTTTTTCGGGACTTTGTTATTTGGACTCAGGGGGCCCTAAAACGTGTATTTCTGTCAAAAACTGGGATTCGAAAATTTTCACCATCATAATACTTTCCCTTAAGATATATTTCATATATAGGTAAGTGAAAGTAAACATAATAATAATAATAATAATGATAAATAAAAAATAAATAGAATAAATTAAGTGAAATAATAATGAATTGTATAACAAATATAATAATTAAAGAGGAAAAAAAAAAGAGGAAAACAACATTAGGTCAAATCTGCTTATAAAAATCCATTTCATAATTCCATTTATCCTCAACGCTCCTTACTCTGTCACGAATGACCTCATCCATAAAGACCTTAACGTTCCGTATGTTGCTGATTCGGCCCGATCCAGATATCATTCCTTTCATGCCAAACCCCATTCCCACCCTAATCCTCTAGTTTCAATCCTTTTTTCTGTTTATGTATCGAGGATAAGAGGAGGTAAAGAAATATTTTTGAATCGTATAAAATAGAGCAGTTTCTGGGCTAGAAGCAGGAAGGGCTTATTAGAAGGGCTATCCGAAAAATGCACCCCTTCACTCCTAGAGCAGGGGTAGCCCTCTACCTGGGAGTCTTAGCCCGGACAGGATAGGAAGCGGAAGTCCAGCCACGGACGGTGGAAGTCGGGGCTCAAGCCAGGGAAGAATTTTTCAGTTATGTCCAAAGGTGCCTTTTTCATGTTATGTTATGTGGTAAATCTGAACAATCCTCAGTATTATCGATAATGATAATGAATCACTGTAATAATATGTACTCTTTTATAAATAAATGTGTACTTTAAGATAATTACTTTATTCCCCTTTACTCCACCTCATCCCAATAATGAATTAATAAACATGACACCTTAGGAAAAGAAATCCAATAGTTTTATAAAATAAGAACCTAAAATTTTTATATTAATTAATACAGTTTCGGAGTCACTGCTGTCTTAGAAAAGTATCGGCTGAACACAGTACTTCCTCTTCAATTCCTGACAATCCTCCGAGGCGTCTGAAAAGGAGATGGACTCCAGACCTTCTAGTTTAGAATATTTTTAGAGTGCTTCTATTTAGAAGCTCCTTACATGTGTTTCATGCCTTTTTATATTTTTTTGAAATTCACTCGTTGTATTCTATTATACAGTGTAAATTCCAATAAATAAAAAAAGTAAATAAATAATTCCATTTGTAATTATGCAATTTATACATCCATGGTATCCATTTGTAAATATCCATTTACTGTTTAACTAATAGCAAAAATCATTTTCTCTATTTATGGCTTGATTTATTTACCACTGCTGGCACCGCCGGGTATCAATATTTTACGACGCCATTTTGCGTATTCATTACACTATTTTAATGTAGCCATGCTCTTAAATGAAAATCGAAACTGAATAATTATATTTATCGCCCTCTTTGCCGCCTGATGGCTAATTGGTAATAAAGCGTAGTTGAATAGGAAAGAGGAGATGGAAGTGAAATGCTGAAAGCGATCTTGAATAGAAAAGAAAAGGCTGCTTGGAGATGACTAATCCGCTTCAATTTCCTCCCTTTCCATTCTGATAATGAAAAAAATGGTGGGTTAAAGCTCTTTTTGCCTCGAGTTGGTTAGAAACAGTTAAGGAAATGTTACGGTCCATGCTGGAGACTTTTACTTTCGGCGCCGCTCGTTTCCCGATCCGCTATCTCCTCAGAAATGTCATGTTGATCTGGAATAAATTTAGCATTTTATTGATACACTTCCTGTGAGTAGTTATTTATTTAGATTAGCAAGTTAACTCTCCCTCCCCGCTCTACTCCTCCTCCCCTCCATCCGCCTCCCCCCACATAGCGTTAAACGAAAAAACATCACAAGGCTGTTTAATATTTAAATG
The DNA here is from genome assembly GCA_023052935.1 of Piezodorus guildinii. NCBI lineage: Eukaryota > Metazoa > Arthropoda > Insecta > Hemiptera > Pentatomidae > Piezodorus > Piezodorus guildinii. The sequence goes on along the minus strand of CM041296.1, from coordinate 122,900,374 downwards.
ACCGTTTTAATTTTAATTTAGTATTTAAGTCAACCTTCTTTAGGCGCGACTACAGGATAACTGAAAGCTTATGATGACGTCAATGCAACGGAAACGCGTCACGACGATGAAATGGATCATTGCGCGCTACTGGTTTAAAACTTTGATATTGTGACAACAAATTAAATTAATTAAAAAAATAAATAAAAACTACAACCTACGAAGGGTCTTGGGCTCTGTACATATATAGATCCGTACTGTTTCTAGGCCAACGGCCGTGCAATGAGCTGATTAAGCTGAGATAACACACAGCCGCCTGGTTTTTACCTCTACCAAAACTCAGTATTATAGAAATCGCCTTGTTGGAGAAATAGAAATGAAGTATATAGAACAAGGCTCTACGATTTTACTTCAATCAAACCTGGAAAACGAACCTAAAATTGTTTAAAGAAAGGAGAAATCCTTCGTCTTATGGAGGAAACGTAAAATGGTGGTTCCGAACCTATGCGATGTCAGGTACTCGTTAAAGATCCCGATCCTAAAAAACCTGGATAGGCAAAATTTAGAACTTCCACTATAATATAGTCTGATAGCCCTGTAGCATAAAATTACGTTAAGTGAAGAAAAAAAACATAAAATTTAAAACTTTTTTAAGACGGTATTTATTGGAACACTCATAAATAAATCAAGTATTGCTCATTATCTTCCACGATACATCTGCTCTTTGAAGCTCATTATTTTCGAAGCGTTAGAAAACGACCAACTTTAAGATTGTGATTGTGCAGCAACAGGCACCTGTCCGTAAGCACAAGCAATTATATTACTTAGAATGTCAAATCCTTCCAAGGAATCACAAACATTTTGGACTTCACAGTCTTTGGACCCTCAGAGGTGTGCGGACCACCAGTTGGGAACCAGTGCCCTTGAAGGTTGCAACGGCAGTGCCCCCGAGACTATTACAGGAGTTCTAACACAGGCCAAATTACCCCTTGAAGTACTGCATGTTAGTGGCGATACACCCTCATTCAGCTTCCGCAGGGTCTTAGACCAGGTACTGGGACCCCTCCGGTTTGGATTTTTCCTCCATAATGGATTGGCAAATGAGTCCTTTAGGTTTCTCTGTTTATTTTTATGTCACTATGATACACTTCTTATCTGATGAATTATGCGAGGGAACTTCAACAGAACGACTCATTTATGAAAAGGTTGGTAACCTGAGATGAAAAATGGATATTTTACGAAAGTGTAGTCTGTAGAATATCTTGGGGACCTTTTAGTGAGGCTCCTAGAAGAATATCAAAACCCGAATTTCATCCAAAGAAGATATTTTTTATATGGCGGGATTTCAAGGGTGTTATTTTCTACTCTATACTTCCCACATTTAACCAAATGAGATCAATAAACTAAAATTTAACGTCAAATCGGAAGGTAATTGTGTTTCACAAAGACAACGCTAGTTCCCACAGATCATTGGTCTCTCACAATAAATTATTGAGCCTTTGATGAGACCTTTTGCCCCACCCTCCCTATTCGCCAGATCACTTATCCGATCTCTGCAGAACTCCATTAATGGAAAGAAATTGCAAAATGAAGAGGATATCAAAATCCAATTAGATCCGTTTTTTAACAATAAACTCTAAACATTCTATAAACTTGGCATAATGCAGTTTGTGGAAAGTTATGTAAAAGTAATATTAAATATTGATCGATATATTATAGATCAAAATAAATTTTATGTCTGCAATACATTAAGTTTTATTTTACCATGAAATAATAATCTGGACTTATTTGCTAACCAGGCCTCCCGTGGATTTTAAATATTGTAATAAAACTTGGATAGGCACAATTTAGGACTAGGTACAAATGTATAAAAAAAAAAAAAAAAAATCCTGTACCACTACAACCCATGAAGGGTCTTGGGTTCAGTACATATAGAGATTCGTACTGTTTCTAGGCCAACGGCAGTGCAATGAGGTGATTAGGCTTTAATCACGCTCAGCCGCCAGGTTTTTCCCCAATTAATTTGGGTACTCACTTTATAGAGGCTGGGTCTGCCCCAGGAGGGTCTCCATACCCTAGGGTCGCCCCCCGACTGAATTAACAGAATAAATAATATTCCGTCACAGCCGGGATTCGAACCCAGGACCCGGAGCACAGCAGACTAGTGCTCTATCCACTAGACCACGCCGCTCCTCAAGGTTAAATGTATAAACAAAACAAAAATGGAAATTAAAAATTGATGGTCATAGTTGGTTTTGTTGGCCCTCTCTCTTGGAATAGCCTTTCTCAAAATGAGAATTTAAGGAAGATTTGGTTCGAAATTGTGTGAAAGATTCCCAAGAAGATTTTGACTTCGTCTGAAAACGTTTTTGGAAACTCGCCAATTCGTATCTAACTCCTGGACTCTTTCTTAACCATTGTTATTATTATTTTACAGGTAATATTGTTGTTAAACATGGTAATTGGCCCTATGTCGTAGCCTTGAATAATGCGGTTTCCCTTTGGTTCCGCCAATCAACATCGGGCCTCGCATGATCGACCCCTGCCAGGCCTGACATGACGTGAAGAAGAGAGTATGCGCTTTCACTGTTTGCGTGAAAGAAGTAATATCCTCGCCGGCTCCGGGCAACCTTTCTCAAACACTTCCTCTTTAGCCCTGAGAATACCCGTCTTGGGAAAAACCTTGGATCCATTAAGTTTTTAAATGGGAAAAAAAACCACTTTCTATATCAACATGGATACATTATTCGGCTATAATGAATCTACTATGTACTTATATTTATTACATAATAGGATTATATATCTATCTTAAAATAGAGTTTGTACTAATTATGAGATTCTATGACCATAGGTGTACACACCATTTTCATTAAGGTGGTAAATCGTTAATGGGGAGTGCCGATTCGGTCGAAAATACAAGTTATTTTTTTTTCAAATACTGTCTATACGCTATAAAATATATTTAAAAAAACCCATGAACTATGATATTCCGACTCTATCACGGCCAACAGCCGCCAAGGAGGTCGTTAGGCTTAGATCACTCTCAGTCGCCATTTTTTCCTTCAATCTTTGGGTACCCACTTTATAGAGGCTGGGTATGCCCCAGGACGGTCTCCATATCCCAGGGTCGGTCGCTCCACGGCTAAAATAACAGAACATATAATTCTGCCTCAGCATAACCTGGTAACTGTAGAACAGCAGACTTGTGCTCAATACCCTAGACCACGCAGGTCCAATTTCTATACGCATAGTAATTACTTTCACTTACCTATATATGAAATATATAGGAAGGGAAAGTATTGCGATCGTGAAAAATATCGAGTTCCGGTTTTCAACGGAAATACACGTTTTAGGACTCCCTGAGTCCAAATAACAAAGTCCCGCCAATAGGTCTGTGTGTGTGTGTTTTTTTGGTAAGTCTAGCGCAAATACGAAAAGTCGTTTGAAACTGAGATTTCATATTTAGGACAACTACACGCCTAAGATGTTATAGCTACTTTTTCTTTCAAAATCGGTTCACCGGGAGATCTAATTTATACTATGTATTTTGCACATTTTTACGATTTTTTCGAAAACGGCTCTAAAGATTTTGATTAAACTCACTATTTCAATGTAAAATGGGATTTAATATCATGTAGTTTCATTATGATTGAAATAGTCTGGCAGGGTTTTTTAATGCCGATAGATTATAATTTGTTCCTCTAAAGTACCATTAATTTTGAAGATTTGAATATATTGACCTCGTCATCCTGCTATCATTGATAAAAAATAGGGGTAAATATATAAGTTGGTCGAACTTAATAATCAACTTTATGAAAAAAGAGCAAAATTATTTTTTTTTGTGTATTTTTCAGTTTTTTTACTTCCACTTACTATATATAGAAAGGGAAAGTATTGCGATCGTGAAAATTTTCGAATTTTCTGTGTCTGTGTGGTAACTCCCGGACGGAAACGGTAAGTCCTATGAAACTTAAATTTCATATTTAAGACAACTATACGCCCGAGACGTTACAAAATCTTTTTCATCAAAATCAGCTTATCGAAAGAGCCACTTTATATCATGCATTTTGCACCTTTTTTCGATTTTCTCAAAAACGGTTCCGACGATTTTGTTTAAAACTCGCTATATCGATGTAAAATTTAATGGGCTTTAATAACATTTATGTTTCATTCGGATTAAAATGGTCTGACAGGGCTTAAATGCCGATATTTTAAATTTTCTTTCCCTAAAGTACCTTTAATTTTGTTGATTCTATAAAAATAACTATATTATCTTGTTAGCACTGATGCAAAACAGGTAAATATAGAAATTGAATAAATTCGATACCCAACTAAAGGAGAAAAAAGAAAAAATATTTTTTTAATGCGATTTTTCGTATTTGACTTTAATAGCAGTAATATACATGTATGATATACCGTTGGAAAGCTAAAGATTTTAGACAAAATATTATCTCATACACAAGCTTTTAAAAGTTAGTAGAGAGTGATGAAAAGCCGATAAAACTAAGTTGTTATTTTAGATAATAACATAATCGATTTTTTAAGAAAACACATGTTTCTATAGAAATTCCATTTAATTAATTCTTTAATGGTTTCACTCATTTTTATCTCTGGCTGTATTTGAAAATTCTTTAATTTATTCTAAAAACGGAGGAAAGTGAAAGTCGTGTTTTGCCCGCACCAGATTTTTAAAGATAATAACAATAATGTTGTATAATATACCGTTGGAAAGCTAATGATTAACAAAAAAAATATTATCTTATGCACAAAGTTGTAAAATGTAATAGAGAGTGACAAAAACGTCTCAAATTTATTACTGATTATTACATGTAACAATTTAATATTGTTGTAATATTTAATCTAAAACATATGTTTCCAAAGAAACTAAATATAATTTATTAAACCTTTCTTAACTCAATTTATTAGTTGTTAAATTGATTTTAACAACCGAGGTAAGTGAAAGTCGTGTGTTGTCCTGCTCCAGATTTTTAATAATATGAAATAAGTTAATTTAAAAAAATAATATTAATGAAAACTTTCGATGGATCTTTTTGAAAATGAAAGCAAGAAAACAATCCCCATTGATTCGGAGGATTCTTACTTTTTCTGGCGATATTTTCTTCTTTCTTTTTTGTTTTTGTTCTGCATGGACGCCGTTTTAGTTCGATTTGCGGCTTATGATTTCAAACTCTCATAACAGCGTTTGTTTTCTCTTGTTTATAATTGTCATTTTCTCTTCTCGGGCTTATTGGATACTACTGTACCTTCATTGTAAATTTATGAAAATTGTTTAACTCTCCTTAAAAAAAAACAAAAAAAAAACGAAAACACAATAATTCAAAGTCGAGTGTCAGTGAAATTATGCATGAAATGCTTAAATTAAGAGCCGGATTTATTTTTAGGTTAAGAAAATTCAACAAATTATTACATAATGGTTAATTTTTTCCAAATAACAATATTAAGGTGTAATGTTTATAGGCAATTAACCTATACGAAGAGCAATAAATCATTCAAAGTAAAATGACCTATCACCACTGCTATATTTGCATCAGTTTCAATGATTCTTTTTTCGTTTTGTAGGAAAATTAATTCTCTCTCGAATAACACTAAAAATAAAACAACTTTTTTGGTATTTATTTTTTTTTTTTTTTAATAGTGGACAAACGGATGTTTTTATTCGTTATTCGGATCCTACGTACCTTGAAACGTAAGCCCACGTTTTTTTTATTTTTTTTTATTACAAAGGTACATTATTTAAAATAATAAAAAAAAAAATTGTCTGATTATTGTAGGTTTCATGTTTATTAAAAAATAATTTACCTAAAAATAAGATATAACGCTGTCACGGTTTATTTGGAGAAAATCAGACGAATGAAAGATTGCCACTCTAGAAAGATCATAATAATTAACAAATTCAAGCATTGAAAAAGTAAACTAACTAAAAAAGAGTATAATTTCTCAGATGCTTTGGGGCTCTACTAAACCATCTAATTCCTCTCGCATTCAATCCTTACAATTCAAAATCCTTCGCAAAATCCTAAATGCTCCTTATTTCGTTACGAATAAAATCATCCATAATGACCTAAATATCCATTTTGTCGCAGAACATGACCGAAACAGATATGCCTCTTTTCATTCCAAACTCCCAACCCACACGAATCCTCTTGTACGCCACTTATCATTCCCATCTATTCCAGACAACCCTCCGAGGCGATTGAAAAGACGATGGCCTCGAGACATTCTTTATTTAAATTGACATTGAAGTGCTACTACTGGGTAGTTACTTCACAAGACATTATCACGCCCATAAGTGAAAATGAGCCCATCTACTTGTAAATATTGTATGTACTGTTGTAAATATCAATAAAATATTTTTTTTTTGTTAATTTCTCAGAAAACAATGGAATATACAAACATTTAAGTGTTTTATTTTACACATCTTAATACATGGTCGGAATATCAATAATCTTTACTAATACATTACAATAATAAGATTAATTACAATTAATTCATGACTCTGTGGACTTGTGCAAAAACTTTGTATTTAATTTATTTATACTTCATTACTTACATTCTTTGTACATATTAAGATTTAATGTTTGTATCCGCCTAATCTTTACGTATATATATATATATATATATATATATATATATATATATATATATATATATATATATAATGAAGTCGGAGATAAACTGTCTCTACGTTTGCAAAGTTTTACATCAAATGGAAAATGAAGTTTCAGATACAGTGGGATAAATTGTTGTAATAATAATCCTACTAAATCAATTACAAATCACTGATTTTCCAATGATAGAATAACAAAGTAGTTAATTGATCGTCTGCTCTTTCGCCTAGAAAGAAAAGATATAACCACCTCTAACCATCTTTAAACACTCGTGGTTATCCTCAACTACTCCTAATTACCCTTAACCACCCCTAACCACCATGAGATTTATTCCCTATTATCACTCAACAATTTGTGCAGATAGACTGTAGGTAATAAAATCCTGTTTTTCAATTAATTTATAAATACTAGTAGCATTTACAACCAATCTAAGGCTATCATTTCAAACTGTATCGCACTAATTCAGTTTGATTAATTTGGCTAATGGAACATCAGTGGAACATAATTTTTCAAAAGTATCAGTTTTATCGATTTATCGAAAGCGTATTTATACTCCAGGTTTATAAACGGGAGCTGCGGAATATTATTCACACTGTTATTTCAGCCGGAGGGACGATCCTGGGGTATGGAGACCCTCCTGGGGCACACCCAGCCTCAATCAAGTGGGTACCCAAATATGGGGAAAAAAACTTGGCGGCTGAGCGTGATCTCGGCCGAATCACTTCATTGCACGGCTGTTAGCCTAGAAATAGTACGAATCTCTACATATATTGAGCCCAAAACTTTTCATGGGTTGTAGTGGTACAGTTTTTTTTTTTTGTTTTTTTTCTATCAATAAAAGCTTAGAAATACAAAGATGAAGCTCAAAAAGATATAATGGTAAAAAAAAAAAGTAAATGGCACAAAAATAAAATAAATAAAAAACAGGATAACAACAGTATCCGAGATTGGGACCTAGGAAGTAAAATATATAGTTCTTTTTTGCATCTCGAAAAAATAAATTATTTTGAGGGTTGGTGTGAGGGAGGGAGGGGGGAATGATCACAGGCAAAAAATAGGGAATAATTTGATTCTTTCACAGTTTGATCAATACTTTGAAACAGTTATAAAGCATATTCCTAAATGTCCGAATTTTCTTGACACAAATGGCAGATCCATCAACAAAAAATGTGCTATCTGTACCACTAACTCATACTGATGATCTTTTACAATTCAATGATACAATAATAATACAACATGCATTCTTAATATAATCTACTAGTAGAAACCTATTCTTCTTACTAGGGGTGGGCATAATCGAATGACGATTATCGGATCATTCGATTATTTCAATCATTCGAATTAATCGATTATTGGTTTAATCGGTTGGAGAGAAACGAATGATAATTCGAACTGAAATTTTTAACGATAATCGAGGGATTATAAGTAGCTCGGATAACCGAACTACCTTTTTTTTTTTTTTGCTCATCACACAGATTATATGTATATTTTCATCAAGGCTCAGCCAGCTCAGCCATCATCAGACGAGAATCGATATTAATCATTCCGTCATCCGATTATGAAATCATTTCATTATTTAAATTATCGAAGTCCGATCATCCGATTATGACAATCATTCGATTATGCCCACCCCTACTTCTTACCAACATAATTCCAGTGCAAATCGAGAATTTCCAAAAGGATTTTCTTTTATCTTTTCTTCCTCGTTGAAAGCACAAATAATTTAAGTAATGTAAAAATTAATGAGAAAACCCTGATTGAAATTTACGTAAATACTAACAGGGTACAAAAAATCTGGTGTACGCAACAGACGACTTTCACTTACCCCTATTATTAAAATCAATTTAAGAATTTTCAAATACCGTTAGGGATGAAATAAGTTTAAATAATTAATTTAATTGATCTTCAATAGAAATATGTGTTTTATTAAATCATTAACTACAAAAGTCAGTTAATTGTATCCGCTTTTCCTCGCTCCATTGTTTCGGGATCACTTGTAGTTGGGTGTCTAGCCTAACAGCCTCCCATGCCAAAGGTCACGAGTTCAAACCCGCAGGTGGTCCTAGGATTTTTTAATGGGAGTAAAAAATTCTTAGTTATAAAAGGTAGTCTCGAGCCAGTGTGATGTTAGGTACTCGCTAAAGATCCCTATCCTAATTAAACCCGATTTTGATGAACAAATTGCAATTTGATACCTTTATAGAAGCTGGATTTTATAAATTAAAATAAATAATTATCCTAAGATAGCCTTGTTTGAACCTCAGACCCGAAGAACAGTAATCAAGTGAGATTCCCCCTTCTGCAACTGAAATGCATTTTAAAACACTCGGTGTCAAGATCACGAGAACCATTGATTGTCATTGAGCATTCAAGCTATGCAAAACAATTACCTCAAGTTATCGCTGCAATTATACGGTTAGTTGAGTAAAATACACTATTAATCACCCTGATAGTTTAAATACTCAGACTTTATGGGACAGGCATTGAAATTAAATTGATGACCCGCATGGGAAGCCGTGACTATACAGCAACAAACTATCGCCATATATTCATTAGAAAGCCTTTTCAAGACGATTCAAACCGGATTTATCTTCCATTAAGAATAGTACATGGAAGGTATTAAAGCACTACCACTTTCTTAGAGCAATCAATATCGCTGAAGTTAATGAACGAACTTAAAGCTTAAAAATTATGTATGATATGAATATTGTAATGTATTGAGGATACTGAGGGGAGTTCATAATTAAATAATTTTAATATTAAACAATCGAATATGAAACCTTTGTCGGCAAAACATCAAAAGGCGTTTACCTCCATGGGGCCCCCCAGCAATATGTACCTCGGGAAATTTCTTAGACACTAGGACAAAGGACCCTTGGCTTGGGGGTACTTTCCATATCAGCCCCGCCCGAGGTGACGACGATGAGGAGAAGATTCGAAAAGGGCAGTCAAGTTTTATCCTCAGGAAGAGTGAGTCAGGTTCCATCTACAAGAAGAGGAGGTAGCCGTCGGGGTTCTGAGAGCAGCCGGAGGATGAAGCAGAGAATGGACGTCTTAAGATGATTCCACCTTCGCCACCCGACAGTGTTTTAAAGGTATCTCGTTATTTGTAATATTGTATGGCAAAGGTAGTAGTGAAAATGTCCCTCAGTATTCTCAATCAGAGTTTTAGGCAATGTATTAATATAATGATATGTGTATAAATATTTATAGTAATGTATTAATTGAATCTTGTTTACTTTAATCGTACCCTGCATGCCACCTATTGGATTGATAAACTCGATACCTTTGGGAAGGAGATCCAATGGTATCATTAAATATAGTTTGTATATTGACTAAATATAGTAAGTAAGCTAGTTTTTGAAGCTACCGCTGCCTTAGAAAGGCAGACGGTCAAAAACATAGCAATATGCATGATTGTCAAGAACCAATAATGAATTAAAGAGTTGAATCATTGCTTGTCAATCTGTACGATATATCCATAAGTTTACAATCTTTCTTAACTAGACTGAATATTTATATATGAATATCTCTCATGTAAAGAAATATTTTTCATAAACCTTAACGACCCATGAAGGTCTCAGATTTAATAAACAGGTTGTTTCGAAATTGCACGGCACTATTTTAGGTATGAGTTCACCAACAAAAAAAATATATGCTCAAACTCATTTATTAAACAGATATCAAAGGGTAAAGATTTATTATTTATTTACTTCGACGTAGAACAGGCCTTTGACCGAGTGTGGCACCCAGGACTGCTTTACAAACTCCGTAATTCCCTCCTACCTACATACCTCCTCATCATCCAGTCCTACCTCACTGAAAGGTCCTTCAAAGTAATTATCCTCAAGGCATTATTTTAGGACCCATTCTTTACACAGTTTTTACAGCTGATATCCTATCCCATCTTAACACTTTCCTTTCTACCTATGCTGATGACACTTGTGGGTTATCAGCCAACTATTGCCTCCCAAACTCTTCAACCCCACATCAAAGACCTTGAAGTATGGTGCCAGAATTGGAGAAGAAAAACAAATTCCCACCAAATAACCTTCGTAACCCTATGACATCCTGCCCAACAGTATTCTTCAATAACACTCCTCTTGTCCCAGTTGAACAGATCCGATACCTATGACTACAACTTGATAAACGTCTTACTTGGAACCCTCATATAAGACTGAAACAACAAAAAACTGTCCGATCTGTTCGACTACTTACAACAACACTTACTGGACAAACGCTCAAACCTTCTATTTTTTTTTTTTTTTTTTTTATTTTTTTTTTATTATTTATTGGAATTTACAACTGTATACAGGAATACAACTAGTAAATTAGATGAAATATATAAAGGCATGAAACACATGTAGAGAAGCTTCCCAATGGAAGCACTCTAAAAATGATTTAAACTAGAAGGTCTCGGGGCCATCTCCTTTTCAGACGCCTCGGAGGATTGTCAGGAATGGAAGAGGAAGAAAGGTTTGAAACTAGAGGATTAGGGTGGGAATGGAGTTTGCCATGAAAGGAATGGTATCTAGATCGGGCCAAATCAGCAACATACGGAACATTAAGATCTTTATGGATTAGTGTATTCGTGACAAAGTAAGGAGCATTGAGGATTTTACGAAGGATTTTGGATTGTAGGGATTGGATACGGGAAGAATTCGATGGTTTAGTAGAGCCCCAAAGCTCTACTCCGTAAGTCCATATCGGCCTTATGATTGTCATGTAGATGAGTCTTTTGTAGTTAAGTGGAAGATTAGAACGTTTGTCTAGTAAGTGTTGAAGTAGTCGAAAACGTCGAGCAGTTTCTTGTCGTTTAAGTCTTGTATGAGGGTTCCAAGTGAGACTTTTGTCAAGGTGCAGTCCTAGATATCGGATCTGTTCAACAGGGACAAGAGGAGTATTATTGAAGGAAACAGTAGGGCAGGATGTCATAGGTTTACGACGAAGGGTAAAGGTAATTTGGTTGGATTTGTTGGCATTTATTTTAATTCTCCAGTTCTGACACCACACTTCAAGGTCTCTGATGTGGGATTGGAGAGTTTGAGAGGCAGTAGTTGGATCAGTATTGACTGATAACACACAAGTGTCATCAGCGTAGGTAGAAAGGAAAGTGTTAGGATGGGATGGGATATCAGCTGTATAAACTGTGAAAAGAATAGGTCCCAGGATACTGCCTTGAGGAACACCAGCAAACTGATTAAAAATGGATGAATAGGAATTATTATGATTTACTTTGAAGGATCTGTCGGTGAGGTAGGACTTGATGATAAGGAAATATGTAGGGGGAAGGAAATTGCGGAGTTTGTAAAGCAATCCCGGGTGCCAGACTCGGTCAAAGGCTTGCTCTACGTCGAGGAATGCTCCCGTGCAGTACAACCCGCGCTCTAATGCAGACGAGACAACGTCCACCACACGATGACATTGCTGGATAGTGGAGTGGGACGTTCTGAATCCAAACTGGTGATCAGGAATTATGGAATTAGTATCTAGGATGGGATATAGGCGTTTCAGTATAAGTTTTTCCAAGATTTTACCCATGATTGGTAAAAGTGAGATGGGACGGTAAGAAGATGGATTTTCAGGCGGTTTCTTAGGTTTGGGTATCATTTTGACAATGGATAATTTCCAGGAAGCAGGAAAGTATGTGGAACGGAGTACGGAATTATATATGTAAGTAAGATATAGGATAGCTTTTCGAGGAAGGAGTTTTAAAATATGCGAAGTTATAAGATCATGTCCAGGAGCTTTGCGGGATGGTAAACTCTGGATGATGTTAGATATTTCAGTAGGATGGAACGCTTTAGGAGGAAGAACCATTTGGAGTGGGATATCTAGTTCTGCTTCTATAAACTTAATGTGACCGGGATTATGAATATCTGGATGTGGATTAAAGGTTTTAAAAAGGTGCTGACCGAATATCTGGGCCTTTTCTTCATCAGATCTTGTCCAGATATGGGATTTAGTTAGGAGTGGATGATTACATTCTTTGTACTTCAGTAACTTTTTTGTGGTCATCCATAACGATCTGTCTGTAATAGTTAGTTTTTCAGTAAAGTTGAGTAAGTTTTGAATTTTAACTTTTCTGATTTCTGATTTTAGTCTGTTAGTAAGTTTGTTATAATAAGTTTTGTCTGAAGGGTATCTAGTCCTATGCCACTTCGATCTTGCTCTGCGTTTTTCCCTTAATAAGATTCGAATGTGCTGTGGCAGGATAGTCTCCTGTGAGTTAGTAGTGTTAATGGTTGTAGTGTTGTCAAGTATACTACTGCTGATTGAGTCAGTAAGTTTTTCAACAGCTTTATCAATATCATGTTTAGTCTTTAGTGGTATTTTTAAGTCAAGTTTGTTTTCCAAGTCATACCTGAATCCGTCCCAGTCTACTCGTCCTGTAATCAGAGTGGGAATGGTGGGCTTAGGAACAAGGCTTGAATGCAAGGAAAGCAGAACCGGACTATGATCGGATGACAGGTCATTTAGGGATTTGATTGTGGATTGGGAAGAAGATATCTGAGAGGAAACAAATATGTCTAGGATATCAGGACGTTTTTTGAGGGATGTAGGCCAGTATGTCGGGTTCATTGGCGAAAGGATTGTATAACAATGGGTGGTGGAGACTCGAGAAAGGAGATTGCCACGGGAGTTGGATGTTCGGCAACCCCATCGCTGATGTTTCGCATTGTAGTCTCCTCCAGCAATAAAGCGCGGTCCTAGGGATCTGAACAGGGTTTCAAGTTGACTATAGGAGAGGGAGTTACCAGGAGGGCAGTATACAGCTGAAATTGTAAGATGGAAAGGACGAGTTGAAATGGATACTGAGGTTGATTGTATGGCGTCAGAAGGAGTAGAAGGAATAAAGGAATGAGGTAAGGATTTATGAATGAGGATACATGACCCGGCATGGGAAGTATTGTCTGGGTGGTCTGATCTATAAGTGATGTAGTCACGTATGTAAAAATGTGATCGTCGTGTGAAGTGTGTTTCTGTCAATAGTGCTATATCTATGTGTTTGTCGTGTAGAAAAACGTTCAGTTCGTCACGATGGTTATGCAGGCCATTAGCATTCCACAAGAGGATAGTTAGGGGCTTTACGCTCATAGTGGGAGATTGAATGGGATTTGGGAAAGGACTCTAGTTAGAAGATTGATAAGCGGTTGGATGGTATCTCTAAGATCTGAGAGAAAGGAATTTAGAATGGAGTAAATGTTGGATAGATCTGGGTTGGAAAACGGATGTGGATAAGCGTCGTGGGAAGGATAACTTATTTGATCAGGAGTGTTGGCTGAGTGTTGAGCCCGCCGTGGGGTACGAGGGTGTTCAGTCCTCTGGGTCACTGGAGGTTGAGGCTTTGGTTGACTAGGAGGAAGAGAAGGTAGTTCTGGAATTTTGTTAGGGTGCTCTGGGGGTAGTTTGACACGTAAGGGCAGATTATGGGGAAGGATCGGTTGACGGGAAGCTTGTGGTTTAGGGTGGGAGGCTGGAGGCCTGATTTGGGAGTTTGGAGGCGCCTGAATAGTAGTCTGTTTCTTCTTTATGGTGGTGACGTCGGGGAAAGTTTTTCTGGTTTCAGCAGTAGAATCCCTGACTGTAGATGTGGTAGGCTGCTGTTGAGCGAAGGTAGTTGCAGGCTTCTGACATTGAGGGAAGGCAGACAAATTGTTCAACTCTGGTCCCTGGGTGCGTGTCTCTTGGTCATCTCTTTTTACATTAATGTAGTGAGATCTTTGTCGAAGATGGGTTTTGTAGACTGTACAACCCCGGTAGCTGGCTGGGTGACCTTCACCGCAAAGAGCACACTGAGCTGGCTCATCTCGAGCTTTCTGGCACGTTTCAGAGGCATGTGGGCCGGCACACTTGACACACCTAGGTGGGTGATAACAGTAGGACTTCGTGTGTCCTAAGGTTTGGCATTTGGTACACTGAACAATTGTCGTCTTTACCCTAGGCTCTTCGAATCGTACAGATGAGTAGACCAGTCTTCTCACCTGAAATATTTCTGGATTGTTTCTGGCTGGTTCGAGGTCTACGAAGAACAGTGGCAAGGGGTATTTTTGTGTATGGTGTGTCACTGAAGAAATGTTCCTTACGTGGTGTCCAATTTCTTCCAGGCCTTCTTTAATGGCTTCAGTTGGGGTGGATGAATGGAGTCCGCGTAAAACCACGCGATATGATTTTTCTTGTTTGAGTTGATAACAATGAAAGTCGTAGTTTTTTGAGCTCAAATAACTCACGAGTTTCTTGTAATTTTCTTTCGTGTATGTGTTTATTTTTATGTCGTTTGATCGGGAGAAACATTGGAAGTTTGGTTGTCCGATTAGATTGGCGATTTCTTTACCGAACGACAAAAAATTACTAATATTTGTTACAAATATTGGAGGTGGCTCGGGATCGGAAAATCCTTGAGGTCCCGGAACTGTATTTGACGTGTTGACTGTAGCGGCATGGCTAACGATAGATGAAGGAGGTACATTAGTAGGAGACGGAGCGGCCGAAGTAGATGGCGCTGTTGGTTCATGTTGGTTGGCTGCAGTGGTGCTGCGAGTTTTTGGTGGTGATTGTAATGTATTTGGCTGTTGCTTGGACTTGGCCGATTTATTTTTTTTTTTTGTTAGGAGAATTTCCTCCGGACCCAGTATTGTTCCTGTGGCGTTTTTGGCGTCGCGTTAAATACTTCGAGTCTGATTCGCTTATTTCAGAGAAAGGCGTCTCTTCCCCTGATTCATCGCATGACAATGTTCTATCGAGATCCATAACTCAATAGAATAAGAAAAAAAAATGAAAAATAAAATAAACATATAAAGAGATCTATTTGAATTATATAGTGACCTACACTAAAAAAAAAATAAAAATAAAATAAATTAAAAAAAAAATACACTTATAGAGACTTATATAAACTAATTAATAGAAAATTAAGCTAAAAGATCTTAAAACTAAACTATTTACAATATATACATAGACAACATACAATAAACAACCATTTCTAATTTAATAAAAATAAAGTCTTAGAGAGAAAAAAAAAAGTCTTAGAGAGAAAAAAAAAAAAAAAAAGTCTTAGAGAAAAAATAAAAAGTCTTAGAGGAAGAGAACTTAAAGTTTTAAAAAGAATGTCTTGGTTACGAAGTCAGAAATGACAACACTTCCGACCGAGACATTGTAAATAAAGAGAAGAGGATTAGCCTAGCCGTTATCTCCAGCCTGGGACGGCCACCAGTTTATAGGTGCCTATTTAACTAAACAGCACTCACCTCTCAATTTGTGTTCATCAAAGTATGTTATAGTGCTACGACTCACGATTTACAAAGTTTGATGGATATTCATGCAGTATCACACTGATAAAAAGATAACTAACACAGAGCGATACGTAAATAGAACTGAGCTAGCGGCCATTTTTTCGGAACTACCTTCTATTTAAGTACAAAAGGCTCATCTACATGACCATCATAAGACCTTTATGGCCTTACGGAGTAGAAAGTTGGGGCTCTACTAAACCATCAAATTCTTCTCGTCTCAAACCCTTACAATAAAAAATCCTTTGAAAAATAAACTTTGTCACAAATAAACTCATCCATAAAGGCCCTAATGTTCCCTACGTTGCTGACTTGGCGACACTCCTTTCCCACTCTAACCCACTAGCTTCAATCCTTTCTTCCTCTACAATCCCTGATAATCCTCCGAGGCGTCTGAAAAGAAGATGGCCCAGACCTTCTAGTTTATAATATTTTTTGGAGAGCTGCCAATGGGTAGTATCTCTACATGTGACAATATATCTTGTATCACATTTACTAAATGTATTTTATTATACAGTTGTGAATTTCAATAAATACATTTAAAAATAAAAATGTATTTACTACATTAAGACTGACTGTACATAGTTTAACGTTTTTAATAATAAATAACAGGTTTTAATCACCTAAAAAATTATGATTAATTACAAATAAATGAAATTAATAAACAAAGGAACGATAAGCAATGACATTAGTTGCTCGTCTGTTTTTCTAGTTCTGTGTGTTTTAGTGTATCGTAGCTGTATTTATCATAATTTGTCTAGCTCTGTGTGTTTTAGTGTGAGTGAATACTATGACACAGTTCAATTTATGATTATCATGGGAGACACCATAAATTTATTTACTTTTTTTGTCCTTCGATTAGGAAATTTTTCACAATATCTTCTAACAGCAGCAGCACCGTTTCTATGTACCTCGCCCTAAGTTAAAAGCATGTCTGTATGTTTTGCAAAAGCGAATGAATTTATGGTGTCTTCCCATGATATTCATAAATTGAACTGTGTCAAAGGAATTCACTCATACTAAACCACACAGAACTAGACAAACAGATGAGCAACTACTGTCATTACTTATCGTTCATTTGTTTATCAGGTGATTAAAATCTATTATTTAGTATTGAACACGTTAAACTCTATTGCGAAAATGTTTTGTTGGAAACCACTGTTTCATACTATGATTAAACCACATATAATATGGTTAGCAAGGTAAATAGAGTTGGTGAGAGCTATGATCCGATAAGAATACCTTGCCTGAGAAATTATGTAATGAATACAATTTTGAGAATAATATCTAAAGGTTTGGGAACGGAAACAACTACAATCATTCTTGAAAAGGGAAAGGATATAGCGAGCTGAAAAAAAAAAAAAAAATCATATATCACTTCTTAAGGTGTGATAATAATTAGTGTTTATTGGAGTGATTGAAGCATTGCGAATCTCATATAGCGTGTTTCGTGATTGCCCGGTCAAATGTTAGGTATGAGATCACTAACACAAAATAAACAAAAATGTTCATATTAACATATATCTCAAACTCATTTATTAAACAGATATCAAAGGTTTGTTATTTATCGATGTGATTTGTTATTTATTTACTAAATTAAGACTGACTGTACAAAGTATAACGTGTTTAATATTAAATAACAGGTTTTAATCACCTGAAGCAGGTTAAAAATAGCATGACAGCATCCTATGTCAAAGGTCACGGGTTCGAACCCGCAGATGGTCCTAGGATATTTTAGGGAGTAAAAAATCCTTAGTTATTGCAGTCCTTCGGAGGGAACGTTAAAGGTGGTCCCGAGCCTGTGCCATTTTCGTTAAAGATCTCTAACCTAATAAAACCTGGATTGTCAAAATTTAGGAATCCCCCTGTAGCATCGTCCGATTAGCCACAGTAGCATAGAGTGACGTTAGATAAATAAACAATCACCTGATAAACCTTTCTTCCTCTACAATCCCTGATAATCCTTCGAGGCGTCTGAAAAGAAGATGTACAAGACCTTCTAGTTTAAAATATTATTTGGAGAGCTGCCAATGGGTAGTACCTCTACATTTGACAGTATATCTTGTATCATGTATTTTATTATACAGTTGTGAATTTCAATTAATATATTTAAAAATAAAAATGTATTTACTACATTAAGACTGACTGTACATAGTTTAACGTTTTTATTAATAAATAACAGGTTTTAATCACCTAAAAAATGATGATTAATTACAAATAAATAAAATTAATAAACAAAGGAACGATAAGCAATGACATTAGTTGCTCGTCTGTTTATCTAGTTCTGTGTGTTTCAGTGTATCATCGCTGTACTTTGCATCATTTGTCTAGTTCTATGTGTTTAGTGTCAGTGAATACTGTGACATAGTTCAATTTATGATTATGATAATTTGTGAGACATCATAAATTTATTCCTTTTGCAGAACAAACAGACATGATTTTAAATTATGGCGAGGTACATAGGAACGGTGCTGCTTCTATTCGAAGAATTCGTGAACAATATCCTAACCGAAGAACTGCGAAAATGAATTTTAAGGTGTCTTCCATGATAATCATAAATTTAACTGTGTCACAGTATTCACTCAAACTAAAATCATCAAATTTATCGGAGTTCTGTTGTTTCTAAAAGGCCAATAAAAAAATAAATAAATGATCGTTTTATCAAATTTAAGATTTCATAAAATCTAAAAAAGTTAATGTGAATGTGTGCTCTTTACAACTGTATATTATTCGTCTATATTACTATTAGTCAGGATTTTTTGATGTCTTGACATTGATAAATAACGGTTTGATATACAAGTTGAGGGAATTTTATACACAACTAAAGGAGAAAAGTGCAAACATATTTTTTATTCATTTTTTGTGTTTTTTGACCACTAGAGTAGTTGGATAGCTAAAGATTTTAGAAAAGATATTACCTAATACACGGAATGGAAAAAGTTAATGGTGGGTGATGAAAAGCCGATAAAACTAACTGTTGTAGATAAAAATACAATATATTATTTAATAAAACACATGTTTCTTTTGAAACTTAATACGATTAATTGTTTAATCAATTTATTCTCATCTCTAAATATTTTTAAAAATTCTTAAATTGATTATAACATCGGAGGTAAGTGTAAGTCGTGCGTTGCGCTCACCAGATTTGTTTTATTATTTTATTTTATACACCCTGATTTAGGTATACTTTTTTATATTTTATATTAGCATGGGATGGGCGTAGTGTAGAGGATAGAGTTAAAATATGGATGTATACAAAGCAGAGTTATGTTGAATTTGTGATACACACATAATTTGTGGTGTATGTAAAAGTTAATCTTCTACCATTACTAATCCCAGATAGTAGTCAGTTATTTTTTAAAGCCTCTCGACTTTTTACTTTCACTTATTATATATAGTAAGGAAAGAATTGCGATCGTGAAAATTTTTGAATTCCAGTTTTCAACTGAAATGCACGTTTTAGGGTCCCCTGAGTCCAAATAACCAAGTCCCGCAAAAAGGTGTGTGTGTGTTTGTGTGTGGTAACTCCCGGGCGGAACGGTAAGTCCTATGAAACTGAAATTTCATATTTAGACAACTATACGCCCGAGACGTGACAAAACTTTTTTAATCAAATGAGCTTAGCAGAAGAGTCACTTTATACCATGCATTTTGCACCTTTTTCGATTTTCTCAAAAACGGTTCCGACGATTTTGATTAAACTCGCTATATCGATGTAAAATTTAATGGACTTTAATATCATGTAGGGTTCATTTTGATTAAAATGGTCTGACAGGGCTTTAAATACCGATATTTTAAATTTTCTTCCTCTAAAGTACCTTTAATTTTGTAGATTTTATAAAAATAACTATATTATCTTGTTACCATTGATAAAAAACAAGTAAATATATAAAATGAATGAATTCGATACCAAACTAAAGGAGATAACAGAAAAAATATTTTTTTAATGCAATTTTTCGTTTTTGAACATAAGAACAGTAATATACATGTATGATATACCGTTGGAAAGCTAAAACTTTTAGAAAAAAATATTATCTCATACACAAGTTTTTAAAAGTTAATAGAGAGTGATGAAATGAACATAAAACTGACTGATTATTTTAGATAATAATATAATAGATTTCTTAATAAAACACATGTTTTCTATATAAATTCAATTTAATTAATTATTTTATAGTTTCACGTATTTTTATTTTTAACTGTTTTTGAAAATTATTTCATTGATTTTAAAAATGGAGGTGAGTGAAAGTCGTGTGTTGCCCGCACCAGATTTTTTTTTTTAAATCGGTGGTCTTTCTGTTCAATATGAGAGAGTGGCCTAGTGGATGGAGTTTTTTGGATGGATAGCTATAGATAGTGGATGGAGTTGGAGTTTGTTTAAAAAAACTCGAAAGTGATAAACCAAAAAAGTGAGAGATGACCTTTGTAATGCCGGTGACACATAAGAGCATAGCACAGCCTACATGAATTATGAATGTAGCATGTATGCTAGCGGAGGACAGAACACTGTGTTGTGGTCCCCTCGTCTAGCTGAGGGAGGATGGGCTTTTCCCTTTCACTCGCTAGTAAAATTTTATCTAGCGGAACCGTTTTCTCCGCTACTTAGCCCCCTCGTATCTATCCGTCACTTTGACAGTTCTTTATTGTTTATTACTGGGTTCTGTTATTGTTTTTGTCGCGCAACGCTTTCCAGCTCACATGAAAGTGATCAGCGAGTATTGGCC
The DNA here is from genome assembly GCA_023052935.1 of Piezodorus guildinii. Classification (NCBI taxonomy): domain Eukaryota; kingdom Metazoa; phylum Arthropoda; class Insecta; order Hemiptera; family Pentatomidae; genus Piezodorus; species Piezodorus guildinii. The sequence continues at coordinate 122,879,755 of CM041296.1, read as the reverse complement.
TCAACATCTTTTATATCCTTGCGGAAGGTACAAACCTTGTTTACAGTTGCGAAATTAATACATCTAGGACTTGGAATGATGAGTCAAAGTGACTATTTCCCTCGATTCGAAGGGAATACTTCCTTGGTCATTTCTCAAACAAATCACCCTCTTACGTCTACATCCTCCTGCAATTTAAATCCACAGACCTTACCCAGGAAACCACGCCTTCCCAAAGAATCAAAAATATTATCATACCTTCTTAGCTCGGTCCACTGCCCCCTGGAATATTCTCTCATCAAACATCCGTCATTCTCCTTCCCGAACTTCATCCAAATATCTCCTTTTTCAACACTGTGCTTCCCAAGCAGATGTCAACTAATTTGAGTATAGCGATTACAGTGAGGTGAACAATGTCTGCACTTCTTAATATTAATGGTTGTAAAGTTGATTTTATTATATGTGTTTTTTGTTATATTTAATTTTATATTGCTGATTTTTTTTCTTCTCTCTTTTGATCATTTAAAATAATTGTATGTATCTATTGGAATCATTAATTTTTTTTTGTTGTTGTTGGGCCAGTTATAATTCTTATTTATCTTGTAACAATTATGTTATTCTTAATGGGGTTCTTGGCCAGAATAAGTTTTTTTTAAACACTTAAATGAGCACACATTAACTTCCTTTTATCACTTAATTACTTTATTTCATAAGCATTCACATCTGTCAACGTTTCGGAGCTGTTTCCCTATTTTGAAGATATAATATGCTTATCTAAAAGTTCATTTATTTGTTTCTTCAAATTAGATGAATTGTTGGTCATATGGTTGGTGCTAATGTTCACATTTAATTATAAGCACATTATATCTTGAAAATGGGTGAAACAGCCCCGAAACGTTGACAGATGTGAATGCTTATGAAATATAGTAATTGATTGACAAAAGGAAGTTAATGTGTTCCCATTTAAGTGTTTATATTAAGAAAAACTTCCAGAAAAATTAAAAAAGAAAAGAAAGTTTTTTTTTTTTTCATTTAATCGAATGAAAATTTTGAACATCATTTAATCTGAATCCCTATCAATAAACATATTTTCGGACTTCAATGGCTGTAATATATTTAACCACAATTATGAAAAAAAAAAAAATTTGACGGGATGAGCCAGTCGGGAAGGTCGACCACCGTTTTTTCACGAGACTTGAAAGTGACTATAACTTATAAGTGCCAAGACTAAAAACATAGCTGAACGACGCACCAGACTTGTTATTCCATAGATACTGTTTACAATAATATTTCTCCAAATGTTGAACATTCTCACACAAACCCTCCAAAGTATTCCAAAATTACTCCAATGTTAAAATAAGGACAAAATCCCTCAGTGAGGAAACATTTGCTGCATTATTAAATTATTATTGTGATAGTCATGTCGTCCTCATAGCTACCCTGCGTCATTCATTGTATTTTTTTTGTTTATTTTGAATGATGTATTTATAATTGTGTTTTCTAGTTTATAGTTTAAGTTTGTATTTACGTGTCTTTATTTTATATCTTGTATATGTATATGTCTTCCTTACTGCTTCTCAGTTTATTGTTTTTAGTCATTTACTGATTCTTACTGTATTATTTGTACTTCTATTGAATTGCCTCAGGTGACAACCTTTCCCACACAGAAGCTTGCCTTAGTGGAATAGTGACTTCTATTTGCACTGTACGAATGTATGCAATTTGATTTTAATAAAGAAGTTATTTTTAAAAAAACAGACAGGGGTCACCCATAGCGTAGTTGCTAGCATAACAGCTTTCTATGCCTAAGGTTGCGGGTTCAAACCTGCGGGTGGCCCTAGGATTTTTTAATGGGAGTAAAAAATCCTTAGTTATGCCGTCCTTCGGAGGGGAAGTTAAAAGATGGTCCCGAGCCTGTGCGATGTCAGGTACTCGTTAAAGATCCCTATCCTAATAAAACCTGGATAGGCAAAATTTAGGACTCCCACTGTAGCATCGTCCGATTAGCCATTGTAGCATAAAGTGACGTTAAAAGAATAAACAACAAACAAAAAACAGACAACTTAAATTATTATCTACAAAAATCAACCAAAATGAAACTTATATGATAATAATTCAATTAATTCTTACATCAATATAGCGAGTTTAATCAAAATAGGTTGAGTCGCATTTGAGAAAATCGTAAAAAGGTGAAAGATGCAGGTTATAAAGTAGCACTTCCGGTCAACTGACTTTAGTAAAAAAGTTTATGTAACATCTCAGACGTATAATTATTCAATATGAAATTTCAGTTTCGTTGTTTTCGCTTGCACGACTTGCATAAATTTCATTTTGCATGTATGGTATAAAGTGCCGTTAGGCGTGTGTTTGTGGTACGTCTAGCTCGAATACCATAAATTGTATAAACTGAAATTTCATACTTTATAAGCGTATATAAAGCATATATATATATATATATATATATATATATATATATATATATATATATAAGATTATTTAGCAACTTTTTCAACAAAATCGACGAACCAGAAGAACCACTTCATATCATGCATTTTGCAAATTTTTACGATTTACTCAAAACACAGGTCTAAGTGAAATCCGTGTATTGAGCGCACCAGAGTTTTATTCTTGTCATTTCTAAAATAGGAACGAAACTCGAAATATATGCCAAATTTTACTAACATTTTTTGAAACTTCTATTATCATTTATGGGATAACTTATTTCGTCACAACAATAACAGTTTTAATCTGTTGTGTCTGAAGTAGCCTCCCCTCATAATTCTTCTTTAAAGTAAATAATTATTATTTTATTCTTCTATAGCATAACAACAAATTACTGCTCTACTGAATATTAATCACGCGAAATGTAATAGGAAATATTTATGAATGAGGTTGAATTAGTTTCAATGGTAATTTTTTGCAACCTTTTGAGATTTTAAATAGAGTTTCCTAGTTTTAAATATGTATGAGGAGTGAATGGTTCTGTCTATAGGAAAAGGTAATCATTTTGACACAATAATACGCCGAATGTATAATCATCTTACTTCTTCAAAATGAAAACTTCTGAAAAAAAAAAATAAAATAAAAAAGCTTTGAAGATTGTTTTGAGCCCAAAAATGTCCTCTCATCGTTGTTTTACTTTATATTTAGGGTGGAAAAAAAAAGTCTAAGTCAATTTTTATAAGTATTTTTTTTTTTTAACTTTTACAGAAGAAAATTAAAACATCGAGTCACTCTCATTGTATCCGACAGAGTTAAGTGTTAAAACAGGTATTAAGGCGAAAGGGTATCTACCTAAAGAGAAAACAGGTCCCGTACATGTGAGTAGCAAGTACTGCTGTGTCATTCAACAAGGCAAATAAAAAACGTACCATCACACGCAGTTCTCTCCAATACATAAAAAAAAAAAAAAAAAAAAAAATCGCTTTCCAACATAAGCTAAGATGTCTCTTGAAAAACGAAAGGCATAAGCTTAACCTGGGAAAGGAATCGTGGTTTTCTTTAAAAAAAAAAAATATGACGATAAAGTTACTCTAAGCGATCCCAAAGTGTTTAAATGTAAGAGAGGTGGGCTCGATTCAGAATGGGCAATATGGCGGACAAGTCCTATGACGTACTTGTTCCTTGGCCCTTTGTTGTTGTTTATGGTGAGCTAAACTTTAAATAAGAAGATCCCAAACGTGTCTCACCGATTTTGAAGTTGTTTTTTTTGGGGGGGGAGGGGAAAAGGAGAAGAGAGGATAAAACTAGAAATTTCACCATTACACCCTGCTAAAAATTTTATTTTATTTATTTAAAGAAATTTACAAATGTATTGATTCAATACAACAAGTAAATGGGATTGATATGAGATTAAAACACATGTAGAAACTACCCATTCTATGTCCAATTTATGGTAAGAGGTCTCATGGCCATTTTGTTTCAAATCGCCTCGGTGGATTGTCAGGAATAGATGAGGAGAGGGTACGGATAAGCGGGTTTGAGTGGCAGGAAGTTTGGAATATTTCAAAGCGAAATAATTTTTAAAAATAAGCCATTAAATTATTTAACTTTTATGCTTGGCAATAACCTTAAAGGGATCACTTGTAGCTGGGTAGTTAGCATAACAGCCTCCTATGCCAAAGGTCACGGGTTCAAACCCGCAGGTGGTCCTAAGATTTTTTAATGGGAGTAAAAAATCGTTAGTTATGCCGTCCTTCGGAGGGGACGTTAACTTGTGCGATGTCTGAGAGGATACGGACAAGCGGCTTTGAGTGGGATGATAGTTTGGAATGAAAGGAGGTATATCTAGTTCTGGCTAAGTCTGCAACTAACGTAATATTCAGGTCTTTATGGATAGTTTTATTGGTGAAAAAATAAGGAGCATTTAGGATCTTTCGGAGGATTTTGGATTGCAAGGATTGGATGCAGGAGGAATTTGATTGATGGCTTGGTGGATCCCCATAACTCAATACCATATGTCCAAATAGGTCTAATAATGGCTATATAAATTAGTTTTTTGTAGTAGATTGGAAGTTTTGAACGCTTGTCAAGTGTTGTAAGTGTCGTAACAATCGGTATCTGCGAGCAGTTTCTTGTCTTTTCAGTCTAGTGTGAGTATTTCGAGTTAGACGTTTGTCAAGATGGAGTCCTAGGTAGCTGATATGTTCAACAGGGATTAGAGGGATGTTAGTAAAGGATACGAGGTCAGGACAGGAGGTCATAGGCTTGCGACGAAGGGTAAATGTGATTTGTTAGGATTGATTTTAATTCTCCATTTCTGACATGCAAGGTTTTGCATAAAACTTAATTAATTTTTTTATTAATGGCTTATTTTTTTTAATTGTCCTGCTTTGAACTTTCTAACTTCATTAGAACCAGATATATTAAATAAAATGTGATTTTCAAGCGCAAACTTAGATTTTTTTTCGCGACTCCTGGGGAGCGTTGGACTCTGATTTTTTGCAGAGTCAAATTATGCCTAGTTTTATTTTTAAAAAATTCATCAAAATCGTTGAGACACATTTAGGATACTCTCCTTGTTATTATATAACATTGTTTTCTTAAATCTTTAGCTCCTAACGGTATATTATACGTTTATATTAAAATTCTTGGGTTCGGAAGAGAAACATTGACCTAAACAAATATTTTTGTTCTCTTCTTTTTTTGGTTTGAAAAAAAAAATATATATATCATCTAAATCGGTGAGAAACATTTGGGATCATTTCCTTGTTAGTGGTAAACTTAAAATATATCGGGAAATTTATTTGAAAATTTATCTTTTTTCATAATTATTTGTTCTCGTCTTCAAATCAAAAGTAAAATGCTGTATTATCCAGCAATTATTAAGACAATATCTAACTCTTCTTTATTTTTTACTATTAGTAGGTTTAAATATTAGAGTACCTATAAGTCCTTTTTAGGTTAAACATTTTGGAAGTAAGTCTCAACAATTTTGGAAACAGGGCATAATGAGGATTTCTGGGCGACTGAAGAAGTTAATTTAACAGATGGTTTTATATATAGCACAGTAAATTAACCTCAAATAACAAATATTATGTATTGATTTTGCACAAAAAAGAAAATAGAAAGTTACTGAACCATCCCTAATATAATGTTACGGTCAAGACAATGACAGGTAAACCACGCCTAGAGGGGTAAGGATTTGGCTAGAGACTTCTGGACCTGGACGGTCCTCCAAGTACCTAGAACGGCCCATCCACCTCTCTGCGTTTACCTGCCTGCCGTGTCTAGACTCTTCTGTTATAGTACAAATACCTGTCCACTACGCCTGAGAGGTCAGTCTTGATCTTGCTCAAGTGGATGTATCAGTGAACAGTGACAGTGAACAATTAGTGACAGTGTAGTAAAATTGGGTGTGTCAGTCTTGTGATAACCGGTCGGTGGGAAATTAGAAGACTGAAGGTTATAATAGTTTTAGAATAAGTCTAGCAGATCGTATAAATTTACGTAAGTAGTTTATTTGTTAGGAATGCCTCATTTTATATGTAGACTGTTTAGTAGTTAAGCTAGTAATTCAATTATTATTGTAACTATAGTAGTTCATAATTCCTTTGTATTTGTGCATTCTGTATTTAATAAATATTTGTATTTTGTAAACTGGAGTAGTTCATTTCTCACACCCCGTAGCTCGTAACGATAATGAAAAAAACAAAACATTATTATGCATTATTTATTTGAAAATGTAATGTATTCAATGAAATAAATTATTTAGTTGGTATATTCTGCTTTTGGCTAATACATTTGATATATTTTTTTTTTCAATTCTTGCTTACATCATACATTTTGACCACCAAATCCTGTTTTTTTTTTTACTAATTTTGTTCTTTGTCATATCTCCTTCCACTCCCTCTGTCCAAACAAAAAATGTGACCACTTTTCATTTATTTATTGATTTTTCATCTCAAAAGATTAGTAGCTCATCTTTACAAATAAAATACGAAGGGCAAAATATGACGTTTTGGTTTGCAGACCAAAATGAGCCCCCTCTGTTATATAAACATGTTACAAGAGAAGGATAACCATCATATGAGGACAATTCTCTTAGACCCTTTTATACGCTGAGAACTAGCTACTGTTTCGGTGCATTTCATATTTGTATTTGACTTCATCAAAATGTCTCCATTATGTGTACGTCATAGTTTGATCAGGTGTACTTCAAGTTAGGTATGTATTGGTTCCTCCTGAGCTGGGCAGCTTACCTTAGGTAGCAGATGAAACAGTACGAAATAAAGAAAATCTGGTGCGCGCAACACACGACTTTCACTTACCTCCTTTGTTAAAATCAATTTAAGAATTTTTGAATACATTAAGAGATGAAAGTAAATTGCTAAAGAATTAATTTAATTGATTTACAATTGAAACATTTGTTTTATTAAATAATCTATTATATCATTATCAATGACAATCAGTTAGTTTCATCAGCTTTTCTTCACTCTCCATTAACTTTTACAATTGTGTGTATAAGATAATACTTTTTCTAAAATCTTAAGCTTTCCAACGGTATATTATACTACTATATTACTATTTTTAGGTTCGAAACAACACAATCAGTGCTAAAAAGATGGTATAGTAATTTTTATAGAATCTACAAAATTAAAGTCACTTTAGATTTAGAAAATTTAAAACATCGGCATTTAATCCCTGTCAGACTATTTCAATCAGAATGAAACCTCAACATGACAATAAAGCCCGTTAATTTTTATATCGATATAGTGATTTTAATCGAAATCATTAGAGCTGTTTTCGAGAAAATTGAAAGAAGGTGCAAAACGCACTGTATAAAGTAGCACTTTCGGTTAGCCGATTTTAGTGGAAAAGTTGTTGAAACATTTCGGGGTGTCTAGTTGTTTCAAATATGAAATTTCAGTTCAAGTAGTTAAGTTTATTTGTTTGTTATTTTAAAGTAAATCAAAGATAACGGAAAATTTAATTTTCCCTTATAAAAAAAACTTGTTTGCTATGTATGTATTCAAAAACTACAGAAATAACAACGGTTCCTATTTTATTCGGTTTATTAATATTTTATATTTCAAATGAAATATTTAAATTATTATTCTGGTATTTCGGTCGTGGAACGACACAGGGGTGGAAAAACACTGTTGTGGGACACACCCAGCCTGTCTAAAGCAGGTACGCGAAAATTGGGGAAAAACCTGGCGCCTGAACGTGATCTCGGCTTAATCGCCTCCTTGCACTCGCGTTGGCTTAGAAACAGTAAGTATCTCTATATATAATGAGCCCAAGACCCTTCATGGGTTGTAGAGTTCCGGGATTTTTTCTTTTTACCTATAAATATTGGGCGCTATATACTAGCGTGCTAGTCTCCCACGCCAAAGGTTGTGAGTTCGAATCCCTGTTCCGGAGTGACTTTTTCAAGCATTTAAATAGTTTTTTAAAATTATTTTATATTCTTTAATGACCGCCAACCAAATCATTCTTATTTAACACACGAAGAACTATTTAATCTTCATAATATGCTTGAAACAACACGGGAAAAACAGAAAGCTACAAACCACCTCAACTAAGTTGCTTCTTGACTCTTGCCTGGAAACTCAGATACATGACTTGCAACATGGTTAGGAAGTTTTTCACTAATTTTCTATTCTTTTATGACCAAGATAAAACAATCAACCACCAAAATCAACTCATATTTCATAGAAAAAATAATTACATTGAGTTTCGATGGAAACATTTAGCATAGATTAAATAATATAACATAATTATTATTTGCGATCATATAAGTTTATGCGCTTCCCGTCACTATCAATAATCTTTTACAGCTTTGTATATTAGATGAAATTTTGGGCTAAAATCTTTAGCTTCCCAACTGTATATTATATAACCGACGAAGTCGGCAGGATTTTCTTCAAGGGGGGGGTCTAGTGGATCAAAAATATAAGTTATTTTTTTCCGCACTGTCTCTATGCAAATAAATTTAAAAATCCAGTAAAAACAGTCTACAACCAAAAATTTTATTTTTTACTTTCACTTACCTATATATGAAATAGATAGTAGGGGAAAGTATTGAGATCGTGAAAATTTTCGAATTCCAGTTTTCAACGAAAATACACGTTTTAGGGTCCCTTGAGTCCAAATAACCAAGTTCTGAAAAAAGGTATGTGTGTGTTTGATAACTCGCGGGCGAAAACGAAAAGTCCTGTGAAATTGAAATTTCATATTTAAGACAAATATATGCCCGAGACGTTTTTCATCAAAATCAGCTTACCAGAAGAGCCACTTTATGTGATTAGCCATTTTGCACCTTTTTATGTTCTAACGATTTTGATTAAACTCCCTATATCGATGCAAAATTTAATGGGTTTTAACATTTTGTAGGTTTCATTCTGATTGAAATAGTCTGACAGGGCTTAAATGCCGGTATTTTAAATTTTCTTCCACTTAAGTACCTTTAATTTTGTAGATTCTATAAAAATAACCATATTATCTTGTTGGCATTGATAAATAACAGCTAAATATGCAACTTGAGTGAATTTGAAAAACGATTAAAGGAGAAAACTGAAAAAAATAATTTTTTAATTCAATGTTTTGTTTATGAACATAACAACAGTGATATACATGAATGATATACTGTTGGAAAGCTAAAGATTTTATAAAAAATATTATCTCATACACAAGGTTTTAAAAGTTAATAGAGAGTGATGAAAAGCCGATAAAACTAAGTGATTATTTTTGATAATAATATAATAGATTTTGTAATAAAAGACATGTTTCTATAGGAATTCCATTTAATTAATTCTTTAATGATTTCACTCATTTTCAGCTCTAACTGTATTCGAAAATTCTTTAATCGATTCTAAAAAGGGAGGTAAGTGAAAGTAGTGTGTTGCCCGCACCAGATTTTTTTATTTCTATTCGCTCCTCTAAATTCTAGGCTCTCATATATCTAAGCCCATGTATAAATCTATATTACTATGTTCATTTCCGGAAAAAAACAATTCATCATCTAGCAAATTATTTATTCTCTTTTCTCCTTCAGTAAAATGTAAAATTCTTTTATAGTTGATATTTTTAAAATGTTTGCTTTTTATTACTAACAATAAGTTATGGTTAATTATTTAAAATAAACTTTTTTTTTATTTATCTTAATATTTTTTTTATTTATTCACAGATTGATACAGAAAGGATGCCAAGGATCCCTCATCCTACTATCCTACTTCTTTTCAGCTTTCTGCAAATATTGTGAGGCGTGTTGGTAGTGGCCATTTTTTATATTAACGTAAGTTGTTGTGGAAACGATTGTATATGGTGTTATGTGTTGAGAATACTGAGGGGAGTAAATTCATTATTACGTATTTGTAATATTAAAGTAAATGTTAATAAGTCTTTGTCGGCGAAAGTTCAAAAGGGCGTTTCCTACCCCTCCTCCCCCTTGAATTTCCCATGGGCCCCCACGATACCCCAGGAACTTCCTAGACTCCAGCTACTAGCCGACAAGATAAGGACAAAGGCCGGACCGCAGACTTCGGGCAATTCCCATATCAGCCCTTTGTCATGATATGAGATCGGCCATTTCGAAAATATAGTTTGTTTTTTTTTAAATAAGAGAGGATAGAGGTGACGATGGTTATTCAATCTACAAGAAGAGGAGAGTCGTATAGGAGACACAGAAGAGTGGAAGACATTCTACGGAGGCCGTCAGAGATCTGGGAGCGGAGTCGTGGATGCGGGGGGACGCCTCAGACAAATTTCACCTTCGCTAGCCGACTAAAGTGTCCTAAGGTAACTTTTCGTAATATTGTATGGCAAAGCTGTTAGCAAGGATTCCCTCAGTATTCTCATTCATAGGTCTAGACATTATATAAATGAAGTTTAACTTTAAAATCTTTATTAGTTATCTTTAATAATAATTGCTCTAATTGAAACCTTTTTACTTTCACTTACTATATATAGTAAGGGGAAGTATTGCGATCGTGAAAATTTTCGAATTCCAGTTTTCAACGGAAATACACGTTTTAGGGTCCCCTGAGTCCAAATAACCAAGTCCCGCAAAAAGGTCTGTGTGTGTGTGTGTGTGTGTGTGTGGTAACTCCCGGGCGGAAACGGTAAGTCCTATGAAACTGAAATTTCATATTTAAGACAACTATACGCCCGAGACGTGACAAAACTTTTTTCATCAAAATGAGCCTACCAGAAGAGGCACTTTATACCATGCATTTTTGCACCTTTTTTCGATTTTCTCAAAAACGGTTCCGACGATTTTGATTAAACTCGCTATATCGATGTAAAATTTAATGGGCTTTAATATCATGTAGGTTTTATTTAGATAAAAATGGTCTGACAGGACTTAAATGCCGATATTTTAAATTTTCTTCCCCTAAAGTACCTTTAATTTTGTAGATTCAATAATAATAATTAGATTATCTTGATAACGCTGATGAAAAACTAGTAAATATATAAATTGAATAAATTCGATACCCAACTAAAGGAGAAAACAGAAAAAATATTTTTTTAATGCAATTTTTCGTTTTTGAACATAAGAGCAGTAATATACATGTATGATATACCGTTGGAAAGCTAAAGATTTTAGAAAAATTATCATCTCATACCCAAGCTTTTAAAAGTTAATAAGGAGTAATGAAATGAACATAAAACTAACTGATTATTTTAGATAATAATATAATAGATTTTTAAATCAAACACATGTTTCTATAGAAATTTAATTTAATTAATTCCTTAATAATTTCACGTATTTTTATCTCTAACTGTATTTGAAAATTCTTTCATTGATTTTAAAAATGGAGGTAAGTGAAAGTCGTGTGTTGCCCGCACCAGATTTTTTATTTAATCTTTCCTTGCATGCCACCAATTGGGATTGGTAAACATGACACCTCTGCAAAATAACTAAAAAAGTATAGTCCTTAGATACATTAAATATATTAACTAATCTATTTTTTAAAGCTACCGCTGCCTTAGAAAAGCAACTGGTCAAAAACATAGCCTTGGCTCGAATCTGTTCGTTGACTGTTGGTATGTGAAGAGTAATGTTGGGAGCGTACTTTGGATAATATGTTATAATTTTGAATTTGAATTTTGGATATTTTTGTCTTTTTGGCTGTCCCATTGATCTGTGACGCGTTAAGTACAAATGGGTTTCAGTAAGTATGTGTAATTCTTAATTTACAACGCCTTCAAAGTAGTGAGTAAAAAAGTTTTAGTCTTTTGTTTAGCGTTATCAGTCTGTTCTTGATATGTGGGCCCATGTCATTCTTCTGCCAAATGTCAAGCCAAGATATTTTATAGTGCTGCCTGTGGAATTCGGACTTTTTCAAGATATACAGGAAAACAGGTTTCATATCGGAGAGTGAAAGTAATATGTTGGGATTTGTCTTGATTTGGTCGAATTTTTCAAAGTTTGCACCACTCGTGAACTTGTGTAAGGTCGTATAATAATGCCTGAGTGGCGAGTGTAGGATTGAGGTTTTTTGTTTAGATAGTTGTAACGTCTGCATGCGTCCCTCTCAGAATTTCGGAGCTGATTTGCATGTCGTTTAATAGACTAACTAGAAGTTCTTTAGAGGAAAACATTTTAAATACATATTTGAGGTAATACTAAGTCCAAGATAACATTTTAAAGCAAAGTAAAACATCTTTAATATAGATCGTTACAGCCATTCTCTAAAAAATTGCAAAAATATATGAAATTCATTATATAAAATTGCACTTCCGTTAAGATTTAGTGAATATATCCTAGATCACCATACGTTTCCGTTTCCTTAATATTTAATCCTGCATCATTCCTATTATAATTATGGGAAACACCTGTGGTGTAGTGGAGAGTAAAACAGCTTTCTTATTCCAAGTTGCGAGTTAATACCTGGCTGGCGGCCCAAGGATTTTTTAATGGGAGGAAAAATCCTTAGTTATGCCGTTCTTCGGAGGAGAACTAAGCAGGTGGTCCCGAGACGGTGCGATGTTAGGTACTCGTTAAAGTTCCCAATCCTAATTAAACCTGGATAGGAACAATTTTTTGGACTTCCTCTGTAGAATCGTCCGATTAGCCACGGTAGCATAAAGTTATGTTAAATGCGCAAACATCAAAAACATAACAATATAGATCAATGTTCTCTTTAAAATATAACATTGAATGAGCTTAAATGATACGCATACCCTTTTGCTTACTATTTCGATTTTTTTTTTTTTAAACTTATTTATATTCCTTACACATTTTGAGGAAAAAAGTGAAACTTCAGCTAGACAATTAACGCCTAATGCTTACTGTGAATATTTTAGCAACATTTGTTTTTCATTTTAACTTAATTCTGAATTTTAGTATTAGCAGGAAATAGTACATTTATAGAAATAAATTAAATATTACTTGATGTAAATTTCCACATTTTAACGTAAAAGATCAAAAAAAAAAAAAAAAAATACAAACCTAATAATTTAACTGGTATATTGACTATATTAGTTACAACCACTTATACTATTTAAAGATTAGAAATTTAATAAATTATAAATATTAGTAGAGACAGAGAACCGCATATTTAAAAAAATTCGATATTTTTCAAAAGAATAAAAACAACGAAACAAAAAATTACCTGTTATATTGATCTCGTATAAAAAACCTTATTAATTAAATTAGTATTGTATGAATCTGGTCTAATATCATCATTACTATTGTTCATTCCGAAAGAAACAAATTGTAATATATCTCAATAAATATTTAAAAAAAAAACAAAAATTAAATTAAAATTGGTTTAAAAAAAATTAAATTAATAAATTCAGAATTTTAGCAATGAAACATACAGAAACAAAATAAAATCCCTTATTATAATCCAAAATATTAAAAAATTCAAATCTAATCATTTAATTAGTTCAGTGCAACATCTCAATTAAATTTAATAAATCTTAAATGTTAATTTAGACTGAACTTCCTGAAGTTACTCAAATTAAATACAATAAATAAACATAAATTTTCCAGTTGTAATATAAATTTGGATCATTTATGTTTTTGGAACATTCAACAAAACACTAATCCTAATCACTATATGGTTTATTTATCATGATAACCCTGTTTTTATAAATTTCAAATATTCATCTTTTCAACCTAGAAAATCTTGAAAATATAATAAATAAATTGATATCAATTATTATTATAGAAGAGTAAATATAATTTTTAATGTAATAATTATATTTACACTAATAAATAAAATGTTAAATCGATCGTAATTCCGACCACTGATTTATTATATTTCATGCAAAGACATATCCGAAAATCAAAAATTTACAAAATACTATATATGTTTATTCATTTCAACGCAGAATATCCAAAACAACTATATAAATCTAATCAGTTAATCAATTCATTGATCACGTACTTTAATTGAAGTTGTGTAAAAACAAAATGGTACATTTAAAGAAACGATATACAATAATTTTCCTCTTTTTTAACCTCAATGATCAATAAAAAAAAACAAAAAAAAAAACCCTGATCATTCAATTCATTCATGTCTTAAATTTTATTAAGGATAGAAATTTAGTAAATTCTAAATATTAGTATGGACCGATATTTTATATTTACTCGAATAAAATTAAAATAAATAAACATATACTTTATAATTTTAATATAATTGATTCGGAATAATACTCAAACCTCATTATTTTTTTGGTTTATTTATCAAGATTACGCCGCTGTTTAAAATTTTAAACATTATTATTGACAGAAAATCTCATAATTACAACAAAAAAATCCAAAATTTTATAATTTTAACAAAGATGATCCACAAAAATTTTTAAAATTAAATTGGTAAATCGATAATAATTATGACCATCGTTTTATTTTATTTTGAGCAAATTAATTTCCGAGTTTTTATTTTATTTTTTTTTAATCTTTTGGTTTAATGTATATTGTATTTTGTTTCTCCATATGTAAGAGTTCCTATAAATACTAATATTCAGAATTAATGAGTATTTTTTTTTTTTTTTTTACAAAAATAATTAATAATTGCTAGGTTATTTTAAATAAAATAATCCTTTTTCACTCAACACTCCTTTATTCCCTTTCTCTTTCTCCCTACGTTTCGGCCTTTGCCATTTTCAAGGGTTCTAACATCATTTATTTAAAATCGAAAGATAATCAACATTAGTTTTTACTTTGTTATATACAAAATTACATACCTTTAACCCTTCCTTTATATTGTATATATATAACATATATTTTGTCACATTTAAAAATATCTATTATAGGCTGAACTAGGCTTGTCAGATTGTTATCATGTACTGGATTAAAGGAATGAATCCCTTCGATATTTAAAATGTTAAAAGAAAAACTTTTGGCTATGAAAATAATTATAGAATTAATTAATTAAAGGAGGATGAAATGAAACAATGTATACAAATAAAATATTAATTTAATTGTTATTGGTATATTTTTGAAATTATTACATTCTAAGATAAAGGAAAATATTCTTTTTAATATCAAAAGTTCTAGTTCAGCCTGTAATAGATATTTTTTAAATACATGTCATATAAATAAATAAATAAATAATATATATATAATATATAATATATATATAATATATATATATATATATATATATATATATGTATGCAATATAAAGGAAGGATTAAAGGTATGTAATTTGTTATATAAAAATTAAAAACTAATGTTGATTATCTTTTGATTTTAAAATAAATGATGTTGTTAGAACCCTTGAAAATGGCAAAGGCCGAAACGTAAGGAGAAAGAAAAAGGAAATAATGGTGTTGAGTGAAAAAGGATCATTTTATTTATAAGAATCTAGCAATTAGATTTATTCACTCAAACAAATTGAAATTATAATAAATATTAATAATTAAGGTGTCTTATACTTAATCAATATAACAGTTAAATTATTATTGTTTTGATTTTTTTAGGTTATAATGTGAAAATTTACAAATAATAATTTTAATTTATTTGCATAAATGTACTGCTTTCTGCAAATACTAAGATTCAGAATTTATAAAAAATGTATATTTTCAATTATTTTTTGCCAAAGAAAATAACAAAAACTCACTAATCAAAAATAACATTTGTCACCTTTTAAATCTAAATGATAATTATAATATTTTTTATAGAAGCGTTAAGTTGGTAGTACTGACCTTGGCCGTAGGAAGCAGCTGCTGGGAGGAGTAGCGGAAGAGCGAAGGCCAGAAGAAGGCATGAGGACATTATAGTTGGGCACTGAGGGCATCGCTTCACTTTCGATCTCGGTGAGTGAGAGTTGGACTCCCACCTCCCTGTGGAGGGGTATCTAGGGCAGCTACGTCATTTCATCTCCATTGTTAGGGGTCTGTATTGGCCCTCCAGGCATCAGGATAAGGGCCGCAACGTATGGATCAAATTGTATTCGCCTAATCATGATGGCGGTGAATATGAATGTATATGCGAGCTGGAGGTAACCTCAATGTTATTTAAAAAAACAAATACACAAGAATCTAACAAACAATATAAATAAATTGAATAGCCACCCCGATGCAATGGTATAATCATGTCCGAAATCCCCAAACAAAGGAAAACCACGCTTGGGAAATAAGAACTTTCGTTAAATTGAAATAGTGATAGCATATTTTATTTAGAATAATCAAACATAATTTCATTTTCTAAGCTTGTTTGTTTTATTTTGGAACAAGGATTGGGTTGTCCGAAAAAAATCGTAGAAATTTTTAAAATAAAATTTACCTTTTATTTTTTCTACTAAAAATGAATCACAAAGCTAATGTTTATTAGTATGCCTTTAATCCTCATGGAATTAACTATGTTTACATACTTAATTTGTCTTTATTAAGACTCAGTAGTGTAGTTTATTGCAAGCCAACATGAGTGACGATTCAGTTCATTTTCAGCATAATATGCTGTTTCTTTTTTAAAAAAGGGAAAAACGTAGCCCAAACTGCAAGAAAGATTTGCACCGTGTATGGCAGCGATTCAATTACTGATAGCACGATTCAGAAGTGGTTTTCGCGGTTTAGATCAGGAGAGTTCTATTTGGAAAATCAAACCCGGGCTGACCGGCGTTCAACTCTTGACATCGAGGATATTATGACGGTCATCGCAAACAATCCACGAAATACTGTCCGTGGGATAGCTGCGGAGTTAAGAGCCTGCAAATCGACAGTTTTTGATCATCTAAGAAGGTTGTGTACGTCTGTCGTTATCTTATTGGAAGGATTTCATGTTGTGATTTGCACCTGAAAAAAAAATGTAGAGGATCCATTTTTGAAACGAGTTGTTACATTACTGGTGACAAAAATGGATTCTCTTAATCAACACCAGCCGAAAAAAATCATGAGATCGCCTGGAACGACGCCGCTCGCAACACCAAAGGCCGGCTTGTATCCAAGAAAAGTGATGCTCAGTATCTGGTGGAATTGGAAGGGATCCATACATTTTATGCTCCTTCAACTAAACCGAACTATAAATACGTACTTTAACTGCGCCCAGCTAGATCGATTGAAGAGAAACGGCCAGAGTTGGCAAATCGGAAAGGAGTGCTATTCCACCAAGACAACGCTAGGCTCCATGTGTCTTTAAGGACTCGGCAAAAGTTATTAAGCTTCAGATGGGAGGTTTTACCTCACCCGCCGTACTCTCCTGACATTGCTTCTTCGGATTTCCATCTTTATCGTTCCTCTCGAAATTTTTCTACAATGGAAATCCTACTCTTCAGAAGATGACATATCACGTCATTCCTTATCGTTCCCTATAAGGAACTGAGGGTGCCCTAATCCCTGAGGTGCCCGAAAAGACCATGATCTCGGGACCAGCTAACTTGAATAAACATTGAAGCGCGTCACTGCTGCCTAGTTTCTTCACAAGATATCATCAAACCGATCATCATAATTTTACCTCTTAGGCTAATTCGAAGATGGTAAGAGCGTCAACCCTCTTACTTCAATATTTTCAAATCTCATCTCACCAATGAAAAATACCACTTCTAAATCCCTTGCTATCGGCAGCAGGGGTACCCTGTGAAAAACTCGAATTCAGAGCAAAATTTCTCGAAATGTATGTATGGCATATTGCAAAAGATTGCATATTTCAACTACAAAAACTTGTCAAAATTACTTGAAAATTCAAGTATCCTCATTCTAATAATGAAGTAGTGATTGCACAAAATCTTTACCTTGTTCTTCTTTTAAACCTTTCATAAGAACTGGCAACACTTTCACCTGTGGTTTAGTGGCTTGCATAACTGTCTGCTATTCCCAAGGTCAGGGATTCAAACTCGGCAGATGCCCGTTTAATTTTTGAGGGGTGTAAAAGTCCTTGGTCGTATGTAAATTCGGAGGAAGCGTAAAACGATAGTCCCGAGCCTGTGCGATGTTAGATACTTATTAAGACCGCTATCCTAATTATCATAGAAAGATGAAATTTAGGTCTTCCACTAGAGCATCGTCCTACTAGCCTCAGTTGTCTAAAGTGATAATAACTGAATAAGCAAACAAACCCTTTCTAGAAAATGCGCTAACCCAAATTATATACAGTGCTCGAAAAAGATCTATAGGTTAATGCCCAGTTTGACGAAAAAGGACTACCTTGCTTGCCCAATTTGCTGATGAAATTTGAGGTCAAGAAAGTCTTTGCTTCTTTATGTTTTCAATGTTAGTTACATTTGTCATATAAAGTCTCACATTTCTATCCATTCATTGATTAAATTTATTTAAAAAGATACACGAGTTCTCATCTTTGTAGAAGAGCATAATCTCAAAGAAGAGTACGAAGAGCTGGCAGCCTTTTCCTAAACTCCCTCATATTTGATTCCAAAATGTCCAGTACAGTTGTTGATCCAGAGGAGATTGGAGGAGGAGAAGATATATGATTTTTTTTTTTTAGGAAGTGGAGGAAATCGGGTTTTAGATGGAAAGTAGGAGTGGTAGGGAAAGTTGAATGTAATAATTACAGCACATCAACTCATAAGTATTGTTTACACATTTAACGTCACTTTCTGCTGATGTGGCTATACAAGGAGTCCTAAATTTTGTTCCAGGTTTAATTAGGAAAGGGATCTTTAACTTCATTTAGGTTTGAGACCACCATTTTACATCTCCTTTGATATAACTAAGGATTTTTTACACCAATTAAAAAATCCTAGGGCCACCTGCCAGGTTTGAGCCCACGAACATTGGCATAGTAAGCTGTTATGCTAACCACTACAGCACATCTGATCCCCGCTCACAAGTATTGATTAATAGGTATTTGTCAGAGGCAGTACTTTAAATAAGTCATTATTTATTTGTATTATTCTTAGGAGTTATTTGGGAAAGGGAAATTTCCCTTTTTCCCCTTCCTGTCAATTTATAAATGGTAAAGCAATGCCTGATAAACTAGATGGATAATAAAGGCAACTTGAGCCACTTCCACCCTGATAAAATTAAGTTAAAGTACTTCTTAATAGATTTTAAAATGATTTTAGGCATATATTAAAAAGAAAAATAATTTTTTGAAATGAGATTATAGAATATATATGTAAATATTTATTAACTCTCAAAAATGAAACTTGAGTGCACAAAGAAATGCCCTATCTCTGAGTCTATATCAGACACAGATCTAATAACAAAATCCAATTTAATTGTAGACTAAATACTAAGACACAATGACATGCAGCAGGATTTATTTTGGATTATTATTCATTATGGATTGACTAATTGAAAAAGTATAAGTAAAATCATAATAATAAACAGGAAAATACATAAGAAAGGCCTTAAGGTTTAAGAAATAATAAACCCAGTAATTAACTTATCACAAATTAGATATTAAATCTATAATTAACTCTCTAAATTAGTTATTATAATTTTATCTATTGAATTGAAAAAAAGTAGAAGCTTCAAAGTCATTTAAGGGAATCAGTTTTCGATCTTTACTCATTTTAGTTATTTCTAGAATTCTTCAAATTCCTGAAATGCTGAAATACATGTTGTTGAACGCTTTTAAGGCAATCCATGAATCGGAGACCATGCTGACATTTATAATAAAAAGTATTCAAGGATAATAGAGTGCCTTTTCGGTCACTATCATCTCTACAGTACAGGCACCAATAAACAGGTGAAGCCATTTTTAAAGCAAATTAACAAGTTTCTATTATACACTTCATTCTTCACAAAGATTAGAGATGGAAGGAATTTAATTTATTTTTGCCATTGTATGAAAAATTAATAGGAAAAATGATAGGAAGTACATAATTTAAATTATTTTCTTTTTTAATTTTTCTGGAAGTTTTTCTTAATATCAACACTTAAATGAGCACACCTTAACTTCCCTTTGTGTTTATTTATTTTATTTCACAACCATTCACATCTATCAACGTTTCGGGGTTGTTTCCCCATTCTCAAGACTGAAACAATTTTTTTTAAACTTTGATTAGTGAATAAAAATACATTATTTAAATATTTGTCTTTGAAAAATTATCTTCACCAATTTGTCATAATTAATTTAAAAATCATTTATATTATTATTTTTTTTAAAAAACATTTTCACATATATAATTCACTACTTTACTTCATAGCTCACTGCTATTCGTCCACATGTTCATTGGCTGACTGTTTCTATTATTTTCCAATTTTAAACTTTGTACCTTTCCAGTATTCCTATGTAATCCTTGTGATTTTTATTTCTATTAATTATATGTCCTAATTATGGTTCTTGGGCTATTGTTATATTTATTTTAAAATTTTACCTTATTTATGATGTCTGTGTAATGTGTTCCTAGGTTTTTGTAACTGTTTTAAAATGTATTGTCCTGCTATTATTTTCGGTAATGTGGATCGCTTCTAGTAATTTTCTATTTCTATTATTTTGAGATGTGTCTAAAATTACTGTGTTTTCAAAGTTAAATTTATGTTGTTTTGTTATACTATGGGATGATGTTGTGTTTGTGTTTTTTATATTTTTACAATTGGATATATGTTGGGATATTCTTGCTTTTAATTGTTTAGATGTTTCTCCTATATATATATATATATATATATGCCTTCACAATTTTTACAGTCTATTTTGTATATTGCATTTTGTTTATCCATTTTTTCTATTTTATCTTTCATTTTACTTAAATATTTTTCTAATTTTCTAATATGTTTGGGTGATCATATTTTTTAAAAGTACTTTTTATTGTTTCTGTTAATTTTGGGATATATGTTAGTTTGTGGTATTTCTTGTAATTGTTGTTGATATGTTGTTTATTTCTGAGTTATCTATCATCTTATCGTCTTTGAAAAATTGAGTTATAAATTTTTGTTTTTGTTTTTTTATTTTATTGTTTAGATATGTTTGTATGCTTTTACAATTTTCTTTTTGATTAATAATTTTGTTGTTGTTTCTTCTTTTTTATAATTGTACCATAATTTGTTAATAAGTATTTTAGGATAAAAGTTTTCTATTAGTATGTTATAAATTTCCAATTTTACATCTTTCATGAACTGTTCATCTGTTTTAATTGCTCTATGTATATAATTTCTATTTTCTGTATATAATTTCTATAATTTAAAGAATTTCACAGCACATTCATTTGTAAAAATATTAATATGAACCCCTACCAGACCATAGTATCAAAAAGCAGAATAATGTTATAGAGGCTGGGTCTGCCCCAGGAGGGTCTTCACACTCTAGGGTTGCCCCCCGATATTCTGCCACAGCTGGAATTCAAACCCAGGATCCAGAGATCAGGAGAAAAGTGCTCAATCCACTAGACTCTGCTGCCCCCTACTTCTTTATTAAAGAATACATCCAAAAATATAAAGGCAAAGACACTGTTTGTTTATTGATTTGTCGCTTTATACTACTGTGGCTAATCGGAAGATGCTGGTGTGGGAAACCTTAATTTTACCTATCTAGGTTTAATTAGAATAGGGAATTTTAACGAGTACCTAACATCACACATGTTCTGAACCGTCATTTTAAGTCCTCTCTGAAGGATGGTATAACCAAGGATTTCTTATTCCTTTTGAAAATTCCACCTACCTGCTTTGAAACCACAACCTTGGGCATAGATGGCTATATGGACACTTTTTATAGCCCATGTATATGATTAAACTTTTAAGAACGAATATGCAGAAAACAAAAAAATAAAAATTGATTCAATAAAATTATTAATGGCTAATAATATCAAGAGATGGTGAAACCAGGATAAAATAAACAGAAATTCCTTTAAAATTAAAATATATTATTAAAATCAACAATCAATCATAATAAAATATATATGAGCAAATAACAAATATGTCACTTTGACATACAATTAAGGCCTCTTTGTATACAACAGCAGTTCCATTTCAGACTTTGTTTTTTTCTTTTCTTTTTAATAAAATACAAGAATTTGATTTAATTCTCACTCTATCATCCTATAATAAAATATAGGAAGTACATAATTTAACATAAATCATTTTGGAATATGTGAACATTGGTTAAACTTTCTTACGAGTGAGTATGGAACAAACAAAATGCATGGTAAAAAAAAAAAAAAAAATTCGTTAAGACCTAATTTGAGCAATGTTATAATGTTCTTTCTAATTTAGGTCCTGAATAATTTGATCTTGATGCATAAATCCTCTGAAGAACAGCAACAACCATTTCCCTCAGAGACTGAAATTAAAACCATAAATCATTAAAAATGTATTCTTAATTAACAAACATTTAGCTCATTCTCTTAAGCATTAACTTATAATAATTTATATTACAATTGAAACTTGTTTGAATGAATAAATGTATTGTTAGGTTTAAATGGATCAATTTATTCAAAAAAGAACATGATTGATTTAGCATTTTTCTAAATATTGATTAATCGGATAAAAAGTTACCCAACCAGGAAGCTAAAGCAGTAAATACTGGAAGGAATTAGTCAGGGTGGCAGTCATTGAATGAAACAACTGAATAGTTTCAACTATTTTAGTTGAAACTGAGTTTCCACTCGCCTACAACACGCCCTGATGATGATATTGAACCTATTCAGTTGTTTCATTCAATGACCGCTACCCGGACTAATTTCTTCCAGTAATTCTCAACGGTCAACTAATCATATCCACAATAAAGTAGTAAATAGATAACCAACTTCATTATCAATATTTACATTGATTACTGCCACGGAAAAAAACAAAGTATTGACAACTTTATTAAGTGTTTTAATTTTTTTCTCTTTTGTTACGCTTTTCTCATTTTTTGTTGTTTCATATTAATTTTCCTTCATTCTAAGTTAATAAAAAAAGAACTATCACTTAAGACTTAAAATATTTATATTTTTAGCAAAAGTTATCAAGATATATTATCTTCTGAAAAATATTTATCTGTTTCCAATTTGGTATTTTATAGTAGCTACTAAATATTTAAGCAATTAAAAAGATTTTATGTTTTCTCTTTATTTAATTACTAGGCTTCAGACCTATCAAAAAAAACATTAGCTTTCCCAATTTAACATTTTTCAGACTCCAGTTATAATTATGATAAGCTAATAAAAAGATATTAAGTTCATTGAAATCACAAATTTTCCACCACATTTCAACAAAGAATAATTAAATTACTCAATCTATAAAGATATTTAAAGGTAATGAAAAATTATGAACTAAATTTGAAAAATCTGGTGCAAGCAACACACGACTTTCACTTACCTCCGTTTTTAGAATCGATTAAAGAATTTTCAAATATAGTGGGAGATAAAAATGAGCTAAACAATTAAAGAATTAGCTATATAGAATTTCTATAGAAACATGTGTTTTATTAAAAAATCAATTATATTATCAGCTAAAATAATCAGTTAGTTTTATCGGCTTTTCATCACTCTCTATTAACTTTTAAAAGCTCTTTGTATTAGATAATATTTTTTCAAAAACCTTTAGCTTTCTAACGGTATATTACACATGTATATTACTGTTATATCTTCAAAAACAAAAAATTCCATAAAAAAATATTATTTTAGTTTTTTTCTTTAGTTGGGTATCGAATTCATTCAAATTATATATTTACCTGTTTTTTATCAGTAGTAACAAGATAATATAGTTATTTTTCATAGAATCAACAAAATTAAAGGACTTTAAAGAAGAAAATTTAAAATATGCATTAAGCCCTGTCAAACTATTTTAATCAGAATGAAACATACATGATATTAAAGCACTATTAAATTTTACATCAATATAGCGAGTTTAATCAAAATCGTCGGAACAGTTTTTGAGAAAATCATAAAAAGATTGCAATATGGGATGGTTTTAAAGATTGGGCTCTTCGGGAGGCACCACACACCACACACAGACCTTTTTGCGAGACTTGGTTATTTGGACTCAGGGGACCCTAATACTTGTATTTCCGTTGAAAACTGGAATTCGAAAATGTTCACCATCGCAATACTTTCCCTTACTATATATAATAAGTAAAATTAAAAAAATAAATTAATAGTAATTCACTGAAACAAATATTCAAGCCACTTAGGAAACAAATGGAGTGAATTTTTCAATTTAGGGTTTTAGTTGATAACTTAATAATTTCATGCCATGAAAATACATTCATAACCTTTAGATAAATAATAATTAATTGTCTAAAAGGTTTCTTTAGAACTCTAACTAACTTAAAAAATATTTCCACTAAATAACTTAAATATGTGTACATATATGCTGCTAAATATACTTTATTAATTTATTTTAATGTTATTGTTTGGTAATAATTATTTTCATATTTTGATACATTCTAATCACCTTAAAGGTGCTGTCAACTGTACCACTAAGGCCATACCATTACCAACATCAGGCTTTACCTATTAAATATCATTAATTTAAAATTTGATTGTATACAATATTTTTAATGTCGAACACAAACTAGGCTACACATCTGCAACATTGTGTTAAGATGCTATGTTGACAACCAAGTTGGTCGTATTAAGAAACAATCACAAAACAATAAATTATTTGTGAAAATACAAGGTTGAATATCACATGTTAACTATTTCTTTATTTGATGGATGATATTATATAACATATTATTTTACACACATTATTAATATATATTAAAGAGCAAATATACATCATTCCTATTATAGCAACAATGAAATTAGAAAATAAATTATCAGGACACGGTGGACTAAACATTATTGCATGGAACACCTATTTTAACATACTGTCATTAAAACTATAAAATCAAACTATTATATTACCTGAGGTTTACAATGTTCTTCAAGCCATGTAAAAATAAAGCCAGACAATTCAGAAAAGTTGTTGACTGAAACTGTACTGAATGTATGAAAAGTTGTTCTAAAATACTCTGGAACTAAAAGAAATAAGATTAATACCTGAATAAATAAGTTAAATGCTTGAATAAGTAGCAGGTGGTTAAAATATTTACCACATGAAATTTCAATTCATCAGAAACTCTATTATCTGTAAGCCCTGGCTGATTTTGCTGAGATTTAACCATTTGTTCATAGTTAGCTTTCATGATCTGCAAAGCTACGACTTCCTTACGAAGAGCATTACGCTCTTCTTCTTGTTTCTTTTTTTGCTGTAACAGGAACTAAAAAAAACGTTCCATGAGAGTGACAGTTTTAGAAGAGCTTCAAGTAACAATGTTTAAATAAAATACCTGGATATAGTCATCGATTTTTGCAAGACAGTGGCTTTACTCATTTTATATCCAGAAATATCCGACTGTTGGCACGCAGGTATTAGCCCTTGAAGGGAATCATACCCTTTCTTAATGGCATCACGCCTCTTCTGCTCTGCCTGTGTGTGGGCTTCTCTTCTTCTGTCTTTGTAAGGTAGACTTGAACCTTTATCCTCACTTTCATCATCATCTAACATTATACATTAAAAACAATTTACAAAAATTATCAACAAATTGAATGTTAACTCAAGAATTTGAATTATTAAATCATTATTGAAAGCAAACATATACCATGACCACTACTACTGCTCATTTCTGTCAAAAATTCATAAGTTCAATTAATAAACTCTGATAAGCAACTAAATAACTAATGATTAATGGCTGACATCTCCCAACAGTAAATTTATTAATTAAAGCACTTTAAAAGAATAAAACCTATAAAAAAAATAACCACAACATAAAACTTTGTTGAACACAATATAACCTTACCCCTATCATAACCTTCACAGAACCTTGTTGACATCCTTTGTTAACATGAGCTCACTAATATTTTTTATCTTATCTCATTATAATTTCAAGGACTAAAAATCTGATATGGAAGAAATAAAACATTTTAAGGACATTTAATATAAAAATAGCTTACAGTGCTAAACTTGGACAGTTTGAATCAAGAGAAATCATTCATTTACATAAAAATAGATTATTATTAGATATTACAAAACAAATCATAACCAGCTATCAAGGATAAAATGGGAAATAATACAATAGTTTTAAACAAGATTTTAATAAATAAACATCTATATACACAGTAATAACAAATGTCAATTTCATTTATAATTTTTTTTCAGATAAAATAAGATCACATAACAGTATCAAAACATAAAAGGAGCTTCATCTATTTTCATTCACTGGTTTCATATTGTTCCTGTATTGCACAGACATTGTTCTTTGAAACTCCATAAGATTATGTCGTTGGAAGAATGCCTTGCCATATTCAAAAGTGGCAACCATTATAGCACAGGCAGGAGCTACTTTGACGATCCGTGGAATGAGTCCAGTAAATAGACCTTGAATACCATTCTTCTCATAAATGCTTAGAATGACAGAAAATGTTGACTGCCCAAGGAACTTTGGTGGTTCTAAAAAACAAAAATGTCCATATGAGTGATATCAACTTATACATGTATTCAAGAAAACTGGAATGAAGATTAAAATGCTCAGGAATACATTACAGGTGAACTAATAATTTCTCTAAAAGCATAAGTGCGTTAAAAGGTTTTAAATAACTCTTGACCTTAACTTTAACTAAATAACTTAATATTTTTGAATTTAATACAAAGTAATAACTCGACAAATGCTACAGCACCATATCAAGGATCTTCAGCATTTTTATACATCTGCATCAAGTCCTAATTTATTTAACTCAATACCATAATTTATTTTAATGATGGTATAATTGCTGACCATAGAGTATATATGATGGAGAAGTTGGTAGGGGGTGCGATCATAAACACACCTATAACAACTTCACCATCATATTAATATATTTTAATAGCTTAAAGTTGAATATCTGGCAAAACCATATCAGCCTTATAAATTCTGTTATAGGTTATTGTTGAACAGATAATAATATTAAACCATTAGATTTTGTTTCAGCCATGTCCCAGCCAAAATCAGTCAATTAGATTGGAAGCAATTTGACTCGGTTTAAAGCTTTGTCAGTAACAATAGCAAGTATGTTTAACAATTTCTACTGATTTTAAAGTATGTTCCTTCAATGGCAAACACAACATGTATTCTTTGACTGATTCCATGGGATCACTACAAAATTAATTTCAATCCGCCCAAGCCAGATTCAAATCATGATAAAATTTAACATAGAAATTAATCAGTACTTAATGTAAAACTAAGGTATAATACATAGGCTACTCGTGCAAATTCGGTCCGGCAAAATATAATTATATAAAGACTGGATTTTTCCATATGCTTACCAGTAATAATTTCCTTTTCAGCCATTTCTATCTGTCTATAGGTTTTTACTACATCAAATGGTGTAGTGACTAAAGCAGCAGCCTAAACAAAAAATACTAAGTTAAGAAAGTATTTTAAACCAAAAAGTTACAATTAACACAAATCAATTAATTTAAATGGAAAAATACACGAGTAAGTTAATATGATAATTAGTAGTTATCCTGAAAAGTTTCAATTTATGAAAAAAAAACGCTATGAAGCCATTCACAGAGAAACTGTACATAAATACCATACAATAATAATACAATGAATTACTAAAATTAATGCACAGCATTAAAAAATAGATAAAATGCATTTAAGGATTGCAGAATGTTAACACTATTAACATAACCTAATGGGAAAAGTTAATTTTTTTAAAGTTAAGAAATATCAGGAATTGGGAAATCAGTGTCTGGGTTTGAAAGAGGTCGTGAACTATATCAATTGAACATGATCACGTTTTCTGTTTTTGAATATAACCTTTCAACTCCAACAATCATATGGCAAATACATTATAATGGAATATTGAAAATTTGTTAGTAATAATAAGCAGTAAAGACGAAAATTAGAATTGTAAACTAAATAAATTATCTTATTCTTTTCCAAAGAAGTGAAATAATGAAATCTAATGTCAGATAATTAATATTATTATAGAAACATACACTTCCTGCAAAACTTCCTCCCAAAAAGCTGTAGCCAAATGAGGCTTTGTTATTGTTGATAATTTTAAGTTTTTCATAGGTGACCCAGTATATACCTAAAACCAATTATAAAAATAAATTAAAATTACAAAACAATCCAAAATACTGACCATTTATTATATAAAGATGAAATATTGGATAATAAACATACCAGAGAATGGTACGTCTCTAAGAAGGGTCGGACCTAAACCTTTCCACAGCCCTGTCCACCCATGATACCTTAAAAGACTTCTTAGTGCCTCATGGACCTCTGAAAAAAAAATTCAATTTTTCAAAAAATTCAAATTCAACATATAAATAAATAGGATTTTAAGTTCATAACCAGAACCAACAAAATTGGAACAATTTTTCCAAATAATAATGATGAAGCAATGTTAACTAAGGAGAGCAGTTAGTTATAGAGCAGATACACTGTGGGTCCCGGGCTTGAATTTCAACTATGGCAGAATAATAATTTATTCTGTTATTTCAGACAGGAGGTCGACCTAATTGAGGCATGACCAGCCTCTATGAAGTGGGTACCCAAAATTAGAGAAAAAAACTGGTGGCTGAGTTAAATGTTGGCCTAATCACCTCCTTCCATGGCCTCTGCTACAGAACGGATCTCTATATGTAATTAACACAAGCACCATTTTATAGGTTGTAGGGAACTTTATTAAAAAAAAAAAAAATTAACATCGTTAACTAAAACTGCATTCCCTATCAAATTTCACCAAGCTACAAATTAATGCTAAGAAATAAATGTCTATATGCGAATGAAGTTAAACATTCTACTGGAATGGGATCCTCAGACTCTTCAAATGATATAAAGAACTTATTAATATTTATTGACCTTGTTGAAAACATCTCTAAAAATGATTGTAAACAATTTTATCAAGAGAAAATATGGCTAATGGAACAAAGTTGTGGTTCATCTAAAATGTATTGCAACGGATGGTGATTCCCCAGTCACTCCAATAGATAAATCCAATTGAGGATCAGTGGAAACATCTAAAGGATCAAGTCAGAAAATGTAATCTTTCAAATTAAAATAATCTAATAAGTGCTGTTGCCATAGGGTGAAAAAAATTTCCGGTATGAATGATGTTATTATAAATATAAGATTAATTAATTGAATGCCAAAGCATCACCAATTAGTACTAATAATCAAAAGTATTCCCTCAGAAAATTAATTAAATCATTCAAATACAATTTAATGTGAAACTAATAAAGTAAATAAACTAATATTTCTTTCTCACTCTAATGGTCGATTCTTTAAAAATAACAAATAAAATATTTAACTTATACAATTTCTAAAATGGAAAATATTTTTAAAAAGTTGTATTAAAAAAAAAAAAAAATCCAAGAAATAATAGCCATACATATATTTTTTTCTTAAAATAGATGTATGAAACGTTTTAATTCTAACTGTACTATTTCTGAATCACTACAAATAAAAAATTTAAGAGTAAGAAACTAAATCTTAGCTACTTAAGAGAGCCAAATATAAGGAATATTTAAGGATCAGTCACATAAAAATTGGCATATTTACAAGGATGCAATATTAACTTAACTTATGTAACCAATGAAGTACTAAAAATAAAGATGGAAAATTTCCTAACAAAATATGAAGCTATATTTAATGAAGAAATATAAATAATGACATGCAATGTTTTTGAGAATGTCTCAAGTTCCCTAAAAATACATAATCAAATACTATTTATAAATTTTAGGGAAAAAAAAAATGCAATCATTGACTCCGGTTGCATCACACGGAATAAATATTATTAATCTAATCACGAAATAAAACATCTTAATCTAATCTAAGAATATTGAACTATGACAGAAATAAACCTTTATTTTTTTTTTAAATTATGTTTTTAAAAGATAATGACTTGTTGCATTTAATTAATACATAATGCAAAATGCGCCACTTAATTTAAATGAATAAAAATGTCAATGAGACTGGTTTAAGACGTAAAAAGTTTATTTCTGAATAAATAAAACAGGAAAATTAATTATAAAAAAATTTTTAAAAATACACATAATATATATCATGTAAAAATAATACACAAAAAAAAATTACAATTTCAAAGCAAGACCCGAAGTACCTACAACTTTAATTGTAGTTGACATTGTGCTCCAATTGTCATTTGCACGCTGTTGTTATTTTTGATAATACTTTATAATTTATAACATAAAGTTGGGTGATCTCAAAGCTCAAATAAGTTTGTAAACCAAATTATTAAAATAATATAATTAAAAATCAATTTACAAACCAAAAACATAACTGTTAGACCACAACAATAAGACAATTCTATTAAACAACAAAATTGACTTTTAGCAAAGCTATCAAATTCAACCAATTCACACTTTTATTTTTACTCCTTACTGACATTCTGTTGTTTTAAAAATTCAAGAAAATATATACAATAGTTTAGTTTCAATAATATTTGTAAAATTTAAAATATCTTTTAGAACATTGATTAAAAAAAGTGAAGATTATTGATCCAGATCTTAGATAGATTAGATCTTAGATGTTTAACCAAAAACAAATTGAGATAGTGTGATAATATTATGAATTTTTTTTTTATGAAAAAATGTTAATTATGATATACTATAACTGAGACTAGAATATTAGCCTAGTTAAACTATCAAATCAGTGAATTCATCTACTTTCTTCAGAACCATTTACTACAATCCTCGACCACAGTAACATTATAAATAGAAATATAGGTGGAGTAACTTTGTTGTATAAACAACTAATGGGCCAATTGTATCCATAATTTTTGACTTGTAGATATTCTATATATCTATTAAAAAATCACTTAAAGAAACTTTTTTATAAGTATTTATTAAGGCTAAAATAACCAATTTAATATGATAAAGTTTAGATTATAAAGATTCTCAGCTTTAATTCAAAAACTTATTGATACAATAATTTTTCAGTTTAAAATGATCTACATTGCATTTTGTCAAACTAAACCATAAAATGAGAATAGGAGCAAACAAATCTATTAGCAAAGCTATATTACCTAGGTTATTTAAAAATCATATTGTTTGGTCCTTTATTGCTCGTATACATTAAATAAACTTAATAACTAAAAACTTAACTACATCTTCATTGAAAATAATTACAATGAAAATATAAATGATTTAAAAAACATGAACATACCAAAGTAGCTAAGTCGTTTGGATTGCATTTTAGTTCGAATAAGTTCCAAAGGACTCACAACAGTGGCAGCCCACAATCTTGCAGTACATCCAGAAACCAATGGTGACCACATTGGCTGCGGTGTCCCAACGGGTTTGGAAGCATTAGCCCAATCTGTCAAACGTGTCCTAAGCTGTTCGTAAGGTTACAAAGTAAACAACAGTTGCTGGGATTGCAAGAACCAATGTGGGACTCAAACCACTCCATAATGATGTTACGCCCTCTGTTCGAGCGATTTTGATAAAAGCATCCTAAAAATAAATAAAAACTGTCAAACCTCCAACAAATGAATAATTACTAAACAATGTGAAAACACATACAAGAGTGCCATTAAAGTGGCTTGGTCGCTTATACCAATCCTGAGTATTGGTGCCATTTCCATTGCCCAAACAAGTGCACATATGATCCATGAGACCATTGCAATACAGAAAACATTTATTGGCTACCAGAGCTTTCTGCTGCGCCTGCAATCGAATTTTGACCACATCTAATGGAGTAACTGAAAATAGCAATATTGCATCAGTCTAGAATTAAAACAAACAAGATATGTACCTTACATCAGTAAATTAAATAAAAACACAACTAACCAAATAAAGATGTAATCAAAGCTCCAGAGCATGCAGCAGCCATCTGCTGGGTTGGAGTAATTCTAAATCTTGGATCATCAGCAGACAAGGAAAAAGGTCTGTCATCTCTGGAGGAAGTTTCAAGCATTTTTAAATACTGTTAAATTTAAGCTGAGAGCTTCTTTAACTTTGTCATAAAAAAAAACAGTAGCAGTTAAGATGAATAGTTATTGGTTGTTTTTCCACTTCTCAAAAAACTGAAAAAGGGTCAATGAATGGAAATTAAAACTTAAATTTATAAAAACTCCCATCCCTAAAAGAGTTTAGGTAACACGGTAATACCGGTGTTCCGCCACTGCATAGATACGTTATCAATAAACAGATTATATGTCTATATAAATATATCATCCATGAAAATAATATTATGATATTTTAAGCAATAAATAGCTATTCGCTTCCATTGAAAAATTTAAAAAACATCGTTTTGTAGAAAAAATTAGAAGCTTAACCTAGTTATATTGAGTTAGCCTAAACTTCATAAACAGCTGTTTTACTGAGAAGTTTATTATAATGTCATTCATTGAGGAAGATTACTTTGCTTTATTTTATGAGAGAAATTACAAACCATAAATTAACATTACGATTTCGGTGACGTATATAGTGTTCAAAAACATTACAATATGTGTGGAGGAT
Organism: Piezodorus guildinii; assembly: GCA_023052935.1. Taxonomy (NCBI): domain Eukaryota; kingdom Metazoa; phylum Arthropoda; class Insecta; order Hemiptera; family Pentatomidae; genus Piezodorus; species Piezodorus guildinii. The sequence continues at coordinate 122,847,541 of CM041296.1, read as the reverse complement.
TTACTTGTTCAAAAAATGCATTAACTGCATTAAACATACTTTATGTGGTTAGTTTCTGTAATGTGGTTTAAATTAATATATTATCTGGAAATTGTTATTTGTTTGATATTTTAATTTTCTTTTAGGTCGTTGGTTTCATTCTAATAGTTGCCGCTGTATATGGGCGAGCTTCTGCTTTAGTTACAAATCTACCTATAATTGGAGGAATTTTGGCATGTGGAGTGTTCCTGATCCTCGTGTCAATACTTGGTTTATTTGGAGCTATCCAACATAATCAAGTTATGCTATTTTTTGTATCCTTATTAATCTTTTGATTGTTTTACAAATTAATATGTAATTGTTTGTATCCATTGACTCACATTTGAATGTATATCTGAGAATGATATTTACAAGGATCAAGAACTTGTATATTTTCCTTAAATTGTGTTTAGTACATGGTCATCTTGTTTTTACTTCTACTTGTTCAGTTCAGTGTTGCTTGTGCATGCCTTGCTGTCAATATGGATGAACAACAACAATTGGCTAAACAGGTAAACTTGATTCTGGAATAATCTTTCAGTGGTTCTTTATGTTTATAAATTGCGTTTTCTAAGTTATTTATAAAGTCAAGAAATTAATTCTTGCTAATTATTATGCAGTCGAAGCTGCATTATCAACGAATGAAGGTTTTAAATTATTAATAATAAGAGTAATCAGAAGTTAGTCCTTAACAATAATTAGTCATAAGCTCAATATAGTATTAACATTATTTTCACATCAACGAAACTTTTAACAGTTGAGATAATAACAAATTTACTTGACTCTACTACAAAATTTTAATTAATTGTATATGGTTGTGTATCAGTTAATAATATGGTTTTAGTGTGGAATTAATTATAATAAATTACATTTCCCAACTCATGTTTTATTCACAATGAACAGCTGTCAATAGGTACTTACATATTCTGTAATTACTGTTTAGAAGTTTGTACTGGATTACTTATATTGCAATCTTAATGTACAGACTAACCATTGTTTGTTTATACTGGGTCTTTGCTCTTTATAATCTTTTGACTCAACCATTTGGAAGATCTCTGTGTTTTTATTTTTCCTTATTCTAAAAATGAATGTTGTGGACCTATGTATTACACTTTTGAGTAGTTATTGTAATACTAAATTTACTTCTGAGCAATCTTGCAATGGTACTGCTGTTGTTAAATTTTTTTCATTGATTCACTGGCACTAGAAAGTTAAAAGATATTTTGATTATTTTCATATTCTGAATATTTTAATAAACTTTTTGTTGATTCCCAATATTTCTCTGCTATGCAATGGTTATTCTTGCTTTTAATTAACTCTTCATCATTTGTGATTAATACCTCTTTGGTTTCAATGTTTGTTAGCTTTTATGTATAATTTTATTCTATGTTGCTTGGAGATAAGTCAACTTCCTGAACAGTACAGTGATAATTGATAAACAAACAACTTATTTTATGTTCACAAACTAGCCAACTATTATTATAACTGAAGATATGCCTGCATTCTTCTGATATCTTTTTCAGCTATCTGAATTTGAGATTTATATAATTTCATTGAAAAACAATGTGTTACAGGTTTAATTTAATTCCTTAAATGATTGTAATCAGTGGATGTCAACATATGTCTTCATAGCCACAGATGAAGTAGTGCTAAACTATTTTTTTTATTTACTGCTACTTATCAATCTTATTGTCGATTTCTTCTTTTAATTGTTAAATGAACACTTAAGACGGTCCTTAAAAACAGAGGTTAGGTTGTTAAAAATGTTGTTAATTTTATTTTATATTTGAATAATATCAACAACATATAATTAACAACTTTGCAAATTAGTAAGACCATAACATACAGCTTCCAATAATGCCTTATTAATCTGTCATCATTTGATCATCATCCCTTAACCCAAAAAAACTATTCCTTATCCATGACACCTATTACTTGAATCATCGTTTGCTTATAATCGTAGACTAAGCACCAAATATTTATTTCTTAAGGTTTTTTTTTATATGTTTTATGAAATATTTTTTTCTTTAAGGGTTGGAGTCGTGTGGATAATGACTTGAAATCTGAAGTTCAAAGAACATTCAGTTGTTGCGGATTCGATGATAAACCCACCAAGCGAATGACTCCATGGGACATCCAGCTTGCATGCCAGATGTAGGTTTTTTTAATTATAATTAGGAAATACTGCAATCAGTAAAAAAATAATGTATTTATTTAAATTACTATTTCTTTTTATTAGTGTTATTAATCATTGTATTGTTATATACTTGTGACTACTGATGTTTTATGCTGCCTAATCTGTAATTTTAGGTATTTTAACTGCAGGTACAAATAATTGAATAAGAGGTTTTGTAATTTTATTTAAGGTTGTGAATTCTTAGTAGTGTATTTATAGTTGTTTTAGATGTCACCATGATGGCAGAACATGCTCAGTACATTTTTTTGTTTCAACAATTTCGAGACCATAAAACAAAGAGTTAGGTATTTACTTCGAGTTTGCCAAGTTGTAAATAGCTGGGTGTGAAATATTATTTTCTTATGAAGTAAGGAGAAATCCTTGGATTCCATTGATATCAATGGATCTACCCATTAAACTAGTAATTTCTCATAAAATTGCCATTTTTAATGATAACCCATAAATCACAAAGCCTTAAACCTGAGCATTGAGTGTTTTCTCCCATAGACAATTCATGACTTGATTTGTCGTTGACCCATGACACTTCATGACATCTTAGACAATTCGCGAGACAGTATCTGATTTTATTGTAGACCTTCTGTAATAACTGGCTGTAATGATAAAGTTTTGCCTTCAGCAGCTAGAATTACCTAAGTTGTCAAGTTTCTGAGCCTCAGGTAGTTCCGATCTATATTTCATGTTAAAATGACAACTTAAATCAAGGATTTTTAAACTATTTTGATATTATTTAAGGTCCCCTGAGTCCAAATGACTAAGTCCCACAAAAAGGTCTGTGTGATTGTGGTAATCAGTGCGAAAAGAAAAGTCTTATGACACTGAAATTTCATATTTTAATAGCTTCTATGCCTGAGATGTTACAGCAACTTTTCCATCTTAAACTGCCTATGAGAAGAGCCACTTGATACCATGCATTTTGCACCTTTTTAAGATTTTCTCAAAAATGGTTCAAACGATTTTGATTAAACTCGCTATATCAATGTAAACTTTAATGGGCTTTAATACAGTATTGGTTTCATTCTCATGGAAATAGTATGAGAGCTTAAATACCAATATTTTAAATTGTTTTTTCTGAAGTACCATTAATTTTACTTTCACATACCTACATATGAAATATATAGTAAGGGAAATTATTCCAATCTTGAAAATTTTCAAATTCCAGTTTTCAATGGAAATACACGTTTTAAGGTCCCCTGAGTCCAAATGACCAAGTCCTGCAAAAAGGTCTATGCGTGTGGTGTGTGGTAACTCCCGAGCCTAAACGAAAAGTCCTATGAAACTGAAATTTCATATTTAAGACAACTATATGCCCCTGAGATGTTACAAAAACTTTTTCATCAAAAATGGCTCCGACAATTTTGATTACACTCGCTATATCGATGTAAAAGTAAATTGGCTTTAATATCATGTTGGTTTCATTCTGATTAAGATAGTCTGACAGGGCTTAAATGCCAATATTTTAAATTTTCTTCTTCTAAAGTACCTCTAATTTTGTTGATTCTATAAAAAAACTATATTATCTTGTAACCACTGATGAAAAACAGGTAAATATATAAATTGAATGAATTCGATGATTTTCCAACTAAAGGAAAAAACTGAAAAAATATATTTTTAATGAAATTTTTTGGTTTTAACTTAAGAACAGTAATATGCATGTATAATATACCGTTGGAAAGCTAAATATTTTAGAAAAAATATAATCACATACACAAGCTTTTAAAAGTTAATAGAGAGTGATGAAAAGCAGATAAAACTAAGTGATTATTTTAGTTAATATAATAGATTCTTTTAATAAAACACATGTTTCTATAGGAATTTCATTTAATTAATTCTTTAATGGTTTCACTCATTTTTATCTCTTACTGTATTTGAAAATTCTTTAATCGATTCTAAAAATGGAAGTAAATGAAAGTCGTGTGTTGCCCGCACCAGATTTTTTAGATTCAATAATATTAACCATATCTTCTCTTTGGCTTTGTTAAAAAAGGATAAATATACAAGTTGAACGAATTAATTAAATAACTAAAGGAGAAAAGAGCAGACATATTTTTGTATGCAATTTTCGTGTTTTTAAAAATAAAAACAGAACATAGAGATGTATAATATACGGTTGGAGAGTTACAGATTTTAGAGAAAATATTATTTCATACTTGAAATTGTATAAGTTTATGGAGAGTGATGAAAAGCCGATAAAACTAACTGATTGTTGTAAATAATAATATAATAGATTATTTAATAAAACACATGTTTCTATTGAAACTCAATGTAATTAATTCTTTAACAATTTATTTTCATCTCTAAATATGTCTAAAAATTCTTAAATTTTTGTAAGGTGCACCTACAAAGCTGGGAGTTTCAATTAAAATAGATCTCAACTCTTTGTAATTTATTCTTGTTTGTTTGTTTATTTATTTATATTTATATATTTATTTCTTGTCATATCCTAAATATGGTATATAATGTTATAATTGATTCTTATGACAATATTTTCATGTAATCTGAAAAATATTAAATTATGATTTTATATTTTGTTTAGCCTGTTTGCTGCCCGGCCGGGAGCAGTCTTAACTGTACCTGCCCTCCTTGCATGTCCAAGCTCCAGTCTACAATCGATTATGCTTTTAAACTGTGCGGAGGAATAGGCTTGTTTTTTAGTTTCACTGAGGTAAGTTTGATGTTTTTTTGATATCATATGCTTATAATATTATACTTTAGGTATGTCACTATTCTAATTATTTTAGTTTTGATTTTTTTTTTTTTTTCTTTTCTTCTGTACTTGATAATGCATTAGTATTTCACAGAAGTAAAAACAATTCATGTGGTATTTTATTTAACGATTAATTTACTTTTCACAAAACGCTCATTAGTCTTTTTGTTTCATTATGTTTTATGTAATATTCAGCCATTTAGTATCTTGTATTATGCAGCTTATGTAAAATTATTTTGCCAACTGCTTTAACTCGTATTACATTAGTTTATTTATTAATCATCTTAAATTAATACACCTTGATAATGGCTTTATGTAGTAAATGTCAGGCCATTAATGAGAGCCTGGTGGATGATGCTGTAACATGTGATTAACTCTCATAACTTCAGAAATTCACTTGCAATTTAGTCTACATGCAAGATAATTTCTGATTTTTTTTTCTTTTTACTAATATTGACTAATATCTATTCATTTTTAATAAGTTATTTCTTTTATACTCAGTCATTATATTTTCATGATAAAGATTTATAAAAAATCTACTGTATTTATATTGTATTAGGATTATTTTAATTTATGAAGTAATGGATTCAAAAAGCTCTAATATTCTAATGAATAATAGTTGTAATATTATAAATGCAGAAAAAAAAATTATCATTATAGCATACATAATAGGCGAGGGGCCCGGAGAGTGGGGACTTATGTGGCTGAGTTTCATATACAAGTTCCAACATTTTTGTGACATCTCAAGTGAGACATGTAGCACATTGGCTCTCTTCAGAGATGGTTTGTTTGTTTATTTAACGTCACTTTATGCTACTATGGCTAATCGGACGATGCTACAGTGGGAGTCCTAAATTTTGCCTATCCAGGTTTTATTAGGATAGGGATCTTTAACGAGTTCCTCACATCGCACGGCTCAGGCCACCTTTTAACGTCCCCTACGAAGGACGGCATAACTAAGGATTTTTTACTCCCATTAAAAAAATCCTAGGACCACCTGCGGGTTTGAACCCGTGATCTTTGGCATAGGAGGCTGCTATGCTAACCACCCAGCTACAAGTGATCCCTTTCAGAGATGGTTTCATGATTACAAATTTCTGATGCTTTGTATTAATTAGGTTACAATATGATTTAACAGTGATGGTTTTTTTTGGATTTAAGAAGTTTTAGTGTATCAAACCCAATGAAGTCCACCAATCAGTAACCATCGCTTTTTTTTTTTTTTGATGAATTGGGGATTTTGGAAAATGTTGTGATCCTTCTCTTTTGTTGAGTCCAGAAATCTATTGCTATCCTAAATTTTCAACTTTTCATCATAAGTAACAATTATGGACAGAAAAGTTTCTTTTGGTTTATTATTTTCGTTAATGAAGCTTTGTAATTGACCAAAAAGAAAATTGAGGGCTTCCATTTCAAGATACGTAGAACCCGAATAACGAATAAAAAAAAATCCGTTTATCCACCATATGCCGTCCGCTGCATTTCTCCACCAAACCACTTGACCAGCATTTTTGAAATTTGCCACAAAAATACTATTGCTGTAACGATGATCCTAACACCTAGACATTGATATCAGCTGGTTATTTTTGAAATGGCAACCAATTAACAATATTTAATTTAATAACTCAGTTATTTTTGAAGATAGAGAAAAAATTTATTTGGGTTTTTTAACGAATAAAATGCGAATAATTGTATAAAAGGAAAGAAAAAAAAATTGAAATTTTACTTATAAAAACGCCCATAACTTTTTTTTTTTTTTTTTTTTTAGATAGAGAAAATAATTAATAGTGTTTTTTAACAAACAAAAAAAAAAGTGAATAATTAAAAAAATGCAAAGAAAAAAAATTGAAATTTTACCGATAAATACGCCCAGAACTGAGTTATCTGTGATGATAGAGAAACAAATTTAGTGTTTTATGACCAAAAAGCGTGAATAATAAAAAATAAAAAAATTGGAAATAATAAACCATTGTGTATCCCAAACTTCATAAGACCTGTTTTTTTAATTTAACGTGTGTGTAGAACCTGACTTTCAATCTTTATTACCTTTCCAATTGCCTTGAGGGGGTCGTCAATGGTTGATTTGCTATGGTTAGGTTTCCTACAAGTTCGTGAACAGTTTTTCTGGTGTTTGCTTCCACCTAAGCTTGTAGAAATCATCATCGAAAGAGGAAGACCCTCCCAAAATGTTTGAACCACCATTAAACAGTGCACTCACTAATGCTGCCCATGCCCCAAATTTGATTATATTTTCTGGCTATCTAGGTTAAACTTGTATAACAAAATTATGCCAGTATCACACATTGACATTTTAGTAAAGACTAGATTATTTCTAAGCAGCACACAGTGTGCATTATAGTGTCTCTTAACAACTTAACATTCAAGCAACTCTCATTAATTCATTCCTCGTGATAAAATTTAAATTGTACTGTTTGTTCATAGGAAAAAAACTGATATTTAGGACCTCAACTTAATTATCTCTGGGTCTTGGTTAAATTGATCGCAACCACTTCTTGTAGAACTTTTATTCCATGGATTTTTGTTGAAAAATCAATTCCTGAGAAGCTATAAGCCGATAATGCCCGAAATACATGGATTTTCGACACAAAATTATTGACCGCGCATTTCCGGACACATGTCCATAGGTCATTTTTCCTTGAGTCATTTTCCTTGAGGTCCTTAATCCATTCCTGAAGTCTGGCCACTTAGCCCTGAAACACCTTGCATGATAAAATGATGAAAGCTAGGAGTTAAAGATGACTGGAGCCTCAATCATAAGGCACTGGTCTGAATATGACCTGGGAAGATAAACATTTATTTTTTTGTGGTCTCACAGAATAGTTGGCTTTACTGCTCTGGTGAAAATACCTTGAGGATAATTTGTCTTTTTTGTCAATATTTCAATCCACATTATGGTTGTTGGTCATCACCAGATCATCCTAAGTGTTATCTGCTGTTAGGAAAATACTAAAAAGAAAAACTATCATTAATATTAGAAAAAGTTATAATTCTGTAGATGGCAATATAGTATTTGTAACTTTTTCTAGAATGAGATTTGTTTGTTTGTTCATTTAACGTCCCTTTATGCTACTATGGCTAATCGGACGATGCTACAGTGGGAGTCCTAAACTTCGCCTATCCAGGTTTTATTAGGATAGGGATCCTTAACGAGTACCTGACATCGTACAGGCTCGGGACCACCTTTTAACGTCTCCTCAGAAGGATGGCATAACTAAGGATTTTTTACTCCCATTAAAAAATTCTAGGACCACCTGCGGGTTTGAACCCGTGACCTTTGGCATAGGAGGCTGCTATGCTAGCCACCCAGCTACAAGTGATCCCTAGAATGAGATTTTATATTAATTTATGTTTTGAAGGTGGGTCGTTTATTTTTACATCCTAGAGTTGTTTAGCCATAAACTTAGATAGAAACACATCTGAAATTTTGCCACCTTCTAAACATAAATGACTGACAATCCAGAATTTGAACAACTATCATTTCTAGAAAAAGCGACTTATTCCATTTTGCTATCTGAGCACAGAATTTACTTTTAAAAAAATGATTTTTTTTCCTATTCTGTCAGCAGCCATTTTGGATCATAAGTTTTACTGAAAATGTTTCTCAGTAGTTTTGTGTGAACCGATACAAAGGAAATTTCGAAGTGGTGTCTTTGTGAATTATTTTTAAACAATTATTATTATAAAGTGGTCAGTGGAAATTGTGTGATACGCTCATACACCAAATTTTTGCAGTGTCCATTAATTAATCTTATACATTTTTACAGTTTATTTATTTTTTTCATTTAAATATATGTATTTATGTACTTTTGCTTATTTGAAAATAAAGTTGAGCTTTACAAGTTGATAATTTTAATTAAAATTCTTTAAAAAAAATCAACATTACTATGGCATGAGTTTTTTTAAGCATTAATTTTAAGTTATGTGCGAATTATTGTAAACAAATACATTATTTCATTTAAATAATTGTTTTATATGAGTATGTATATTTAATTTTTAACCTGTATGCCAAAAGGAAGATAAGAAAGATTTATCGATTGAAGCATCTAAGCATGTTCCATATTTTAATAAATGATTTTCAGCAATTTGACAAAATACATAAAACAAAAGTTTGCTTCTTCATTCTCACTGCCTGTGATTCAATCCATATTTTAGTATGCTAAATATGGAATGCCTCGTAGTTTGCATGTACAGTTACACAATAATAATTGACTTTCCCTTTGCTTTTATTTTTATTTTATATTTTTAATAAATAAGCATTTTATTTATCTGTTCGAATTAAAAAAAAAAAAAGTTACAAAATCACTTTTAATGACATAATTGAGGGGAAAGTTTATTTTCTTTAGCTCTTACTATTATTACTCACTAAAATTACATTGAAATAAAATAAAGTTTGTAAGCCTTGTAGTAATTTTGTTGGTTTGTTGTTGATGTTTTTTTTTTGCAGTTTGTGGGTGTTTGGTTGACAGTGCGCTATCGAAACCAGAAGGACCCGCGTGCGAATCCCCGTGCTTTTCTTTAACCATTAACTCCACTCGGTGGTTGGGTATTACACCATTAACATCGCCTTCCTTTTCCATTCCTCTTTTTTTGTATCTTTGACACTTTAATCTTTTGGTAGTACAATTAGTTTATTATGCTTTTCTAGAAGCAGACCCATTTTATTGAGCAGCACATATTGTTATTTTTAAATAATTCTGTTATTTCTTATCGATAAAAAAAGTGGAAATAAGATTAAATATTTGATGTAGTACATTGTTGTTGTGTGCTTAGATAATTAATCTAAATGTTTAAAAATTTACATATTACTTCATTTAGAAAATAAGAATGTGTGGTAGGATCACAAATGTTATGTTGTTTGTAATTTAATGCTTATAGGAGCTTCTTATCTCAATTTATATATTTGTTACAAAAGAAAAGCTGAGATTATTTTTTTGAATAAATAAATCCTTATAGCTTTTCGAATTCTTTGATTTAAAAATTAATATTAATACAATTTGAGAAATTTAATATGTAATAATTCAAATACGAAGTGATGAAATTTTACATTAAAATATATAACAAGTTAAACATAATATCCTTTATCATACATTTCGATAGGACCGTTTCATAGGACTCTAAACTGTCTTAGCCCTTTCAAAATGTTGACATTACAATGAAACCTCTCTTAATGGATAGACGTTTCCCTCAGATGGACAATTTTCAAATGCCACGGCTAAGTTATGTGGGGATTTCACCACTTGGCAACAGAACTCTATCTCCTCTCAATTTTTTTTATTTATGGAAGATAAATTTTTCCCTCTAGTCACCCTTTGAAAACTTTAAAAATGTATACAATCATTTTTAATGGTTTTATGTTGTAGTTCGGTTTTAATTATAAAATCTAAAGCCATCATATCAAAGAAATTATTCATCTGTTTAATATTTTCGACCTAATAGATTTATTTTAAACAGTGGAATAAAAAAATATTTTTAAATAAGATTATGGAATAGTTTACATTCCTTTTACAAGTTAAAATGTGGTGATCAGAAGAAAAAGAATTCTTAACAACCAGCCCTAATTATAGAGCAAATTCTATTTTTATTTCACTGTTTAAAATAAAACCGGCATTGTTTGTGAACTGTTTTATGCTCTAGTATTTCGAGTCCTCTTTCATATAAAAATACCATAATTTAATTTAAAAACCCAAATAGTATATATCCGTTTCGATTGATCAGTTCTCTAATGAAACTGCATAAATTTAAATTAAATTTACTTTTCTGTGCTGAAGTTAGCCAAAAAATTTTATTTCATCGATTCTAATTAACTTGTTTTTTCATTTACATGTATATACGTGTATGTATATTATTTGGTTAATACTTGTTTACTTCTCTTCAGACACCCCACTACAAGAGATAAATCATTTGAACTGTGGCTGTCCGGGTTTAAGAGGTTTCACTGTATTATCTTCAACTTTTTTATTTAATTATGCATACCTTACCCCATTAAGGATAAGATGTTTATTATATGTAATAATTTTATCTAAAATTTTGAAATTATCTCACACATTTCTTACTTAAAAATTTAAACATTAAAAATCTCTTCATTTAAACTTTTTTATTTTTCATCATAGTAATACTTTTTCTAATATACTTAAGCTGTAGAATATGCATATTTTTATTTTTTTTTTATTTTTGGAATCTACTTTGATGAATGGGTCTGGTTTTAGGTTGGATATGGTATAAGGTTATATAACCCTGTATAAATTGTTGCTTTTCTCACCGAAAATATATTTTAAAAATATACATTGTTCGACTAATAATTCACAGTAGTTATTATTATTATTTTTTTTTATTTTTATATTATCAATTAGTGCTTTTGTTGTAGGAAGAGCAATTTTTTAAACAGAGTTAAAATGAATTATAGATAAGCATGTAAACCTTTTAACATTATACGAGTTGAGGATTTGGGAGCCTTGCTTGTCTCACCTGCATGTATTTACTTAATTTTAAACAGAAATCACCCATTTTAACTAAAAGCCTTTTGTTTAACTGGAATTGATAAAGATACTAACACGATATGCAGAGAGTTTTCATATGGTTCATCTTGATATTAGCATTACTTATCATGGTAAATTTAATTTCTTAATTAGAGATATCTCGCCAATGACAAGCTATTTTACTGATTGAGACGTTGATTTCCAAAAGGTACTAAAGGACATTTTTTTGGAAATTGATATTTTGACATATTTGTATTCTAATGGTTTAGTTTTATCTAAATCCGTCATCAGAATTTATCTAAAAAACATAAAAATCCTTTATATCAATGTGTTCTAAACACGGAAGATCTCATTTAATTATTAAGGTTGATTTAGGGCTGAATAATTCTTCCATTAATACTGATCATTTATTTCATGACGTTTCGGGATATTCTCCCATCTTCAGAAGTCTACAAAAAAAATTTTTAAGCAATTTACCATCACATTAAAAATCACTATAATGAAGTGAATGGTTTAAACAATTTTTAAATTAGGAGTCAATTGATAACAAACATTTTAAAACTATTAATTAACAAATTTTAAAATCATATGGAGGCAATAAAAGCAAAAATTTAGCAATGTTGCACAGTACTTAGTTAAATAAATAAATAAATATTATAAAGTTACCTCGTTATATATTCTGTAATCCAACATTTTGCTAGTCACACCTTCAGCCAGGTAAAAATAAAAATGAAGTCAAATTCTAAACACTTCAGATCTGAGCAAGAGTATTGCTCAGATCTTTGTCCTCAACTGGATTAAGGATTAGACCAATTTTTAACTTGTATATAGTTATTATTATTTCATATTGTGAAATTCTTTAAAAATTTATTATTAATTATTTATATTATATTTTTAATTTATTAATTAAATCGGAATAGTGGTAACTTAAATGTCTTGAGTCAGTTTTAAAATTCACGGTTTTATCTATATTTTTATTGATATATATAGCCTCTATGGTTTTTTCTATTTTTTTATTTTTGACTATTTCCAAAATTTGTGGTCTATTGAGATCAAACTTATGTTTCAAATGTATGCTATGTTGTGATAAAGCAGTTGTATTTATATTTTTACTGTTGTTACAATTACTTTTGTGCTGTTTAGTTCTAGTACTAACTTTTTTGGACGTTTCCCCTATGTAACATTTTTCACAGTCTAGACAATTTATTTTGTATACAACATTTAATTTTTCTTCATTACTTATAGGGTCTTTTGTACTAGTGAGGAATTTTTGTAATTTATTATGGTTATAAAGGCCTAATTTGATGTTGGGTATATATACTCTTGCTCAGATCTGAAGTGTTTAGAATTTGACTTCATTTTTATTTTTACCTGGCTGAAGGTGTGACTAGCAAAATGTTGGATTACAGAATATATAACGAGGTAACTTTATAATATTTATTTATTTATTTAACTAAGTACTGTGCAACATTGTTAAATTTTTGCTTTTATTGCCTCCATATGATTTTAAAATTTGTTAATTAATAGTTTTAAAATGTTTGTTATCAATTGACTCCTAATTTAAAAATTGTTTAAACCATTCACTTCATTATAGTGATTTTTAATGTGATGGTAAATTGCTTAAAAATTTTTTTTTGTAGACTTCTGAAGATGGGAGAATATCCCGAAACGTCATGAAATAAATGATCAGTATTAATGGAAGAATTATTCAGCCCTAAATCAACCTTAATAATAAAAATCCTTTTAAAACGTATTTAAAAATTGCATTTCATTCCAAAAGGTACTAAAAACATTTCCTTCCAAAAGGTACTAAAAACATTTCCTTCCAAAAGTTATTATATCCTCTGTAAACAGATAACCTATCCTTCAATTTCATTCCAAAAGGTACTATATTTCCTAATATACAGCAGAAGCGTAATATATTACCATTAATTTATTGTTTTCTTCATTTTGTGTATTTGTATTGGTTCATTTAGTACGTCTTAAATCACCGCTATTATTTTGATCAATATTTTTAAACTAATAATCAGGTTTTAGGCTGTTTTAAACAACTTAGTTGCGTCACTTTGATTCTTGTAGGTTGTCAATTAAATTAAGTTTTTTTTATAGTATTCCTTCTTGCAGCAACATAAATTTAGTTAAATTTTAGAAACTCACGTTTTAATAGAATTAATGGTATTTGATCAAGCAAATAGTTGGAATTAGCATTTCACGAACTTGCTAAATATGAGAGAAAAACCGTGGCTGATCTAACTTCATAGTAGATTTTTTCAATTTTTTTATATAAAATAAAAGCTCGAAAGTCATTTATTTATCAATCTCTGTAGTTAAATATTGTTTATTCGTAGTTAATAGTATAGACAAATTTGCTGAATTCACACCAATAGTAAATACAGGTTCAAAACTAACTTCATAATTACATACTTTCTTATTGTAGTGCCATTAATAGATTGTCCTTTGAATATTTACTTTCTTCATGAAGAATAGATAATCGATGTAATTTACCAACAAAGAAAGATATTTCTCAGAGGAGAATAAGGAAATATAAGTTTAAAATTCATCGGAAAAGTGCAATAATTTGGAAAAATAAGTTGGTAACAAGCTTAAAAATCAAATTTAGATTTTAATTTTTAAAAAAAATTACATAAATTGGTCCAATAATAATTAAATGACATATTTTTGCGTATCCTGTAAAATTGTCTGAAGTGGATATAGTACCTTTTGGAAATCAATGTCTCAACTATTGCCTTGGTTTTTGTCTATGGTATTTTTAACATGTATTTGTTTATTTTTATTATTATTATTTTTTTTTTTTTTACATATGTTTCTATAAAAACAAAGTTGCATCGTTCTATTATTTTTAAAATTTATTATTTATATTTTGCTTCTTTAGTTTATGTTCCGTGGGATCTATCAAAAATTTATCATTTTTTTTTTCTTTTTCTAATTTATTTTTTATAAACAGTAAACCCTCATAAAATTAAATATTTTTCCTTGTTTAATCCGAACTTTTATATTTATAAATTTTTTATGTTAAGATAGCCCACCTCTTGAGATTTTTCAGAACTTACTTTTATACTAGTCCAGAATAATTTTATACCAATTTCTTGAATAGACTAGACTGAAATTTCAGGCTTAACATTTGTTCAAGCCCAACTAGACTTAAATTTGTTTATTATAATTTAATTGTGATAAATTTCATTTTGTATTTTGTATGGTTAAAACTGAAATTAAAATAGTAAAAGACATTTAATTTTCAACATTAAATTTATTCAGTTGTTTTTAAAAAAACATTTGGTTGATAACGCCGTATCCACACTTGACTCTATCTCCTCGCTTAGTCTTTGCCACAGCATGACATCTTCTATATTCTTACATTAGTACACACTGCAGTGTGTTTATTTTTAATATTAAGACAGTAAAACCAAACCAGCCGGGCCCGGCCGACAATATACAATATACATCCTTTTGAAAGTGCAGCAAGTGAGCCAACAACCAAGAGTATCAACCGTCAGATCTGTATAGACATTTTTTTAAAAATTTAATCACCAGAAAAAGAGTCTATGCTATCAACCATATGTTTTTTAAAAACAAATGAATTAATACTATTCTAATGCTACATTTAATGTTGAAAATTAAATTAATCAATCATAATTAAATTATAATAAACAAATTTAAGTCTAGTTCGGCTTGAACAATCCTGTTGTCAAAGGTGCTATTTGAGTTATCTTGTATTTTCAATCTAAATATTTTATACAAAACGTTTTAAGATATTTATTTAGTAAATAAATGTTTTCTAAATCATAGAAAACTAATAATGACTAATGTTTTTGTTTTCAAATTTCATTTATTATAATAACAGACTTTCTGTAATTATATTAGTCAAATGTTGTGCCTGGAAAATAAATAAAGCTATATATTATATTATGTTATGCGATATTAGTAGTGTATTGCCCATTCGTGAAATAAGTAGATTACTTACCGTTTAATCTACCTTTTGCAGAATATAGGAATGTTTGGATTAAGCTGTATTCAGGCATTGTATTATCTGACACAATTAATGCTCTCGGTGGTTTTGATTATGTGTTTAGTTTTTTTCTATGGAAATGAAAGACATTTTTCTTATTTCTTTAATCAAGTTAAATGTAATTGTGTTCTTTGTACTGACCATGATTTGATTTAAAAATTTATCATTAGGTGTATTAATTAATACCAATTCTTAGTGGTTTTTAGAATTTACTTTTCTTAAAGTTTTTTTGGAATAAACTAATAAATATAACTTTGGTCAAGTATGCCATGGTCCTCATTAAGACAGATAATGTGACATATTTTTTATTTCCCAATATCACTAAAAGTCTGTACTTCATTGATTGTGATTTTATTATTGTTTTATATTTTTTTCTGGCAGTAATTGCCTGTTTAGCTGTGTGATGATTATGTACTTCTAACAGCCTTTATCCACCCACTTCAAATTTTATTTTCTATATTTATTGGATACTAAAAATTTAGAGGAGAAATAAAGGATCTATTAAATAAGGGATGTGCTGTCTTATTAAATCAGTTTTCTATCGATCTTTTGCAATGAAGGTTTACTGTTTTTCTTAACAGGTATGTATTGAACATTAAAAAAAATCAAATATTAAAACTATCAGTTTAACTAATTATTTAGTGAGCTATATGTTTTATTGTTTGAAATTTCACTTGATAGATCACTTAATTAAGAATTCCATAAAATTGCTAAGCATAAGTGATGTTAAAGATGGCCAAAATCTAAGTAAGGTGACCAAAATCTGAACTTTTTGGTTAATATTTTGAATGACTTGTATTAAAATGATTACCTGAAATTGGAAACTGTGTTTCCTTTTTCCTTCTATATCGATCAGTATATAAGAGTCTTAAAATACATATTGAACTTTTATAAGCAATTGTATAGAATAATTCTATTTTATTGTATCTTTTTTTTTTTTTTTTTTTTGGCGGGAGGAATGTGGGAAGGAGTGTTATCATGATTACTGAACAAAATCTTGAATATTTACATCTGATTTTGTTTTATTGATTTTAATAATTTTGCTTTGAGTATTTTCTATAAATATGTTTTGTACTTTTTTTCTTAATTCATATATTTCACTGCATTTGATGAGCTGAACTAGTTTTATTGAAATTTATTCTACAATTGCTATATTTTTTATTGTAACAATTTTATAACTTTTAATTAACCTAGGTAGTTGGTTATTATTGGTAAATTTATTTAATCAAAATATTTCTTCACTTTGTAATTTATGTCTTATTTTCTAAATTAAATAGTTGATATCCCTTTTACAAAAAAAAATCATATTTAATAATTTGCATTTTGATTTATTTTTTCTGTAGTTCATTGTATTGAAGCTTTTAAATATTTATGAGTCAACCATTAGAAATCACCCATACCGTGCCGCAAAATATTTTTTATTTTTATGATATTTTTACCAGTTATTTTCCACCTGTTCTGAATTTGAAACATGGGTAAACAATTTTTATTTTTACTAATAATTTTAGTTTTGTGGCCGTTTTAAGTCAGTTTTGCAGCTGAAAATATGTGAACATATGAAAATAAGTTGGGAAAATATCTCTGACTAGTAATTTTTAATACATCATATCAAAACAAAAACTAACAGAAAAAAAGAAGTGTGCTTTAAATTGTTTGTTATTATTATACATTACCTAAATAGTGAAGAAAGCTATTTAAAAAATTCTCAACTTATAATAAAAATGAGACTTTTAGCAAATTAATTTAAAGAAAAAGTTTATAAACGATAAGATACGGCTTTTGTTATTTTTTCTTATGTAGCTTAGTCATAACTCTTCTTGGTTTAAAAATTTTAATATTTAGAATATATTCCTTTTCTCTATATACATTTCCAAACGTGATAAGAATCTAGTTTTCACGATATTTGAAGGAAAATATTTCAAAAAGAACTTTGTGAAAAATTATGATCATTTAGTTATATAAGAGGAAACTGGATTTTTGTTATTTTTCTGGAAATTTATATATAAAAAAGGACTATGTTCTCAAGATCTTACAAAGGATATCGTGGTTGGTTCTATGGTAAATTACACATTGCCATGATGATCGCCAATATCCGTTACGGATAGGCACCACAAGAAGAAAAATGACCAAAACTCTTCTCCTTTATAAACTTTTGATTCACTAAAAGTCTAGTTTTTTATTAATTCTTATTTATTTATTGGTTCGGAAGCAGAGGAACCATCCCAGTAGTCACTAGATGATTTTTGGAGAATTATGGACTCGAAAGAAATCAGTTGCAAAACATAGCAGAGACCATAATCTTGGACGCACTGGGAATCTTGCATCACCACATATATTGAGGCTAGACTGGATTTATAT
Source organism: Piezodorus guildinii (assembly GCA_023052935.1). Taxonomy (NCBI): domain Eukaryota; kingdom Metazoa; phylum Arthropoda; class Insecta; order Hemiptera; family Pentatomidae; genus Piezodorus; species Piezodorus guildinii. The sequence continues at coordinate 122,829,740 of CM041296.1, read as the reverse complement.
ATGTCCATGATCGATTTAGAAATCAGTAAAGTCTATCAGTAATTTATATTTGGCAGTATCTCCCTCTATCTTTTTTTCTTTGAAATTATCTTTGAGATTGATCCGATTTGCTGTGTACTCATAGGAACTCAGCGAAGTTGAACAGCAGATCCAAATTGGAATTTCTTCTTTCTAGAGAATTTTTAAATTTCTTTCCTCACTATTTAGATAATGTATTGTGAGAACAAAAAATGTAAAACCCACCCTTATCATATTTTTTTGACTTGATATCTTCAACATGATTAGAGTTAGAGAGGTTTTTTCAACACATATTTTCAGCTGCGAAGCTGACTTAAAATGCCTGCCAAACTAAAAGTATTAGTCAAAAAAATATCTATGCACAGTTTCAAAGTTACGAAAAGATACACTAGTAAAAATATCATGAAAATAAAAAATCTTGTGCATTAAAATTAATGAATATTGGACAATTTCAAATGGATTGACCCTTATTTATTTTTCTTAAAAAAATAAAATTATCATTTATTATCATGGCATAAATTATTTTTAATATACAAATTTAACTTTGTCCTAATGTTTCTTTTTATTTATTTATTTTTTTGTTATATTATTTTCTAGATTTTGATTTTAATTTATATTTTAATCAAGACATTATAATTTAGTTTCAATTTTTCGCTGACATTGAATTTGAGCTGGCATATTTCAGGTGATTGGAATCATTCTCGCCTTCAGGTATCGTAATCAAATTGACCCAGATATAGATTTTTCCCAAACCTTATTCCCGGGAAGGAGAAATTACCGATATACAAACCTTAGGACGACGCCAACTACAGATCTGAAACTACCAATAAATCCCTGAAACCTTTTGTTTTTATCTGTTTATCCTTGACACTTCTAAATAGGTTTTCAGATTACATGGAACAATTCAGTCACTCCATATAATTGTGTTACGGGTTCTTTAAGCCTTGGTTTCGATTTTTTAAAATAATTATTCACTTCTAATGATCTTTTATTATTACTCATATCTCAAGTCTTTCTTTTATAAATTAATATTGGACCATTTAGTGAATATTAAAGATATGTTTTGTGTTTCAGTTTTAATTAATTTATGTATTTAAGACTGTAAAAAAACAGAACAAATTATTCAGGTTCCATTTGATATTATTTGATTTTTAATTTGTATACTGTTTTATTTTCTAAGTTTATTTATTTTATTTAGCTTCCAGTTTAGTTAATTTTGAAATTTCTTAGTTAAATTATCTAGTTTTATTACGATTCTTTCAACTTACAATGAGTTAAACAGAATTAATTTATAGTGTCGACTTAGTATTTTTTTTTCCATTTCACATAAGTGTGTCAATTTATTTTGTGCATGATTCCATGTAATTTATTTTGTGACATTGACACGTGACCATGAATTAAACATTCAACTATTTTTTATACTAATGTTGGTCATGCTATAGTATATATTTTATTAAAACTATTTTCTAGTCCTAGTTTATTTATTAGTGGCATCTGAGTGATAATCTTAACATTGGTCCAAAGAATAAAGATATTCCTTTATCTTACATATATCTGTCAAAGCCCAAAAATCAAAACAGTTAATATGTATTTATTCTTCATTTATACTGCCATTATTTTTCCTATAATTTACCATTAATGACTTTAATGTTTATGTGCCATAAATTTGTTTGTTTTTTCTTATTAAGTTTTTTGCATTGCGACCCTATCATAATTTTCTCAAACTAAAATAGGTTTTCATATTATGGCTAAAAATTATGTTCATTTTCAAACATTTTGATTGCTGCTGATGTCTTTTGAACAACTGCTTAATTTTTTGTTGTTAAAGTTTTAAAAACCTTGACAATTTCCCAAGATTTAATAACTTTTTAGATATGAACATTCAAACATTACTAAACTCCCATGTGATTATTAGGGATGAACTAAGTTTGGTTGATGTCTTAAGTAACATAATTTCTTCTTCCAATGATTTTGTTTAACACTTTGTAATGTACACAATCTAAATCGTATATGTATTTTTAACTTAAATTTAATATATGATATATTTGTACGATGATATCTATGTGAATGTGATATAGTTTATGTTAGTCAAGAATGTTGTAGTCTATAATTTTTTTACTTTGTTTAAGCTATTTATGTGTTTCTTTTATAAATGTCAAGTGGATATTAGTTATATAGGCTGTATTTTGGTTCTACGGGGGTCAACTTGTACAATTCGCTTGATTGCACTTGAAAGAGTTTATTAAACTTAAAGACTTTACTCGACTGTACTTGTAATATCATAATTCTGTGTAGAGCTTTAGAATTTTACCTGTTTACGCCTGATAATAAATATGATAATAACTACGTATATATATTTTGTAGATACTTATTTTGTTTAGTGATTCTCATACCAATTGTGATGGAAGCTAAAATAGAAGGAATTATCAAATTGTATTAGCCTTTGTCAAATGAATTTTAAAGTTTTATTAGCGAAGTATTCCAATTTGTGTATATGATGTAAAGCTCTAAAAATATATTATTTTTTGTGGCATTTAATACTGTTTCATTTATCTTATGTTTGTAGATTCATAATTTTTGTGATGTCTTACGTAGCTTTATAATTTATGATTCATTTAAGTATTAAATAGTTTATAAATGAACCAAATACTTTAAGATAAATTCTAATGCACTATATACTTCTCCTGTTTTGACAAAACTGAATCAGTGATGGAAATAAATGAATTAAACAGAATTAAAATTTACTGGGTTTCAAACAGTCTAATAAAATTCAACTTTATATCATTAACAAAAACAAAAAGCAAGTTTTTCAGAAAGAGAACAGTTTATAAATAATATTTGAAAGAAATAATTATCCCCGGCGATTTATTTTAAATTGGGAATACCACATTTTTAAAACTATCCATCCATACTGTAAATCGTGGCCCAGATATACTATGGGGCTCCGAATGGCTTATGGACTTTGAAATAAAAATGATCCTTGAACATAAAAAACTGTGGTCCATGGATTAACTTCTTTCTACCCCTTGATAATAGACCAATTAATAACAAAACACTCTTTTGAGTGAGTTTCTATTTTCAAAAGAAAGTCCAGTTGTCGACCAGGATATTAATATGTTTTTGGACTGTGCTCTTAAATACATATATTGTTGTTAAACAGAAGAAAAAGTCTTCAATTGAAATTTAGTTGATTTCTTCAAGGCTTTAATAAAGGCATTTATAGGTTATGAAATACATTTGGAAACAATTATTTAAATGCTTTTATATTCAAAAACAAAACAATAAAAATATAAGGTATAAAAAAAAAAAAAAAACAGTATTGACATTAACAGTATAGACGATCTGCAACAGATTAAGAAACAGAAAAGTATAGATAATATGCAACAGATTACAAAACAATGTACTTTATAAAAAAATAAAATTAAATCTAAAAAATTTAAGGGGTATTGAAACTAAAATGAATAATAGGCACAGCATTAGTAAATATGCTGAACATATACTTCTCTTTCCAAAGGAAACCCACTTCCATTTTTTCTGATCTCTTTAACAATTCTTTTCTCTTAACTGTAAGAGATCTTTAAATTACCAGTTATTTTATATTAATTAATAAAGGTGGAGGCGGGGTGGCTGAGTTGGTTAGCGCGCGTTGTCTAGCCACTACAGATTACCATAAAACCTGTGAAGAAAAATAATTACGAGTTCGAGTCTCGGTGCTGAGGGGGCTTTTATTTCGGCATTTATCCCCCGCCCTCAATCCCATGGTCCGAGAAATCTCCGTACAGCCTTCAAAGGCGAGGTAGGGGTGAACACAAAAAAAAAAAAAAAAAAAAAAAAAAAAAAAAAAGGTAATTAATAAAGGTTGTTATACACACCTCAACTGGGAGCTGCTTAATCTGTAGCAAACTCCATTATTGTCCGTCTTTACTGTGTTTGATACTGTTTAAAAGAAAAATATATTACTTTAACCAAGAATAAAAATGATCACATTTTAGAATAATTTTGATTTAAATACCTGTCTTGTCTTATCACAATTTGAAGAGCTTTAATCCTTACTTGCAGAAAAATTTCCATTTTCAACACGGGATACTAAATCATTACCTCCTATCCCAGAAATCATATTTTGTTGAGGAATGAGCGAACTATTTATTTTAATGGACACTCTGCTGCCGTTTCTGATAATCTTTAAAGCTATACTTTGCAAATACTTCCAAACCTAACGGTAAGAGAATAAAAAAAATGTTGGAATTATAGCGAACTTATTTGATGTCCTCAGTTATTATAAGCGTGTACATATACAATAAAATTATGCAACTTAACATGTAGGATGGATTGCCAGGAGTAAAACTTTAACTTCAACATAAGTTGAAACTCTTTTTACTCCATCACTCATCGCTCAATAACTGCATCATAAATGAGGCATATGAACATTCCATCAGTACACCTTCACAACTCCTAGCTAAGAAAAACAGTTAGTGGTAAAATAAAAGCTAAATATCTTAAATTATAATATAGATACATAAGGAGAAGTTTTACAAAATTAGACAAAAATCAAACTATTAATTACATTATTCATACTGTTTTACATTTAATCATTAAATAAAAAATAAACCTAACCTCCTCTGTGTATTATTACAACCCATCAGTCATATATTTATTATTCATCGATAGATATCTGATTTCATTGCCATCATATATAAAACAACAATCCAGCATTAAACTAGAACCTGCCTCAAAAGCTTTCAACATATGTTTATATCCCATCTAGGGATTGCGATCCGGAAAAATGGATCTGTCATCATCAAAATACTGATATACTGGATCCGATTATAGCAATTTTTGGCCAAAATAGCGCAGTTTAATGAGTAGGTACTTTAAATAAGTTACATTTGGTATGCATGTGTGGTGGTGGGTTGTAATGAAATGAAATGAAAAATAATTTTTATTCTGGGACAGCTAGTCCCCTAAGAATAATATAAATGTACATTAAAGTTAATCTTCTAACTATTACATCTACAAAATATACTGCATATTATGTATAAAAAAAATGCATACATACACTTAAACACATGCATATATATGAACAAGGTAATATTGCAACCTTATAATTAATAAAAGAAATAAAATGAACTGAAACATTGAATGATTAAAAAATAAATAAATAAAGAGTGTAAATAGTCAAAACTTATAAAGGCGCGGTAGACTGATATCAAGGAAATGGGTAAGTATTTTATGCTTGAAGGAAGTTAAGGATTGGGATGTACGAATGGGCATGGGTAAGGAATTTCAAAATGAAGTAGCTTGAATTACGAGTTATAATTGTACAGGTTTTTTTTTTTTTTTTTATAAAATTCAATACAATTAACCTTACATAATCTCCCTAACTGAAATGGAAATTATGATTACAATGGTATTAAATTATTTGAGGATGCTAATAAACAAGTCTTATATTTATGATAGACACCATCATCATTTGATGAATCTGTCTAATGAATGGTATAATTATCACAATAATGAGCTTGTATTATAACTATTTAAATTATTCTACTGATGATATTTGTTTTTCAAATAGTATTTATGTACTAATTACTTTAGTGTATATCATTGAAAATCAATTTTGATTTTGAAAAAAGAATCGTAGAAAACAAATAGCGTTAATCTTGTCACCTGCAGGTCGACTTGTAATAGAGCTACAAACATAGGCCCTTCTAGCTTCTACATTTGTGGGCTTCATTTTTAGCAAACAATCATCAATAGCCGACTGTTTTAATAGCCATTAAATGTTTACTAGTTACCTAAACGACTAAATTACAATTTTTTGCTCCATGTCTAATCCTAACATAACTTACTTTTATTTTATAAACTTCTTATCATGTGTACAATTATCTCGATTAACTCAATAACAGTTCATCTTGGACCGAAAAGCAAAAATCAACTTGATTTTGTCGATTCATCCGGATTGATGAGATACAATGACACCGGATTGCAATCCCTAATCCCATCCTTCCAACTATATTTAAAGGATAAGTTTATATAAGAAGTGCTTTTTTTTTTTTTTTTTTAAATCTTCTCAACTAAATTTATTAAAGAGTGCTTAGCTTTTTATTCCTATACCACTATTTGAATTCTGGTGTAAAACATGAAATAAAAATACAACTGTAAACATATAAATAAAAAAGAAGAAAAATATCCATCCATCTACATTTTCTGCACTAATTACATAATTTGTCATTATTCACCTATACGTACTAAAAAAAAGAAAATCACTTTCTAATTTTAATGGTAAATATTAATTTTAAATAAGTCTATACTTTGTCTCTATTGAAAGTAGAGGAGAAAAAATAAATAAACAAATAATGTTTCACTTTTGACAATACTGAAGAATTTATGAAGATTAACAAAGCAATAAGTTTTACATCAATTCATCAACAAAAAAAAAAGTTTTATATTAAGTTACTTTAAATAACTTTTTACAACATAATAAATAAATCATCATAGATCTAAAATAATGTGCTAAACATACTCAATATCCAAGGTCATCATGAGTTAAGCAAAGCCCTGTGTCCTCTTTTTCCATTATATAAAAAATATGCTTCATACATAAATCAACTAATGCATTATTTTATTAATATTTAAAAAAATTGTTTTAGTTTAGCTGAAATTTGTTATAGGTAAGTTTGTTTTTTATTTATTTAGCGTCCCTTTGTGCTATTGTATCTTATTAGAAAACACTGTAGTGGGAGCCCTAAACTTTACCTATCCAAGGTTAATTAGGATAGGGATCTTAAAAAATTATCTGACATCGCACAGGCTCAGGATCACCAATTTATGTCCCTTACGAAGAACGGCACAGCCAATGAGTTTTTACTACCTTTAAAAAATTCTAGGACCATCTGCCTGCGTCATCAGGTCACCTTAGCAAGAAAAAAGGTGTTAGGCTAGCCGTTACGCTACTGGAAAGTTTCTTTAGCATATTTCAATTTATTGGTAAGTTTGTTTTATCAAATAAGGAATTAATCCACAGATCTTGTTAAAGAGTGTATAATTTTTGTTTTGGACATTGAAAGAAGAAGGTTTTTCTATTAAATTTTTAAAAAAATGTATGTTAAATTTACATTTTCTAGAAAGCAGAATTTTTCCTAAGACAGGTGTGGACCTCAGGTCAATCACTTATTAATTAATTTCTTAATTCTATTAATTTCTTAATTCCTTCCCAACAATTGTTCAAATAAAATAGCTATACTCATCTAAATCTATATTATAATTATCAACAAAAGCAATAGAAAATTACCTTTTGCCACTCAGAAATAGTTTTTACTGGTGGGCCTAAGGAATTCAATTCTTTCGCTAATAGAGCCCATTTAATTTTTAAACCATTTCCAGTCCTAAGACTAGCACATATCATCCTTAAAACATTTTTATTTCTTGTGATATAATCAACAATATATCTTTTTTGAGATTCGTTAACTCTCTCAACCTGTAGAAAAAAAACAAAAGCAATGTTACGAACATAAAAAAGGTTTTTACTATTAAAATAATTGTTTTCATTAAATAACCCTCACTTTAAAATAAAAATAAACATTTGAAAATAGTTTCTTAAATACAATTATTTGAAAAAAAACTATAGTTTATGCTATTTACCATTTTAATAGAATGACAGCAACACTTCAACAAAGTACACAGACCAACTTCAAGTTTGATGTTTTTGTTTACTTCGGTTCGTATAGATCTATCAGGACTCGTTTACACATTAATATTTTAGGTAATTCCATTACACTAAACATACTTCAGAATGTTTTGAGAAGGACTAATGAACTCATTACTCAGATGTTCTGTTAACTGTTATTAAATAATCTTCCTTACCAGAATCATCAATCTCTCTTTGTGTGTGTTTTACTATATTTAAATTAAAATTTTTACTACCCTCTCAACTTTGAACAAACATTGAAAAAGTAAATGTTAATATAATGTAGAGAAAATGGAGAAGGAATAATTGCTGAGTTAATAGACTGGATAGAAAAGAGAACAAGCTAACGACCAGTTAATACATGCAGGAAATCTGTAAATATAATTTAATTATAAACCAAGTAAATTTGGCAAATATTTCGGCCACATAGGCTGATATCAATGTGTTTAATGACGAGATGTGACAGTCTCTTGTCCCAATTAGACTACAGTAACCCAGTGAAGGCATCTATATGAAACAGCTCTGAGGAGGATTAATAAAAATGTATGAGTAGGTTCTGAAATTGATGTCTCTAGAATTAAGAATTGCAAAACTGCGCAAGAATGAACAGTGAATATTTTACACTAAGTGCGAAGTACTTACTCCTTGAAGAACAGCTTCTGAAGTTTCCACTTATAGCAAACCAAAGCATCATATAATTTGCATTTTTAAGTTCAAATACTTCAAAATTTAAATAACACAAGGAATCTTTAAAACTTATTATTTTTACAAAACATTCATCCAACTTGCATCGTTATTTTATTTTTTCATAATTACCAGAAATTCAAAATGTGAAGACGCACTCATTTATTTATTTGATACAGAACCTCTAAATCCCTGTAAAACAACTTTCTATAACCGTTTAGGTTACAAGTCGATTATAATTTTCTAAACTGATGTGTTATGAAGCTTTTCAGCAGCTTTGTGTGTAATGCACTTGGAATTTCTAATAACAAATATTCCAAAACCATTATAAAAATGCATTGAGAATTAGCGAGTGTATTTTGTATTACTGGTTACTGATACATTAGGTTTTGTAAAAAGTTTCTACTTGAAAAATCTTCTTTTAAAACAATAATATTGGTAATGAATATCTAATTATTTCCTTGAATCCTGCCATATAAAATTTATTTTTTGAAGCTCATTAGAAACTTGAAAATTTCAATATATTGTTTTATCATGTTGGTCATAAACGGACAAAGGACTGAATATAAGGTTTTTTGCTGTTCAAACCAAGTAATGATTTAAATACAGAATCTGACTGAAAGCATAGTTGCCCAGGAAAGCTTGTAGTGTGCAGAATTACAGGACATCCTTTTTCTGAGGCAGGTGTAATTATGCCAATCACGGTCCTTGCATTCTGTCATTTAAATTCATAGTAAATAAGTTTTTAAAAATATAAATATAATTTTCACAAACAAAAGATTGTTTAATGACATATTTTATTTTTTTTTTTTATTTTTTTGATGAGAGAATTTCTGTATTGCTTTGTCTGTACCCAAAATCTATACTAATTAAATTTAAACAGTGCTATTGTTATTAATATCAGGCATTTGTAACCAGAAATGTGCTTCTAGGTTTTTTTTTTTTTGGTTTTTTTACTTGATTCAAAGGAATTAAGGATAATTTTAAGTAAATTCTCAAAATACTTATAAGTTGGAAAAACATTTAGTGACTGCAACAAAACATTATTTTTACTATGACTTTCGTTTGATCCGTGAGGATAAATGTATGCGGTATCCGTGATCTTGCATTAAAAAATTGTAACTTGGTAGCAGGATATATAAAGGGGAACTAAGGTTGAAGTTGACAGTTCAAGAGATGAAGTGCTTGTTAACTTTTTCAGTAGCAGCTCTACTACAACTCTCATTTGGTAAACAATTTCGAGATTTTTCTTCTTAATGTTATTTATTTGCTAACAAATATTTATGTAAGGATAAATTATGTAATGACGTGATGAAAATGTACAATTCCTTATTTTTGAGACGTATGTTAGGCCATTTAAAAATTTTATCAAACGATCCATTAATTTAATTATGAATTTTAAGTTTGGGACATCAAATTATATAAATTATGTTTTCTAATAACGCCCATTCCCTATTCTTTAATCCAAAAAATTTTTTAAATCATAACTCCAAAATTATTTTTCTTAGTACACTATATCAGGTTAACATGAAATGCCCTCTAAGAAATATAAGTGCGAATAGTTTCTATTTTAAATGTTATATTATAAAATATGTTTTCTCTTGAGACCCGACTTAATTGGAAAGCACTGCCCAAGAATGGTTTATATTTGTCGTTTATATATTAATGAAGTATTCAAATGCGATTTAATACTATGTGAATTTATTAAACATTTCAGTTCCATGCATTACAGCGTGGGGACCGTGGGGAGGCTGGAACGCCGGGCCCCCGACCGGAGCAGCACCTGGGTGGCCGAGTGGAAAATTTGGATATGATGGAGCCGCTTGCAAGGGACCGTATGTTAAACCGAAAGAAGAGGCACCAACCCCAGCAGTGTTTTTGGTTTTGAGTGGTGGCAAAGCTGACAACTCCAAGCAAGAAGCGTCGGGATTGGCGGAAGCACTAGCTGCATCTCAAGCGCATGCGGGAGGATCCAAAGGCAAGGCTGATAGTTTGAAGATAACAGCTCAAGAACTAGAGGAATTAAAAGCTTCATTAAGTGGTAAGACCGAGGACTCAAAGCAGAAAACGCATACTAAAGGAGCGGCAGAAGCAGAGTCTCTCGCCCATACGGGATCCAGAGCATCAGCGCAAGGTAATGCTGAAGATTCAAAGCAGAAAACGCATGCAAAAGAAGCGGGAGAAGCAGAGGCTCTCGCTCATGCGGGATCCAGAGCATCGGCACAAGGTAAGGCTGAGGGTTCAAAGCAAGGAGCTCAAGCAAAAGGATCTGCGCAAGCACACGGAGAATCGAAAGCTTCAGGTGACAAAGATTATCATTTAAATCAGGCAGCTCTGGCTAAAGCAATATCAGAAGCAAAAGCCCAAGGAGAATCCAAAGTTTCAGCAGGTGATAAAGCTGATAAATCTAAGCAAACAAATCAATCCCAAGGAAAAGGTGATGCACACGCTAATGGAGGGTCAAAAGCTTCGGCTGGAAGTTTAGCTGAGGCTAAATCCCATGCTGACTCTAAAGCACAAAGTAGTGCTGCAAGTAAAGGTAAAGCATCTGCCGACTTGGCCTCTATTGCATCAGCTACCTCTGGCGCAGCAGTCTCATCTGGGCATGGAGCCTCGCGAGGAACGGCGCAGGCTGATGTCGAAGCAGGAGCAAAGGGGTCTGGAGCTAGTGGGTCAGCATCTAGCAGTGCGAGTATCGGCGTTGGAATATGAATAATCCCAAAATATACATGACTTTTTCATTTACATGTTTTAATATTTTTCCTGAACCATTTACTATAAATAATTAGAAACATTATTTTATGATCCATACCTCGATTCCATCCAAGTAATATTATTAATTATAGATTTTTAGCGTGGTTGGTTAAAAAAAAAAAAATATATAATCAATGAAATATTTATCTAAATTAAAAGTATAATTTATGACTGAATATTTTTCCACAGAGAACCATAAATGTTAGTTTTGATAAATAGTACAGTAAAACTAGGTTTTAACCGGAACACCCAAAAAAACATAACTTAAACTTGTCATTAATTGTTTAGTACCCTTCCCTTGTTAAGTGGTAAAAAGTCCCACTTTTCCACGTCGGATTTTGTTGGGGAGAGAGGAAGAATTAGAAAAAAATGAAATATTTTGTGAACATCCCAAAAGTATTATGTTTATCGAAAACATCATTCTATGCAAAATTAAAGTACTTTAAAAATAATCATATACATATTTTTGCTAAAATGAATAGTTGAGGAGATATTGAAGGGACAATATACGGCATATATTTGGCAAAATAAAGTAACAAAATATTCATTTCTGATTTTTAGGAGAAAACAAGGTTTTACTGAAACACCTTATCTTGAAAACTATTAAATGTACAGATATCCATTACCACTCTAACCAAAGCTAATTAATGGAGCTATGATTTACATTATCTTCATAGTTTTCTTGGGAAGTACAGTTTTTATGATATTTTACATAGTAAAATAAGAAAAAGTCGTTTTCTGAGTTTATGAGAAAAAAAAAATTTACTTCTAAAACTTTATCTCAGAAACTATAAAACAAAAAAATTTCTATTACCATTCTAATTACAGTTTATTAAATATGCTATAATGTACCTTATCTACATAATTTTCATAGAAAGATCAATTTCTATGAAATTTGACACATTAAAGCAGCAAAATGTTGATTTCTGATTTTTAGAATAAAAAAAAGGTTTTTACTTAGACTGTCGTATCTCGGTAGTTATTAAACTTAAAAGGATATCTATTACCAATCAAATTGAAGTTAAGAAGATCAGTCATAATTTTATGGTATTTGACGATATATATTTTGAAAATGGTGATTCAACATCTTTATTAACAAAAAAGAAAGAAAAAAAGAGTACTTTGAAAATCGTTATCTAGGAAGCTACATAACATTAAGAGAATTGAAGAAGATTCGCCAATTGCAAATTTAATGTGCTTATAATAGACATTTACTGTGAATTCCTGTAATGCATACAGTGAGTGTCAAAAGTATTCGGAATTCGTATTTCTTTTCATTTAATAATTTTATTTCACTACTATTATTATATATAATTGTTTTTTAACTCATAAATCTTTAAAAGATACTTCCATAGAGGAAAATCACTTACCAGACAACCGAAAAGTTTATTGTTTCTAAAAATATCCTATTAATAATGTAAAATCACAAGATCATAGATCAGTGTCAAAAGTATTCGGAATTCGTAATATCCCCTTTTTTCAATGATTTTAAATGTTCATATTCTCACTAATCTTGGACATAATTTTATGTTCTAAACAATTCTTCTACCTCATGTAACTGATACCCAACCTTGGAAAAAAATGTTTTTTAAATAAGCACTAGTGGGAAAAAAAAACGATCGAACAACTGCTTTGAATATTTTTTCATAGAGAAATAGTTGAAATTAAAAAAAAAAAAATAAGAATATGAGTATGGCTAAGTATAGTATAGATTATATAATAATAAAATATAAAAGTAAAAAAGTGAGCGCCCAAAAAATATTAAATGTTAAAAATGAAAAACAGAGTATTCATCAAAAAAGAAAACTTATTAGTAAACATTAGCTTATTTCTGAATTTTCAGAACTTCTAGATGCATAATACTACTCTCAATTAAACCATTTACTTTTTTTTTTTAATGTTTGGTTTTTGGAAGCTTGAAAATAAATTGACTAAATGTTTAAGAAGTATCCATTTGACATTTTATATTTTCCCACCTCTATGTTGCTTTATAACCTTCCTAATTGTTACACGCTTTCGGTTCAGTTGTTTCCCCTTGGAGGGCCGGTGTTATGTCTATCAGTGGTGAGGCATCTGTTCTACTGACGCTTACGAGGAAAATGAGCTTATTTTATTACTAAAAATATCTTCTTCAATTATGGTTCTTTATGCATCCGTTTCACGATTATCTTCCAATTGACAAGTGAATTTTTGCACCTGGCATAAACATGGTATGTCTCAAACGTTTGACAAGTAGTTAATTGGTTTATCCTAGTTCACAAGTCTTATATATATTTTTTTTTATAGTTTAGTCTAGTCCATAGAAAAGAATTAGCTCATGAGGATAGTATTTGGTCTTGTGGTTGGGGTAGAATTACCCATAAAAAGGAGGAGATTAATGGAGATGGAGATGCATCTAGGTATAGTATATGCCAATACTTATTGTAATGCTATAGTTTCGGTCAGAAGGTAAAAAGTAATCAACTGAGCCGAGGTTGAAAGTTGGTAGATTGTTACTTGTTTCTCTTACAAAACCTAATTTATGCTTCATTATTGATTACGTTGTTAATCATGATTAATAATCTCACAACATGTCAATTCTTGGTATCAACTATGGTCCTCAGAAAGATGTCAGTTAATTACTTTTATCTATAATTTGATGATAAAAGTATTGTCATTTGCCAATAATCTAAATTTAATATTGTTATTCCTGGTTTTCTTTTGTGTGCAGGGATTCTATGGAGACTGAGGATGTTGAAGATATTATTGTCACAGGATCAATGGATAACACTGTTAAAGTTTGGAACCTAGTAGATGAAAAACTTGAACAGAAGTATAGCATGGAAGGCCACTGCTTTGGTGTTGTTTCATTAGACATTAATTATGATTCTTCAAGTAATTATTTAGTAAATAATTTTTATAGTTCACTGTTGTATTTTGTATTTATTTGTATAAGTTTAAATTGTATTTTAAAGCCAAACAACTTATTTATTTGATTAAAATAATCATTGGTACTTGTATTGTTTTTCAAATGACCAGATATTTTTTTCTGATCCATTCTGTTTTTTTATTTATTGGTAATACCTGTAATATAAATGTTTTTCGAGAATCGTTTGCAGCATTGAAACTATTATATTTGACTCCAGATGTGCAAACAAAACCAAGAATACTTGGGTTGATAAGCTATCAAAAATTTTACATTTATATGTTTCATGGTTTTTATACCATGAAACATGTTTTTATGATAGAGGAACATTAGCCCCTAAAGTTATAGTCCAAACCTCCAAATAGATTGATGTGTGTACCAATTTTGATGTAATATATAAACATATTTTACATTACTTGCAATTTTTTAAATACAATAATGCAAGTAGACTGGGGCGACACTAAAATCAGCCGAATAAGAAATTGACCAGGAGTAAGAACTCATTTACGAGGAGGATTTTGGCTTTACAGTAGTTACCATTATGTCTTGCAGTAGTTTCAACATAATATCTTGTATTCATGAGATTAAAATATTCAGGTTTTGGTTATTAAAATAATAAGCTTATTGAAATAAGAATTCTCATCACTCACAATGTGAAGTTGAAACTTATGATCTGATCTGATAAAGCATGAAAATTAATGGACGGAATTTACTTATCCATCCTATTTGTTCTTGAGTTAACATATTAAATTTAATTACAAGTTATCTTTGCATAAACTCAATTCAAATGTGAACTTCTAAACAAGTAAAATTCATTAAATTTGGATTTAGTATTGATGACCTCTGCTAAAGATTTCAGTTTAATTTTATTTAATCCTGTCTTTCACACAAACTTGATTTATTTTGTGTTCATAATCAAGTATGTCCTTATTATTTCTGGAGGGAGAGATTAAGGGATTTTAATAAAGAAAAGAAACTGTTATTATGCTAGAAATAATATAAAAGTGTCTTAATGATTATATATTTCTGTTTCAAAACTTTAACATACTCCTTAATAGAGAATCTTTTTTTCTGTTTGGTTTTCAGTGATTGTCACCAGCTCTTTGGATTCAACTATAAGGCTATGGAACTCCGAAGATGGAAGTCTGACTAAAAAAATAGAAGGAGGGCCACTTGACGTCTGGACTGTAGCCTTTTCTCCTGATTCTAAACATATCATATCAGGTTGTCATAGCGGAAAGATAAACATATATGGTGTTAATTCCGGGACGGTAGAAGCAACTATTGACACAAGAGGAAAATTTATTTTAAGTACTGCTTATGTAAGTTTTTAATATAATTATTAACATATAATCGTGCATTAAATAATTGAAATTATAATATGAATTTTATTTATTAGAATATAGTGACTCTTTTTAGTAGCATTGGTCACTGAAAGTGTCTGTGCATTGTTAACATATACTGGTTGATTTTTTTATTAAAGTATGGTTAAGTAAGAATAACCATCTGTTTTAAATTTGGGAAGAATAATTAAATGATTTGGGCTCTTTAACACAAACACATTTAGTATTTAAACATTAATTTTTTTTTTATGTTGAATACTGGATGACAGGTTGCAAATCTTTGACCTATTCTTTCTCATACGTTTTATAAATTTGTTGAAAATATGAACCGATATTATTTAATTTTGATAATCATATTAAATTATTGCGGTTTAAAAATTATCACGGTGTGGAATATAAACCATACCGCGCGGCCAAGGGCCTCCAAGGCCTGTCGCGCCAAGCAAAAAAAAAAAAAAAAAAAAATCATATTAAATTATCAGGTTTACTAAATTTATTTTATTATACAGTTGTAAATACCAACAATATATTAAAAAAACAAAAAAAAAATTATCAGGATTGAGCATTTGGACCTTCCATAAAATTTTAAAAAGATAAATCCGTTGAGGTAATATCTTAATGAATTTTTTAATGATTTTAAGATTATCAAATTTTCATATTAACTTGTTGTGTAAAGATGGATCGATAAGTAAATTTTAATCTGTTAATATAATGAATGCTTTAAAAATTTGTTTACAAAATTTGATTAAAAAAAAATTAAAAGGCATTGGTTTTTTCGAATATATTATGTAGAATTAAACGCATGGTCTAAACAGCTAGTCATTATACATTTTAGCTATTTTAATTATGTTCTTATTAATTTTAGTGAAAAGTTTAATTATTCACAAATCTGAATAAATGTTTTTTTTTTTTCAATTTTAGAGTCCTGATGGAAAATATGTTGCATCAGGTGCAGTTGATGGGATTATTAACGTCTATGATGTTGCTACGAGCAAGCTTGTCCATACCCTGGAAGGACACGCTATGCCTATTAGATCGTTAACATTTTCACCTGATTCAGAACTTCTCCTTACAGCTTCTGATGACAAACATATGAAATTGTATAATGTGTATGTAAGCATTCTGATTGTTTGTTATGATAGTATAATTATTACTAATTCCCTCAGTTTTTATAGTGCTTGCATTTACTTAATTTATTTCAATATACGATCAATGTTCAGTTGTCCCATCATCTGACACTACTTGTTTTTTTAGTAGACCTCTCAAAAAACAAGTATGGGACAACTGGCAGGCAGCAATGTGCGATGAGAGTATGTAGAGTAAGTTAAAGATTGTAAAAAAAACAAAAAAAAAAAAACAGTTAGCCCTGGTCCACATCTGACCGTAGCAGCTGCTGGGTGGAAGTCGCATTGGACTCCCACCTGACTGAGGATAGGACATTCAAGAGTGACTCATTCTTACATTACTTTACCCCTCAATACCATATCTTCCAAGAATGCCCATGTTATACGTTACAGCTCAATAAAATGGGACTCATCCCAAATATAGGAACAATCATAGGGAATAATGAAGACTCTATTAGATCAGTTTTTAAATTTCTTAATAAAAATTTAATACTGACTAAATTATTGAATTTACTACCTTAAAAAAATAACCAATTTTTATTTATTTCATATATTTATTAATTTATATATATTAATGTGGTCCTATATATTTCTTAAGTTTTTTTATTCATACTTAATTAATTTCTCTGCCTATATATTTTGTATTTACTATTATTGTTATTTATTTATTATTATTGGGGGAGCCCATAGCTGAGTGGCTAATGCGCTAGCCTCTCATGCTACAGGTTGTGAGTTCGAATCCCAGTCCTTTTTATAAGGATGTAATTAAATGGGGATTCACTCACAGCCTCTCCTCCGGGTATGTGAGACCCGTCAGCCAAATGGTGGCCACTCACAAAATTAGGTGTGGGCATTGATGACCTTACCCTATGAAATACATCGAGAAATGTGAGTGTAACCTCCTAGGAGGTTACACCGTGATGGCCAAGGGCCTACACGGCCTATCACGCCACTGAAAGAAGAAGAACATTTATTATTATTATTATTTTATATATTTAGTCTTTTTTGTAGAGGTTTGATATATATTCAAATATACATGCATTGATGACCTTGGTGTTTTACGCCTTAAAGTACAAACAAACATACCTAATTTATTTTTGTAGTAATTGTATTTTATAAACCATTTTCACTGGTTTTCAAAATTAAAGAACCTCTGTCTATCAAAATATTATTTTTTGAAATCAGTGAGTTATTTTACTGTGTTTTATCATTTTTCATGATGTATTCCATTTATTTATTATTTTTATCGCAACTAATGTTTTATATTCTTCTAGGCGACAGCAACAGCCTGGTGTTGTAGCAACACTTTCTGGACATGCTTCATGGGTTTTATCTGTTGCGTTTAGTCCAGATAATACCCATTTTGTATCCAGTTCTTCAGATCATACTGTCAAAGTATGGAATCTTGACACTCGATCGTGCTTACACACATTTACAGATCATACTGATCAGGTTTGTTTTGATTCATTTGTAATAAATAATCTTATATCTATATAATTAATATGTCACGATTCTTGGTTTCTGCAAACTCCTTCTAAACCACTCGATGATTTTGATACGGTTTTTACTATTATTTAGGGTATTCTTTCCTGAAGGTTTAAAAGTAAAATTTATTGCAATCTATTTTTTTCTTTAAATGGGAAACATTAATTTTCCAATCCCACCAAATACTGAGCATCACCTTTCTTGGATAAAAGCCGGCCTTTGGTGTTGTTGCGAGCGGCGTAGTTCCAGGCAACCCCCAAGATTTTTTTCGGCTGGTGTTGATGTAGAGAATCCATTTTTCATCAAGAGTAACAACTCGTTTTAAAAATGGATCCTACACATTCTTTTTTTCAGCAGCAAATCACAACATGAAATCCTTTTAATAAGGTTCCTTTCACTGAGCTTATGGGGAACCCAAACATTGTAACGACAGACGTACCCGGCTTTCTTTAGGCTCAAAAACAGTCGACTTGCAGGCTCTTAACTCCGTAGCTATCTAACGGACAGTAATTCGTGGATTGTTTGCGCTTACCGTCATAGTATCCTCGATGCCAAGAGTTGAACTCCGGCCAGCCCTGGGTTGGTCTTCCAAATTGAAGTCTCCTGATCTAAATCGCGAAAACCACTTCTGAACCATGCTATCAGCAATTGAATCGCTGCCATACACGGCAAAAATCATTCTTGCAGTCCGGGCTACGTTTTTCCCTTTTTTAAAAAAGGACAGCTTAATATGCTGAAAATGAACTGAATCGTCACTCATTTTGGTTTGCGATAAACTACACTACTGAGTCTTAATAAAGACGAATTCAGTGTGTAAACATAGTTAATTCTATGAGGATTAAAGACATTTAAATAAAGATTAGCTTTGGATTCATTTTTAGTATAAAAAATAAAAGGTAAATTTTATTTTAAAAATCTCTATGAACTTTTCTGACAACCCAATACAAATGGTTTTCCAACAATGGTTATCCTACTGTTTTTGAAATATTTGGGCATTTTTAAATTTCTTTAGCTCACTTTCTGTTTGTTATGTGAAGAAAAAAAGGTTAAAACTAAAGTGTTTACTATTTTATTTAAAAAATGCTGAAAATTATTACAAAATGGTTTATTATTTCCAAACAACTATATTAGGGTATATCTGTTTATTTAGCTGCTAATCTTTTAGATTATATCTATATCTATTATAATTTGTGACTTAAATATATTGATAAACTTTTTTTTTTCTTTCTGTTTATCATGCTTTACTGAATCTAAAACTCTATAAATATTTTTCTCTATCTTCAAAAATAACTGAGTTATGGGTGAATTTATGGGTAAATATATATATATATATATATATATATATATATTTATATATTTTTTTTTTTTTTTTTTTTTTTTTTTTTGGGCCGATTTCAAAGGTTCATTATTGAAAATAATAAACCAAAAATTTAATATTACTATTTTCAAGCTGTCACTGGTAAGATATTTACTTTAAATTAGAAAAAATCCTTAACAGCAAAAAAAATGTATGGCTTTTAGTGTATTGATAAAATGAAATCAAATACCAGACATTTTGTTAGGTGTACTCTAATGAATTACTTTTTAAAAAGGAAAAAAACAGGTAATGTACCATGAGACAATATTAAAAATTACTAAAAAAAATTTGCTCATGTTGACCTGTGGTACATTAGATATTTTATCCGTTTTCTCATCTTCACTAAAAAACAATAAATAATAGTATTAATTAATTTTTAAATTATTATTCTATTAAAAACTAACAGAGTGTGTTATGTTGCAGGTTTGGCAAGTGAAGTATAATCCAGATTCAAATAAAATACTTTCTGTGTCTGATGATAACTCGATTAATATATATTCACAAACCTCTTTAACATCTGAATCGGATAGGAATGACATGGAAATAATGTAGCTATGAAGTTTGCAAGTCAGCACATATGATTTTAAAAGAACTTCTTTTTTCAAATCATTGAAGTTACTGTTGAAAGAACTGAAGGTGTTATTATTTTACTTTGAAACTGTATTATTTTAGTTAAAATTTGTAATAAACTATTGATATTTTTATAGCCTGTTTATATTTTGTTTATCTGTATTCGTTCCTTGAAATATAATATTACTTCTTCATGACCTTTTTTAAATCAAGAATATTGAAGGGGTAACCTTTTATTTAGAATTCATATTTTTTAAATCTTATTTTTAAAACAATGGTCTGAAAAGTGCACTCCCCTCTCACTTATTAATTTGAAACTTAACTTTTTTGTTTTAGAATTTTGAAGAAAGAGACGCTCTAGTTCAAATATTTTTAGAGTGCTGCCAATGGGTAGTGTCTCTATATGTATTTCATGTCAGTTTACATATGTCCATCACATTTACTTGATGTATTTTTATACAGTTGTAAATATCAATAAATATGTTTAAATAGGATTAGAATTTTATTTTTAAAATTCATTCCCATCAGTTTTGATATTCCTTGCATTTCAAAATCTTATCATCACTGGTCTAATAGAACAAGTTTATATCCAATGCCTGTATTCTTGAAAGGGATACTAAGAAAATATAATCTTTAAATAACTTTTTATTTTAACATAAATAACTTATAATGATTGACATATAGATTCAGTATATTGATATTACAATCGACATAACTTAAATACTATCTACAGTGAATAAACTAGTTATTAACTAACACCTTTTCTATTAGCTGCATTGACTAGATCTAAAGTACTTTAAACTTTGTGTTGAAAACATTGTACTTTACCGGATGGCATTTAATAACTCTTATATAGATTTTACCTAGTCTAGGTAAGTACATAATATGTTTTTGTGCCATAAATGTATGGAAACATAAAACAAATAATTAAAGTAGTTATCATAATTTGATTACTCATTAATTTGTGGAAAGAATTTCAATTTATTATTTATGGAGTTCTCTTTATTTATTTATTTTTGTTAATTTAGTCACTGAAACACTCACTTCAATTAATTCTGCTCATAAGAAAGAACCATTTTTTTAAAAAGTATTATTGATGTAGATCAAATTTTTTTCTCAATAATTGAACATTATGTACATACAGGAACAGTTATACTGATGATACTGTATCTGAAACTATGAAAGTACTGTATACAAACTTTTCTCAAGTATGCATTACTCAGTATTTCTATTACGTTTTAGTGTTTTGAAGACCTTAAAATTATATTTGATTTATGTGACTTAATTTGATTGGTATATCACCTCGATCGAATATCAATTATTCATTGATTGTTGTATTGTCCATTATTCCTATTAAATTTCATCTGGGTGAAGGTTAATCTTCAAAAGGTTATGCTTCTATCTCTATGGTGAAGGTGAAGATTGGATTAGCTGTAAATGCTGTGGTTCAACATCAGAAAAATAAATAAATCTGTAGCTCTTTCAATGTTGATCATGCTTGTAAAGTAAAGCAATTTTAATTGTATTCAATATTTATCGAGCTTTAATTTATTTTTAAAAATTCATTTAAAAGACTTGAGTCATCATTGCTTTGATAAAAATTATAGCTAAATAAATATGTGATGTAATTAGTTAATTAAACTTTTAGTTGCTTCTAATATTAACTGAACTTCTTCCATTGTTCTTTTATCATATCTGATGCTTTTTCTGCAATCATTATCACTGGTGCGTTAGTGTTGCCACTGACTAAAGTAGGCATAATGGAGGCATCTACCACTCTCAATCCTCTCACTCCATAAACCTTCAACTGTGGGTCTACGACTGCCGTTTTATCCCAGCTTGGTCCCATTTTGCAGGTACCAACTGGATGGTAAATGGTTACTGAGTACTGCCTTATCATGCACTCCCAATAATAATCTGTATCGAATGGAATACCGCCGCAAGTCGGGAAAGGATGTGTATATAATTTGCTTCCTAATCGCTGCATAGCTTTAGTATTACTCATTTCTACTGCAATTCTTGCTCCTTCGATCAAAGTTTTCATGTCAAATGGGTCGAAAAAATAATTAGGATAGATCAAAGGATATTCGAATGGATTTTTACTTTTTAATTTGATAAATCCTTTACTTCTCGGTCTTAGAAGCACTGGAAGCGCAGACCAAACATCTTTACCCTTAATCGGTTCGAAAACTTCTTTATAAAATTCTTCCGTTAGTCCATGTATTTTCCACATCTGAGCTCCACCATCAGAATTTGTAGATCCAGAAATTAAATGGAACTCAATATCTGGCCAGTCCTCTGAAGCATTGCTATACTTAGTGTGGACAAAAGCCAATCCTTCGACTCCTCCCATTATGGTGAAAGGTCCGTCGCCGAACATTGCATACTTCAAAAGTGCCTGAGCATTTTCATATACTGAAGGTAATAAGGAAACTTTTTGGTTAATCAAGAAAGTAAGACCTCCAAGACCAATATGATCTTGTAAATTTTGGCCAACTCCCGGAGAATCATACAGCGTTTGGATCCCCATCTCCACTAAGTGCTGACTGGGCCCTATTCCTGACAGCATTAGGATTTGTGGTGAGCCGATACTACCACTGCTTACAATAACTTCTTTTTTCGCTCTGACCTAAATCAAAAAAGTATATATTAACCAAGTTTAAGAATCATTGATGATTTCTCAATCAAATTATCAAAATGTTATAATTACCTGGTAGATTTTATTATCTTTCATAAATTCTACTCCAGAAGCAGTATTTGTTTTTCGATCAATCAGAATCCTTGTAACCTATAACATATCCTTTGATTATTCATATGTTTTAAAGAAAACCATTGAGAAATAATGTTATGAAATTTCATTAGCATACTTGGGAGTTTAGAGATATGTGAAGGTTTTTCCTGAGCCTAGCTGGTCGAAGAAATGCCTTAGCGGTGCTACATCTTGCACCTTTCCTCAGTGTCCCCTGTGCGATCATGAACCCACTTTGACGCCTGCCGTTTATGTCTCTGTTCTCATATCCAAGTTGTTTTCCTGCCTTTAAAAAGTAAACATATTTTATTATATTTTGCAATTTTTGTTGAAGGTTGAAATATGTGAAAATAAATCGGCTGATTATTGCTTGCTTCACCACATTTCTTTATTTTATGGCTTTATTTATTGAAATGGCTTTTAATTTCATTTAGGTTTTTTTCTGATTGAAATACTGTGACAGGTTTTAAATGCCAATTTTTCAAAATTTCTCTCTCTCTAATGAATCTTTAATTTTGTTAATTTATAATAATTAACCATATCTTAATGTTAAAATTGATAAAAAATGGGTAAATATAAAATGTGAAAGAAAGCAATAACCAGCTGAAAGAGAAAACAGCAGAAATGTTTTTTAAATTGTTATCCTCCAAATAAGAACAGTAATATAAATGTATAATATAATGTTGAAAAACTTAAGATTAAATAGAAAAAAAAACAAAGTTTGTCATAGATAATAATATCTGTGATATTATTTAATCTAAAATAAATGTTTCTATCAAAACTCAATGTAATTATTAAACATTTTTTAACTCTAATTTCACTTCAAAGTTCTTAAATTGATTTTAACAATGGATTTAAGTGAACGGTTTATGTTACGTGTACTTGATTTTTTTCTTATACTCCATTTTATTTTTCCTCATAATTCTGACCCCTTTGCATACACCCATGATTTTGCTTTATTATTACTCAAGTTTCAGTAGCAGCTTATTATTTAATATTTGAAAATATTATTATTAACTAGCTTTAACCTGCAGCTTTGCTCCCTAATATTTTATTTTGTGTTAATTTAAGTATGTTTATCGTAAGAGTAACTATAATACATAAACATTTGTTATCAGTCTGTCGGTTACTATCCCTACTATTTTTTTTACAACAAATAAATGTAATTATCTTATGGCATATTTTAATTTTATTCTGGATGATTTACAAAAAAATGTACCAGTAGAAATAGGCATAATCATAATTACTCAATACATTTTAGCTGTTATGTTAAAATAATTGTTACATACAGTCTCAACTCTTGAATTAATACCATTTGTGGATGAAATTTTCAACTTAAAAATAACTGGGTTTTCATATTTCAGAAATAAGTTCTATAATTTTCTTCTCAAATCCAAATATTGTTTAGCTTTTTGTAATCATTAAAAAAACAATAAAAATTGAACATGTTTCCATAGTAACCTTCTCACAAAACATGGATTAGAAGCCTATCATGCTTTAATAATATTTTTGTTATATATTTAGTATCTTTGGGGGAACCTGTAGCTGAGCGGCTAGCATGCTAGCCTACCACGCCATAGTTGTGAGTTCAAATCCCAGTCGCAGGAGGACTTTTTCAAGCATACAAATAAATGAGGATTCACTCACAATTACTCCCTGGTGTATGAGGTACACATCAGTCAATTGATGGCTACTTACAAAAATAGGCGTAGTGAGTGATGACCCTACCCTATAAAATGTCATCGAGTATCGCAGTGGGGAACTTATGAAACCATCACAAGCAGGGCCTTCAGCTGTCATGCCAACCGACATTTAGTATCTTTGCTAATACTGATGGGGTTAAGATGGATTTGTTTTTATGCAGTTAGGAATTTGACTATCTATCAAATGAGTACTTATTCTTTTTCTGGAGATGTATGGTTTTTGAGTTATCCAAAAACCAATTTTTATTTTACATTTTTGTAATTTATTTATTTCCAACCACTCAGAGAACAATTTTTTCCAAACTCAGACTAATAAGTCTGATGTAGGAAATATCACATGTAGATGGTAAGAGAAACCTCTGGCAAAAATGTCAGCTTCACAAACATGGTCATTTTTGAGCTACTGCGATGACCAGGAATGTAAGTGAAATGGTACTTTCGTTTATAAATATAGATAACATATGAAAGTAATATGAGTCTAACTTGGACAAACGCGGTCGCTAGCTTGGTATGCCATGGAGCCTCCTGAACTGTGAGGTAGCCTCCTGTGGAATGGTAGTCGGACCTGGAAAGGTATGGGTTTCTGTTATCCTCGCTCTTCTTGAAGTAATAGAGGAGATCATTGTAGCCCCATCCGGTATTTCCTAAAGACTCCCAGGTGTCGTAGTCTTTTTTGTTCCCTCTTACATAGAGCATGTAATTCAGAACACTAGACCCTCCAGCTACCTTTCCTCTCGGCCAGTTGCATCTCTTGTTGACCATACCTGAAAATAGAAGTATTTATATGAAATGAAAAACATTTTTTCATATAGAATCATGGAATAAATGTTCATTAATTTCTAAGATAAGTGAAGGGTTTTTACAATTCTTACAAAAACATTAAGATTTAAACACTTCAATTATCACTAAGCAGATGGTCTTATTTGGGTTTTTTAAATTTTACCTGCAATAAAAATATTGATGTACAAAATGAATTCTAGATAATAAGTAGTGCATGCAAAGGAGTTCCTATGAATGTATCATAGATATTGTAGATGTATTTGATACAAATAAAGATTATTATTATATATAAAAAAAAAACTAAGTGGATACCACATTAAAAAATTGAAAATATAGAACAATTATAATTGATCCCATTTATAATATGAAGTATTTGTATACAAATATGTAGTTAACTGATGTTTCTAATTTAGCTGGTGCCAAAGAATAAGAGGTTGGTTACTTTCTGCCTTTTTAAAGTAATTAGTCCAATAAATTGTTTTAGGACAAAGGATGAACTGGCAAAAAAAGCCTTTTTATATAACATTGTTAATTGTTTAAATATTAAATGTAATTTAAAATAATTGTAAATTTTATATGTAATAATAATTGCCATTAGTAATTTTATTATAGTGTAGTAAGTCTTGAAGATGAGGAAGGCGCGAGGAAAGTTTGAATAAATAGATAGGAAATAAAGTTTTTGGAAGAATTTTAAAGACCATTCACTAGTCTATTTTTAATGTAATTTTAAAGATTACCCCTAGAAAGTAATGTAATACTTCTGGTCTAAATTAATGTCATTATTGTTCATTAAGAATAAATTTAGGGAGCGACGTGGTCTAGTTTATAGAACACTTATCTACTGCTCTCCAGGTCCTGGGTTCGAATCCCAGCTGTGGCAGAATATTTATTCTGATATTTCAGCCGTGGGACCACCCTTGCGTATGGAGACCCTCCTGGGTCACACCCAGCTTCTATAAAGTGGGTACCCAAAATGGGGAAAAACCTGGCGGCTGAGTGTTGTCTTGGCCTAATTACCTCATTGTATGGTCATTGGCCTTGAAAAAGTTAGAATCTCTATATGAACTGAGCCCAAGACCCTTCAGGGGTAGTAGAGATACAGGTTTTTATCAATAATAAATACAAAAAATAATTTAAATTAACCAAGCTTATATAAGTAAATAAAAGCATGATAAAATCTATTAAGTTTGTAGGAAAATAATAAAAGTATTCTAGAATAGGTGAGTAATCGTCAAATAATGATGTTATCATTTTTTCATTTCATTATACAACTGCAAAATTAATGATCCTAAGTTAAAGTAAATCTATAGAATACTTATAAATAAACAGATACCGATCCCTATTGTAAAATTTATTTATTGAAATTTACAACAATAGAAAAAAAATACAATAATTAAATGTGAAGCATTATAAAAATGGGTCTGAAAAAGTCTTAAAGACAAACTACACATTGGTATTTCTTCAATTTTTTTTTTTAATTTATCAGGTCCCAAGGCCATCATCTTTTCAACAGCCTCAGAGGGTAATGAGAGTTATAATGGATTGAGATTCCCATTGCTGAATTACATATTTCCAAACATGCCTCTAATAATGGCAATGTATAGATTTTTTGTAGAACATTGAAAGTTTGCATTGTTTGTCAAGTAAGTTTTGTATTAATCCGTACCTAAAAGCAGTTTCTTGTCTTTCATTTTTATCACTTACCTAAACATGCAGTTCCTTGAGGCTCCGTTTTATATTGCCAATCCATTTTACTAAGTTGGAGAAACGCAGCTAGAAGAGGGACATCCGAAATATCTGTTTCATCGCCCCCTGCTTCTAAAATTAGAACATTCCAATTTTCTACCTCCGAAAGGCGGTTAGCTAATACTGCTCCTGAAAGCAATATTTATAAAAATGTCACAGTGTATAACAGTTTTAATTATATTTATGGTTAAAAAAATAATATAATTTGTATTAGAGAAGTCATGCCTTTGGAGGAGAATACAAAACAAAAAAATTGCCAAACATCTAGCAAGAAGGAATGGCAAAGGCAATTTAATCTAGAATTAAGCAGTACAGAGAAGATATCTTGAAATTTCTTAAGGGATTTAATTTAATTTTTATAATTTATAATTTTAAAAAAAGAACAATAATTTTAACATAGAGTCAAACATAGTCTTTAAGATTACTATTCTCCAGGTCCCAGGTTTGTTCTGAACCCAAGACCCTTTATGAGATATAGAGATACAAGTTCTTTATGTAAGAACTTTAAGTTTATTATATTTAATAATGAGCCTTTTTAATTGACCATGAAATTTTTAATCCATCACTCAAAATTTAAAGTTTGTTATAAAATTCAAAAATGGAATTAAAAAAAATAATAATAAAAAACCTTCCATTCCCTACATTTTGAATATGTTTTTTAACCATCAAACAAAAACAAATTAAAACATTATTAAGGAATATATAATTATTTTATTCTGGGTCTTATTCTCTTAAGAATAACAAAAACATTACAAATGAAGATAACATTTATTACTAAACTTATGTTCATATTATTTCATATTGTTCCACTTTATATAATAGGGTATATATAAAAAAAAAAAAAAAAGAATGACCGTGTTTCAACTAATTATTTGTATTATATTTTTTAAAATGTAAAATGCAGTTAAACTCAAAATATAGCCCATTGTTATCTACTGTCATTAGCCATCTGTTAGCCAATTGCTCGATCCCACGCTGATACCATTCTTTGGTATGGCTAACTCTTGGACCGAAATTTCAATTTCTGCAAAGCTATATAATTTTTTCTATTGAAGAAAATGGGTCATGGATCAAAACAGGTAGTAATCTGATGATACGAGGTCTGGACTATATGGTAGATGAGGTAGGAATTTGTACCCATAAAGTTCTTTAACCTTTTCTTGGGTTTGATGGGAAGTGTGAGCTGATAGCTGAGGATTAAGTTTGTGAGGGATCATTCTACAAATCTTTTTCATCTTCCCCATGCAGAGTAGATGGCGACTAACAATTAACGAATTTGGTTCAACAGCTTCCTACAGAACCTTATTAATATCAATTCAGGTCACTTGTTTCCTTCTTCTTTCCAATGTTTATCTCCACTGCTAAATTTTTCAGACCAGCGCCATTCAATGCATTGGTCAAGGCAACCTTCTCTTCATTTTTAATAATTTCACAAGTTGCTTCAGCAGCTATGGAATTTTTTTTTCTAGTATTGCCTTAAAAATACAAGAATTTGGTGTAACACTCATTTTTCTTCTTGAAACAAATAACTAAACTGAGATTTTTTTTTAAAGAAGAACAACTTACAAAATGCTCTAAAGGAATTATTAAGTACTGGCTAGTATTAAATAGGATTAAAATATTTACAATGAAGTGAGAATGGAGTGTACATATAGGAGAGAAGTTGATTCCGGGTTCAGTCATATAAACACTTAATTAAATTAATTTATTTGTGCTTACATTTCGGCCTAAATTACAGGCCTTCTTCAGGGAGATTGAAGGAAGGAGCTCACAACAATGTGATTTGGTTGATTTTTGTGATCTCCCTCCTTCAATCGCCCTGAAGAAGGCCTGAAACATAGGCATAAATAAATTAAGTCTTCTACTTAATTAAGTGTTTATTTGACTGCACTTGGAATTAACTTCGCCCTTATAAAATATTTACAGTCCTTTGAAATCTTGAATTTGATAAACCAGTCATTTATTTTAAACACCCCATTATATTAATTCCTATACATGTATATAGTCCGGCAAATAATTCTGAGTTTTCCTTGGTGGCCTTTGATTCATTATAAGTTAGCAACTGTAGATCTGAGAAAGAAGTTATATATTGTTTAATAATTAATAAAATTGTGGAAATAATTAGTTGATCGTTTAGAATTACTAGAAGGCATTAGTCCGGGTGGTGGTCAGTGAATGAACAATTAATTAGTTTCAACCATTTATTGAAACAGTTTCCATTTACCTACAATACGCCCTGATGATGACCCATAATGGGGGTCGAAATGTTGGCAGAAAATAAATGATTGAAACTACTTAATTGTTTCATTCACTGACCAATGCCGGACTAATACCTTCTAGTAATTAATAAAATTGCATGTTGGTTTTTCATTACCCACCTGCAGAGCCTCCACCTACAATTATGAAGTCATAATTAGGATAGAACTGCGCGGGATCCATATCAACAGCATCCAGCCCAGCCTCAGGGTCGATCTGCTCGTACCTGAAGTAGGCGATGACAGCTGCCAAGATGGGTGCCACCACTGCAGCATTGTTCACTGCTCCAAGGATCACTCCAGGAAATCCTGCCGCTGAACTCATATTGCCCCACTACTGTAACAGGAAATGATAACCGTATTAGTTTGATAAAAAAAACAATTCAAGCAGAGGTTTTTATAAAAAGTATAAATTAAACTCAAGTAGGCAGTTATTCTGTGAATAAAACATTTTAATCATATAACTTTCACACCTATATAAGGTATAAGTTTCAGGTTATATCTTTAACTTTAAATGTACAAGTTTATGAGTTTTTGTTATTTTATTCATTTTATAATAAGAATCAGGTGCATTAAATGGCTGTTTGTTTATTCATTTAGTGCACTTTATGGCACTACGGCTAATCAAAGGATGCTACAGTGGGAGTCCTAAATTTTGCCTAGCCAGATTTAATTAGGAAAGGGATCTTTAACAAGTACCTGACATCTTATAAGCTTGGTTTCTCTTTTTTACGTTCACTCTGAAGGATGGATTTTATTATTCCCATTAAAAATCCAAGAACCAACTGCCAAGTTTGAACCTGTGACCTTGGGTATGGAAGACTGTTATGCTAGCCACTAAGCCACTGGTGGCCCCTTCAAAAGCTCTGATACCCTTAATGGTTATTTCAAAGCAGAGGAGAGTGTAAAGAGTTTAAAAAAGTAAACATTTTTCATTGAACCTGTTTTAATACCATTGATTTTCAATGGTATAAAAACTAGTTTACCTTTATATGCCTATCAGTGGTAAAACCTATTTTAACCAGGAATTTTAATTTGTCTGGCAAAACCAAGGTATTCTTTCTCTCTTCTTTACTTTTAAAAATCCTAGGATCACCTGCCGGGTTTGATACCTTGACCTTGGGATAGGCAAAATTTAGGACTCCCGCTGTAGCATTGTCAGATTAACCACAGCAGCATAAAGGGACATTAAATAAATAAACAACAAACAATATAATAGAATGTATTTAGTGGCATCTTGTGGCAACTACTAAAACTACAGTAATTATTTACTTTTGTCACAAATACAAGAGTACAGCACAATTGAACCAACTAAGATGTAGCATCTGTGCTCCTACATACTTCTACTCTTTTAATACATAATGAAGAATTTTAGGGCGGATTCTGTCTTTGGAATTTTTTGTTTGGATAGCATCTATTGGCGTTGACTGAAATTATTATTTTAAAATGTTCCTTGATTAGTGCTGATCTCTAGTGACTAATATTTAAACTAATAAACATCTGTTAAATTAATTTAATTTAACTATGTTTTCAAACTTTGTTACTCACTTTAGTGTTCTATATTATGTTATTATTTATTTTTATTATTCACTTGTTCATGTACAGTACCTATGTTTGTTTATTTATTTAACGTCACTTTATGCTACTATAGCTAATCGGACGATGCTACAGTAGGAGTCCTAAATTTTGCCTATCCAGGTTTTATTAGGATAGGGATCTTTAACGAGTACCTGACATTGCACAGGCTCGGGACCACCTTTTAACGTCCCCTCCGAAGGACGGTGTAACTAAGGATTTTTTACTCCCATTAAAAAATCCTAGGACCACCTGCGTGTTTGAACCCGTGACCTTTAGCATGGGAGGCTGTTACGCTAGCCACCCAGCTACCGGTGATCCCACACAGTACCTATGTTATAATAATTGAGTTAAAGATCTGTCTATTAAGATAAAATATTCTTAATGAAACAGAACTAGAAAAAAAAATAATTTAATTTATATTACTATTTAGTTAGTTTTGAGTGGAATATTTAAACTGTCCCTGTGATGTTTTCTAAAAGAATATTTTAAGTTTAAATAATTAGGGAGCTGCCAATGGGTAGTATCCCTACATATGAATCATGTAAACATATCTTGTATCACATTTACTAAATGTATTTTATTATACAGTTGTAAATACCTATAAATATATTAAATAAAAATAAAAAAAAAGTTTAACTATAAATATGGTTTTAATTATAGTTTAATTATTATATTGGTATCACATGTGGTGTAGTGGCAAGCAAAATAGCCCCCTATGTCCGTCGTCGAGTACTAACTGTTCCGAACCCGGCAGATGACCTTAGACCTTTTTAGAGGGATTGTTAGGGTGGTTGTGCCCTCCTTCAGAGAGGACGTAAAATGGAGGTGCCCAGCCTGTGCGATGCCAGGTGTTTGTTAAACATCCTTATTCTAATTAAACCTGAGTAGGAAAAATTTAGAACTCCCACTGTAAGATCGTCCTATTAGCCAAAGTAGCATAAACGTGACTTTAAATGAATGAATTGAAGATAATTACTGTATTTAAATCAGCTATATTATAAAACATTAAAGAAAGTGTTTTAAAAAAAACTCAACTGTATTACGAAGTTGTTTATTACATGAACGGTTATTTATTTTAATGTATTACATAATAATAATAAAGCCTTTGAACAGAGATGGAACTATGATTTCCATTGAATTTTTTAGTAATTATTGAATAGATCATCATTGATTTTTTTTTTTTTTTTGTTTGTTTGTTTGTTGATGCTTAAAGTCGTAAAACTCCGAGGTCATCAACGCCTATAATGATTTTTTTTTTTTTTTTTTTTTTTTTTTTGTGTGTTTGAGTGTTCAGAGGAGAGATAAAATTAATCTTCCGTTCCAGATAGTCATGCTTGCTGACATGTAATAGTTAGGAAGTTAGTTTAATAATTTATAATGTCAAATGATCCAATGCATTGCAATATAACATCACATTAGGAAAATGATAATGACTTTTTTTTTATTCTGTACAGGAATCACTTTCACATTGTGTACATTCAGAGAAAGAAAGTGAGTTGTGACACAGATCTGTCCGAACTGTTCAATCTGGGTTAAAAAGTACAAGAAAACGAAGTATCACATTTCTAAAGTTAAAGTTGCAGCTAAGACTTGATATTCTCGTAGCAATTGTCTAAGGCCTATAATTACATTAAATCAGTACGTAATTCAAAGTTATCATAAAAGAGGCAATTGTACTTGGTTCAGCGTCCATGCCTACTCCAACTATAAGAAGAAAAATATAATATCTTAGAATATCGTAATATACTATGTTTGTTTATCCATTTAATGGCACTTTATGCTACTGTGGCTAATCGGACGATGCCACAGTGGGAGTCCTAGATTTTGCCTAAGTTTAACTTGTATAGGGATCTTTAACGAGTACATGACATCGCATAGACTCGGGATCACCATTTTACATCCCCTCCGAAGGACGGCAAAACTAAGCATTTTTTACTCCCATTAAAACAGAAGGCTGATATGCTAGCCACTGTTCACAACTCATAAAATATTAGAATATAACATCTCAAAAAGCGTATTATATTTATTGTCATGGATAATTAGTATTTGACAAGAAAAATGATTCTCCTGAGAAATTGCAGGGCAAAGATGGCATACGCCTTTGAGGACACTTTGTTGCAAAAAATTGCGAAAAACGAAAAAAAAAAAAAATGGATTGAATGAGTTAGAAACTAAAATTCGAAAAAGACATAGTATTAATAAAATATAACAGTATTTTATGGAAAGATAACGAAAAATTGACCGATAGTTCTTTTTGAAATATTTGATATTGCCAAATTCATAGCGAAACATGATTCCTATTTTCGTTGTCACAAAGCGGAAAGTACGTGCAAAAATAAACAAAACTATTTAGGACTGTTTTATCTCTTTGTAATGCTATAATAGATGCATTACTATAAATTATACCCTTTAAAGAAAAAAAAAGTTAGAACAATGCTGATCTTTTGTAGAAGTTCTGTTCTAAATATTTACACACCTTTCGTAGCCAGAAAGCATAGAATTAACTAAATTAAGTTAATATCTTCTTTGCTTCAAATTATTAGGATGTCTTTATCAATAAAGACACCCATCCGAGTTGAAGTCGCTCCTCCCCTCCACACGCAGACAGTACTTCCTTGGGTCATTTTTGTACCAACAGCATCCTTCCTATATCCACAGTCTCCTTCAATTTAAATCCTCAGTCCACTTGCTTGGAAAAAGATCGTGCCACACCGACCTTTATATCTCATCCCACAGAACTAAAGCCTTCGATCGATCCTTTCTTGCCCGTTCCACTGCATTCTGGAATTCCATTCCTTCCAATATACGTCGTGTTTCTTCCTTATCCATATTTAAATATCTCCTTTTCCAGCATCTATTATCCCTCACAGACGCTTGTTGATCTTAAATTTGATGTTTGATGACAGAATTTAATCATTATAATGACTAAATGCTTACTTTATTATGCTTTTTTTTTTTTTTTTTAAATTAGATTTTTTTATTTTCTCATTCTATTGTACTTATTATCATTATTGTTTATTTGTGATTTGTGTATGCATGCATAAATATATATATATATATTAATCTAATTTACCTATGTAAATATACTTAGTTTGTAATAATTTAATCTATTTAATGTATTCTAGCCAGAAGTGCTATCTTTATTTGTAACATCAATGTTATTCTTAAGGAACTATCTCCCAGAATAAAGTTCATTTTCTATTCTATTCTAAATTAATTGTCGAACAGTTGAGATGTTGATTCTCAAAAGGTACGATATTCGTTCTGTGAAATTTTACAGGAAGCTCAAAAATCTCTCATTAATACATATATGCCAATTTATTTGATTCTTATAACATTATAATCTAGACTTTTTTTACTATATTAATAACATCATGATTATTGTTATGGAAGGAAATGTTTTAGTAAGATTTAGAAAGCAGTTTAATGAGTAATTAGTAATAATAATAATAATTCACCGACCTAACCCGAAGGTTCAATGCCGATATCACTAAATATTCCTATATATATTCGTCCAATGTTCAACTTTCAAGCCCAAGTCCCCGAGATCAGAAAACACAATCCTCCCATCGACGCTTCGGCCTACCTTTGGACGCCTACCAGTCGGTTCAGCGAATACTAACTTTTTCGGAATCCGTTCTTCACTTAGCTTAACATTTTCACGCCAATTTGAGTCTCCGCGGTGCTATCAACGCAATTATATTCACAGGATATAAACTTGGTAATTCCGTGTTGTAGAACCTTCTGAATTGTTCAGAATAAGTAATTAGTACCTTTTAAAAATAATTGAATTCATGTATCACGTTATAAACGACTTATTTAAATAAAGGAGTTATATTGAAATGGAATCGGATGCCGGATTTAGATAAAACTTTTTTTTTTTTTAAGTATTGGAATTTACAACTGCAATTTATATTACAACAAGTAAATATGCTAAAAGAAAAATCACATGAGACAGACTTGTAGAGGAGCAACCCGATGGAAGCACTCTAGTATCTATTTTAACCTAGACAGGTCTCGAGGCCATCTTCTTTTCAGACGCCTCGGAGGATTGTCAGGAATCGAAGAGGAAGCAAGGGTTTAAACTAGTGGGTTGGGAATGGAGTTTGTCATAGAAGGAATGATATCTGGTTCGGGCCAAATCAGCAACATATGGAACATTTAGGTTTATGGATGATTTTATTTGTGACAAAGTAAGGAGCGTTGTGGATTTTACGAAGGATTTTGGATTGTAAGGATTGGATAAGGGAAGAATTCGATGGTTTAGTAGAGTACCCAAAGCTCAACTCCGTAAGTCCATATAGGCCTTATGATGGTCATGTAGAGGAGTCTTTTGCAATTAAGTGGGAGTTAAAGTGTTTGTCAAGTAAGTGTTGAAGTAATCGAAATCGGCGAGCAGTTTCTTGTCGTTTCAGTCTCATGTGTGTATTCCACGTGAGACGTTTGTCAAGGAGGAGATAAAACTAAAACTAAACGATTACAATACAAATGTGTCAAAACATATATTTTGTAAAAAACGTCCCTTAGTACCTTCTGAAAATCAACGTCTAAATAACGTTGAATTAATACTCTTTATTTTATTCATGTCGAAATTTCTGTATAAACATTAGAACAATGCTTATAATTATTTATTTCTCATTGTAGATCAGTATCTATAATATTTCAATAATCAGTATATTACAATTTTTCAGTAAAAAGTCCTGATCTTTGTTTTTTATCAATTAAATTATTAAAACTTTCCCGATTTTTTTTTCTATTTTAGGAATTTGAAAATAATAAATGAACAATCGTTCTAAATATAGGAGAGGGAAATATTTGTTTCGAAACGTAAACATAAATAAATTAAATTGTTCTAAAACGGAATTAGGTACTTACATCAGTACATTAAAATCTTGTTTAAATCGATTCTACACACTTTGGATTATAATTACTTATTGTAAGCGGTTTCATAAACATAATTTTAAGTCGCTTACAATCACAAATTTAATTGTTTACTTTTATGATTTTGGTTAATATGATTGCACTCACCGCACTGTTTACTCATGTGGGTATGATTCCTTAATGAATGTGTAAATCCCTGTATGAATGTGTGTTTATTTATTTTTAAATTGTGCAAACTTCCTTTATGCAAGTAACTTCTATGAATAAAACGTAACTTAGAACTTCGAAGTAACTGGAGAAAAACTTGACTCAATAATGCTTAAATAATTTTCAATTACAAAAATATTGAAGTAACCTTGAGTGTTGACACTGGCAAAGCATAAGTGATCGGACAATTTGTTCTATATTCAAAGCGTAACCAATTTCAGTTTCGCTCCCGGTATTTTGATTCGTTTGTTTGCTAGAGACAAACATTTGAAAAATAAAATCTTGTAAGTACAGCTCTAAGACTCAGAAAAAAAAACTCTCCAGGAGTTGCGTAAAAAAAAAAAAAAAAAAATCTGGTGCGAGCAACACAAGACTTTCACTTACCTCCATTTTTAAAATCAATGAAAGAATTTTCAAATACAGTTAGAGATAAAAATACGTGAAATTATTAAGGAATTAATCAAATTGAATTTATACAGAAACATGTGTTTTATTAAAAAATCTATCATATTATAATCTTAAATAATCAGTTAGTTTTATCTTCTTTTCATCACTCTCCAATAACTTCTAAAAGCTTGTGTATGAGATGATATTTTTTCTAAAATCTTTAGCTTTCCAACGGTATATCATACATGAATATTACTGCTCTTATGTTCAAAAACTAAAAATTGCATTAAAAAAATATTTTTTCTGTTTTCTCCTTTAGTTGGTTATCGAATTTATTCAATTTATATATTTACCTGTTTTTCATCAGCGTTAACAAGATAATCTAGTTATTATTATTAAATCTACAAAATTAAAGGTACTTTAGGGGAAGACAATTTAAAATATCGGCATTTAAGCCCTGTCAGACCATTTTTATCCAAATAAAACCTACATGATATTAAAGCCCATTAAATTTTACATCGATATAGCGAGTTTAATCAAAATCGTCGGAACCGTTTTCGAGAAAATCGAAAAAAGGTGCAAAATGCATGGTATAAAGTGCCTCTTCTGGTAGGCTCATTTTGATGAAAAAAGTTTTGTCACGTCTCGGGCGTATAGTTGTCTTAAATATGAAATTTCAGTTTCATAGGACTTACCGTTTCCGCCCGGGAGTTACCACACACACACACACGCAGACCTTTTTGCGGGACTTGGTTATTTGGACTCAGGGGACCTTAAAACGTGTATTTCCGTTGAAAACTGGAATTCGAAAATTTTCACGATCGCAATACTTTCCCTTACTATATATAGTAAGTGAAAGCAAAAAAACAAAAGTTAAATATTTTTTGGGATCACTTGTAGCTGGGTGGCTAGCGTAACAGCATCCCATGCTAAAGATCACAGGTTCAAACCCGCAGGTGGTCCTAGGATTTTTTAATGGGAGTAAAAAATCCTTAGTTACGCCGTCCTTCGGAGGGGACATTAAAAGGTGGTCCCGAGCCTGTGCGATGTCAGGTACTCGTTAAAGATCCCTATCCTAATAAAACCTGGATAGGCAAAAATTTAGGACTCCCACTGTAGCATCATCCGATTAGCCATAGTAGCATAAAGTGACGTTAAATAAATAAACAAACAAACAAGTTAAATATTTTAATGGATTATTTTTTTAATTATTCTGCTTTGAAATAGGGTAATTTTGACACAAAACAGTTTTTTCTATCTCTGCTAGAAATAGAAGTATTAAATAAAATGTGTTTAATGTTTAGTTTTACCTTTTAAAAAAATCATCAAAATAGGTGAGTTACATTTGGGATCCCCACCTTGTTGACGGTTGTTATTGTTAATTTTCCTTGAATATAAATTTACAGGGGGTAGAATACAAATTGACAGATAAACTTTTTGATTACTTTCAAGAGTTTGGATATGTCGATACCAGCAGAAAAAACTAGCGATGTGAATATAGCAACTTAATAATAGAAAAAAATAATTTTACATAGTAATTGCAATTCACCATTCGCCAATATGTTTATTTGTTGTAACTCATAACGGGTACAATGTACCAATATAATAAAGGTGAGGAAGATATTATTTGGTTATCAGATCTTTTTTTTTTTTTTTTTTTTTTTTTTTTTAATCTGAATGTGTACGAGCAAGGAAGTATGCTACCATGATTATAATAGTAAATTGGTTAGGGTTGGTAAGAAAATTCCAGGTAGGGCCTACGTGAGTGATGTCATGTTCTTGCACCGAAATGGGGCTCCTATATCCGGCCTTCTCTCATCGCAGCTTTAAGTTGGTCAAGTCTTTTAATCGTACGAGAAATAAACTAAATCTGCGCACTATTACACAATGGTTTATTATTTCCAAATAACTATATTAGTGTATTACTGTTTATATAGCTGTTAATAGGCAATTAACTAAAAACAAAACAAAAAAAAAAAAAAACAGTAAATAAATCAAAGGAAATTAGCATACGAGTATCACCACTGCTAATTTCAAAACCCTATATCTCTACTAATTCTTCACCCATTATTTTTTTCCAAAAATATCTTTGGTATTTATTTATTTACTAATTCGTATAACGGACAACAGTTTTCTTTTTTTTTTATTCGTTATTCGGTTTCTATGTATCTTGAAACTTAAGTCCTCAAAGTTTAAGGGAAGGGGGGGATAATTTATTTTTGGTCGATTACCATAAACCAATAAACCAAAAAGAATTTTGCAAATATCGTTAGAATTAAAAAAAAAATCTGGTGCGGGCGACACACGACTTTCACTTACCTCCATTTTTGAAATCGATTTAAGAATTTTCAAGTACAGTAAGAGATAAAAATGAGTGAAACCATTAAATAATACATTAAATGGAATTTCTATAGAAACATGTGTTTTATTAAAAAATCGATTATATTATTATCTAAAATAAACAGTTAGTTTTATCGGCTTTTCACCAATCTATATTAACTGTTGAAAGCTTTTGTATAAGATAATATTTTTTCTAAAGTCTTTAGCTTTCAAACGGTATATCATACATGTATATTACTGTTCTTATGTTCAAAAATAAAAAATTGCATTAAAAAAATATTTTTTTCAATTTTCTCCTATATTTGTTTTTCAAATTCGTCCAACTTACATATTTAGCTGTTATTTATCAATGCTAACAACATATTATGGTTATTTTTATAGAATCTTCAAAATTAAAGGTACTTCAGTACTACCACACACACCATTTTGCGGGACTTGGTTATTTGGACTCAGGGGACCCTAAAACGTGTATTTCCGTTGAAAACTGGAATTCGAAAATTTTCACGATCGCACTTCTTTCCCCTACTATATATAGAAAGTGAAAGTAAAAAACAAATATATTTTGTTTGAATTGTTTTTTAGTTCCTAATTCTTGCTGGACGAAATTTTAAAAATATTATATAAATTAGGAACTTTTCTTTTTTAATTTTTGTGGAAGTTTTCTTAATTGGAACATTCAATAAAGCACCCACTACCTTCCATTCATCATCCAATTACTTTATTTCCTAAGTCTTTTAACACCTTTTTTTTATTCCATCTTAGTCGACGTTTCGGGGTTGTTTCCCCATTTTCAAGACTGAAACTTATTCCTTGCTACAACATTTTTCTTTATTCATTACATCTTATAGCACACTGCTACTTGTCTATTGGCTCACAAAAACAGTGAGCCAATAGACAAGTAGCAGTGTGCTATAAGATGTAATGAATAAAGAAAAATGTTGTAGCAAGGAATAAGTTTCAGTCTTGAAAATGGGGAAACAACCCCGAAACGTCGACTAAGATGGAATAAAAAAAAGGTGTTAAAAGACTTAGGAAATAAAGTAATTGGATGATGAATGGAAGGTAGTGGGTGCTTTATTGAATGTTCCAATAAATTAGGAAATTAATTAGCAGAAAGTGAAATATTGCTTTATTCTTTTTAGTACTCGCTTAGCCCCTCGCTTAATTAACTTTTACGTAAAAATGAGTTATAGAGAATTAATTGCTGAAACTTTAGACGTAACGAGCTATGAAAATGACATATGACATCATGACCGTTTATACTGACGTCAGAAGCAACCCTTCGCCATTTTATTAAGTTGGCTTTACATGTTACTGGTGAATTTGATGACTCTGCTACTTCTGAACCAATGAATCTTTTTTTGATTTTCTAAGAAATTTAATTCTCTATGAAATAGCAAAACAAAAAAAAAATTCCATTTATTTATTAGGAAAAACAGATTTTTTTTATTCGTTATTCGGGTTCTGCGTATCTTGAATCCTTAGTCCTCAAATTTTGAGGGGGGATAATTTTTTACAAAGGTTCATTATGAAATATAATAAACCGAAACCTTAATTTTCCTCCTCAAAATTTTCGAATTTTCGTTTCACGATGCGCATAATACCGAAATCAAATAAAAATTATGAATTAGTGGAATATTACATATCTGGTTATTTTAATGTCAGAAATGATCATTTCACATTCCTGAAAATATGAGAAGATATTAAAACTGTTTCTTTCAGCAAATATATTTTTTATTGTTATTTTTTTTTATTAGTTTATTTTTTTAATAATTAACCTTTGTAATCGACCAACAAAAAATATTCGATAGAGAAATAAATTTCCTACAAACCGAAAAAAGGATCATTGAATCGGTTCAGAAATAGCAGAGATGAAGCATTTTGAAATGAGCATTGGTGATATACCATTTTCATTTGAATAATTTATTGCTTTTTATATTAGTTCATTGCCTGTAAACAGCTATATAAAGAGTTATACCCTAATATAGTTATTTAGAAATAATAAACCATTGAGTAATAGTTTGCAGCGTTAGAAATAATAATCAAAAATAGAAATTTTTGTAACTCAGGAAAAGTTACAGCGAATTTCGACTTGATTGTAATATATTTTTACCTTTTTTTTTTTATATGTATATATGGAAGTATACGGTGATGTTTAATGTACATTTCGAAATAGTAAATTGTACTAATAATTACTCACAATTTATTTTCAGTGGGTCAGCAGGCTATATTGTTCCGAACTACAAGATTCTCCTCATATTTAAAACCTCAGCCCGATACTGTTATTAAAGGGCCTAGCCGGATAAGCATGTGAAATCTGCCCCCGCGTGTATTTGAACCAAATTTATACCATTGAGTCACACCTATGAGAAACAACCTTACGCAAATTTTTAGCCCCTTAATCCTAA
This sequence comes from Piezodorus guildinii, assembly GCA_023052935.1. NCBI lineage: Eukaryota > Metazoa > Arthropoda > Insecta > Hemiptera > Pentatomidae > Piezodorus > Piezodorus guildinii. The sequence continues at coordinate 122,788,782 of CM041296.1, read as the reverse complement.
CGGGGGGGGGGGAAGTTATGGAGGGGGAAAGGTAAAACAAAAAAAATTGTTTCCTCCTGAACTGCTCAACCGATTTTCACGAAAAAAATATATGTTATGGATTTCATAAATAGGTTTCAAAAAATATTTTTTTAAATTTTTTTCCACGAAAATGTTGGTCGCAAAAAATTTTTGAATTTTTCAAAAAAATATTTTTTGGTTATGATGGTTTGGTACACCTCCAATTTTTCGCTACTTTATTCCATTATAGGGTCCTCCATAACATATATTTTTTTCAATTTTATCGGAAGTGTACCCCATGGTGAAAAATAAAAAAAACAATTTTTTCTCCTGAACGAATCAACCGACTTTCACGAAAAAAATATATATTAATGGTTTTCTAATTGAGTTTCAAAAATCAATTTTTTTAATTTTTTATTTCGAAAACGTGAGTCAAAATTTTTATTTTTAATTTTTCAAAAATAAATTTTAAATTATGTTGGATTAGTACACCAACAATTTTTTACTAATTTGATTCATTGGAGGGTCCTGCACAATATATTTTTTTTTAAGTTGGTCTAAAATGTACCCAATAAGGAAAAATATAAAAAAAAAACAGCATTTTTTCAGCTCTCTGAGTAGTAGCTGGTCACGCATGAAGAGTAGGGATAGAGCTGTAGGATCGTAATGTTATTAGGTATCACTTACACACTATGCACATACATACTATTTATTATACCTATTATTATAAATATCTTATATTGGATCGAATATATATATTTTTTTTTTTTTTGTATTTAGTTAATTTTTCTTACTTGGATAACTACTACACAGCACTATATGCTATATTAATATAAAACGTAACTAAAAAGATTTTTTTATATATATTTTTGTTCATATTATTATATGTTAATCAAAAAAGTTATGATGACAGACTAGCATGAAGTGTTCGACAAAAAGCCTGTCGACTGTTGATTATTTAACATATAATAATATAAAAGAATATATATTAAAAAAATCTTTTTAGTTACGTTTTATATAAATATAGCATATAGTGCTGTGTAGTAGTTATCCAAGTAAGAAAAATTAACTAAATGCAAAAAAAATAAATATATTCGATCCAATATAAGGTATTTATAATAATAGGTATGATAAATAGTATGTATGTGCATAGTGTGTAGGTGATATCTAATTACATTACGACCCCACAGCTAGGCATAGAGCTCTTCATGCGTGACCAGCTACTACTCAGAGAGCTGAAAAAATGCTGTTTTTTTTTTTTATTTTTCCTTATTGGGTACATTTTAGACCAACTTAAAAAAAAAAATATTGTGCAGGACCCTCCAAAGAATCAAATTAGTAAAAAATTGTTGGTGTACTAATCCAACATAATTTAAAATTTATTTTTGAAAAATTAAAAATAAAAATTTTGACTCACGTTTTCGAAATAAAAAATTCAAAAAAATGATTTTTGAAACTCAATTAGAAAACCATTAATATATATTTTTTTCGTGAAAGTCGGTTGATTCGTTCAGGAGAAAAAATTGTTTTTTTTATTTTTCACCATGGGGTACACTTCCGATAAAATTGAAAAAAATATATGTTATGGAGGACCCTATAATGAAATAGAGTAGCGAAAAATTGGAGGTGTACCAAACCATCATAACCAAAAAATATTTTTTTGAAAAATTCAAAAATTTTTTGGGACCAACATTTTCGTGGAAAAAAATTTAAAAAAATATTTTTTGAAACCTATTTATGAAATCCATAACATATATTTTTTTTCGTGAAAATCGGTTGAGCAGTTCAGGAGGAAACAATTTTTTTTGTTTTACCTTTCCCCCTCCATAACTTCCCCCCGGTTAGGATTAAGGGGCTAAAAATTTGCGTAAGGTTGTTTCTCATAGGTGTGACTCAATGGTATAAATTTGGTTCAAATACACGCGGGGGCAGATTTCACATGCTTATCCGGCTAGGCCCTTTCTGTTTTAAGTTATTGTTGGAGGTACCATACATTACATTATTACTTCCCCACCAATCGTGCCATTGCCATTATGCAAGCTGATAGGTTTCTCAAACAAAGACAGACTATAAATTCGGAATTATTTTTCTTAATCGAATTTCGCTCTTTGAATAGAATTTCGTACGTCACATCGTCTCAAAGGTATCTTATGCACCTTCCCTAATGTTGTATTCACAAGACAGTCGCAGTTGTACCAAAGAAAGCATAAATATTTACATAATGATATTAATTATTCTGGAAGAAATTTATGTAAATATATATATATATATATATATATTTTTTTTCTTTTCTCCTTTGTTGTTCAAAAGCAAGTAACAAATAAACAATATGGAAGAAACATATTTTTTTTTTTTTTTTTTTTTTTAATAGCCTCTTTTGTTAGCTCTTCTTAAAACCTTAGTTTTTGAATTTTCTGCATTTATGCATTTTAAGGATGTCAGAAATATCTATAATACCTGTAATATGTAATTATCTTCTATGAATCTATAATGAGGTGATGGGGCTCACCTTTTGGTTTAACCTAATCCTAAAACTTAAATCTCAATATTCTGCCATCGTTGAGGTAATCCAGAAGGTGTTAGCTTACTATATATCGGATTGTTAATAAGTTTGACGGTTTCATAGAACTTTTTATTCCCCGTAGTAATGAATTCGGAAAGTTTGTCAAATTTTAATTCCTCGTGAATTCTTGAGGTTTTGGATCTTTGTAATGACGTTCCTTTCACAATTTTCCGCAGTACGCCATTTTGGAACGATTGTAAACGTTTTTTGGTCGACTTAGCACTATGCGAAAAGAGTGGAGCACCATATAACAGAGTTGGACGTATAACATATGTTTTATATTCACTCACCTATATATAAAATTAAAGTAAGGAAAAGTATTGGGATGGTGAAATGTTTCGAATTTCAGTTTCCCAAGTCTTCCCCAAAAAAGGTGTGTGCGTGTGTATGTGGTAAGTCTAGCGCGAAAACGAAAAGTCGTATCAAACTCAAATTTTATATTTAAGACAACTATACGCTCGAGATGTTACAGCAACTTTTTCATAAAAACCAGCTAACCAAAAAAGCCACTTTATATCATAAATTTTTCACCTTTTTACGATATTTTAAAAAACGGTGCTGATGATTTTGATTAAACTTCCTGTTTTCGATGTAAAATTTAATAGGCTTTAATATTATGTAGCTTTTATTCTAATTCAAATAGTCTGACAGGGCTTAAATGTCGATATTTTAAATTGTCTTCCTTTAAATTACCTTTAATTTTGTAGATTTGATGAAAATAACCATATCATCTTTTTAGGACTGATAAAAGTATAAGTTGAACGAATTAGATATCTAAATAAATCGATTTTAACAACGCAAGTAAGTAGAAGTCGTGTGTTGCGCGCACCAGATTTTTTTTTTTTGCTTTTCATATTAGTTAATTGCCTATAAAAAAGCTGTATAAACAGTTATACTCTAATATAGTCATTTGTAAATAATAAACCATTGTATAATAATTTGCATTTTTTTTTTTTTATCTAAATATTTCGGCTACTTACCAGCGATTTGACAAATTTAAGATTTTTTTTGTTTTTATTTAACGTAGATATTGCTGTCAGTGAGTCCTGAAGATGGGGAAAAGCCCTGAAACGTAGCCTCAAAATAATGTTGTATAATAAACTTTTGGAATAATTATGAACCAATTATTTACGTAATAAGCTTGCTTCTGATGTTCAGCCCATATACTATCAGATACTTATTGTACAATAGAATCCATAATCAAGATTAAAGGATTAATTGATAGGATCAAATCAAAAGCTTTGATGAGTTCTAATTTCTAATCTTGGACTCATAATCTATAGTATAAAAAATCTGGTGCGCTCATTACACGACTTTATAGTTAATTTATGTAATTTATAAATAATTACATTAATATCCAGTTGCTAAGCCTATTGGCTGACGAACCAGCGAATGTAATAGTAATCACTTTTTTTTAACTTCACTCACCTATATGAAACAAATATGAAACCATCAGTTACTTGTTTTCTCTCTTATCTTCCGTTAGATTGACTATACCTGGTGTATGGGGATTCGCTGATGTATTCGAAATAAATTAGAGTGTCTTATGATATGAATTGTTTTATAAGAGTTATCTTTGAGGTCTTAAGGTTTGCGTCAAAGTGTACCAATATACCGAGGTAGTATACCGAGTTAAAGCGACTGTATCGTTCTGTAGGACAGACATTTTTCCATGGTTCTAATCTTTTCCAAAGCTTTTTTATTTATTGAAATTTACAACTGTACATACATACATTAAATACATTGAATAAATTAGCTGATAGTATATATAGGTAATATACATGAAGAGAATATGCCAATTGGTAGCACTGCACTAGGTAATCTAAACTAGAAGGTCTCGAGGCCATCTTCTGTTTCAGACGTCTCTGAGGATTGTCAGGAATGGAAGAGGAAGCAAGGATTGAAATTAGTGGGTTAAAGTGGAAGTGGAGTATGTCATGGAAGTATTGATACCTCGTACGGACCAAATCAGCAACATATGGGACATTAAGGTCTTTATGGATGAGTTAGTTGGTGACAAAGCAAGGAGCATTGAGAATTTTTCGAAGGATTTTGGATTGAAGACGGGAAGAATTTGATGTTTTAGTAGAGCCCTAGAGCTTGTACTCCATCAACATAGAACTACGTCCATTTTACAAATCACAAGAAGAAATATTTTCCATTTTTAATTTTTCCCCTGAAAATATGAATATTCATGTATCGCTGGCATGTTAAAAAATTTAAGAAAAAATATTATTTAACATAAAAACTTGTTTACGGAGAGCAATGGAGTTTCGTGTGTGAAACAAGGTTATTCGAGGAGATATAATCATTAAAGGTATTTCCATGTTTTTTTGGATGGAACTTAGTGAATATAAAGGTAAACATAGGAAGCAATTAGTTAGATTAGAATCAGGAAGGAAGGAAATTAAGGTGTTTGGAAGCGAGAAGAATGACCTTAGTATTTTAAAGGTCTAGATTCACTGATTACAGTATGGGCGTTGATACTACCTAGCAATATTATATATTATATGCCTTAGTGTGAAAATAACTAGAGTATTTAAAAAAATGTATAATAATTATGCGAGATCTTCCGGTGTTTTAGAATAAATTGATATAATTAAAAAAATATGTTTTGGAATTTTTTGCTTTCCCATTAAAAAAAAAAAAACATGGTGAGGATTCAGAGACAGATTATTTTTTTTGTGTTTATAATTTTATTTTTTATTTTCACTTACTATGCTGTTCATTCCATCCGGTACATTCCATATGTAGAATAGAATAGAATGGAAAAAAAAAAAAATCTGTGACGGTCCCTTAAAAATAATAGGCGTGTACATTGAAATATAAAATATCTCTGGCCAACAGACAAAACTAATATAGTTATTTATTTACAATAATGAGAATGAGAAAGAAGAAGAAATATTATACAACGAAAATAAAAAAAATCTTCCGAAAACGATTGTGTTGAACGAAATCAAAAATAAAGAAATTGACAAACAACATGTACATTTAAACAGTACAGTACAGACACTTAGTACGGTATTGCGATCGTGAAAAATTTTGAATTCGAGTTTTCATCAGAAATACATGTTTTAGGGTTCTTTATGTCCAATTGCCTTAGAGAACAAATTATGAAGAAGAGCAACTTAATACCATGCATTTTTCACCTATTTGCGAGTTTCTCAAAAATGGTTTTAATGATTTAGATTTTACTTCTTATATGTACAATTGAATGGGCTTTAATACCATGTAGATTTCATTCTCATTAACATAGTCTGATAGGTCGATATTCTATATGTTCTTTCTTAAGGCGCGATATTGTGGATAGAGCGCTAGTCTACTGTTCTCCGGGTCCTGGGTTCGAATCCCGGCCATGACAGAATAATATTTTTTCTGATTATTTAGGTGAGGGGCGACCCTAGGGTATGGAGATCCTTCTGGGGAAGACCCAGCCTCAGTAAAGTGGGTACCAAAATTGAGGAAAAACCTGGCGGTTGAGCGTGATCAACGCCTAATCACCTCCTTGCTTGGCCGTTGGCCTAGAAACAGTACGAATCTCTATATGTACTGAGCCCAAGATCCTTTTTTGGTTGTAGAGGCACAGGTTTTTTTTCCTTAAAAGTACCTATGTATTGTTGAGGCGAAAGCCTGCAATTGGAACCACCAAATACAGTAGACTCCCAATGTTCAACTTGAAATACCTCAAAGGTAGTGTAAGTTCTAATAAGGCCTGTATTTGTTTTTGTAACATTGTGTTATTTGTTACTTGTGTGATAAAGAATAAAGGAGATAAGAAAACAATAGCTATGATTTTTTTAGATTCGGTAAAATTAACCATAATTATAATTTCATCTTGGTTGCATATTAAATAACGCTGAACATTATTGGTTTATTATTTATAAGTAGGTATTATTTATAAACTAGGGTATAACTTATTATAGGTGGAATAGTCAGGAATCAGTCATTTTTGAAAAGTTTTTAATTTTGCCAACGTTTCGGCTCAAGCTTGTGAGCATAACTGAGAGTTTATGCTTGGACATGGCTCAGTAATGCCCTGATGATGGCTCACAAGCTTGAGCCGAAACGTTGGCAAAATTAAAAACTTTTCAAAAATGACTGATTCCTGACTATTCCACCTATAATAGTTTCTACAGTCGACTATACACCCTCAATATAATAGGGTATAACTGTTTACAAAGTTTTTTATAGACAACTAAATAATATGAAAAACAATAAATAATTCACACGCAAAGGCCTATTAAGTTACTGCTAAATTCATTTGTGATTTAACTGCTAATTTCGAAACGGTATTTTTAAACCAATTTCAATATTTTAGTATTTATTTATTTATTGATTCGTACGGCGGAAAATGGGATTTTTTAAAATTTAGATTCTACATATCTTGAAACATAAGAGTTAAATAAATAATATTGGTGCTATCAGTTATTCGTGTATTTTTTTCGGTAGTAGAGAGAATTTATCATTTTTCTTCTTATGGAAAACGCCACTGCTTTCAAGAAATATTACATCACATTAGGTACCTAGCGGACCCGCCTCTGCTTCCGAAGGGTACGATTTGAACGGCGTGTCATTAAAACACCTCTTTCTGACCAATTTAGAGTTTATAGCTTTGGGAGTTTTAGTTCATCATCATAAGAAAAGTGCACTTTACCAAAAATATTTTATGTTTATTTTATAACGTCTATTATTATTATGTTTAATCATCGGCAGATGAAAAACATAAATCAAAAATCATTAAGTGATAACGGAAAATTTAATTTTTCCACATCAAGAAAACTTGTTTGCCGTACTAAAAAACTACAGAAATAACAAAGAATCCAATCCTATTAGGCTTATAACTATTTAATATTTCAAATAAACTGTTTAAAAACATTCTAAAAATTAAATTAAGTTTTTATTGGAATCCCATTCAGTTTACGTGAAAGATCTGTTTTCATGAAATAAATTAAATTTGAAATAATTAATAACAATGTTAGTTTCTAGGTTTATAATAGCTTAGCATTTGTGTTAACAATTTAGTTACGATTCGGTTCATATTATAGTTCCTAAAATCTTGCGTACTAAATGGAAGAATATAACCTGCACGATCCTGTAAGGCGGTGATAACCTTCCTCTTTACCAATAAAATATGTTCATAAGCTTATGGGCTTACAACGACTTTATATTAACTCGTACGATTTATTTTTATTCATAACGTTATATTATACGTCTATATTACTACTTAAATTTCAGGAATAATTTTTTTTGCTACTCGGATACAGAAAATTGAAATTTCCCATTTAAAGAAAGGCTAAAATTAATATGGCATTAATTATATTAATATGGCAAAAAGGCTCCATTTACTATTTAATATTCCTAAAGTGAGTGAATTCCTAGATAAAAGAAGACATAACTTTTATAATTCCTTAGAAGTTCTTCCAAACCCGGTTTTTAGTAGGCTTAAGATTCCGCCAGCTCCTCAGAGGTGGCAACATAGTGTAAGCTAGAGTTTAAGATTAGTCTAAGTCTGGAAGTGTCAAGATTGAAGTGATCCCCATCACCAAGAGGACTAGCAAATCAGTGATAGTGCAAAACATAATCTATAACAGAAATATCCTTAAAATGTATCTAGATACAGTAAAAGGAAATTATTCAGAAAATATTTTAGCAAAATATGCAACTAAATTGGGGTTAGAAAAAAAAAAAAAAATAATAATATTTATTTTACTTTTAAACCTTGAGGAAAGAATGCCCTAAATTATGGTGAAAACTGTATCAAAATCTTTCTTGTGGTTTGGAAGGAGATAGCGGAAACCAAAATCCCCTTATCCTTTTATATATATAAAGATAATAAATCTTCAATCTGACATTATTATTGTACTATCATTAATTATATTTTATTATAGTATGAACTATAAATTCTCTAGAGCTTCTTCTAGTTAAAGAACTTGGTGACCGTGCGCCAGGTGGGTTGCCTCATTCCGGTGAAGAGGATGGGTGATGAATCTGTGTTAGTGGGCTCGCGTTTTTTGTAGGTGCTTTCAAATCATTATAGGGTCTGGATACCTAGGGCTAGGCATTTACGGTCAGTACTTAAACTCTTCGCTCATCACAAAAGTCAGGTCTAATAAAAGTTTGTGAAGTGTAGTAGTAAATTTCATTTGATACCTCCTCTATCACTTAACCACTGTTGAGGACATGTTTCTCATTTGAAAGATCTGAAAGTGCGTAGAATTTCTTCATAATGTTGAATATAGTGTTCTGGTTTTGAAGTAGTCATTGGAAATGTTAAGATTTTTATCAGTGTTGTCATTTTTATTTTGATTGATTGATGCTATTCTTCTTCTTATTTCAGCCGAGATGTCATTATTTTCTTTTACCAGAGAGCCCAGATATATTAAAATTTATGGTCATAAAAAAAAATTTGGGCCTGGATGGCTGAGTGATGTGCCTAGCAACCACAGAGGACCACAATTTGAAACCAAGTAATTACGAGTTCAAGTCTCGGAGCTGGGGGCTTTTATCTCAGAATTTATCCCCGCCCTTACCCCCTGGCCCGAGAAACCCCGTATATCCTTCAAAGTCGATAGTAGGGGTTAACCAAAAAAAAGAAAAAAATCATTCATTAAATTATTACTTATTTAAATGGATTAATAATCTTTGCGAGATATGCGGTATATTATTATCTGTAATTATAATACATTTAATTATGTTTTGGCAATTATTGTCTGGCTTCTATCGTTTCCCATGTTTGTTTGTTTCCTAATATATGTATAGAATCGAAGAGGAATAATGAATAAATAAAATAAATAAATTAATTATTATTTTGATTAGTATTTTTCCTGTGTGATTAAAGTCGAAATGTCCTTGGGACATGTTATTTTTTATATATTTTTTCAATGTGGGCTAATTTGTTTTCTGAACCTACTTCGTGACTGGGAAGAAAATACGGATTTATTTTACTTTCACTTACTATATATAGTAAGGAAAGTATTGCGATCGTGAAAATTTTCGAATTCCAGTTTTCAACGGAAATACACGTTTTAGGGTCCCCTGAGTCCAAATAACCAAGTCCCGCAAAAAGGTCTGTTGTGTGTGTCTGTGTGTGTGTGTGTCTGTGGTAACTCCCGGGCGGAAACGGTAAGTCCTATGAAACTGAAATTTCATATTTAAGACAACTATACGCCCGAGACGTGACAAAACTTTTTTCATCAAAATGAGCTTACCAGAAGAGGCACTTTGTACCATGCATTTTGCACCTTTTTTCGATTTTCTCAAAAACGGTTCCGACGATTTTGATTAAACTCGCTATATCGATGTAAAATTAAATGGGCTTTAATATCATGTAGGTTTTATTTGGATAAAAATGGTCTGACAGGGCTTAAATGCCGATATTTTAAATTTTCTTCCTCTAAAGTACCTTTAATTTTTTAGATTCAATAATAATAACTAAATTATCTTGTTAGCGCTGATGAAAAACAGGTAAATATATAAATTGAATAAATTCGATACCCAACTAAAGGAGAAAACAGAAAAAATATATTTTTAATGAAATTTTTCGTTTTTGAACATAAGAGCAGTAATATACATGTATGATATACCGTTGGAAAGCTAAAGATTTTAGAAAAAATATCATCTCATACACAAGCTTTTAGAAGTTAATAGAGAGTGATGAGAAGAAGATAAAACTAACTGATTATTTTAGATAATAATATAATAGATTTTTTAATAAAACACATGTTTATATATAAATTCAATTTGATTAATTCCTTAATAGTTTCACGTATTTTTATCTCTAACTGTATTTGAAAATTCTTTCATTGATTTTAAAAATCGAGGTAAGTGAAAGTCGTGTGTTGCCCGCACCAGATTTTTTCATACTACTATAAGCTGTATACAATACAATGAAACGTATCGTCAGGAAAATCTATGTTATTAACATCCGAAGCAGTTTACACTTATTTAAAACTTTTATATTTAATTAATTAATCACCCCATTACTGTGATAGGATAGCCCTAATCCATTGTGGACCAAAAAATACGTCGGTTGTGGAGGGACCACCCATAGCGTAGTGGTTAGCATAACAGCTTTCTATGCTAAAGGTCGAGGGTTCAAACCCGCGGGTGGCCCTAGGATTTTTTAATGGGAGTAAAAATATCCTTAGTTATGCCGTCCTTCGGAGGAGACGTTAAAAGGTGGTCCCGAGCCTGTGCGATGTCAGGTACTCGATAAAGATTCCTATCCTAATAAAACCTGGATAGGCAAAGTTTAGAACTCCCACTGTATCATCGTCCGATTAGCCACAGCAGCTTAAAAGTGACGTTAAGCGAATAAACAATAAACAAACGTCGGTTGTGGTGGGTGGTTCTCAATGTTATATTTTTTCCATAAATTTGTAATGACTTTTATATAATTTATTATGGAAAAAATTTAAAATAAAATATTTATATTTATATATTTAACTTATACATTGCTGTGAGTCTTAAGGATGTGGAAGGCCACCGAAACGTTGACTCCTAATTGTTACTGATGTAACAATAAACTTTTAAGGAAGATTAAAGATCAATCTATTTATTAACAATATTTGTTTCTTCAAAAAAAAAAAAAAAAAAAAAAAAATAGCTATATATACGCCCATAATTCAGTTATTTTTTAAGTAGAGAAAAATATGTATTGAGTGTTAAAATAAGTAAGCTCGATAAAAAAAAAATAATAAATCCATATATTCAAGTCACCAATACCAAAAATTATGTTAGTGCTATCCTTGACTTTGATATCAGCATATTAGTTTTTATATGGCGTTTGATTAAAAATTATTTAAATGAATAACTCAGTAATTTTTTAAGATAGAGACAAATTTCACTAGAGTTTCCTAATAAAAAACCGCAATCAATTATAAAAAAAGAAAAAATATATATATACGCCCATAACTCAGTTATCTTTGAAGATAGAAAAAAAAAATCTCAAGAGTTTTAGAATCAGTGAACCGCGTTTAAAAAAAAAGAATTGATTTATATATTCAAATAACAAATTATAATTCACCTTAGTATAATAATTAGGTTATTATATAAAAATATTATAGAAACATGTAGAAAATTTTTAAAAAATTCGATATCAAGACACCGCAATAAACATATAAAACAAATTTAATCTTATATGATCAAGCAACAACTTATAAGAGATGTGATTCCCTAATAGCTCGGTTATTATTGATAATCGAGAAAAAATGTAAGGTGTTCTGGAATAAGGAAACATTTTTGATTGAAAATTGAAAAAAAAAGAAAACAGTTAGGAAGTCAAGTATAAATGCTTTTGGTTAATTTTTTTAATAACAGTCTGGACTGTTAGTGATTTTGACACACAATTATATTTCCTACAAAACGGATTAGCACAGGATTAGCAGAGATATAGCGTTTAAAAATTAGCAGTGGTTGCATTATTTATTACTTTTCATATTAGTTAATTGCCTGTAAACAGCTATATAAAGAGTTATACCCTAATATGGTCATTCAGGAATTAACCATTGTGTAATATGTTATTGTTTTTTTACTTTCACTTAACTATATATCAAATATATAACAAGGGAAAGTATTTCGATCATGAAAATTTTCCAACACCAGTTTTTAACGGAAATACACGTTTTGGGTCCCCTGAGTCCAAATGACCAAGTCCCGCAAAAAGGTCTGTGTGTCAGTGCGTGTGTGTGTCCAGCACGTAAACTAAACTTCGCACAGAGCTGAAATTTTATATTTAAGACAACTATATACCCGATACATTACAGCAAATTTTTTATTATTATAATCTGCATGACCGGAAGTTGTACTCTATATCATGCATTTTGCACCTTTTTTCCACTGCAATGAATGAGTTAATTCCCAAAAATGATAAATTAATTTATATTGCTTAGGAACAAATAATATCTAACGTTGAAAGATTAAAGCAAAATATAAAGGGTAAAAAAAAAATATTTAAGACATGATTATATTAATGGGAACATTCTCTTCTAATTATGTTTATATATATTTATTTATCATAACATGTCAAAGATGATTATTATGTGTGGGTATTTATAAGTATGAATGTATATATATTATTAATCTCTAACCAAGATAAAAATTATGTTGTGGATATTTGAAAACATTGATTAGCACAAGAAAGGTTTTAGATAAAGGCTATTTTAGTATACATGATAGTTGCAAGTGCACAGCAACAAAAAGTTGAAAAAATGAATATGTGATAGTGAAAAGTTAGAATTTAATAGAATGATTATTCATATCTATGAACTTAATATGAAGAATTTATAATAGTAATTGACCTATATTGAGATACAATATGGAAATAAATGTAAGTAGAATTATAATAATAAACAGAATGTAAATAGTTTAAATGATAAATTGATTCTAAGATATTGGTAATGTGTTCTTAATGTATATATAATTGGTTATAATATTTATTCAATTATATTTTAGATAATATTTGAAAATCTGAAGATGAGGCATAGGACACCTCGAAACGTAATATAATAATCATCTTTGACATGTTATGATAAATAAATATATATAAACATAATTAGAAGAGATTGTTCCCATTAATATAATCATAACCTAAATTACTCTTCTATAATAGTAATTGATATAAAATTAGTTAAGAATTATTATAACCAAAAATCATTAAAATAGTTAAAACAATAGGTAAATTAACAAACAAAACGTGTGAAAAGCAAAGTCTTAGTTTGTAAATCATATTCACTGTCACTTTCCACTGATGAAAAACTATCTTCCAGATCATCATCAATTATCAGAACGCAACCTTCGTCTTCGGAATCAGACTCATCAGACAGAAAAGCCTCATTAACGGATTCCTTTTGCTGACGTCGCCTTTCTTCTAAAGCCACTTCTGGAGTTGGAAAACAACACGTTTCCCTCTCCATAGTAGTTGAAATAAATAACATCAAGACGTTTAAAATAGTTTCAAGATTCAATTCAATATAATTTAACTGAGAATTCAAGAATTGCAGATCTATTTACGATAGAAATTATAAACATACTGAGTAAGATGGGATCGCTTACGACCCGCCCAGAGAGTGAACGAGCTAAAAGTAAGATATTGTTACTAGGAAGTCGCTAGTTGAAAAACAAACTCTGGTAAAATAAGAAATAAGAATGACTCATAGGATACCTAAAGTGCAGTTGTCTTCAAAACAACAGAGGCTAGGGTCGGATCTGACCCCAACCTAACTTTATAGTCCATGAGCCAGCAACGAAAAATGCAACCCATTTTACCAACATTTTTTGACTGTTTTATGCAAAGCAACTATCATTGTAAAGCAAAAAATACGTGTCTCCCAACTCAAAACGGGTGGATTTAAAAATGGCGGCCATTCAAAAAGGGAATATGACGAAACATTACTGTTTTCTAACATATGCTATGTATCGAGAATATTGGAAGGTGAAGGAATATTTTTGAATGGTACAAAATAGAGCAGTTTCCGGGCGACAAGCAGGAAGGGTTTTTAGAAGGCCTATGCAAAAAGCTGCACCCCTCCACTGCTTAGGAGAGATAGCCCTTTACCTGACAGGAGTCTTAGCTCGAATAGGAAGCGGAAGTCCAGCCGCGGACGGAGGAGTTCGGGGGGTCAAGCAAAGAGAACAATTATGCAGATCTGTCAAAGGTACTTTTATATTATAATATGTGGTAAATGAGAAACCTCAGTATTCTCGATTATAACAATGCCTCACTGTACTATGTTTTTATGTATAATAATATGTGTAGTAATATTTACTCTGTTATAAATAAATGTTTGTTGTTTATTTATTTAACGTCACTTTATGCTACTACGGCTAATCGGACGATGCTACAGTGGGTGTCCTAAATTTTGCCTACCCAGGTTTTTGCAAATAAATGTGAATATTAAGTAAATTACTTTATTACCCTGTATGCCACCGAATATAGTACATAATTATGGTTACTATCATGGAAACGGCTTATCCTATGAGGGTAATCGTTATGAAGTAAATCATCCAGCATTTAATAAGCTTTCATTTCAGTGGTAAAAGATTATAATATTCAACGATATAGAGGTTTTTTTTTTTTTTTTTGGGAAAACGAGATATCGCTCTTTTTTAACATTAACATGACTTTTATCATTGAAACCGCTCATCCTATGAGGATAATCGTTATAAAGTAAATCATCAAGTATTTAATAAGCTTTAATTTGAGTTGCAAAATACCTTTGTAAGTTCAATATTCAACGATATATAGGTATTACAAACTATTTTTTTTTTTCCGAAAAACGAGATATCACCCTTTTCTAACATTATTATGGTTATTATCATGGAAACGGCTCATTCTATGAGAATAATCGTTATAAATTAAATCATCAGGTATTTAATAAGCTTTCATTTGAGTGGTAAAAGACATTTGTATGTTTAATATTCATCGATATAGTGGATAATATTTATAACAATTAATATGGAAAATTAAATCACCTTTAATTTGAGTTGTGAAACACGTCTATATGACTAATATATATATAGATATATGATTCTTACAAAAACGCTGAATCTGAGAAACTTCTTATTTTTGTCATTAATTTGGTTGGTATCATGGAAACGGCTATTCCTAACAATATAATGGTAATAAACTACTTTACTAGGCATAAAATTAATTTTTGATTTGCGAAGTAAAAGAAATCCTTAGGTCTAATACTCGCCGACATAATGTCAGTGCAATGGTTACATGGGTCAGGTTTTGTCCCTAAAAATCCAATTTTGAAACACCTCTGCCGAGGCTTGTTTGATTCATATTATCGCCTGGTAATATGAGGTCAAAAAGAAAATCATTGTTAAATGAGTCAGAATTATAATAACAGTAATTATGTTAGAAAAGAGCGATATTTCGTTTTTCACAAAAAAAAAAAAAAATTTCTAATACCTATATATCTCTGATTATTAGACATACAAATGTCTTTTACCACTCAAATGAGAGCTTTTTAAGTAATTGATGATTTACTTTATAATGGTTATGCTTATAGAATAAACGATATCTATGATAGTAAGCATAATAATGTTTGTCCGCGGCATTTTCCCGAAACTACAGGACCAATTTTTTTGAAATTCACCCAAAAAAATACTAGTCCATGCAACGATGATCCTAACACCAAGACATTGATATCAGCAGTTTATTTTTAAAATGGCGGCCGATTAAAAACGATTTAATTGAATAACTTAGTTATTTTTGAAGATCGAGAAAAAAATTATTAGTGTTTTTTAACCAAAAAACCGCGAATAATTATCTAAAAGAGAAAAAATAAAGGACAAAAAATTGAAATTTTACACATAAATACGCTCGATCTTTGACGATAGAGAAAAGTGTGTATAGAGTTTTAAAATCAGTATAGCGAGATAAATAAAAATAAAAAAATGGAATCTCGCCTATATATACGCTTGTAACTACGTTATTTTCGAAGATAGAGAAACAATTCATCATTGTTTTTTAACCAAAAACCGTGAATAATTATATAAAAGAGAAAAAAGAAAAGAAAAATCATATGTTAATTCAAATAAGTAATTATAATAGATCTAATCCCACCAAAAATCGGTTATTATTGAAGATAGAGAAAAATCGAAAAGATTTGTTTTTTTCTAATTAATAAATAAATAAATACCAATTAGCTCTTTGTGCTATTTGATAGAGAATTCAATTTTCGATCGAACGAAAAAAGAATCATTGACATTGGTTAAAAACTAGCTTAGATATTCTGTTTTGAAATCAGCTCTAGTGATATGATATGATCCTTTGAATTATTGCTTTTCATATTAGTTAATTGCCTATCAACAGCTATATAAACAACATCCCAAACAACACCCCAAACAATACCCTTATAATTTGTAGGGTTTTTTTTCTTCTTAACTATGATAGATGCTTTGCAAAATTTTTTTTAGTAAAATGGATTGCATTGTTCGTTGCTGGCTCACGGACTATTAGAAGGGATATATTTTTCTCTCATTTCCAGATTTTGGCTAACATTTCTGCATACTGTTATTCCTGAGATGACTGGCAGTACCGGTTCCTGAGGTATCGATAACCTATAGTTCCACTGCTCCTATCAAGCGACTGGCCGTTCCGTTACCTTATCTTGGGCTCATCATGTGTCATTATGGTAATTCTTGGGAGGCACAGTTACTGCAGAAATTGTATCATCAAGTCTATATTCTGGAAACTAGACCGTTCATGGATGGATCTTTTAATATGATTGCATTATTTTCTTAATATCATCATCCCATCACGTGCTTATAAAGAATAAATTACTTAAGAACTGAACGTTGATTACCGAAAGAAACTAACGGGATTTTTCAAAAGAATTCATATTTTGATTTATTTTTATTCTGTTTTATTCATATTCGACTTCCGATTTCATCTAAAGAACGTTATAGTCTTTTAAAAAAGCGATTCAGAAATAAAATTATTTTCAAAAAATACTTCTTTTTTTTTATTATTTATATTTTATTGAATATTACAACTGTATAAAAAATAAATACAAGTAAAAGTGTTGAAATACAATAAAGGGCGTGAAAAGGCTTGTGAAGAAACTACACAGTGGTTGAACTTCGATATCTATTTAAATTAGTAGATCCCGAGGCCACCTTCTTTTCAATCGCCTCGGAGGGTTATCAGGAATTTGTGAGGTTAATATGTTGCGAACAAGAGGGTTTATGTGAGTTGGGAGTTTGGAATTGAATGTGGTTTGTTTGTTTGTTTGTTTAGGTTTTAAGGCGTAAAACCCTAAGGTCATCAACGCCTAGACACTATATGCATATTCAACCTTTATAAGAAAGAACTATTAGGTAATGAGTGATTGAGAGAAAGAAAGAAAAAAAAATAATTAAAAAAAAATAAAATAAATAAATAAATAATAAATAAAGAAAAAAAAAATAAAGAAAGAAAAAAAATATTTTTATGTAAACAATAGTTTAAAAAGCTAATACTAGTAATGCTAATTGACTAGGAATGGTCTTTATAATTTCGATAATAATGACTGCTCCTTAAGAAAATCAAAAACTAATTCAATGGTTTTCTCTCTATCACCCAGCACCGCTGAAATATTCGGGCTTAGTCCAATTTTATTCAGGTGTGATGAATAATAAGGGCATTCTTGAAAAATATGCCGAATGGTAAGGGTTCCGTCACAGTGCTGGCATCGGCTGCCTAGCAAAAAGAAAAGAGTGCGTCAGCCGCGAGTGTCCTATCCTTAGCCGGGTCAACGCGACTTCCTCCCTCCGGCTGCTACGGCTAGATGTATTGAATGTGGTATATCTGGTACGAGAAAGGTCTGCAACAAATGGGATACTAAGGTTGTTATGGATGATTTTATTTGTGACGAAATAAGGAGCATTTAAGATTTTGCGAAAGATTTTGGATTGAAAGGATTGGATGCGGGAGGAATTAGATGGTTTAGTAGAGCCCCAAAGCTCGATCCCATGTGTCCATATGGGCCTAAAAATACTTCTTAAATCTTTAATTTTATTCAAAATCATATTAAAACATTTCCTTCGAAAACTTAAAAAACGCTTCAGATTATTATGCAATGGATTATTATTGCCAAATAACTATATTAGGGTATAACTGTTTATATAGCTGTTAACTAATATGAAAAACCAAAAGCAATCCAAAGAAAAATTGTATATCACCACTATCAATTTCAAAACGCTATACCTATAGTAGTTCTTTACCAATTTTAATAATTCTCTTTTCATTTTGTAGGAAATTTATATATATATATATATATATATATATATATATATATATATATATATATATATATATATGATATCATGTATAATAGATCTGTTATTCAACATTTTTGGTTTGATGTAAATGAATTCATATTTAAATAAATTAAGTTGTTTAATAAATTACTTGAATTCTGACTATATTAAAGAATTATTCAGTACATAAAATATGCAGGTTTTTAAAAATAATTTTTCATACAACTGTACTATAATTTCTGTTTCAATTGATTTCATATAAGTCATTTGAACTGATGAATTATAATTTAAAAAAAAAATGTTTCATCTGAAATCATTTATAAAACATCTTGCATTTTGTGGTAAACATGTAAATTAAGTGTATTTTCATTCTTTCTTCAGTACATAAATGATTAAAGGAATCAACAAGGATATGGAGATATTAATAAAAATAGAACTATATTGATATTCTTCAGGAAGTTTTGATGAAATAGAATTAAAAAACATTTATTTAATCGTTAGCTATCTAGTTTTATCATTTGTCGGCGAAGTTTGTTTTGAACCTAAATTCGTTTAAAAACTGTTGGATGTATTTTATTTATTTTATTACAGGCTTTCAAGTGTTATACATAACTAGATAATTTTCTACCTAATTAATAATTAATTTTATTCGAAAACAAAAAAACTCTTGGCATTATTATTATTATGTGTTAGTACTAAATAACCATATGCCCTTATTTACAACTGTTAACACAGTCCATTATATCAGTGGTTCCCAACTAGGGATCGTCAAGATTTTATTGAAAATTTATTAAACATTATCTAATAAAAATGTTTACAAAATATTGGTTTGTAACCAGAATAACTTACGAATTGCTTAAACATTAAATTGCGCGCAGTATCCGATAGTAAATAGGTGCCTTGCATTTCTAAATTTTAGTAATTCACTAGGTAAAATGTTTAGGGGAATGAAGTCTGTTCTTAGCACTTAGTTTTAGCTTATTATATATTTTGGGATTTGTATTAATCTTCACTTAGGTACAAGAGGTACAGTCTCATGCCATTACACTGAATCGATAAAGTGGTCCGCAAAACATTTTTAATGGTAATAATAATTTATTTATGATTCTAGGACTTGTAACTTTTGAATAATATAAAATATTTTAGATGTGGGATTTAGTGCTTTAGAGTAAGAATTAAAATAAAAAAATACAGTGAATAGCAATAAGCAAAAATGAAAAATAAGGTAAATTAAAATTAAAAATATAATAAATCAATATATCATGTCCATGTACATAGCCTACAGTAAAAAAGAAAATTCAATACTTATTTAATTTAAAATAAAACAATAAACACGAATACTTTTATGAATTTTTCTTTCTTTTTTCGATTTACACATTTTCATGATGACTAGATCAATTAAGGATTCGTGGGAAATTGAATGGGCAGGAAGTTATTGAATAGACGGACTTTGAAAATCGGAAGGGTATCAGAATTACGGATATGAGAAGGAAAGTAGTTCCATAAAAAAAAGGATCGGATTAAGAAGAGTTTGTCGAAAGCTGCGAAATTTCATTAAATAAAATATAGAATTGTTATTTTATATATTATTATTATTATTTTTTTTTTTCCGTGGAGGCAAGACATGTTTAAGTTTGATTTGGAATATAATTAAATGCGTACTAGTTTAAATTTTAGAAATTAATAAAACTTTAAAATCTGTTTTTAAAGGACTCGGTGGGTATCCATAAAAAATTTTTTTAGTATCATTTCAAAATATACGTCATATTTTACCTCAATCGTTAAATTATTTATATGAAGAAATCAGCATTCGATTTGAAAGCTTAGAAAGTAAGAAAGAAAAGCAAAGTCTATTCTGGGACCTTCAGTACTCCAAGAATAAAAGTAATGTACAGAAACAGTCTTGTGTCTGGTACAAAAATTAAAAAAAATATTATTACATTAAAAAAAATTAAGGTTATACTTATATTATTTATAAAAGTAGTAAATACGACTACATATAATACATTTTTTTTCAGTGGCGCGACAGGCCGTGCAGGCCCTGGGCCTCGTGGCGTGATCTCCTTTGCATGAAATTATAAACACTTGTATATATGATAATAGATTTTCTAAAATCTTTAGCTTTCCAACGGTATATTATACATGTATATTACTGCTATTATTTTGAAAATACAAAAATTGCATTAAAAATAGGTTTACTCTTTTCTCCTTTAGTTGGTATCAAATTCGTCCAGCTTGTCCCGAAAAGGACTAATTTACTATATCAAAGGATATACCCGATTTTCATATTTTAAGGACGGTTTTAATTTTTGTTTTTTTCATTCTAAGTTAAAGTCGCCATTCTCGCTGAAAGGATTCTTAACAATTGATTTTTATTGTAACCAGGATACGGTTCAAAATGGTGAAAATTATAGTGTTTATATTTCTCCATTCACGTTTATATTTCTCCCTACGCCTAATTTTGTGAGTGGCCACCATTTGGCTGACGGTCTCACATACCCAGGGAAGAGGCTGTGAGTGAATCCCCATTTAATTACTTCCTTATAAAAGCCTCGCCTGGGACTGAGATTCGAACTCGCAACCTGTAGCATGAGAGACTAGCGCGCTAGCCACTCAGCCACGGGCTCCCATTATACAAGGTATAATATATAATATATATATATATATATATATATATATATATATATATATATATGTGTGTGTGTGTGTATATATTTAAAGATCTTCAATGCACACAAGACTTTTTAAAAAGATTTATTATGAATGACAAACATAAACACGGTGAAATAATACTATGGTTCTAAAAAGTCTTATGTGCGTTGAAGATCTTTAACTGGCGCCCGAACAGGGACTTGGGCAGAATTTTAATGATATTTATAGTAACTTTGCGAGCTTTGAGTCGAGTGAAATACCGATATCAAGCAGCATAACTACTTCTGTCCGTCTTGAGGAAGATTGCCACTGCGTATACAATATATAAAGCATTCTCCACGACTACAGAAGTATCTTTTCAAAATTTCCTATGATTCTCAAATCTTGCAACCCGAGTTTCATGAACTTTTGTTTGACACCTCACTCACTTAGTCATTGTTAGCCAGTAATTATGTTAGTTTAGATCCATAGTATTATCTCACCGTGTCTATGTTTGTCATTCAGTATAAATTTTTTAAAAAAAAAAAAAAAAAAAAAAAAAAAATGTTTCGTTTACATATCTGTAGTGGTCCTCATTTAGAATCGATTCCCATATTATAACTTTGTTACATTATAGAAATTTGAGTCTGATGATGAAATAATTCGATTTGAATTTGAATAATTGATTTGAATACACTCCACACAAAAAATCTAGACTGAAAAAAAAAACAAACAAAAAAATCTGTTTATTAGATTATTACTGCTGAAAATTTAGAGTCATTGGAATCATAAACGAGATGTAACACGTAACCATTAATTAAGATTCAAACGTGTAAGGAAACACAATTATAATATTCCCATCGTTAGAACATAAATTTATTCTTGAATAATTTAGTTAGTATCGTGTCAGAGATTGTTTTCCTGAAAAGGAGGATAGTGATTAACAGATCGTTTCAAGACAGCTTAATTGTATTTGTCAAAACCTTGCATGAGCATACAAGATAATTAGCACATTACACACTAAAATTAGAAACGATCAATGTTCGTGAGAACATGAGGAATAATAGTGCAGCAACATCGCGTTATAAGACTGAGCAATAATCGCTTGTTTCGAGTTGGTAAAACAATTGTTTAGAGCAGGTAAGAACCTTCAATTACCTGGATGCTCTCCTTAACGAACATGGCTGGATAAACGGCTGAAGTACCGAAATATTGGGTTGTGAATAATTCCTAGCGTTTTTGATTTCACTTACCTATTTATGAAATATATAGTAAGGGAAAGTATTGCGTCGTGAAAATTTTATAATTCCAGTTTTTAAGGGAAATACACGTTTTAGGGTCCCCTGAGTCCAAATGACCAAGTCGCGCAAAAAGGTCTGTTTGTGTGTGTGGTAAGTCCAGTGACGACCGAAAGATGAATGATTTCAACAGCCCCCAATTACACAACTTTTTCATCAAAAACAGCTTACCAGAAAAGCTATTATACCATACATTTTACACCTTTCTTCGATTTTCTCAAAAACGGCTCTAACGATTTTGATTAAACTCCCTGTATTTGATAGTTAATGAATCACACACAGTGAAGATATTAAAATACTGCTTTTATTATGAGAACAGATTCTGACTAGAATACACTGTGCTGAGGAATTTGGGTGACTACAAGTGTACATTCCGAGGTCTCCTTCTTTGAGTGTGACACAAGTAATGTTACAACAAGAGTGATGAGTTTTGAGGATCAAAGGGTATATAATAGCAAGGGATTGTAGAGGGGATGAGGAGGCGGCATGGGTACCACAAAGCAAGTTCCTTCCAGGTGTTGGGTACTGTGTCCTAAGTACAGGTATGTGTTCTTTGTCGGTACTTGGTCATTCCTTTCAAGGTAGCTGGTTTATGTGTGACACCCTTAGGTATAGAAAAGGAAGTTATTAATAATTACTCTATATTATTTATTAGTTAAGTCTCATTCTATAACTGATGTAAAATTGGACAGGCTCTAATATCATATAGGTTTCCATTCTGATTAAAATAGTCTGACAGGACTTAAATGTCGATATTTTAAACTTTCTTCCTCTAAACTATCTTTGATTTTGTAGTTTTATGAAAGTGGTCATATCATCTGATTAACATTACTAAAAAACAGGTAAATATATAAGTCGAAAGAAATTCGATATCCAACTAAAGGAGATAACTGTAAAAATATTTTATTAATGAAAAATTTTTTTTTGAAGCTACTAATTAGAAGCACATTTCAACTTCTTATTTGTTCTTCTCTCTCAAGAAAGAAGCCTTCATCTGTTCAGAAAACCGCTGTTTTCGTTCTGTCGTCCACTTAGTTCCCGTTCTTACCCTCATGTGTTTGACTTGCAAACAATCCTTCATGACTTTTTCTCCAAATATTTTTCTGTTCGTTACTTCTTCATTTCTAATTCCAACTCGTTCAAGATCTTGTTTTACTTCCTTAATCCAGGTTATAGCCAAGATTTTTATTCTGTATTTTAGATCAATGGGTATGGCGGTGATTTTCCACTGACTGTACCTGGAAACTGTATAACCACCCGATTTCGTGAGTCACTTGTAGATGGGTGGCTAGCATAACAGCTTCCTATGCTAAAGGTCACGGGTTCAAACCCGCAGGTGTTCCTAGGATTTCTTAATGGGTGTAAAAAATCCTCTGTTAGTCCTTCAGAGGGAACGTTAAAAGGTGGTAGGTAACCTGTGTGTTGTCAGGTACTCGTTAAAGATCCATATCCTAATTAAACCTGAATAGACAAAATTTAGGACTCCCACTGTAGCATCGTCCAATTAGCCATAGTAGCATAAAGTGACGTTAAATAAATTAAAAAAACCTCCTGATTTTAGTTGCTCGCAGTAACTTATTATTGATTAATGATAATAAGGTACTAATGATGCATATTACTGCGAACAGTTTTTTTTAATACCAAAGTTTGGCAATAATCCAGCATTGGAAGGAAAAGATTGTATCTAGAACGGATCTTTTTTAAACATATAACTGATAGTGATGCACATTAATATCATATTTTTCTGTTACATTTATCTACTAAAAACATGTTATTTTTCAGCAACATGTTATCAATGTAGAGAGCTGGGACATTCACATAAATTTCAGTTTGGATTTAGGAAACTTGACAGTTAATATCATCTGCAGAAAAATAATTACTCTTCAAAACTGACAGATTGGTAATTAGCATGTCATCACAATGAGCTGGCCCAAACTACATACCAGAAAAGAAGAATTGTGGACTGGAATCCAAAGAAAATAGTGAAATCGAGGTCACTGAAACCTTGAATGGCTTTCAGAAAACAGTGTTCAAATGAGAACTTATAACAAACAAATTTTTTTACAGCTCTCTTGTATCATGAAGACGAAGGGGTCGCCTGCGGCTTAGCATTATAGCCTTCAATGTCCAAGGTTCGAACCCGATAGATACTTCGAAAAGGATTAAAAAATCTTGGTTATGCCGTCATTCGGAGTAAAATCGTGATTTCGAGCCTGTGAGATCAAATACACGTTAAAGATCCATAATTAAACCTGGAAATTAAAAAATTAAGGACTCGCACTGTAGCATCGTTTGATTAGCCAGATTAACATAAACTGACGTTAAATGTATAAACAAACACATCAAGACGAATTCAACCTTCAGGAGTTCATCGTTGAGTGAGAATGGTCGACTGTGCGTATATAGAGGAGAAGTTAGTTGAGGGTGCAGTCAAATAAACACACAATTAAGTATAAACGTAATTTAATGATGTTGACGTTCGGCCTAAATTATAGGCCTTCTTCAGGGCTATAAAAACTAAAAGATAACAACCAGTAGTAGACTACAATTATAAAGATGATAAGTAAAAGAAATTACACTGATAATTAAAAACAAAGGGAAACAGTTGTTATGGTAATTGACAAATATTATAATAATTAAAAACAAAAAGAAAAAAATAAATTTAATAAAAGCTGAATAATTAGATAATAAAAAATTAAACTTTTTAATACCAACGTTAAATTTAAAAAAAAATACAGTATAAAAAATGTGAAACATTGTAATGTTAAAAATAATTGTTACAGTATGAGAAAAAGAGTTTATTTACATTATATTAGTTTGTTACAAAAAAAACAAAAACAATATGTTGGAAAGGTTAAGGTGTAAGAAGTGGATAAACAATAGGTAAAGAGGTGGGAGACATTTAAGTGAGTTGTAAATATGTAACGATTGAAGGCTTGAGAGTCACAACAATGAACAAATTAAGTAATTATGGCGCCCGGGGTGGGAAAATGATGAACTAAACTTGGCGGCAACAATGCTATCAAAGTAAACATTAAACTAATGAATATTTAAAAACAAAATTGTTTAATACTTATCAAATTTTTTCAGGAGAAAAAAAAGGAGTTTTCCGTCACCCAGCAGATCCCCGCTCAACTTTCCACGGTTCAGCAAGGACTACCAATCGTGGACCACATTTCCTCCGCCCTTGAGTGCGGACAAGGAGTATTGTTCGGGTGTCTTTCTGGACATAGCGCACGCTTTTGACGGGTGTGGCACCCGGGATTGCCTTTAAGCTCAAGACCCAATCACCACAATCCTTATACCTAGTACTCCGATCCTATTTATCGAACCGCTCCTTCCGAGTTCGCTGTGTTCAGAATTTTCGAAACATTATACTGTTGAGGCCGGTGTTCCTCAAGGCAGCGTCTTGGGACCCGTCCTCTACACCGCCGATATCCTTACCGATCTCGATACCTTGTTGGCAACATTTGCTGATGACAGCCTTTTTATCATCCAATTCTCATCCTGAAGCAGCATCGCTAAATCTACAAAGCCACCTTTCCCTTGTCGAAGACTGGTGTAATGCTTGGTGTATTAAGGTGGATGAAAGCAAATGCACACACATCACCTTCACCCTTCGACGCAAACCCTGTCCGACAGTTAAATTCAATTCCACACCGATTCCTTCTTTAGACACAGTCCGGTATCATGGCTTTTTACTTGACAAAAGATTGACGTGGAGCCCACATAAAAGACTTAACAGAAAAGAACTAATCAGCCGATTTGGCCAGTTATACAGACTACTAAACAGAAAATCTCATCTTACAGTTAACAACAAATCACTAATATACAAGACAGTACTGAAACCTACTCGTATATGGACCTACTGACTTGAACTGTAGGGGACAGCTAAATGTTCTTACATCAAACGCATCCAATCCTTCCAATCGAAAGTCCTCCGAACAATAGTTAATGCTCCTTATTATGTTACCAACTGTACCATACACCACGACCTTAATATTCCATTTATTTTAGACCTGGTACCATCAAAATTTTCCAAATTCCATCAGAACCTTCTTCATCGTCCTAATACTCTAGCTCCACCCCTCTTCAGCTCCATACACCCCTACAATCCTTCTCGAAGATTGAAACGGCAGTGGCCCTGCGACGTTTTGTAAGCATTTATACTGTATGTTTCACTCATTTAACCACTCATGTACTGTATGTTTATGGCTATAGCGCCCTAACTCAGCCTTCACTGGCTCACACCAGAGGCGCTGGGATCTCTTTGATTCCGCTTTTCCCAAAAATCCCAGTCTGGGGTCTCTTTAGCAGGTTGTATATATTGTATATAGTTATGATTGTTTGAATGATGTTTATTTATTTATTACAGGCTGTTATTTTGATTTGTTTTTTGTATACATATGAATTTATTTATTTCCTATTTTATGAAATCACTACTGTTCATTTTGAAACAAATTGTAATAGATCTCAATAAATAAAAAATAAAAAACTTTTTATGACTTAAAATTACGCAATTACTCTCAAAAAGGGTTATTTTTACTATTTCAAAGCATATGCCCGATTTTAATATTTTAACGACTGTTTTATTTAATTTTGTTGATTCTAAGTTCAAGTCGCCATTCTCGTTGGAAAAAAATCTTAAAAATAGACTTGTCTTGTAACTAAAATACGATTAAAAATTCCGTTCCATTAACCTAACTGAGGGTACTGTCACTTGCTACATTTCCAAGATATTATGCTTAGGAAAATGGTGAGGACCACGGCTTGGAAGAAAAGGAAGCCACCATACTTACAGATACTCGACCTCCCAACGATACTAGATTTCATTCAAAAAATATATCAAATTTTTTTACTCTAAAATACTTAGCAAACCCCTCTACCAGGATCACCTGTAGCTGGGTGCTAGCATAACAGCCTTCTATGCCAAAGGTCACGAGTTCAAACCCGCAGTTGGTTCTAGGATGTTTTAATGGGAGTAAAAAATCCATAGTTATGCCGTCCTTCGGAGGATGCGTAAAAATGAGGTAACGAGTCTGTATGATGTCAGGTACTCGTTATTGATCCCTATTCTTATTAAACCTGGATAGGAAAAAATTAGGACTCCAACTGTAGCATCGTCCAATTAGCCAAAGTAGCATAAAGTGACGTTGAATAAACAAACCAACAACCTTCTCTTCCAAACCCTGAAGCACCATGCAGGTAGCAGGAAGTAGTTTGTACAACCGACCACTAATAGCTTACAACTGATATGGACCCCACTTTTTTTAAATTAAGATGTTTAGTTCCAGTTTTCATCTCCTGATAAGATCCAAAAAGTGTCCCCATCCCTTCGTGTACATTACCAATAAAAAGAACCCATAACATTGTAAATAAGGTCTCATGTTACCCACTTATACTCGTACGGTGAATTAAAGTGGCTCCTCCCCTCCACCCGATAAATTTCTTTGGATCATATCTTTACCAAAACATTAACTCCAAGCATCCTTCCTACATCTACAGTATCCTTCAATTTAAATCCTCAGTCCACTCACTTGAAACTAGATCGCGACATTCTGACCTTTACCTTCCTACCGACAGAACCAAAACTTATGATCGTTCCTTTATTGTTCGCTCTACCACACTCTGGAATTCTCTACCAATCCATATCTGCCATGCTGCCTCTTTATATTCATTCAAATTCCAACTTTTCCTATACCTTCTGTCATCCCAAATAGACGATCAGCAAATGTGATATGTCAATTCTATCTAGAAATATACATTGAATGAATGAAGAATACTGTTTACTGTCCCAATTTCAATTTGCGTTTAATTTCATCGTGTTAAAATAAGATTTTATTTTCTCAGAAGACAAAATTTAGAATATATATATTTTTTATTAATTTCATTGTTATTTTTTATGTATATTATTTCTCCCTATTGTAAATAATTGTAATTGAAAATAATCATTGTAAATAGCTATTAATAATGTTTATTTTGCCTATTGGCCAGACATATTATATGTACAGAAATGTTATTCTTAGGGAATAAAATTGTCACAGAATAAAATTGTTTTCTATTTTAAAATTATTCTAAATGACCCAACAGCCTTAAAATAAAGCTGGGCTTCAGTAAAAGGAAGTTTGGAAAAAAGGACTATTGTTATGTATTCTCGTTATGATATATTTTATTGTATGTTGTATTTATTGTTTGACAAATAAAAAGGAGATATGAAAAAAAAATGGAGGGAAAGTGGATTTCGCACGAAAAGGACTATTTTGTTTTTTCTATTTAGAAGGCTATCCCCGATTTTAATATTCTAAGGTCTGATTTGATATTTATTCTTTTCTGAGTTAAGGTTCGTTAAATTAATTTAATGCTATATTTACATATTCTTACGTATTTGTTGTTTTGTGTAATAAATTTGGAGGATGTTGATATAAGTACAGTGTAAGAGTTCTTTAAGAGTTAGCTTAAAATGAATATCTTAGAACAGAGTTTGAAGAATAGTACACTGAAGCAATTTATCTAAATATTTACCCTTAGGCTATGGCAAATGATTAAGTTATTCTGTAACCGTAAGAAAGACGTTGTATGAAAACGTTTAAGTCTTTAAACTCCAGTACTTCGTCGTTGACCGAAAGTGAGATTTCGCGTTGGTGATACTCCACTTTTCTTTGACCTGCGTCCCCCCGGACTTTCTCTTATAAACAAGTCATGATGCCGGTCTTGAATATTCCACCTCAATTAAACAAATAATAACACTGTATTGGTTATTTACTATTATTTTGGAGTTAATTCTTTTTTATTTACATCTGTATTAAGGTGTAGACTAAATTTCCTGCAACAATTTTATTTTGTATATGAGTTTTAATATTGACAAGGATATGCCTTAAGTTAAATACTCCAAAAGTTAAAAAAATGTTCCACAAACTGACAAAATTTCAGAAGGGACCTAGAGGAGCCTTTAATTAAAGAACACAATAAGTAAATATGTATAATGAAAATAAAAAGTCTTGAGAAAGAACTACCCAGTGGTAGCACTTCACTGACTATTTTAAGGCAGTAGGTCCCGAGGCCACCTTCATTTCAGTCGCCTAGGAGGGTTATCAGGGATATCTGAGGCAAATGAGATAAATTATGGACAAGTGGGTTTGTATGGGCCGGGAGTTTAGAATGAAAGAGGAATATCTATCACGGGCTATGTCTCGCAGCAGTCAATTGGATTCGGGATTTCTCTCAAATTCATAAGAATAAAAATAGTAAACTTGGAAGCATTTGACGTACAACCAACGTAGAGAGGAGATAGGAGCGGTCAAAAACTTTATTTTTCAAAAGAAAAATTATTTTTTATGACAGTTAAAATGAATTATACAACATGATAAATGAAGATTAACAGTCCTTCTTGCTAAGGAAGAGGTCATCAAATATACCAATAACAATTTTTTTTATAACTTTATTATTTTCCATACCTGTCTATACATACATATAAAAATCAGTGGATTGTCTATTAGATATGTTACAATTTAAAAAGGGGCATGTCAGGCATGAGGAAGATGACATACCCAGTGGTATTTCTTCCGTGGCATTTTTAATTCAAAAGATTACAGATCTCTCATCCATGACCTTTTCAGTCTTCTCCTGAGGGTTTGTTGGATATGGTTGTTACCATTTGTACTATGAGAGGTTGTAATCTCCTAGTAATTTGTTGGAAATCTAGAGTAGTGAGTTGTATGTATTCACTGACGGTAGGCATGTGTAAGTCTGTATGTAAAGTTTTGTTTGAAACCAAATATACCAATAACATGTAAACTCGTCTTAGTAAAATGGAGGAGGGTTGCTTATGACGTCATTATAAACGGCCATGATGTCATATGCATTTTCGTAGTTCGTACGTCTAAAGTTTCAGCAATTAACTCTTAATAACTCACTTTGAAGGGAAAGTTAATTAAGCGAAGTGCTAAGTGATTACTAAAAATAATAAAGCAAAATTCCACTTTCAGCTAATTAATTTATTAGTATAATAATAAACCGGTGACATTCTAAATACAACAATTAATTTATATAGTTCAGAACTATTTTTAAAATTGCACCCAGCAAGAATCCTTCCGTATTTCAGGAACTTCTAAAACATTCCAAACCGAATTTTTTTTTTTCTAGTTCCAACGTCATATATAAAATACATTTTTTGTTTTATTACTTTCACTTACTTAATCATGAAATATATAGTAAGGGAAAGTATTGGGAACGTGAAAATGTTTGAATTCTAGTTTTCAATCGAAATACACGTTTTAAGGGTCCACTGCGTCCAAATAACCAAGTCCCGCAAAAAGGCATGTGTGTGTGTGTGGCAAGTCCATCACGAAAACGAAAAGTCGTACAAAACTGAATTTCCATATTTAAGACAACTATGCGCCAAAGATGTTACACTAATTTTACTTTCACTTACCTACCTATATATGAAATATATAGTAAGGGAAAGTATTGCGATCTTGAAAATTTTCTAATTCCAGTTTTCAACGGAAATACACGTTTTAGGTCCTCCTAAGTCCAAACAACCAAGTCCCGAAAATGGTCTGTGAGCCTGTATGTCCAGCGCAAAAACGACAAGTCCTATGAAAATGAAATTTCATATTTAAGCCAATTATGCACCCGAGATTTGCTCATATTCATATCCTAACACTGCAAAAAAACGGAATATTAGAATTTGTATACCATATTTAATAGATGATATTATTGTTAGAGACATCATCTACACATCATCATTATTAATTATGTGATGACATCATCTATTAATTTAATGTAAGAGAAAATATCATATTTTCTATACCATTTTTTTACTCAAACCTAAAGTGACAAGAAACGTAATGTGTGGATGGAAACATCTTATATTTTTTACAACAATCAAATTGGAAATAATAAATAATTGGGTAATAATCTGCAGAATTAAAAAACGTAAATACATAATCCATTTAAAGAACCTATACTAATAACAAGGACTCGGAAAATTCATAATTTTTTTTGGAACAGAATCAGAGAAAAATATAATATTCCAATTATTATGATCAAGACTCTATAAAATGATTTCCTGTCATGTCGAAAGTACATTATATCTATAAAGATAAGAACTCAAAGTGGTAAGTGATGTGGGTAGAAACAGTTTGTAGTTTTTAAAGAGATTTTTCAGTCCCTTTAAGTATCGGGTATTTTATTTGGGCAAAAAAACTTTTATTTGGTTCTGATGAAGGGAGAAAACTAAGTTTGGTAGACAAATTTCCCTTTCGAAAAAAAAAAATAAAATAAATAAATAAAAAAATAAAATGGGTCATAAAAATGGTAAAGAAATCTTTTTAGATATTTTTAGGATTTAGGATAGAAGGAATATTTTTCTGTTTGGTAATAGGTACACTTCTTTATGAAAATAATTTATCGGAATCAGAGGTGTTAAATAAAATTTGTATTGCCATTATCTTAAGTGAGACGTTGATTTCCAAAAGGTACTAAAGGATATTTTTTACGATTTTTTTGTTGACATATTTGTATTCTCATCATTTTGGTTTATCCAAATTTTATATTTGAATATATCTAATGAATTCCTTTAAAAACGCCATTCGGAAATGAAATTATTTTCTAAAGGTACTCATGAAGTATTTAATTGCGTTCCAAATCATACTAAAACATTTCATTACTCAACTTTTACGCAACAAAATAATTCTATATTTTAATCCGAAAAGAATCAAATAAATTGGTTTATTAATAAATTAATGAGAGATTTTCGCAAATCATCTTAGTTTCTCAATTTTTTTTTTACAGGACATCCGGAATCATTAGCTTCTAATTGTTTGCAGACTAATAATTTTATGTCTAGTTTCACGAAAAAAAAAATAATAAAAATAAAATATATGTATATTCATTAAAATGCGAGAGACTTGTGTTAAATGGAGATCCTCTTCTTTTTGATACTTTCAGGGAAGAACCCCAATGCTTTTTTAAAGAGCTTGTTTTAGTTGAAATCGATTTTAGTTGGCAACGGATGATGGATTTTGATGATATTTACGACTAGAATATATGCCAAATTATCAATCTCGTAAAAAACATTCTGAAGTACACTTTTGGTATTTAAATAATATATAGTTAACGACAATTCCCTAACAAGCAGTAATAGATAAACTTAAAAAATTAATACACTTTTGTTATAAACGAATAATATAGTTTCACTTAAAAAAAATTTAATCAAAATCTTTGAGACGCGTGTTTTATTTATATTCCTACTCATACTAAAACATTTTCATTCATGATGTAAGAAAAAATATAGTAATTGAGATAGATCCTAGATTTTATACCAAAAGAGTGGTCACCTGTAGTGCATAGGCTATAATAGAAGCCTGCTTTGTCTGGGTAGCAGGTTCAAACCTGGAAGACGGTCTTAGAATTTTTCAAAGGTGTATGTCGTCCTCTGGAGGAGACGTAAAATGTCCTGTACAACGAGGATACCTGTTAAAGATCCGTATCCTAATCCTCATAAATAGTAGAGCAAGATCAAAACATAAAAATAACACAATGTTTTATTATTTCCACATAACAATATTAGGCTATAACTGTTTATAGGCAAATAACTTATATGAAAAGCAATAATTCAAAGGATAAATGGCTTATCACTACTGGTGATTTCAAAACGCTATATCTCTGCTAGTTCTGAACAATTTCAATGATTGGTTTTTCATTTTTTAGAAAATTTAATTCTCTATTCTCTGCTATTAAAGAGCAAATTTTGAGCGATGGTATTTTTTTTTTATCAAAGGTTCATTATTGAAAAAAAATAAACAAAAGGTAAAGAGAACTTTTAAATATGAAAACTTCTACTTTTTGGAATACAAATTGAAATTGCTGGTTAAAATAGGTTTAACCACTGATAAGCATATATTGGTATTACTGATTTTCAGTCGTATTAAAACAGGTTCAATAAGAAGTTTTTAATTTTCAAAATTCTTTACACTCTCCTCTGCTTTGAAATAACCATTAAATTTCAGAGCATTTAAATGGGTCACCTGTGGTTCTAGCATAACAGCCTACCAAAACTACGTTTCCGGGTTCAAACCTGGCAGTTGGTCCTATGATTTTTTAATTGGAGTAAAATATCCATAGTAATCCCGAGCCTTTGTGATGCGAGGTACTCCTATAAGATTCCTATCCTGATTAAACCTTGATAAACAAACTGTAGGAATCCCATTGTAGCATCGTACGATTAGCCACAGCAGTATAAAGTCACGTTAAATGAATAAACAAACAACAACACCAAAATAATCAAATAAATTAGTCCAATTAATGAGATTTTAGCTTTCCTGGTAGAATTTTCTAAAATGGACACAGAACATATTGGAAATGTTGGTATGAATTAATAATGCTAAGCATAAGAACGGAAGAAACTTCGATATTGAGTTAGGAGTAGACTATAAGATAGAGAGACTCACCACTGGAATAGACCGGCTAGCATCGCTCACCGACGGTGACTGGTGAAAGACATCCACTAACGGTCCTGGTGCTCTGGCTAGCGGGCCACTCTCACCTCTCCCTCCGACCTTATCCAGACGTCAGCCCGAGTCGCCCAATTCTATCAGTCCACTCAGAACAATAACAAAACCTCTCCGGGATTTTGCACTTTTACGTTCACTTAACTAAATATGGAATATGCAGGGTGTCTCTTTAATGCCTAGTCATATTGTGAGAGCAGATATTAAACCTCAAGTTGAACAAATAATTTCATATGAACGATAGTCCGATTCTCAACGGTTAGGGTGAAAAATCAAAAAATGAGTGTTTTACTGTTATCCTTGGCTTTCATAAGAAAAACTCAAATAACTCACTACACACTCAGAAAAATAAGTGGAGTTAAAATAAACTGAAGGACGGGATAGTCTTCGAATCGTGAAGATTTAATTTCCTGGGAAATGAAGGTAGGTTTATTTTGCACTATTTTAAAGCTAACCAAAAGAAGATATTTTTTTTTTTTTCAAATCCCATAATTTTAAACCCTAACGATAGAAAAGTAATAACTCCCTGAAAAATCTTAATATTCTCAAAAATATTAACATTTATTTTTCAGTATCCCGGCTATGGAGACCCTCTTGGGGCAGATTTAGTCTCTATAAAGTGGGTACCCAATATGATGGGGGAAAAAACCTGGCGGCTGAGCGTGATCTAGGCCTAATCACCTCATTGCACGGCCGTTGGCCTAGCAACAGTACCAATCTCTGTATGTACTGAGCCCAAGACTCTTCATGGGTTGTAGTTGTACTGTTTTTTTTGTTGTTTTTTTGCGAGACTTACTTTCGAGTTTTTTAAATTCCTGGTTAAAATAGATTTAACAACTGATAAGCATATATTGATATCATTGTTTTAATGCCATTGATTCTCAATGTTATTAAAGAAGGTTCAATGAGAAATTTTTTAATATTCAGAATTCTTTACACTCTCCTGTGCTTTGAAATATTCATTGAATTTCAGAGCTTTTAAAGGGAACATCTTCACAGCCTTCCATACCTACGTTTCCGGGTTCAAACCTGGAAGTTGGTCCTAGGATTTTTTAATGAGAGTAAAATATCCTTAGTCAACCCGAGCCTTTTTTTATGAGAGGTACTCCTTAAATATTCCTATCATAATTAAACCTGGATAAGCAAACTGTAGAACTCCCATTGTAGCATCGTACGATTAGCCACAGCTAATCAAGGCTTAATCACCTCATTGCACTGCCGTTGGCTTAGAAATAGTACGAATCTCTATATGTACTGAGCCCAGAACTCTTCATTGGTTGTAGTGGTACTGGTTTTATTTTATTTTTCAGTATGAGGTTTTGCGACACTTACTTTCCAGTTTTGAGAGTTCGACTTCTGGGAAATTTTCTCTTCTTTCATTAAGTACTTCTTATTTCTCTGTGCGTGCACATTAGGAAGATATATTTGAGTTTTTCTGACGGAAAGCATGGATAACAGCAAACACTCGAAATTTGATTTTTCTCCTAAAGGGTTAAGAATCGGACTATGAGTCATTTAAAGTTTTTTGTTCGTCTTGATATCTATTACCTGCTTCCCACAATATGACAAGACATTTATGAGACAACCAGTGTAGTAAGGAAAGTATTGTAAATTTTCCAAAGAAAAGACACATTTTTATGGTTCCCTGAGTACAAATAATCAAGTTGCAAGAAAAGATCTGAGTGTGAAGACGAAAACTCGCAAGAAACTGAACTAGTTTACATAAACTCGCTGACCAGAAGTGATGACTTTATACCATACATTTCGTACCCTTTGACGATTTTATCAAAAAGGCTTCCAACGTTTTTGATTAATCTCGCTAAGTCTATGTAAAATTTGATGAGTTTTAATAGCAGGTAGGTTTCATTCTGATCGGAAGGGTGTTGTGTTTCAACAAGACAATGTAACACCTCATTGGTCACTCGCAATTATAAGCTATAATTATAATTTTAATAATTACAACAAGTAAATCAATAATTATAATTTATTAATTAATTTACTTAATAAATTAAATATTTATAATTATAAATTATTGAGTCTTGGATAGGACCTTTTGCCCCACCCCCGATATTCACCAGACCTGGCTCCAAGCGACTACCACTTATTCCTGTCGCTGCAGATCTCGTCCATAAATCCAAAAGGAAGAGGATATACAAAACCACTCGGATCTGTTTAAAAAAAAAATAAACTCTAGACATTCTATGAACATGACATTATGCAGTTAGTGGAAAGATAGGAAAAAGTCATATTAAATAATGGTCAATATATTATTGTAGATTAAAATATTGGGTTGTTTCACATGAAATGTCCGTTTTTATAGTTTCTGAAATATATGAAGGATTTTGTAGGTCTCTGTTGTTTTCTTCCGAATGTTTACACATTTAAATTAAAACGTTACTAATCCCTACCTTGTATTATAAACATTAGCTTCCCAATCAATTACCCACTTTTTAGTATACATCCAAATATGAACATGGAAACACGCGATTTTCGAGTAATATTTTTGTACGATTTTAAACTTCAGCAGCTGAGGCCGCTAGAAATATTTGCAAGGCGTTTGGAGAAGGAGTTTTAATGAACGGACCATTCGCCGTGGTTTGCCAAGTTTTCAGCTGGGGATACCGACTTGGAAAACTTGCCCCGAGGAAGACCTCCGTCCGTAATAGACAACGATGTCCTCAAAGATGCAGTAGAAGGAAACCCCTACCAAACAGTTAAAGGACTCTCAGCACAACTTAATGCAAGTGCCTCTACCGTTTCCAGGCATTTAAAGTGTATTGGGAAAGTAAAAAAGCTCGATAAAATGGGGACCTCATGATCTCACTGAGCGGCAGCAAGACCCCGTGTTTCGAAACATACCGTGAAAAAATTGAAACAACTGGGCTACAAAGTTCTTCCGCACCCACCATATTCTCCCGACTTGTCTCCAACAGATTACCACCTGTTCAGGAATTTAGACAACTTCGTCAAAGGAAAACTTTTTGAAAATGATGATCAAGTGAAAAGTGCGTTTTCAGACTTTGTTTCACTTCAAAGCTTAGAGTTTTTCAGTTCGGGGATAAAAAAGTTAGTGTTACGTTGGGGAAAATGTGTAGAAAAACAGACATTTTATGTGAAACAACCCAATAAATTTTATATCTACAATACATTGAGTTTTATTTAACCCAAAAAAAACCGAAAGGACTGATTTGCTAACAAAAACCATTAATTTTGTAGATTTGAAAAAATAAACATGAAGAAAAACGGCTTAATATTTAATAACGGCTGAACAAATTTTATAACCAACTGAAGGAGAAAAGAGCAAACATATTTTTGTATTTTTTTTTTTTTTTTTAACACAATTGTAATATAGATGCATAATATGCCTTAGAAAAGTTAAAGATAATAGAAAAAATATTATCTCATATAAAAATTAATGGAAGGTAATGTCAAGTGACGAATAAGCCATCAATTTAGGTGTTTGTTGGACATAACAATTTTATACTGTTATTATAGAATCCAAAATATATGTTTTAACGAAACTGGATGTAATTCTCTATACTATTAGAACTCTAACTTTGTTTTGTTTATTTAAGGTCACTTTTATGCTATTGTGACTAATCGGACGATGCTACAGTGGGAGTCCTAAATTTTGTCAATCCAGATTTTTTAATTAGAATAGGGATCAATAACGAGTACCTGACATCACACAGGCTCGTTACCTCATTTTTACGCATCCTCCGAAGGACGGCATAACTATGGGTTTTTTACTCCCATTAAAAAATCCTAGGACCTCCTGCGGGTTTGAACCTTTATCATAGGAGGCTCTTGTGCTAACCACCCAGCTGAAAGAGATCCGTAGAACTCTAACTTTATTTAAATGTTCTTAAACTGATTTTAACAACCAAGGTAAGTGAAAGTCGTGTGTTGCTTGCACCGATTTTTTATTTATGAACACGGTATTTCCGGTTCTGTGGAGTTGGTAAAGCTGCCGCTTCCGCTCTCGTCATCGTTGGGTTCCTCTTTCTCTTCTTCTTCCTCAGCCTCTGATCCTCTGCCCTTCGTCACGGATATGTTCGACTTCTGGCCCTCCTTGGATTCGCTCTCGAGGAAGAGTATGATGTCGTTGTTCCTCTCTGCTTGGGGTTTGATCTTCAGTGGGATCCAGAAGTCCTCGCAGAGGTTGCCCTTGGCTATTTCGTTCCAGTTTTCTCGTTCTTCCCTTAAAAAAAAAAAGAAGAAAAAAAGATACAGACAACGCTGAAAATTATTGTGTTATCCGTCCATAATAACAGACGACTGAGTTTAACTGGGTATACAGGTGTTGAATATAGCTTCAACTTTTGGAAGTTCAGATTAAGTTAGCCAGAGTTATGTTACAGGCTTACTGAAGCATAAGAAAAACATCCTGGAAAACCATCTTTCATTAGATATTAATAGAGCTCTGAACTCATCTGGTAACCCAGCATATAGAACATTCAGCCACCTAGATTCGTCACTATAACAATACCTGACGTTCCATGAACAAATACATAAAATACGAGTAGTCAGTCGACTAAAGATTTATAACTCTCATGTCATAAATAGATATTTAAAAAAATCATCCTATAATCTTTATGATAATGAGATATGTAGCAGCTGCAAACATTAAAAACTCATCACCTCGTGAAAATATAGAGAACATTTTAAACATTGATAGCACAAAAAAAAAAATTACTGATATTTATCTATTTTTACTATCAATGTCAAATATATACTTTTCTTTTGAAAATTAATATTAATACTAATGAATTAAAAAGAAAAACAATATGAATAGTTAAGACTCAGAAGTGTATTCTTAATTTATGAGAATGTGATCTGATATGTTATGTTATTTCATGTATCATGTATCATGAGTCAAAATTTTCCCCTACGATAGGCAGAAAAGAAACTTTTTGTATTTGTATATATTTGTACAAGATTATTTTCTTTAACAAATAAATATCTATCTATCTAATAACAGAGGATTAATGTGAATCCTCACATATTCTACCATATCAACCTTACCCTTCGTCGCAAACCGATAACATCCTGTCTCAATGTATTCTCTAATAATACCCGATTCATTCCTGGAGAACGAATCCTATACCTATGAATCCTTCTTGGCATTCGTCTTACTTTAAAATCCTCAAACAAGACTGAAATGACGAGAATCTGCTCGTAAATACCGATAAGTACAGCACTTACTGGACTAACGTTCAAAACGTCCAGCGTATGACAAAAAGCCTTTTATGTCACCATTATCAGGCATATCGAGCTTTGTGGCTCTATTAAACAATTTAACACCTTCTTCACCCAACCTTTACAATCCCAAATCCTCGCGAAATCCTAAATATATTTTGTTTTTACTTTCACTTACCTATGTATGAAATATATAGTAAGGGAAAGTACTGCGATCGTGAAAATTTTCGGATTCCAGTTTTCAACAGAAATACACGTTTTAGGGTCCCCTGAGTCAAAATAACCAAGTCCCGCAAAAAGGTCTGTGTGTTATTGTGTGGTAACTCCCGGGCAAAAACGATAAGACCTAGGAAACTGAAATTTCATATTTAAGACAACCCGAGATGTTACAGAATCTTTTTCATCAAAATCGGCTGACCGTATGGTCTAATTTATACTATGCATTTTACACCTTTTTACGATTTTCTCAAAAACGGCTCGAACGATTTTGATTAAACTCCCTATATCGATATAAAATTTGATGGGCTTTAATACCATGTAGGTTTCATTCTGATTAAAATAGTCTGAAGGGGCATAAATGGCGATATTTCAAAATTTCTTCCTCTAAAGTACCTTTAATTTAGTAACTTTTATAAAATTTACCATATCATCTGATTAACATTACTAAAAACAGGTAAATATATAAATTAAACGAATTCGATTTCCAACTAAAGGAGATAACTGCAAAAATATTTTATTAATGAAATTTTTTGTTTTTGAACTTAGGGACAGTAATATACATGTATCATATAACGTTGGAATGCCAAAGATTTTAGAAAAAATATTATCTTATACATACGATTGTAAAAGTTACGGAGAGTGATGAAAAGCAAATAAAACAAACTGATTGTTGTAGTGTAAATAATAATTATTATTCGATTAGACCATTTGGAGATCACGTTGGTAGACTAATAGTATGACAGCGCTTAAATACCGATATTTTAAATTTAAAAGCAGGTAAGTGAAAGTCGTGTGTTGCGCGCATCAGATTTTTTTTACAAATAAAATCATTCAAAATTACCTTAAAATTCCGTTTGTCGCCCACTAAGCCCGAAATAGATATACCTCTTTTAATTTCAAACTATCTGCCAACGAAAATCCATTTGCCTTTAAACTATCAACCGTAAATATTCTTGATGACCGTCCGATGCGGTTGAAGATAACAAGGATGGTTTTTAGCTGATTAGACTGCTCTCAAAAGTCTTTACACTAAAATGAGCAATTTCGTTGACGCAGGTTGAGCGAATTTGATGACCTAAGCAATTCGGCATAACAGATGACAAAATTTATAGAAAATAGTTTTCTTAGTTAGATTAATTAAAAAAACGCTGCAAATTATTACACAATGGTTTATTATTTCCAAATAACAATATTAAGGTATAACTGTTTATATAGCTGTTGATAGGCAATTAAGTAATATGAAAAACAATAAATAATTCAATGCATCATATCATAACACTACCACTGACTTATAGCAAAATTTTATTTGTATTTATTCATTTTTTATTAGGAAAAACGGATTTTTTTTTATTCGGATTCCATGCATCTTGAAACTTAAGCTCTCAATTTTTTTTATTTTTTGGTCGATTACAAAGGTTTGATTATTAAAAATAATAAACCAAAAGAAATTATACAGGCTGCGTTACTATTTCCTTTTCTTTTCTTTCGATTTTCATTCAATAATTCAAATAAATTTCCTGATTCCAGAAAACCTTAAATTTTATCTTTATCATCAATAATAACCGAGTTATCAGGGAATCTCATCTCTAATATGTTTGTGGCTTGACCATATAAGATGATTTTTTTTATTTTTACACTATGTTCATCGCGTTGTCTGTTACTTGATTATTTACTGATTCTAAAACTCTATACATACTTTTCTCTATCGTTAAAGTAACTGAAATATGAGCGTATTTATGTGAAAAATTCCTATTTTTTTTTCTTTTCTTTTTCCTCTTTTATATAATTATTCGCGATTTTTCGGTTAAAAAACAATAATGTATTTTTTTTCTATCTTCGAAAATAACGTAGTTACAAGAGTATATATAAGCGAGATTTCAATTTTTCATTTTTTTTCTTTTATTTTTTCTCTTTTATATAATTATTCGCGGTTTTTTGGTTTAATTAAATTTAAATAAGATAATGAATTATTTTTTCTATCTTCGAAAATAACGTAGTTACAAACGTATATATGAGCGAGATTTCAATTTTTTTTTTTATTATTTTTTTTTTTTATTTATTTTTTTTTTCTTTACGCGCTTTGCTGATTCTAAGACTCTATACAAACTTTTCATCGCCAAAAATAACTGAGTTATATTGAATAAAATCCTTTTATTCAGCCGCCATTTTAAAACTAACCAGCTGATATCAACGTCTAGGTGTTAGGATCATCGTTCAATGGGCTAGTATTTTTGTGGCAAATTTAAAAAAAAAATCGGTTCAGTAGTTTCAGTATGCCGCGGACCGCGGACGGCGGAAAAAACGGATTTTTTTTTTGTATTCGTTTACAAAATAATCGGTAATTTTTTGGTGATTACAAAACTTGATTATTGAAAATAATAAACCAAAATTAACTTTATCTGTTTTATGTTAACCGAGTTCTTTCTCAACCTGTAGCTTATATATTCTCTTCAGGATCCTTCTACTTTTCTACTTTCAATAAATTTTCTAGGTTTGGGATACTCCTTCATCTTTTCTTTTTCTAGGCCATTATTACTTGTTGTTTCTCCCAGATACTTATATTTCTTTGTAACTTTTATTTGCTTATATTTCGTCTTTATTATTTTTTCTCAGTTGTCATAATTCCGTCTTTACATTTTCCCTTAGACTGCTAAATCGTCTGCATAGGCTCGGTTAGCTCCTTTCAATCATCATAATTCAAAAACTATTAATTTTTAAGAAAACATACTTTTTATTTTAGTAACTATGAATAGAATAATGTACCTTAACGAAGGTTTGAGATATATAGTGTTGATTTTTGTTAAGAATTTAGAAAAAAACTTTTCAATTACATCAAACTGGGTAACTTTAATGGCGTAATTCGCTAAAAAGAAAGCAGGTGCCCTCCTAGAGATGACTGCATAATGTTAGAGTTAAATAATCAAGAATCGATATTTTAGATAAACCAGAACAATGAGTATCCTATATCAGATAACACCAAAGTGTAAACTTAGAAAACAACAGTTAATTTCAAAATTAATAGAAGTTTCATTCCAATGATTGTTATTACTTTAAGGCATCTGATCGTCGTTACGATATTTTTTACTTTCACTTACCTAAATACGAAATATATAGTAAGAGAAGAATTGCGATCGTGAAAAATTTGGAATTTGAGAACATTATATGATTAAGATGTTACAGCGATTCGTTCAACGAAATCGGCGAAAGAGAAGAGACACGTTATAACATGCATTGCGCATCTTGTTGCGATTTTCTCAAAAACGGCTCTATCGATTTTTGTAAAGCTTGCTATATTTTTAGAATTCGATTACCTATTTTTTTTTTTAAAGCCCTTTATTGAAATTTACAACTGTACATAGTACAATAAATAAATTAGCTATTTACAGATAATTGGCTTGAAAAAATCTTGAGAAGGGTCTACCCAGCGGTAGCACATCAATGTTTATTTGATCAGCAGGTCTTTTCAGACGCATCGGAGGATTATCGGGAATAGATGTCGATTAGAGGATACGGGCAAGTGGGTAATTTGGAATGAAAGGAGGTGTATCATCTTTGGGCAATTTCTGCAACTAGTGGGATATTCAGGTCTCTATGGATGAGTTTCTTGGAAACAAAGTAAGAAGTGTCTATGGGGATTTGTCGAAGGATTTTGGATTGCATGGATTGGATGTGGGAGGAATTCGATGGTCTAGTGGATCCCCATAGCTCAATGCCATAAGTCCAAATAGGTCTACTAATGGTTGTGTTAATTAGGTTTTTGAAGTAAAGAAGGAGTTTTGATCGTTTGTCTAGTAAGTGTTTTAATAATCGATATCTACGAGCAGTTTCTTGTCGTTTAAGTCTTGTATGAGGATGTAAGATGTTTGTCAAGATTAAGTCCAAGGTATCGT
Source organism: Piezodorus guildinii (assembly GCA_023052935.1). NCBI lineage: Eukaryota > Metazoa > Arthropoda > Insecta > Hemiptera > Pentatomidae > Piezodorus > Piezodorus guildinii. Next base: position 122,745,719 of record CM041296.1, on the reverse strand, counting down.
ATTTGTTCTACGGTTATGAGCGGGGTATGATTAAAGGAAACAACGGGACAGGAAGTCATAGTTTTGCGTCGTAGAGTGAAGGTGATTTGGTTGGATTTATTTTAATTCTCCATTTGTAACAACATTCTGCAATTGCTGATACATGGCTCTGTAGGATTTGGAAAGCAACAATAGGGTCATTATTCACGGATAGCGAACATGTGTCATCAGTGTAAGTAGAGAGAGCAGTGATTGTATGGATAGGGATATCAGCATACACCGTGTAGTGGATTGGGCCTAGGATACTACCTTGAGGTACACTGGCTGACTGATTGAATACTGAGGAGTAGGAGAGATTATGATTAACTATAAAGGTTCTATCCGTAAGGAGCGGATTATTAGGAAATATGTCGGGAAGAGGAATTTGCGGAGTTTGTAGAGCAGTCCTGGATGCCAAACTCGATCAAAAGCTAATTACCTATTTTAAAAAAGTACTTATGTTTCTATATTCGGCAAAATACCTACACCAATCTAAATATCATTGAAGTGGTAGCTGGAAGGATCGTTCTTAAAATAATTGCCCAAGGAAGGACAACTGTATCGAGAAAACCTCTTTGCGACTGTGCAGTTTCCACTCGGTCCATGTTTTGAAATTTCTTAAACTGTGCGTCACTCGTCTGAAATCAGAAACTTTTGTTTAAATAAATCAACAATAGTATTTTAAAAAAACGCTGCAAATTATTACACAATGGTTTATTATTTCCAAATAACTATATTAGGGTGTAACTGTTTATATAGCTATTAACGGGCAATTAACTAATATGAAACGCTATAAATAGTTCAAAGAAAAATGGCACATTACCCCTGCTAAGTTCAAAACTCTATATCTCTGCTGAACCATTTTTTTCATTTTGTAGGAAATTTAATTCTCTCTCGAATAGCATTATTTTTTTTATCATCTCTTATAAGTTGTGGCTTGACTATATAAGATTTTTTTGGTATTTATTTATTTACTATTAGGAAAAACCGTTATTCGTATATATAGGCAAGATTTCAATTTTTTTTTCCTTTTTAATTTTTGTTTATCGCACTTTACTGATTCTAAAACTCTATACGTATTTATCTAAATTTTCAAAAATAACTGAGTTAGGGGCTTATTTATGGGTAAAATTTCAATTCTTTTCTTTTCTTTTTTGATAATTATTCGTGGTTTTTTGGTTTAAAAAAAAAAATTATACATTTTCCTTTATCTTAAAAAATGACTGATTTATTGAATTAATTCACTTTTGATAAATTTTTTATTTTCGGGTTCTACGTATCTTTAGAATTAAGGTTGGAGAGGGGCTATTTTTTTTTTTTTTTTTTTAATTTTTTGGTCGATTACAAAGGATCATTATTGAAAATAATAAATTAATATACAATATTTTGTTAACAAACAGAGGAACATGTATTAAGATGATCTTGTGATTGAAATAACGAAGTCTTGCGGGGTAACCAGTGGTGTAGTGGCTTACATAAGAGCCTTTTATACCAAAGGTCGAAGGTTCAAACCCGACAGATGGCTCTAGGATTTTTTATTTTCATTAAAAAATCCTTAGTCATGCCGTCCTTCTGAGGGGACGTAAACAGGTGATCCAAAGCCTGTACGATGTCAGGTATTCGTTAAATATCCCAAACCATAATCGAATCTGAACACCTAAAATTTAGGGCTCTAATTGTAGCCCGTGACGTTAAGTGAGTAATCAACCAAGTCATGCAAAACGGCCAGGTGATTCTAAAGAGCTGTAAAACGAAAATTTCATGATTGTAATAATTTCCTCCAAATCCACATTAGGTCCATCTTTTATTTTCATTCTGATACATGTTTCTTATTTTTCTTGGAAAAACTAGATCAGACGTTTGAGGAAAAAAATAGACAAAATATAGTTAAATTGTGTTGAGTATGAACAAAGCATCATTCAAATCGGTTACGCTTAAATCCCAACTTAAAATTTTTAGTTTTCCGAGTATCTTTAATTTTGAACACACAAAATGATTAACTATTTCTCATTGTTTGGAGCAATTTAAAGAATATATATATATATATATATATATATATATATATATATATATATATAATATCCAATGTCACAAATAAAGCATTAGAAGGAACTGGTAAGTGACAAGTACTTAATGAACTAGCTGTTGGATAGAGTTGATGTTACAGTGGGAGTTCTAAATTTGGCCTAATCAGATTTAATTAGGAGTGTAATCTTTAAAGAGGGCACAACCAAGGATCTTTTTTACTACCATTAAAAAGTTCTAAGGTCATCTGCCGGGTTCGAACCCGTTACCTTGGTCATAGAAGGCTATTATGCTAGGTCACTACTTCACATGAGGCCCCAATATAATAATTAAACTATAGTTTACGAACATTTTATGCCCCCTCCAAAGAACAGAATAACCAAGGATTTTTCAAAGACTTAAAAAATGTACTACTTGATTTAATCAGCAAAGTCTGTTATTCAAGCCATCGCACCACAGGTTACCCCAGACAGTGGAAAGTAAGCACAATTGCATATCAAATATTAACTTAAATGTTTGTCACAAGAAGAAAGGTAAGTGGAAGTTGTGTTTGTACCGACGAAAATGTATGTTTTTGCCTATTTAATCGCTGTTTTATCAAAATGTATAGACTTCCTATTCTTACCACACGAATTTTAAACTGTAATAAAATTTGAATATCAATTGAGACCACCTGTGGTGTAGTGGCTACAATCACAGCCTGCTATGCCTATATGCATAAAAGTCGCGGGGTACCAAACTCGGCAGGTGACCCTAGTATTTTCACACCGTCTTTCGGAGAAGAGGTAACATGGTAGTCCCGAGCCTGAGCGAGGTTATACTCGTTAAAGATATAGGTACTTGTTAAAGATCTTCCCATTGTACCATCCTTCAGACGTTAGATGAATAAACGATAAAATATAAATATTACCTCCTGATTTTGTTTTGCGGTGTCAAGCGCCTTTTTTAATTGGTATTCGACAGAGAGTGAAAAAGGTTTAAAGTGTATGGCGAATCCCGCCACAACCATCACACAGATCCGCATTAAGTGCCTAAAAAATATTATAATTCAATATGATATTTGTTATAAAATGATATTTATTATAAATAAAATAATAATGAAAATGAAATTGATGAGGTTATAGCGTCTCTCAAGCTAGGTAAAGCAGCAGGCATGGATGGTATCACACCAGAGATGATGAAATACCTGGGTACTACAGGTCAAAAGATATTCCAACATCTTCTTAATTTGATATGGAAGAATAAATCAGTTCCCAGAGACTGGGAAGTCTCAGTAATTATACCAATATTTAAGAAAGGAGACAAAAGGGACTGCCAGAACCACCGAGGAATATCCCTTCTTAGTGTGCCGAGCAAAGTATACTCCAAAATCCTCGAAGGACGCCTTAGGAAAGCAGTGGAACCAACGTTAGGGGAAGACCAATATGGATTTAGAGGAAATAGAAGCACCCAGGACCTTATCTTCACTCTAAGACAAACTACGGAAAAGATCATTGAAAAGGATAAGGAAATCTTCACCAGTTTTGTCGATCTCACAAAAACCTTTGATAGGATAAGAAAGGAGGATATCATAAAGGCTCTAAGGGAGAAGAAGGTCAAACTGGGACTACAGAAGGGAATCCTAAGTCTTTTCAAAATACAAAGAAATGTCGTTAGGACATGTAACCAGACATCAGAGGAATTTGTAACTTCCAAAGGTATCAGGCAGGGATGCAGCCTAAGTCCATTACTTTTTATTTTTATTTTTACTTTTTATTTTAACTCTAGATTCAGTCATGGACAAAGCCAAGTCGAAAATGAGACCATAACACCTAGGATTTAGAAACCTTAGACTAACCAACCTTTGTATCCTCGCATTTGCCGACGACATAATTGTCTTTGCAAACAATTGTAGAAACCTACAATTTAATTTACGCATCCTACAAGAAGAGTTGGGAATGATAAATATGGAAATAAATACAGGCAAAACCAAGATCATGAGAATAGGTAGAAAAAGCGAGCAGGGGGAACGAGTCGTAAGACTAAATAACACAAGGTTAGAGCAAGTACGGGACTTTAAATATCTCGGTGCTCACCTTAATGAACATGGCTGGATAGATGGCGAAATAAATCAAAGAATAATAGCCGCCAGCAGATGTTTTAGTTCCCTCAAGAAAGGATTCATCGGTAAAAAAGAAGTGTCAAAAAACACTAAAACCATAGTATATAAAAATACTTTCTTACCGATTCTCTCATATTCAAGTGAATCTTGGACTCTAACCAAAAAGCACAAGAGTCAGCTACAAGCGATGGAGATGAGATACCTAAGAAGAATGGAGGGGAAGATCAGAAGAGACCGAGTGAGAAATGTAACAATACGGTCAAACCTGGGACTTCAGCCTGCTCTGGATATTATTGAAGAGCACCAACTGAGATGGTTCGGCCATGTTTCAAGAATGGCAGAAAACCGAGTAGCAAAGGCTGTTTATGAGACAAGGGTGGAAGGTCTAAGACCAAGAGGAAGACCGAGGAAGACTTGGGAAGGCGCGATTCAGGAAGCCTTTGACAGAAGGGGTCTGGATTGGAGAAGGAGAAGAAGATTGGTTCAGGAGAGAGATCAATGGATTAGGCTCTATAAAAAGGATGCTCACACCGTTGGCGGTAGAAGAGTAGAAGATTAAATAAATAAAATAATAAAAAATGCCTCTTAAAGTTTCATAAAAATTAATACCGCTAGATAATTTGGGTACCCTATTCAGAATTTTTTTTTCACAATTTTATTTGTTTTCATTAGGTATCAAAAAATGACTATAACCCCAAACTTTCATCTACTTTACTCATTTGCCATTTTTAATGCGTTTAATTATTTCGATAATATACATCGTCGATTTCAAAAAAGTGCTAATTATTACATAAATTATATTTCCAATAATTATATTAGGGTATAAACGTAAAGCTGCTAATCTTTCGATTTTTCCCAACTTAATAAGACTGAGTTTTGGAGGATTACATTATTATATATTGTGACCGATATAGAGGTAACTAATTTTTTTAAACGGCTTATTGACTAAACACCATACTTTATTTTTCTCTATCTCATAATAAAACTGAGTTTGAGCGGATTTATAGTGAAATTCGATTTTTTTTTTTCATTTTTATAATATTAGCTGTATTGGTTAAAAAACACTAATATTTTTTTCTATTCGAAATACGAGTTACAGCGTATATTGTATAGGTAAAATTCCATTATTTTTTTTTTTTTTATCTCTCTTAGATTCTAAAAACTTCTATGACATGTGTTTTCTATCTCAAAATAACTGACTTTAATTTTAAATTTAGTAGTTTTGGAGTATTTATTAGGTAAAATTCATTTTTTTTAAATATACATATTTTTTTGTTATAACATAACACTCTTTAAAAATAACGGAGTTCACAAGCGTATATCTATATGCAAGATTACAATTTTTTTTTTTTTTATTTTTTATCGCGCTTTACTGATTCTAAAACTTCTATAGAATGTGTTTTCTCTATCCTCAAAAAAACTAATAAATTTTAAATTTAGTGAGTTTTGGACGTATTATAGGTAAAATTCAATTTTTTTAAATATATATTTGTTTTGTTATAAAACACTAACACATCTTTAAAATAACGGAGTCACAAGCGTATATCTATATGCAAGATTACAATTTTTTATTTATTGTTTATCGCGCTTTACTGATTCTAAAATCTATAGATGTTTTTCTCTATCCTCAAAAATAACTGAGTCATGGGCGTATTTATTGGTAAAATTTCGTCTCTTTATTTTGTTATTTCTCTTTTTTATAGTTATTAGCTTTTTTTGGTTAGAAAACACTAATAAATTTTAAATTTAGTGAGTTTTGGACGTATTTATAGGTAAAATTTCGAATTTTTAAAAAATATAATTATTTGTTTTGTTATAAAACACTAATACATCTTTAAAAATAATGGAGTCACAAGCGTATATTTATAGACTGATAAGATTTAATTTTTTTTTTTTTTTAATCTCTCTTTACTGATTCTAAAACTCTATACATGTTTTTCTCTATCCTCAAAAATAACTGACTCATGGGAGTATCAATGTGAAAATTTTAAACTTTTTTCTTTTTTATAATTATTCGTTTTTTATAATTAGAATCTTATCCATTTCCCTTATTAAATTACTATACTGTAAATAAAGCTCTAGACACAAAAATCACATTAATTATTCTTATCACGTTAGTAGTCTCAGTAATAATTAAAAATTATTTCTTGTTATTTACGATAGTTACAAACCTTTCTTACACATAATTAGTAAATTTGTTTATTGGTCCAAATAATGATAAGATACCTATATTGTAATTAGGCATTCATAGAGGTTATTAATTTTATAAACCATAGGTGGTCAATCTTTTGACCGGCAGTGAATGTGATAAATGTAATATTACCTATTATACATTAAATACAACAGCTGTTTTTATTTGACATATGTTGTATTTAATATATAATAATACCTATGCCTCGGTTTCTCTAAACTGAACTTTTTTTTGGCAAAGAGTTCAATAATCCGTTCCAGCTTCCCTTCCACCCTCTCGTGATAGCAGGCTTCCATCAGCTTGCACATCCTGCTCACCATCTGATCGGTCTCTTCCTCATCACTAAATATTTTACAGTGCTGTTAATAAAACATTCTATCAATTATCTCAACAAAAAAAAAATATACAAAACTAGAGATATATTAATACAAGTAATCTTTAAAACTATTCTTTACTGCTAAACCATGATGAGCTATCAGAGACACTATCGATTATTTAACATTACCTTGGGTAACAGTGCCTAATCAAACAATCTATTATATTTATTTACAGTTCATTATTTTGTTCCGTTAGGTTCTCACTCCTAAGATTGGGCGTATCAGTAATCAGTAATGAAAAGTACAGTTTTTAAGAAATTTTAGAACAATTTACAGGATTAGGTGAGATGAGAAATACTGATTAATGATTCTCCGTTTCAAAATATGTTCAAAAATAATTACAATGCACAAATTTCTTTTTCTAGCTATTTTTCCTGGTATATATTTCTTTTTATATATGGTTTGAATTGATTCTTACGTTTTTAATATTTTTGGTTTATTATTAATTTCGTTATTAGTTTATAAAAAAATTACTTAAATTAATTTAAAAATTTGAAATTTTAGAATAGAATAGAAAAAACAATTTTTTTTCAGGGTCCCTTAAAAACAATATAATGTACAATTAAGATATACAATGTGTCTTGTCCACAAGACCAAAGGATTATAATTAATTCTTATTCATAATTATATAAGAAGAAAATAATAGATTAAAGTATACAATAAAACAAAAGAGTAAACAAAAAAATAACTTCTGATAGATTAATGTGTTGAACAAAACCAAACATTGAAACTGATTCATAATAATTGATCCATTATCTAAGTAAAATATGAACTATAAATAATAAATTTTCTTCGTTAATTGATATTTGATTTGAAATATCAGGCTTGTTGAGTGTCTGGGATGATAGTAGGTACTCGAACACTTGGGATTTGAATGGTTGTAGAGAAGAAGCATGGCGGATATGAGTAATTAGGGAATTCCAGAGAGTAGTAGAGCGGACAATAAAGGAATGATCAAAAGTTGTTATATGGGTAAGAATGCAAAGATCTGAATGGCGCGATCTTGTTTGGAGGAAGTGAACTGACGATTTAAATTAGAGAAGTCTGTGGATATAGAGAGGTAGCTGGTTTGGTAAAAATATGATCCTAGGAAATATTGTCTGCGGATAGAGGGAAGAAGCCACTTTAACTCACTGTATAAATTTTACCTATAAATACGCCCATTTACTCCCACCTATTCAATTATTGTTGGAAATAGATAAAACATCACAATAATAAAATAAAATTAAAAAAATATCCATATATTCAAGTCACAAATTATAAGAGATGTGATTCTCACAATACTCGGTTAATATTGCAGAAAGGGTAAAATCGAAAATATTTTCCAGATCAAGACACCGCGAATAAAGGAAGAAAGAAAAAAAATCTTATATGGTCAATTAACAACTTATAAGAGACGAGATTCCTTGATAACTCGGTTATTAATGATGATAGAGAAAAAGTGTAAAGTGTTCTGAAATCAGGAATTTTTATTTGAATTATTCCAATAAAAATTAAAAGAAAATGAAATAGTAAAGAAGTCTGGTATAAACGCTTTTAATATTTTCAATAATGAAGCTTTGTAATTGACAAAAAAAATAATAAGAATAATAAAAGATTACTCTCCCATCCTCAGGGCCACTGCCGTTTCAACTCTCTAGGAGGGTTGTATGGGTGAGTGGTACTTTCTTTCTTTTGGTTTTAAGGCGTAAAACCCCAATGTCATCAACGACTTTTTATATGTATATTTAACCTTGATAAGAAAGAACTATTAGGTAATAAGTACTTAAGAAAAAAAATTATCATTAGGTAAACAATAATTTACAAAAAAAAAAAAAATCAGGTGCTTGCAACACACGACTTTCACTTAACTCTGTTATTAATATCAATTTAAGAATTTTTAATCAAATTTGGAAACGAAAATAAATTGTTAAAGAATTATTTACATTTGATTTTTATAGAAAGATGTGTTTTATTAAATAATATGTTATAATATTATCTCCGAAATTCAGTAAGTTTTTTTCGGCTCTTATCACCCCGTGTTAGAACAACTTGGAGCGTCCGGCGATGACAGCGCCATCCAGTGGCCAAGCGGAGAAACAATTGCATTAAAAATATATTTTTCAGTTTTCTCCTTTAGTTGAATATCGAATTCGTTCAACTTATACATTTACCTGTTTTTTATCAATGGTAATAAGATGATATGGTTATTTTTATAGAATATGCAAAATTAAAGGCACTTTAGTGGACAAAAATTTAAAATATCTGCATTTAAGCCCCATCAGACTATTTCAATCAGAATGAAACCTACATCATATTGAAACCCACCAAATTTTAAATCGATATATAGAGTCTAATCAAAATCGTTAGAGACGTTTTTGAGAAAATCGTAAAAAAGTGCAAAATGCATAGTATAAAGTAGATCTTCCGGTCAGCTGATTTTGATGAAAAAGTTTCTGAGACATCTCGGGCGTATAGTTGTCTTAAATAAGAAATTTCAGTTTCATAGGATCGGGAGTTACCACACACACACCTTTTTGCGGGACTTGGTCATTTGGACTCAAGGGATCCTAAAACGTGTATTTCCGTTGAAAACTGGAATTCTAAAATTTTCACGATCGCAATACTTCCCCTTAAATATATAGTAAGTGAAAGTAAAATGACAAAAAGAAAAAATTTTAATCTTGCTTACATATACGCTTGTGACTCCGTTATTTTCAAAGATGTATTAGAAAATGTATTAGTGTTTTATAACAAAACAATAATTATATTTATTTTTAAAAAATCGAATTTTACCAATAAATACGACCAAAACTCATTTATTTAATATTTATTAGTGTTTATTAACAAAAAAAAAAAAAGCTAATAATTATAAAAAAGAGAAATAACAAAATAAAGAGAACGAAATGTTACCAATAAATACGCCCATGACTCAGTTATTTTTGAGGATAGAGAAAAGCATGTATAGAGTTTTAGAATCAGTAAAGAGAGATTAAAAAAAAAAAAAAATTAAATCTTATCTATAAATATACGCTTGTAACTCGGTTATTTTCGAAGATGGAGAAAAAAATATTAGTGTTTTTTAACCAAACAGCCGCGAATAATTATAAAAAAAGAAAAGAAAAAATTGAAATTTCACCTATAAATCCACTCATAGCTCAGTTATTTTTGGAGATAGTAAAGAAATAATAATACGTTAAAAAAAATTTACAATAGTATAAACAAAAAATAATTGATAAAAAAAATTAATTAAAAACTGACTAGGTATATATAACTTTATATTTAATTAAGATTATAGTCTTTATAATTTTGATAACAATAATTTCTCCTAGATAAAATCAAAAACTAATTTAATGGTTCTCTCTCTATTACTTAGTACTGTTGATATATTTGGGATCAGTAAAATCTTATTCAGGAGTAATGAATAATATAGCCGTTCTTGAAAAATACGCCGAATAGTGAGGGCTCCCTCACAAAGCTGGCACCGGGGCACGGGCTACTTATTAAAAAGATATGAGTGCCTCAACCGCGATTGTCCAATCCTCAGCCGGGTCAATGCGACCTTCTCCCGGAGGTGTGGGTAAGTGTTTACTGGACAAGGATTGTGATAGAGGACTACCATGATGAATAATGTTCTGATGGAATTCGGAAAGTTTGTATGAAACCAAGTCTAAAATAAATGTGTCTCATCAATAAAAGGCACATTAGGTCTTTAGGTTTACTTTAATGATGCTGATGCGCTCGATGATAACAGTCATATGTTACATCGTCTCTCAGATTTTTGCTTTTTTCAGTGGGAATTCGCTTGAATTCGGTCTGGAGAACATCACTAGACCTCAGGAATACTACGGCAGTGAATATTAGAGACATTTCGGTAAGCAAAGTTATAATTTACTTTGTTCAATCACGAAAAAGTGAAAGGAGGGTCACTGATCAGCTGATTGCCGCTAGCTCGGCAAGCTCGGGCTTGCTTTTCTTTTACTTATCTTTCTTTTATCTTTAATTCTTATCTCATTATTTATTTATTATTATTATTATTTTCTTGATCAATGAGATATTTTCATCAAGTCATGTCCTCAAAGTCTGCAAGTAAAAGATCTAGATCTGCAGGTTCAAACTCGTCTCCCACAAAACAGAGACCCCGCCGTGAACAAAATAAAAAAATGATTCCACCAGCGAACACGTCAGCTACCTCATTAGGATCTGAACCACAGCCCAGCACATCATCACAAGGAATAACTGATGAATCCCCGTTTTTTACACCGAATCCATTTCAAATCCTCCAAAATGAAAAAGAAACCATGGAATCTTCTCCTATACCCAGGGAACCACTACCTCCACCAATATTTGTTAAGAATATTAAAAATTTTAAACTTATGTGTGCGCATTTAAACAAAGTAACTGATCCTAATAGTTATTATTGTATAAGTAGAACCAATGATACTAAAATATCTCCGACTACTGCTGAAACCTACAGAAAGATTGTGAAATATCTGACTGAGACCAAAGCTGACTTTCATACTTATCAGCTGCGCCAGGAGAGAGCATTAAGGGTCGTAATCAGAAACCTACATTCCTCAACACCCGTTGAAGCTATCAAAGAAGAACTGACAGAACTAGGATTCCAAGTGAGGCAAGTCACCAACGTTCTAAAAGATAAAAGTCCACTACCTCTATTCTTCGTGGACTTGGAACCATCAGCAGGAGTCGAAAATATCTATGACCTCAGTAGACTCTACTATACCCGTGTAAAGGTTGAAAAACCTTACACAAAGAAAGACATTGTTCAGTGCCATAACTGTCAGGCATATGGTCATACCAGAAGTTATTGCCATCACATACCACGCTGTGTGAAATGCGGTGAACAGCATAAAACAGAAGAATGTACAAGATCAAGATCTACACCCGCTGTATGTGCTCTGTGCCTCAAGGACCACCCGGCTAACTACAAGGGATGTGAAATCTACAAGAAACTCCGAACCAGATACCAAAAACCTCAGGATACGAATGAAACAGCTGCACCAACCAGAAGCAGGAGAGAACCATCTAAACTTGTAAATTCTAACGTGTCATTTGCCCACTTGCTTGGAGGTGGAAACCAGAATCATGAAGTCGAGGCACTGCCGGAACAACGTTTTCCTCAACAATCTCAATCTATTGTACAACAATCTACTTCTCAAAGTTTACCTAATCTTCAAAAAACTCCTCAACATCAAATTCCTCATATCCCTTCACCATCAAACGTCACAGATCTTACCAGTCTAATGACATCGTTCATCTCCGAAATGAAATCTCTTGTTATGCCGCTTATATCACTCCTTACAAATCTAGTATCAAATTTAATCCCTGCCTTGAAAAATCCTTAAATGAATTCACCTAACTCCTTATCCATTCTCCTTTGGAATGCGAATGGTGTTAGAAATCATACTGACGAACTGACAGCGTTGTTGCAAGACAAAACAATCGATGTTGCACTTATAACTGAAACAAGACTAACCACTAAACATTACTTCAAAATACCGCAGTATATGACATACCGTACTGACCACCCAGACGGCAAAGCCCATGCCGGTTCTGCTATCATTGTCCACCAATCCCTCTCTCATCATTTACTCCCACTTCCCACCTATGATTTCCTACAAGCCACAGCAATAGTAATCAAGACTTTTTCCTTTCCGGTAACCCTCACATCTGCATATTGCCCTCCTAAACATTCCATTTCCAATTCCGAATTTGTATCCATCCTGGATTCCTTAGGAAATTGCTTCATTCTGGGTGCAGACTTAAACGCCAAGCACCAGCAGTGGGGTTCCAGAACCACGAATTCTCGGGGACGAAATTTGCTGTCTGCACTCAACTCCCGAAATTTTAATATCCTGCCTCCTGACTCCCCTACCTACTGGCCAACCGATCCTAACCGCAATCCTGACATCCTCGACTTCTTTATCCACAGCGGATTAGGCTCCCTCAACTTGTCTGTAACTCGCCTTGATGAACTATCCTCAGACCATAGTCCACTGATCCTAAAAGTATCTCTCACTCCAATTCCAAAACCCATTCCACCATCATTCATCCGAGGCCCTGTCAACTGGAACCTTTTCCGCCAAATCCTAACCGATAATATTGACCTCAGAGTAACCCTCAAAACCCCAGATGACCTAGATAATTCCGTCTATTCCTTTACCACCGCCATCCAACAAGCTGTCTGGACTGCCTCCTCTCCTAAACACTCCAATATAAATCCTCACCAAAATCATTTTCCACAACATATTATAGACCTCATCCATACCAAACGCCGAGCAAGATCATTATGGCAGCGCACCCGACACCCAACAGATCGCCGCTCCTATAACTTCTATTGTAGACAATTGAAGAGGGAGTTGGCGACCTTCCGTTCCCAGTCCTTTAATTCCTACCTCTCCTCTCTATCAGCTCGTGATAATTCCCTGTGGAATATCACGAAAAAGATCCTAAAATACCATCAAGTTTCCCATCCTCTCCGACGTTGTGATGACTCCTGGGCTGCGTCTGATGAAGATAAAGCCGAGGAATTCGCCACACACCTCTCCAAAGTTTTCACTCCTCACTCGGAATCCCACGCCAATCACACCGCAACAGTGCAAGACTTTCTTATGTCACCAATTCCACTTTCCCTACCTCCTAAAGCTATTAATCCCTCTGAGGTCAAATATCTTCTCCAAAAACTGACCCTCCGTAAATCTCCTGGACACGATCTCCTTACTCCCCAGATCCTCCGACAACTTCCGCAGAAAGCTGTTATATTCCTTACTTATATTTACAACTGCATCCTACGCACCACCTATTTTCCTCTGTTATGGAAACATTCCACTATCATTCTTTTTCTAAAACCAGGCAAACCTTCCAACAACACTTCATCCTACAGGCCTATTAGTCTACTCCCCATCCTCTCAAAAATCTTCGAAAGGCTTCTTCTTAAACGTATCCTACCCATATTAGAATCTCAAAATCTTCCTTCCCATCAGTTTGGATTCCGTCCTCAGCATTCCACAGTTCAACAGGGGCTCCGAGTTGTAGACCATATTTCCTCAGCTCTTGAATGCAAAGAGTATTGTTCTGGTGCGTTTCTGGACATTGCGCAAGCTTTTGACCGGGTATGGCACACTGGATTACTCTTCAAGCTGAAAACCCATTTACCCCAGTCTCTATACCTCATTCTCCGATCCTATCTCTCAAACCGTTCCTTCCGCGTTCGCTGTGGTGTAGAATTTTCTAACCTTTATCCCGTTGAGGCCGGTGTTCCTCAAGGCAGCGTCTTGGGACCCGTCCTCTACATCCTTTACACTGCTGATATTCCTACACATCCTGATACCTTTCTGGCAACTTTTGCAGACGACACCGCCATCCTATCATCCAGTTCCAATCCTGAAACAGCATCCTTAAACCTGCAAAGACACCTTTCTCTTATCGAAGACTGGTGTAATGCTTGGCGCATTAAGGTGAACGAAGCCAAATGCAAACACGTAACCTTCACTCTTCGACGAAACTCCTGTCCGCCAGTTTACTTCAATTCCATTCCAATTCCTCCTTCAGATACAGTCCGGTATCTTGGCTTACTATTAGACAAAAGATTGACTTGGAACCCACATACAAGACTTAAAAGACAAGAACTCAACCGACGATTCGGACAGTTATACCGACTACTCAACAGAAAATCTGAACTTACAGCTGACAACAAATTATTAATCTACAAGACAATACTGAAGCCCATTTGGACCTACGGACTTGAACTGTGGGGGACAGCTAAACGTACTAACATCAAACGCATTCAATCCTTTCAATCCAAAGTCCTCCGTACAATAGTAAATGCTCCTTATTATGTCTCCAACTATACCTTGCACCACGACCTTAATGTTCCATTTATTTCAGACCTAATTCCATCCAAATTTTCCAAATTCCACCAGAACCTATTTCATCATCCTAATCCTCTAGCTCAATCCCTATCCAGCTCCACTCATCCATACAACCCACCTAGAAGGTTGAAACGGCAGTGGCCCCGCGACCTGTTGTAAATACATTGGAGTTCTAGCACTGGCTAGATTCTCCACTCAATGTGATGTACGTATGAGTGTGTGTATGTGTATATAGGTATAAGTGAATTCTTGACTATTGTATTGATTCATTATTGTGTATATATTTTATTGTAATTTTATTCCGTGTAAATATTGTATGAATGTAGTATGTATGATATCTTTCAGCACTACTATTAATGTCCAAATTGGGACAGATTGTAATTTTACTGAATAAAAAATTGTTGTTGTTGAAAAAAAAAAAATTATTGAAAAAGGTTTCAAATTAAAAGACTAAATACATTTAAAATCATTGAGATCTTACGGGAAATATCACTATGTAAGTTTTTTGATGGATTACTTGCTTTAAAAATGAGTTTGGTATAGTAGAAGCTGGAACTGTAGTCGGAATCAGGTGTGTCTGGAAAGATATCCAGAACACCAAGGATATCTTCTTCATCAATCACTGAAACGTTGATCTGGTGGCACAGGGCGCTGTACATGAGCAACTCTTTCTGTTAACACATCATATTATTAAAATATAAAAAAAAAGGGAAATTTTATAATGAAGACGTTGATTTCCAAAAAGTACTAAAGGACATTTTTTTCGAAAATAATATTTTGACATATTTGAATTCTAATGGTTTAGTTTCGTCTAAATCCGAAATCAGATTTTATCTAAAAAACATTAAAATCCTTTAAAAACTGTATTTAATTCCAAAAGGTCCTAAATCCACGTTTCAATTCCTTCCAAAACGTAATATATCCTCTGTAAAACTCCTTTCCTTTTACTTAAAGTATAGAATAAATTATAGAGCAGAAGTACCTAACCCCCATAATATGTTTCCATTAGTTTATTGTTTTCTTCATTTTGTGCATTTTTATTAGTTTATTTAGCAAGTTATTAATTATTAGAATATTAAGTTGTAATTTAACAAATAAGAAAAATAATAGATGGAAAATGGAAAAACAACTCTAAAGAGACAGACATAGACAAAAAGATATAAACAAATAATTAAAGATAAAAATCATAAATAAAAAAAGATAAAATAAAAACAAAAAAAAAATCATTACTACTAAAGAACTATAGTTTTAGCCTCTTATACTTATAAATTTTATACGTGAAATCAGCTTTAGAGGTGTTTTTTTTAGTTAATTTTCCATCTATTATTTTTCTAATTTGTTAAATTAAAACTTAATATTCTAATAAATGCTTACATGTAGAGTGTAAAAACACCCATCCGACTTGAAACACCATTATATCTGTGTAACTTTAAGTTTATGTAACTTTAATTGACAATAAAATAAATAATATATAAATTTTACACGTAGCTAATAATTTAGATAAATTTGATAAATTCACACAAAGAGTAAATACAAGTTCAAAACAAACTTCATAATTACATATTTCCTTATAACGGTGCTATAAATAGATAAAAGACCCTTTGAATATTCACTTTCTATATGAAGAATAGATTATCAAATGTAATTAAACAACAAAGAAAGATATTTCTCAGAGGGAGAATAAGGATATATACATAACTTAGTAATTAACATTATAAAGACGTTAGTCATCGGTAACGTTGTATGAGAAAGATTATATTGAATGTTACCAACTTA
Source organism: Piezodorus guildinii (assembly GCA_023052935.1). Classification (NCBI taxonomy): domain Eukaryota; kingdom Metazoa; phylum Arthropoda; class Insecta; order Hemiptera; family Pentatomidae; genus Piezodorus; species Piezodorus guildinii. Next base: position 122,729,360 of record CM041296.1, on the reverse strand, counting down.
TGGCGCGTTACATTCTTCCAAAAAAAGTACTATATCCCTTTTAATTTCTTTCCAAAAAGTACTATATCCGCATTTCATTCCAAAAGTACTATACCATATTATATTGTTTGAAAGTCATGAGAAAAGTGCAATAATTTGAAAAAATAAGTTGGTGACACACTTCAAAATCAACTTTAAATATTAATAAAAAAAGGATAACGTAAATTGATCCAATAATAAATAAATGACAGATTTTTGAGTTTTCTGTAAAATTGTCTAAAGTGGGTTTAGTACTTTTTGAAAATCAACGTCTCAATTTATGATTTAACCCAAAACCAGAAGTTATACCTCCACCTGCGTGAAAACTTCAGGACACCTTTTGATGATGGTTGCAACACAATGGACGGAGCAAAATAATTTGAAGAAATCCAAATAATCCTTGTTGCAGGATACTTTGTAAACCATTAGCAAGAACCTGGCTCTCTCCCGCCGGCCTATAAACATCCACCGGTGCAAAATGTCCTCGAACATTATGTTGATGATCTTACAAAGTGCCAGGTAGCTTTGGGTCTCTGGGGTGTAGTCGATCCTGTGGAGAAGAAAAAAATTATCATATTAAAATTAATTATCACACCATACATGTAAAATAGTAGTAACAACGTTATAACTCTTTAATCTATGATTTTTTGGTGGATATGTAGGTGTGTGTGCATCCGTGTGAGGTATGTCAAGCGCGAAAACATTAAGTCGTATGAAACTGCTATTTCATATTTAAGACAACTATACGCCTGAATCAGTTAACCAAAAGAGCCACTTTTATAGATTTTTGTCTATTATTTTAATTAATGAACCTTTGTAATAGACCAAAAAAAAAAAAAAAAAAAAAAATGATGGCTTACGTTTCAAGATGCATAAAACCCGAATAACGAATAAAAAAAAAATCCGTTTCTCCGCCGTCCGCCGAAAACGCCGACATTTCTCCGAGACTACTGGAAGATAGAGAAAAATATTTATAGAGTTTTAGAATCAGTAAAGAGCGATAAACAAAAATAAAAAATGGAAGAAGGAGTAAACTTGAAACCTTAGTTATATATACGCCCATAACTCAGTTATTTTTGAAGATAGAGAGAAAAATGATTGGTGTTTTTTAACCAATAAACCGCTAATAATTATAAAAAAGAAAAGAAAAAAAACTGAGATTTTACCCATACGCACATAAATAAAAAGAGTTCTAATCTTGCCTACAAATACGCTTGTGACACCGTTTGTTTGTTTGTTTATTTATTTAACGTCTCTTTATGATGCTGTAGCTAATCGGACGATTGCGTGGGAGTCCTAAATTTTGCCTATCCAGGTTTTATTAGAATAGGGATCTTTAACAAGTACCTGACATCGCACAGGCTCGGGACCACCTTTTAACGTCCCCTCCGAAGGACGGCATAACTTAGGATTTTTTACTCTCAATTAAAAAATCCTAGGGCTACCTGCGGGTTTGAACCCGGGACCTTTGGCATAGGAAGATGTTATGCTAACCACCCTGCTACAGGTAACCCCTTGTGACTTGTGTGACTTGTGACTTGTGTGTGAGATACAGAAAAATATGTACGGTCTTTTAGAATCAGTAAAGCGCAATAAACATAAAAAAAAAAAAAAAAAAAAAAAAAAAAAAAAAAAGAGTCGATCTGTAGATGTCACAAATTATAATAGATGAAATTCCGCCCAAAATCGGTCAAGATAAAGAAAAAGTCAATTGCAGAAGATAAAGAAAAATGGAAAAGATATTCGAGATCAAGAAAACGCGATATATAAAGAGAGGGAAAAAAAATCTTACATGGCAGGGCTACAACATACAAAAGAAGTGATTCCCTGATAACTCGGTTACTTTTAATGATAGAGTAAAAACGTAAGGTATTTAGAATCAGGAAATTTTATTTGAACTACTTAAATGGAACAGCTATATATATATATATATATATATATATATATATATATATATTATATATAACACCCTAATACAGACTGTTTTATACAGTTATCTGAAAATAATAAACCCTTGTGTAATAATTCGCAGCGTTTCCAAAAACGGGAATAATTTTGTTATGACTTGGTCACAGAAAATTTATTTTTCCCGTTTAAAGAAGGCCTTTGACCGAGTCTGGCACCCAGGACTGTTGTACAAACTCCGTAAATTCCTCCCTCCTCCTTACTTCCTCATTATTCAATCCTACCTCTCTAACAGATCCTTCAAAATAAATCACAATAGTTCCTACTCATACCTTTTCACTCAGTCTGCTGGTGTTCCTCAAGGCAGTATCCTGGGACCTATTCTTTACACAGTCTTTACAGCTGATATCCCAACCCATCCCTACACTTTCCTTTCTACATATGCTGATGACACCTGCGTGTTATCAGTTCATAATGATCCATTTATCGCCTCTCAAACTCTTCAAGCGCATATCAAAGACCTAGAAGTATGGTGTCAGAATTGGAGAATAAAAATAAATTCCAACAAATCCCATCAAATAACCTTTACCCTGCGTAAACCTATGACTTCCTGTCCTACTGTCTCCTTCAACAATGCTCCTCTTGTCCCGGTTGAACAGATCCGATATCTAGGACTGCACCTCGACAAACGCCTTACTTGGAACCCTCATACAAGACTGAAACGACAAGAAACTGCACGAGGTTTTAGACTACTTCAACACTTACTAGACAAACGTTCTAATCTTCCACTTAACTACAAAAGACTCATCTACATGACTATTATAAGACCTATCTGGACTTACGGAATTGATCTATGGGGCTCCACAAAACCATCCAATTCCTCTTGTAACCAATCCTTACAATCCAAAATCCTCAACGCTCCTTACTTTGTCACGAATAAGCTCATCCACAAAGATCTTGATGTTCCCTATGTTACTGTTTTGTCCCGAACCAGGTATGAATCTTTCCATGCAAAACTCCATTCCCACTCTAACCCACTAGTTTCTTCCTCTTCGATCCCTGATAACCCTCCGAGGCGTCTGAAAAGAAGATGGCCTCGAGACCTTCTTGTTTAGATTGACTACTAGAGTGCTACCAATGGGCAGTCTCTCTTCATGATTTTTCATGTATTTTATCTTTACCAGCATATTTACTAGTTGTATTACAAAATACAGTTGTAAATTTCAATAAAAATATTTAATAAAAAAAAAAAAAAACGTTTAAAGAAAAGCTAAATCGCAATTTATTTTACTTCAGGAAGGAACGCTTTATGTGATGGTGAATACTGTATCAAAATTCGTCTTGCGGCTTAGAAGGGGTTTGCTAACAAAGCAAAATCCCGTTATAATTTTATATATATAGATATTATTTAATAAAAGACATATTTCTATTAAAATTCAATTTAATTAATTCTTTAACAATTTATTTTCATCTCTAAATGTATTTAAAATTTCCTGAATTGACTTTGTTTAACAACGGAGGTAAGTAAAAATGGTGTGGTGCGCGTACCAGATTTTTTATTTATACAACACAATATCTGATACATTGTACTTAATTTTCAAAATGATATGTATATTCTTCTTTCAGTGGCGCGACAGGCCGTGTAGGTCCTGGCTTTGCGGTGTAAACTCCTGCGAGTTTATACTCACGTTTCACGATGCAATTTTTAGTGTAGGGTCATCACTCCCTACGACTAATTTTGTGAGTGGCCACTCTTTGGCTGACGGGTCTCACATACCCGGGGGGAGAGGTTGTGAGTGAATCCAAAGTTTTTACATCCTTATTAAAGCACCGCCGGGACTGGGATTCGAACTCAGAACCTGTAGCATGAGAGACTAGCGCGCTAGCCACCCAGCCACGGGCTCCCCACATGGATATGTATATAGACTATACATATAATTTTGAAAATTAAGTCCGTGCTTGGAAACAGACATTGTCCCTAACAACACATTTTTTATTAATATTTTTTTGTTTCGTGTTCTACTTTTAATTTTCCTATTTCATTCATCTCAGCTTTTTTTTTCTTTTTTGAAGCTATTCTTCTTGTCTTCCCCCATTATTACAATACCAGCTATATCTAACAAGAATTCACTGAGTAATATCCTACATAATAGTGTGAAAATAAGACTATACAATATGATATTACGTTTATCTTTAACAATTTTGTTTCTTTTTTTATATTAACGCTCCATTACCGCATAATATTTCTTAATGCTCCATCATATAACCACTGATGAGATTATTGTATAATATTATTTTCATTTTATAATATGGTGCTCATGAAGATCCATTTAATGTCCCGTTAATTCTTACCAACACATAACAGGCCTGACAAATTAAATTTTTAAAAATAACATTCACCTAATTTCACTTTCCTAACTAGCTAATGTGCAATGCCTGAAAAGTGTGAAAGTAGTTATTTGACTTTCACAAATTCATCACGAAAGATTGTAAGTTGAAAGGAACTTTCGATGTTTTCAGATAAAGGTTCTTTCCTAAACGAATCTTTTCACATTGCAGTCGTTTTATTAGAAAAATTCTGAAGGTTTATGAGTAAAACTAGTAAGTTTTTGTCTAGAAGGCAAAATTAAATTTTCTGTAATCAAGGCATCAATAAGTTATTCTTATAATATGAGTAGTAATATAGACCATACTAAACATTCTCGGATCTCCTTAAATTCAAATCCTCCTTTCGGTCCCGTTACACGCGCTCGCGGCCTTCCGATCTGTATTTAACGTCCCATCGATCCAAAGCTCTCGATTGATCATTCCTAATCCGATCTGCATCTATAATGGAACTCCATTTTTTCTAATATCAGAGACTTCCGAACTCTCTCAACATTTAAATCCCGTCTATTCAGCGATTTCCTATAAATTTAATTCCGAAATAATCCCAAGCAGATACTAATTGCTCAGGATAAAACTACAAATAAACCAGATGATAAATACGTATATTTAATCATTTAATTTTCATTTTTATTGGTTACATTTTTTTAAATGTCATTTGAAATGATTAACTTTTCAAAGATATAAGATTAAATTATGTATCGTTTTACAGACATTCTGAAGAATTGTATTTCCTCTTTTATTATATATTTTTTTTAAACTGTATATTTTTTGGTTTATTATTTTCAATAATGAACTTTTGTAATGGAACAAAAAAACAAAGAAATTACTCCTGCTAAAAAAAAAAATCCATTTCTCCTAATCAATAAATACCTTTGCAAACAAATAACTTTTGTTATTTTAACTTGCAAACTTTTATCCTGTTTTTGTTTATAATTTTTTTTTATAAAGCAGACATTTCTAAACCGAAATTGAGCACTAACTATAGTGCTATTAATCAATAGTTTCTTTACAAGTATTTTTATGCCAGGTTAATCAGGTTTTTGCTTTATTATTTTCAATAATGAACCTTTGTAATCGACCAAAAAAAATAAAAATAAAAAATAACCCACCTCAAAATTTGAGAGCTTACGTTTCAAGATGCGTGGAATCCGAATAACGAATAACAAAAATCCGTTTCTCCTAATTAATAAATAAATACCATTAATTTGGTTTAAGTTAGTTAAAAATTAGTTCGAGTGCCCTTCGAAAGAGAATTGAACTGTCGACAAAATGAAAAAAGAATCATTGAAATTTGTTCACAACTAGCTAAGATATTGCGTTTTGAAATAAGCGGTAGTGTTATGATATTATCCTTTAAATTATTGCTTTTCATATTACTTAATTGCCCATAAATACCTATATAAACAGTTATACCCGAATATTGTTATTTGGAAATAATAAACCATTGTGTAATAATTTGCAGCGTTTACTTTTTTTTTTTATTCTCATGTTAACATAATTTTTTTTTCTTTTTTTGCACATTTTTATTATGACTTATCATTTGAGTTATTTTATTTGTTCTTCTTATAAGTTTAATACTATTCCTTACAATTATTTTCCTCTAAGACTCTTAAGTTCACTTTTTATTTCCTGTTATATTTTTCTGAAGGGACTTGTCCCAAAATAAATGAATAATTGAGACATTGATTTCCAAAAGGTAGTACAGGACATTTTTTTTTCAAAATTGATATTTTGACATATATGTATTCTCATTTAGTTTTTCTGAATCTTCTATTTGATTTTATCTAACGAACTCTCAAGTCCTTTAAAAACGCTATTTAGAAATTCAGTTATTTTTCTAAAGATATTAATTACGCATTTAGTTTTGTTCCAAATCATATTAAAACATTTTGTTAGATAACTTTGGTATAGTTTTATTGATAATGTAAAAAAAACAATTCTAAATTTTGATGAATCAAATAAGTTGGTTCAATAATATAGTAATGAGAGATTTGTGCGCTTCCTGTAAATTTTTTCTAGAATGGATAGAGTACCTTTTGGAAAGCAACGTCTCAATTATAACTATTTTAATATACCGTTGGAATGCGCAAGATTTTAGAAAATTTGATATACAATAAAACAAGTTGTACAAGTTAACAGAATGTCGTTTCATTTCAAGCCCATAAACTAATGAACATGTGTTGTAATGAGAGCGGTTATGGCGATTCTTGATTGCCACGGTACAGTATCGTGTAAGTTGTACAAACGGAGGTTTTCAAGTGCGGTTAGTTTTCTTCCGTTGTTAAGAGGAGTTACTGTGAGTGCGTAAACAGTGTCTTCATTCCTTTGCGTGTTCCTCAGATTAAGATAATCACCGTCATGGAAGATTCCAGAACACAGCTCCGTATAACAGGCGGGTCAACGTCCTTGCCAAATTATTGCCAAAGTTTGGACTTTGGGAAACCTTCCATGCCATGTAAGAACTTGCCCAAAGGTATAATACTATACTAGTCAGGGTGCATCCATCTTGTTCGTCGAGACAGGACGGTCAGACTGTGGGTCGTCCCTTTGTCTCTCGAGATGGTCGAGTGCTCCATTATTCGATTTTCAATTCTAAAATAACCCCTTCCTCAACTATAGGTGTTTTTAACTAATTAGAAAAACGCATCCCTTAGCTCTTTCACAGCGGCGTTGATTAAAACGATGGTTTGAATCATTTCATGCAGTCTACCTATGTATATAAACTTATAGTATCTTTTATTCTGTGGATTCGAAAAAATGACCATTTCGTATTTTTAGCATTGATAAAAACGGGTAAATATATAACTTGAACGAATTTGATTAGCGAGAAGAGAAAACTATTTTTCTACGTAATTTTTTTTTTCAGGTACATAAGAACAGTAATACATGATGTTTGTACATGTTAATGTACCATTGTAAAGCTAAAGGTTTTAGAGGAAATGTTATCTTATACACAAAGATATTACCTAATACGTCTTGATGGTGAAAAGCTGGAGAGTGATGAAAGCGGATGAAACTAATAAGCGATTTATTGGGTTGTTAAGAAAGCTCGTAGAGAAATATGGAGACAAATTAAAATTGATGAACAGCTTAAAATGTTTTTTTTTTTTTTTTTTAACAACATTTATTGAAATTTACAACTTTACTTCAAGGTACAACAAGTAAATGTGACTAAAGATAAATGACGTGAAACAGACTTGAAGAAAAACTACCCAACGGCAGCACTCCTGTAACTTTTCTAAACTAGAAGGTCTCGAGGCCATCTTCTTTTCAGACGCCTCGGAGGATTGTCAGGAATTGAAGAGGAAGAAAGTATTGAAACAAGAGGATTAGGGTGGGAATGGAGTTTGTCATGAAAGCAATGGTATCTAGATCGGACCAAATCAGCAACATACGGAACATTGAGGTCTTTATGGATAAGTTTTTTCGTGACAAAGTAAGGAGCATTGAGGATTTTACGAAGGATTTTGGATTGTAGGGATTGGATACGGGAAGAATTCGATGGTTTAGTAGAGCCCCAAAGCTCTACTCCGTAGGTCCATATCGGCCTTATGGTAGTCATGTAGATGAGTCTTTTGTAGTTAAGTGGAAGATTAGAACGTTTGTCTAGTAAATGTTGAAGTTGTCGAAAACGCCGTGCAGTTTCATGTCGTTTCAGTCTTGTGTGAGGGTTCCAAGTAAGGAATTTGTCAAGGTGCAGTCCTAGATATCGGATCTGTTCAACCGGGACAAGAGGAGTATTATTGAAGGAGACAGTAGGGTAGGATGTCATAGGTTTACGACGAAAAGTAATGTAATTTGGTTGATTTGTTGGCATTAATTTTAATTCTCCAGTTCTGACACCATACCTCAAGGTCTCTGAGGTGGGACTTAAAATTTATTCATTTAATCTACAAAATAGTTCTACCGTTAGCGATTACCCTTTCTCAACGGTATGGAAGGTCTATTATCCTTTTTTTTTCTCCAAAAATCACTGTCCTTACTTCTGAAGAACAATAAGAGACGTTTTGACGTCTTCTTCTGAAGAGTAGGAAGTAGAAAATTTTCGAGGGAACGTAAAGATGGAAATCGGAAGGAGAGTATGGCGGTGAGGTAAAACCTCCCACTGAAGCTTGATAACTTTTACCGAGTCCTAAAAGGCCATGGAATAGCACGTTGTCTTGGTGGAATAGCAATCCTTTCCGATTTGCCAACTCTGGCCGTTTTCTTCAATTGATGCCTTCAATCGATCTAACTGGGTGCAGTAAAAGTCCGTATTTATAGTTTGATTTTTTGGAAGGAAGTCAAAATGTATTAGTCACTTTCAATCCCACCAAATACTGAGCATCATTTTTCTTGTATGCAAGCCGGCCTTTGGTGTTGCGAGCGGTGTCGTTCAGTGTGATTCTGTTATAATAATGTGATTCTGCAAGAGTTTTTTCAACTCTAATTTTATCTAAAAGTCCTTAAATTGATATTAACAAAAAGAGGTAAGTGAAAGTGGTGTATTTTTATCTGAATTAAGAATTATACTAACATAATATTTGAGAAAGCTTCAACCAATCTCCATGTTCTGGACGACACGATTCCTAATATTATTAGCATCAATTATTATTATTCAATGGCTATATCACTATCGTAGACGGAAAGGAGCGATACGAACAATGCAAGCCAATCAGCGACGTTTTCACTGATGAAATATTATCGCATCCCTTCAATAATGAAGACTATTAACATGAGCCGATGGAAACTGATTTTGCAACACCTACAACATCGTTCAGAAGTCTATTATACAAGAAATTTAGCTCTGCCATACTGTAATAGTCAAGATAAAAATCATGTCATCAAAATTTCCTCATTCCAAAAAACTTAAAAGCACTAGGAGAATATAAGGTACCTATGAGATCATACCATTTTAAATTTATTTATTTATTTAAGACAATTTACCAATGCTTCATTACAGGTGTTTAAAAAAAAACATATTTTATAGCGATATTTTTTAAACATCACAATAATATTGTTACGGTATAAAGAATAAACAAATATTGCCATCAAACAAATGATTAGTACAAAATAAAAAAAAAAAATCTGGAGCGCGCAATACACGACTTTCACTTACCTCCGTTGTTAAAATCAATTTAAGAATTTTTAAAAACAGTTCGAGATGAAAATAAATTGTAAAAGAATTAATTACATTGCGTTTCAATAGAAACATGTGTTATATTAAATAATCTATTATATTACTATCTAAAAAATCAGTTAGTTTTATTGTCTTTTTATCACACACTACGTTAGCTTTTACAATTTTGTGTATGGAATAATACTTTATCTAAAATCTCTACCTTTCCAACGGTATATTATGCATATATATTTATAGTAACATAACAGAATTAGTAGTAAAATAGCATTAGTTTTTATGTTCAAAAACACAAAAATTGTATGAGCAAATACATTTTTTTTTTCCTTTCGTTGGATATCGAATTCATTATATATTTATCCCTTTTTTTTATCAATGCTAAGAAGATGAGATGGTTAATTTATTCAACCTCAAAATTAAAGTACTTCAGAGGAGGAAAATTTACTATCAGTATTTAAGCCCTGTCAGACTATTTCAATCAGAATGAAACCTACAACGTATTAAAACCCATTAAATTTTACATCGATATAGGGAGTTTAATCAAAATGGTTAGAGCCGTTTTGGGGAAAATCGTAAAAAGGTGCAAAATGCATGGCATAGAGTAATTCTTCGGGTCAGCCTATTTTGAAGAAAAAGTTGCTGTAAAATACCGGGTCTTAATATATAGTTGTCTCAAATATAAAATTTCGATTTTGTGCGATTTTTCATTTTTTGCGCTAGCCTTACCACACACACACTCAGAGGAACCATACAACGTGTATTTCCGTTGGCAACCGGAATTCGAAAATTTTCACGATCGTAACCCTTACTATATATTTTATACATAATAATAATAATAATAATAGGCTTACCGAACCCGAAGGTTAGATGCCGATACCACCAAACTTCGCCTGTACAGATTCATCCAATGTTCGTCGGTCAGGCCCAAGCCCCCGAGATCAGCCTTAATGCAATCCTCCCATCGACGCTTCGGCCTACCTTTCGGACGCCTGCCAGTTGGTTCAGCGAATAACAAATTCTCGGAATCCGTTCCTCACCGAGCCCAACAACTTTACGCGCTCAGTTGAGTCTTCGCGATCCTATTGACTCAATTATATTCACAGGATACAAACTCCGCAATTCCGCGTTGTGCAACCTTCTAAACTCCCCAGTGGCCTCATCTCTCTTCGGACCAAATATTTTACGCAGTACCTTATTTTGGAAAACATTAAGCCGTTGTTCATCCTTCAAAATATGCGGCCACGTTTCACATCCATAAAGAACCGTCGGAAGAATAATAGTTTTATAAATTCTAACCTTTAAGTTTTTTGACATTTCATACATAAATAAGTGAAAATAAAAAAATTTTGCACATTAATGCATTTAAATGTACACTACCCCCTATCGAATACCAAGCACGTGGTGGTGGAAAAGACTCTAGGAGTCCAATGTTAAAAATCTGGTTCGCGCAACACACGACTTTCACTTACCTCCTTTGTTAAAATCAATTTAAGAATTTTTAAATACATTTAAAGATACAAATAAATTGTTAAAGAATTGATTATTTTGAATTTCAATAGAAACATGTGTTTTATTAAAAAATCTATTATATTTTTATATACAGCAATCAGGGGATCACTTGTAGCTGGGTGGCTAGCGTAACAGCCTCCCATGCTAAAGGTCACGGGTTCAAACCCACAGGTGGTCCTAGGATTTTTTAATGGGAGTAAAAAATCCTTAGTTACGCCGTCCTTCGAAGGGGACGTTAAAAGGTGGTCCCGAGCCTGTGCGATGTCAGGTACTCGTTAAAGATCCCTATCCTAATAAAACCTGGATAGGCAAAATTTAGGACTCCCACTATAGCATCGTCCGATTAGCCATAGTAGCATAAAGTGACGTTAAATAAATAAACAAACAAATACAGCAATCAGTCAGTTTAATCGGTTTTTCATCACTCGCCATTAATTTTTACAGTTCCGTGTATTAGATAATATTTTTTCTAAAATCTTTAGCTATCGAACGGTATATTATAAATCTATATTACTATTTTTGTGTTCAAAAACCAAAAATTGCATAAAAAAAATATGTTTGCCCTTTCATCCTTTAGTTATTTATCAAATTCGCTGAAGTTGCATATTTATCCGTTATTTATCAATGCTAATGAGATGATGTTCCAATTTTTTTTTAAAATCTATAAAATTAAAGGTACTTTAGAGGAATACAATTTAAAATATCGGCATTTCAGCCCTGCCAGACTATTTCAATCAGAATGAAACCAACATGATATTAAAGCCCATTCAATTTTACATCGATATATGAGCCGTTTTTGAGAAAATCGTAAAAAGGTGCAAAATGCATGGTATAAAGTTATTCTTTCGGTCAGCTGATTTTTATGAAAAATATTCTGTAACATCTCGGGCGTATAGTTGTCTTAAATATGAAATTTCAGTTTCATAGGAGTTGTCGTTCGAGTTACCACACACACGGACCTTTTTGCGGGAATTAGTTATTTGGACTCAGGGGACCCTAATACGTGTATTTCCGTTGAAAAATGGAATTCGAAACTTTTCACGATCGCAATACTTTCCCTTACTATATATTTCATAAATGGGCAAGTGAAAGTAAAAATATAACTTACGAATACAAATCTGGGTGCCTCTGAACTTGGATTGCTTCATAGTCACTCTTGTCATGGCGGCAGGGCTCAAAGAGCAGCTGAAGAGTTTCATCTCGAGTTTTCAGAAGTGCTTTCTGTGAAAAATCAGGCGCTTATATTTTTAATTGAAAAAATTAATTAGAAACCGATGTGATATAACCATAGGATATGTATATAACATTAGTTCTAATTTATGATGCAGACCAGGAAGTAAAATATATGCATACCAGTTTTCTTATTTCTTCGGATAGTTTGTGACATGAAAGAGCATAATCAGCATGCTGAAGAACATTACTAAAGATATTTTCGTCTTCGAGGCAAAACTGGATGTTATCCTGCTTATTAATCATTTCGGCAACTCCTGAAATTCCAAATTACAATAAATGACGGATTTTCTACGGCTCTTAATAATGTTGAGTAAATTTAGATAAAACGAGTGAGAGAACCCCATTCAAAGGGCGGTCTTAATCACTGGGGAAAAAAAAAAATTAATATTTAAGCATTTATTCAACTAACCGCACATTGCAATGACCTATATTTTTAAAGATTGCTTGCCCGCTAGGATACCAAAAATCTGGAGCGAGCAACACACGACTTTCACTTACCTGCATTTTTAAAACCGATTAAAGAATTTTTCAAATACAGTTAAAGATAAAAATGAGTGAAACCATTAAAGAATTAATTGAATTGAATTTCTATAGTAACATGTGTTTTATTAAAAAATCTATTATATTATTATATAAAACAATCAGTTAGTTTTATTGGCTTTTCATCGCTCTTTATTAATTTTATACAAGCTTGTGTATAACATAACATTTTTTCTAAAATCTTTAGCTTTCCAACGATATATTATACATCTATTTTATTGTTCTTATGTTCAAAAACGAAAAATTCAAATAAAAAAATATATTTGCAATTTTCTCTTTTAGTATAGATTAACACATCGAAATTGTAAACATTAATGTATTTAGCCTGTTTTTTTCGTTCATAACAAGATTATATTGTTATTTTTTTAATATCTACAAAATTGAAATATCGGCCAAATTTAAAGCCCTGTCAGAATATTTCAATCAGAATGAAACTTACATTATATCAAACCCCATCAATTTTACATCGAATTATATATAGAGTTTAATCAAAATCGTTAGAGCCGTTTTTGAGAAAATCGTAAAAAGGTGCAAAATGCATGGTATAAAGTAGATCTTCCGGTCAGCTGATTTAGATAAGATTCAGTAACATCTCGGGCGTATAGATGTCTTAAATATAAATTTCAGTTTCATAGGACTTTTCGTTTTCGCCAGGGAGTTACCACACACTGTGTGTGGCACACACATACAGAGCCTTTTTGTGGGACTTGGTCATCTGGGTCAACATCTCTAAAATTTTGGGTACCCTAAAACGTGCATTTCCGTTGAAAACTGGAATTCGAAAACTTTCGAGATCTCAATACTTTCCCTTACTGTATGTTTCATATAAAGGTAAGTGAAAATAAAAATATATATGAAGCGGCGTTGTCCAGTGTAAGATCATGTATGCTGTAGCTATATAATATATCGTGTTCATTTATACGCGATGATAAAATGATTCTTTACCATTCGAAAATATTTTATCAATGTTTACAGTCTTTGCTCACTCACCCCTGTAAGCTGCGTATCCTTGCGATGTGGCTGCTAAACTGGACGTCACCACGACGGGTTTGTAAATGTCCAAATTGAAATTAGAGAACAGCTCATCTTTGCCGAGGTTCAACATTTTGCCTTGCCTACGCGTCTCAGATGCAACGGTATTTATATCATGTCTGAAATAGAAGAAATAGTGTTTTCTTCAATATAAATTACTATACAAATTAGTTTGCATTCAACGAAATCATAACCCAGTTAGTAATACGAAAGAACTCACCCAAAAGACGTTTTCTTGAAATGAAAAAACTTTTGTAAATTCATGTACATATCGTAATTGACACTGTCATGGTTATCATGTTTTTCTCCGTTATCCGACACCATTAAAATATACTGCACTGAGCATTCATCACTTTGGCACTATAGCTCTAAAAAAAGTTAATTTTTCCAGTTATTCTTTTGACTTACATATATTTATATAAATAGAGCAAATTGTAAATTGCCAAATAAAAAAAAAAAATAGTTTGTTAATGTTGAATCTGAATAACTCACGAAGCTCCAGAGACTCGAATATTAATACCTCCAGATAATTTTTTTTTTTTATTTATTTACTAGCCGAGGTGGAAATCGTTGTGTTCTTTGCGTATGTGCCATTAATAAAAACTTTTTCCTGTTTATATTTTCATGTTTAGTATTTTTTTATTACTTTAAAAACTCGTGATTTGTAGAGGTACAGGTTTTTTTTTTGTTTTTTTTTTTTTTTTTTTTTATATAACTTTATCATTGAGTTTTGTTAAAAAGATAATATTTGTAAAAAGGGTGAAAATTATTACACAATGGTTTATTATTTCCAAATAACTATATTAGGGTTTATCAGCTAAAATTCTTCATTTTTCTTTATCTTCATTAATAACCGAGTTTTGGTTGAATTACATCTATTATAGTTTGTGACTTGAATAATCATATAGAATTTTGTTTTTTTAAATTATTATCGCACTTTACTGATTCCAAAACTCTATACACATTTTTCGCAATCTTCAAAAATAACACAGTTATGGGCTTATTTATGGGTACAATTTCAATTTTTTCTAATTATTCGCAGTCTTTTGGTTAAAAAATAATAATAAATGTTTTCTCTATCTTCGAAAATAACGGAGTTACAAATGAATATATAGGCAAGATTTTTCTTTTTTTCTTTTTATTTATCCTGCTTTACTGATTCTAAAACATTATACATAATTTTCTCTATCTTCAAAAATAACTGAGTTATATGCGTATTCATTTTTTCCTCTATTTTATAATTATTCGCGGTTTTTTCTTTAAAAAACACAAATAGATTATTTTGTCTATCTGGAAAAGTAACTGAGTTATTGAATTGAATCACAGTAATTAAGAATTACCAGCTCATATCAACGTCTAGGTATAGATCATCGTTGCATGATCTAGTATTTAGTGGAGAATTTAAAAAAATCGGTCCAGTAGTTTCGGAGTCAATGCCGCCGACGCCAAACAAACGGATTTTTTAAAATTCATTATTTGGGTTCTTCGCAACGGTTTTTTTTGTTCGATTACAAAGGTTTATCATTAAGAATAATAAACCAAAAGTAATATCTGGTGCTATTTTCCGATTGATGTTATCATATTTATTTGAAAAAAAACTATACCTTTCCCACTACTTTCGTGAACAAGCAACTCACAAGCACTCGCTTTCATGAATTTTCACCTACTTCTTCTCTCAATGTGTAGTGCATCTTTAATGTGATTGTGTGGTTTTCAATTCACATACCTGAATTAGCGTACTATCCTACTGCGAAAAATAAATTATTATCTGAATGGCTTAAGGTTTTATTTTTTATTTTTCAATAATAATTCAACCCTTAGACATTCAGATAATTTATTTCTTATTTTTCTACAATAATATGGGGTCACCTATAGCATAGTAGTGCCAGTTATGACCATTATTTTTGTTTAGGGGTCACCTGTTGTACAGTGGCTAGCATAAAAGCCTTCTATGCCAAGGTCGCGGGTTCAAACCCGCAGGTGTCTCTAGGATTTTTTTAATAGGAGTATAAAATCATTAGTTTTGCCGTCCTTTGGAGGGGACTTAAAAATGTGGTCCCGAGCCTGTGCGATGTCAAGATCCCTTTCCTAATAAAACCTGCTAAGCAAAATTTAGGACTCCCACTGTAGCATCGTCCGATTAGCCACAGTAGCATAAAGGGACGTTAAATGAACAAACACAATAATGCAATTAGTATTTCAGTTCATTTTTTTCTTTCTTTTTTAACATCAACTTAAAATTTTAGATGCTTTATTCCTTAAAAAATGAAAATATTTTCGCAGCGAAGCGGCACTATCCAAGAATAAAGTGTTTCAGATTCAAAAAGAGGTGGAATCACAAGGATATGATGATATGATACGAAAGTATGATAAGTCTCTTCTTCCCCAAACGTAAACACGAGAAAAAATAAAGCAATAATACTAATTAATGTAATAAACACTCACTGGTTCCAATTGTTACCTCATAAAAGTCTAGAATAATGGCCTCTATATTTAGTGGCGATCCCACGAAATGAATTTTGACCACGCAACCCTAGCTACAACACGTGTGAGATCTATGATAACCTTCAATCCCTGCTTTAATTGTGTAAGGTAAGGAAGTCTTTAAAAAAAAGTCCCTTAAACTCAACCCTAACACAAACTACCTCTGACCCACTCCTGCTTCTTGGATTTACGATCAGTAGCAATGTCTACAGATGTATTCCTTATGGAAATATTCAAGTAAATTGTTATTTGCACTTACTAATAATTCGGATATGTATTGCCTGAATGGTATATGCTCGAAAAGAAATGCGTTGAGAAGATTGTGGAAGTAATCGTACATGGCAGCTTTCTTCCTTAAACCCAAATTAGTATGTGCACGCTCCGAAGTCGTTCCGATCCAATGGCAAGTGTTTAAACATAATTCCAATTCCATCTGGAAAAAAAAATTTAATTTTTTGCATCTTTTTCCTTTAGATATGTATAAGATTCAATAATTGTTAAGCTATGATATTCCTGGTCTGTATAGTACCATACGCAAATCCTTAAAATGGTTAGGCTGATTTTGGAGCAATTGGACTGTATTTAAAGCGATAGATTTTATTGAAATAAAAGTTATTTGATAATTAAGGCATAATGAGTCAAATTCAGACAGAAAATTTTGGTTATATGGGCTAGGATAAATTTTTTTTCGCAGACCCCTTTGTCGAATCATTGCGTTGGCGTGGACCCCCTAAATCCTAAAAATGTAATTGTAAATATTAGATATATATTTAGATTGTTAATAGGCTACACCGAATCACGTACATTTTATGCGAAATTCCCCTATCGAAACTCTGTATAACATAAAAGGAGAAGGGATATTAAAAAAAAAAAAGAAACCAGGCTGTAAACATTTATTTTAATCCCCGAAACATTAAATGACTAAAATTTCAAACTAATACAAGACTGGTATTTATTTAACTATTAACTTAGAAGGTAAATATCGTTCATTACCTGTCCTTAATGCTCATTATTCTCGAAATGTTGGAAAATGACCAATTTTCAAGTTTTGGTTCTGCAGCACATGTCGCAGAGTCACATGTCAGTGATCACTAGTAATTATCGTTTTAAAAAATCAAATATTTTGTTTTATTCAGAGAGAAAAAAATCTGTAGCGCGCAACACACGACTTTCACTTATCTCTGTTATTGTTATATCAATATAAGAATTTAAAAAAAAAATTAGAAACGAAAAAGAAAATTTAAGAATTATTTACATTTGATTTATATAGAAAGGGGTGTTTTATTAAATAATGTGTTAATAATATGAGATTCAGTAAGTTTTTTTTTTCATCACTCCGTGTTAGAACTACTTGGAGCGTCCGGCGATGACAGCGCCATCCAGTGAGCAAGCGATGAAACAATTGCATTAAAAAATATTTTTTCAGTTTTCTCCTTTAGTTGGATATTGAATTCCTTCAACTTATATATTTATCTGTTTTTTATCAATGGTAATAAGATGGTATGCTTATTTCTATATAATATACAAAATTAAAGGTACTTTAGAAGAAGAAAATTTATAATATCGGCATTTAAGCCCTGTCAGACTATTTTTTAATCAGAATGAAACCTACATGATATTAAAGTCCATTAAATTTTACATTGATAAATCGTTAGAGCCGTATTTGAGAAAATCGTAAAAAGGTGCTAAATTCATGGGATAAAGTAGTGCTTCCGGTCAGCCGATTTTAATGAAAAAGTTGCTGTAACATCTCCGGCGTATAGTAGTCTTAAATATGAAATTTCAGTTTAGTGCGACTTTTCGTTTTTGCGCTAGAGTTACTACACACGGACACACAGACCTTTTTGCGGGAGTTGGTTATTTGGACTCAGGGGACCCTAAAACTTGTATTTCCGTTGAAAACTAGAATTCGAAATTTTTCACGATCGCAATACTTTCCCTTACATATATTTCATATCTAGGTAAGCGATAGTGAAAATATAAAGGGAAAAAAAAAATATATAAACCAGTGGACGTTGCCACCATGATCATATAAAATTGTTGCTAAACACGAAACTTTTTTTAGTCCGTTCTTTTAATGATTTTATTTATTCTGATTCTAACCTTTAAAAAAAAATACTATCATAATCTGCTAATGATCTTTTGCCCTTGCCATTTGTTATGTTCGTGCAGCTATTGTTCGGTGTAATTTGTTTTCCATATCTTGTGAAGTAGAGTAATTATTATGATGTGAGAATGGTTGACTGTGTGTAGATGTTGAGAAGTTAATTGGGGTGCAGTCATAAAAACATTTAATTAAGTAGAAACTTAATTTAATATATTATATCATTAGCTATTTATTTTATTATTAGTTATTATTTTAATTTATTAATTTTTGATGACTGCACCCCTAATTAACTTCTCATAAATATAGTAATTATTGTAGATCTTTTAATTATTTTTGTTTTTAATTATTTACACCTCAGCGATTAAACCGTAGTCATTAGCGTAGTCCATTTCACTGCAATATATATAATGTTCAATGGCAAGACGAAATTTTGATACCAGCCGCAGATGAAACACGAAATATAACTTATAAATCCTATACATTTTTTTTTTTCACTAGCCTATGTTAACATAAGAAGAAAGTCAACTATTAGGGATCCATGTTTTTCCAATCTTCAAAAATAACTGAGTTATATAAGCGTATATAAAGATATAATTTATTTTATTTTTTTAATGTTTTATAATTAATTCGGTGTACTGATCGTCAAACTCACTAGATTTTTTTCTCTATCTTCGAAAAAAACGGAGTTATAAGCGTACATATAGATTTCATTTTTTTTTTTTTTTTTTTTTTTTTTTTTTTTTTTTTTTTTTAGCAGTGCCCTGATATTTAAACACAATATTTTTTTTCTCTATCTTTAATAATAACCGAGTTATGGCCGCATTTTTGGTTAATATTTCTTTTTTTTTTTTTTTGTATTATTAATCGCGGTTTCTTGATTAGTTAACTCTAATAAAATTGTGCCAAATTAAAAAAAAAAATGGTTCTGTAGTTTTGGAGAAAAGCCACGAACGGCGAGGTCGCACATACGGTTCTTATGTATTCATTATTCGAGTTCTACGTATCTTGAAACGTAAGTCCTCAAATTTTGATGAGGTAATTTTTTTTTCTGTCGATTACAAAAGCTCATTATTAAAAATAATAAGAGAAAAAAACAGTAATTACAAACTTGAAAGTAAGAATAAGTAGGGAATGGGATCGGGGTGGCTGAGTGGGTTAGCGCGCGTTGCCTAGCAACAGAGAACCAAAAACTTGAAATCAAATATTTCCGAGTTCGCGTCTCGAGCTGGGGGGATTTCATCTCGGCATATATCCCCCGCCCTCACCCCCTGGCTTGTGAAACCCCCGTATAACTTTCCAAAAAGAAAGTAATAATAAGTGGATGTAAATGTGTAATTTTAGCTTAATTTTTTTAATGAAATATAAAATAATAGATTAAGATTTTTTTTCTGTTGGAAGAAAGTAGACGTTCATGACATACATTGTGCTGAAACGTGAAACGTCTGAGCTGGACACTGTACTAATCAAGACTGGCTGTCATTCCGCGTGATACTCCCCGTAGTACTAGTCTCTATATTTACTTATCTTCTTGAAGTAAAGGAAAATGTTCCTTAGTTCCTGTCAACTTGTAGGCGCCCAGATCCAAACTGCCAAGTATCCAGCTCGCGCTAACACTTTTCTCTCTTATTTGCTAATCACGTGGTCTATCCATAACAATCTTGGTCTTCCTCGAAGACGGCGTCAGGTGGGCCTGGCTTCAAATACCTCATCGGATCCAGGTTCTCATACATTCCGCACATATGGCCAAACCACCTCAAAGTAGGAACTCCTAAATTCCCATGTTTATTCCCCAACATTCCCAAATCCCTATTTATTTAACCACGTATATTTATACCTTCCTGGATGTAATAAAACCGATGAAGGTTATTCTTATTCTCTACCAAAACTTACAAAAAATTGTATGAACCAGGATATGAATGGATAGAAAATGGATGTTCAGACTTCCTTATATATTGCAATGATTCTCGCACATAGATGGAAGGTATGGTATAAAATAAGAACAGTTTACACATATATCCTATACTACTTAAATCTGAAATATATTTGAACTTTTCATGTAGGAAGGTAAAAACTTACTATGCTGTAGGGTTGCATATGGGCATCACGGGACAACTGTAGTACCGCAACCAGTTCGCGTTTTGGGGTGATGACAGGTATGCATATGATACGTTGGGCCAGTGATTCTGAAAGTAAAGAATTTTTACTGATATTATTATAATATCTTTACTAAAGATATTATAATACTATCAGTATTTAAATAATAATTAGGACAAAGTTATAAATTACAAGGATTGTAAGTCCGGCTGAATGTGAATCTATTTTGAGTCTTAGGTACACTCACTTCTTGATGACAGAAGATAGCAATAAGATGTGCTTTTTAGATTATCATTAAATCGAGTAACCTTTCCTGTATTGATTATTACCTTCTAGATTTCTCATAACGATATCCCAAAATAAAAAAATTGTACCATCTTTATGCATGTTATATCTTTAATATATCTTGTAAGGGATCTAAGAAGGAATGCTATAAAGTTGGCCAGAGTTAAAAAGATATTAGGGAGATTAAGAGATAATCATTGCATGAAGAAGGAGGAGAATGGTCCAAAGATAATTGATATAGAAAACAGTTGTTGTTTTTTCAACTGCACACGTAACAGAAATTGAATTGATTACACACATTTTTTTACAAGAGTTTGCATGTTAAGGATATAGCTACTCTAATAGGAAAAACATTTCGGGGTCCACATTTAAGCAATCATCAAGAAAAAAAAAAGAATGTAGAATATTTTAATATATTTCTAGAAAGAATTAGGTACAAAAATACTAATTAATTGCAGTTGGATAATTGGTTAAAATGTTGTGAGAAAGTCTTAACAGCACATAAGATTCCAAAATAAATTTTAAAAATGCCTCATAAAACTAACCGTATTGGAATTATTTGAATCTTTTCCAGTGGCTCTAAGCTTCTATTGTGAGTATATACTTGTTCTCAAATACTATTATAATTTTTTTTTTTTCGAGGATTCTAAAGTTTAATAAATAAATCTACGACTATACGACCGTAGACCTCCACCATAACCTTGTTTTGGTTCAATGATGACACCAAAGACGCTGCATGGGTAGGGCTATGAAACTCTCTACCATCCGCCTTAATCACCAAACCACTCGCTAATGAAATAATAATTCTGACTCTTCCCTGAAGGGGAAATGCTTCAGAAACTAAGATGATGCTAACAGCGTCTTAGCCTCCAGGATTTCGGAGTTCATCGCCATCGGCATAAAGAAGCTTGCTTCTCATTGGCGAAAATGTGTAGATCCTAATGGTTTCTATTCCAATTATGAAGTTTATTATAAAACAATTATGGTATTTTAAAGTTAAAGGTTAAAACCCCAAATTATTTTTGCATCAACCAAATATATATTATTCTTTATAAAGATTACACAAAAAATATCGCTGTAACTATATACCTATGGGTTACCTTTTCTGTCCAGACCCTTAGGATAATTTTCATCGTTAATTAAATCATTGACAAAAACATATCTCTTAGTATAAGCAACGTAGGCAGCCAGTGTCGTTCCAGGACCTATAAATATATTAATTAATTAATGAAGCACATTTAATTTTACCGATCATAATTCAAAAATCAGAGAAGGTAAAATTATCACTCACCTATTTTATGACGGACAAGTTGACTGTTTTCTCTGGGTGCCCGGGGGCATCTATAAATTTCATTTTTCAATGCATCAATAAAATATAGCTCCATTTCTGTGAAATATAAATTTTGAATAAGCTATGACAATTATTGTTTTTAGAACTGATGGTAAATTCTTGATTCTATTCTGATAGAAAATCTCAAATTGAACTGAAATGCGTTTAAGGTTTCTTATTAATTGAATTACGATAGAACGATTTTTTTTCTCCTTAAAATCCTATAAATAATATTAAACATTTTATAAGCGTCTGATGAAGCTTCTAGATTTCAAAACTTAATCCGCACGCGTGCTTAGTCACGTTTGGGTTTGAAATAAACGCGGATATGAAGAAATATATGATAGTAGTAGATATGGTATAGATCTAGGAGGTATTTATAAAATATATCAGGATATATGTTTGAACACATTAACAATTTACTAATTTAGGTTTTATAATAACAAGAAAAAATCGCAATCTTGATAGAAATAAAGTCGCAGTTAAAGGCGGGAAATGCATGCTATGATATGCGGCTTCTGTCAAGAACTTACAACAAGGTTAGAATTTATAAAACTAGGCCAACGGTTTTATAATATGAAGAATGAACGCCTTAAGGTTTTCGAGAATAAGGAAGTACGTGAAATATTTGGTCCAAAAATGGATGAGGCCAATAGGGATTCAGAGGTTACATACATAACACAAAATCACTTGTAGCCTGTCAGTATAATTGAGTTGATAGCATCTTGGCGACTCAAATAGGCGTGTGAAGTTGCTAAGCTCAGTGAAGAATGAATTCTGAAAAAGTTGATATGCGCTGAACCACCTGGGAGGCTGAGGCGTCGGAGGAATGATTGTGTTAAATCTGATCTCAGGGCCTTGGGCTTGAAAGGTCGACTTTCGACCACCAAACGTTACGGTATAAGCATTGAACTTTCGGATTCTCTGAGCCTATTATTATTATTAATATATTCCATAGATATAATAACTAAACCCTGCAACTACATTTCTAATCAAACTATGAAGCGCGCTACAGACCCGTAGATTTGGTATACTCCATCATTGCCTCCGCAGTGCTGAGAAGTTCCTGACTGAAATCGTAAGACATGGTCATGTAGCCGGAGATGTGCCTGAGCGGTATCGGTGGAGGTCTGGAGGTCCGCAGAGCTGTGAACGTCCCGCACATCAAGGTCTGTGACTCGTCCAGCATCGCTTCCTCCATCTCCGTCATCTTTGCTCTTCAAATTGAGAATAACATAAAAAATAAAATATTAAGGAAACTGGCGTTGGGGAAAAACACAAAAATGAAGAATATGAAATGATCTGTTCTGGCGTTTATACAGTTTTAGAGCAGCACCAGTACAACAGGTTTATCCCCTAACCGGACGGCTAGAGCAGAAAAGTCATAAGAGTTCTGTTTAAAAATATGTGTATTGAAATTTACAACTGTATTATTCAATACATTTAGTAAATAAGAGGCAATATTTTACTAAATAATGATACACACGTGGGAAAAGTATCCCTTGGCAGCTCTCCAAACTCTATTCTACACCAGAAGATCCCGGATCCATCTTCTTTTCAGATATCTCGGAGGATTATTAGGAATGGTAAAGAAAACAAGAACTAGTGGTGTAGAATGAAGTTTGTCATGAAAATGATGGTATCTGGTTCGTTCCAAGTCAGCAAAATATGGAACACTAAGGTCTAGATGAGCTTATTCGTTACAAAGTAGAGATTTTACGAGAAATTTTGGATTGTAAGGATTGGATATGAGAAGATTTTGGTGGGTTACTAGAGCCACAAAGCTCTACTATGTAAATCCATATCGGCCTCAAGATATGTAGATGAGTCTTTTATAGTTAAGTGGAAGGTTTGTGCGTATGTCCAGTAAGTGTTGGAGTAGTCGAAAACGTTATACATTCCCTTGTCGCTACAGTCTAGTATGAGGATTCCAAGATTGCTGTGTTGGATGTAAGTGTTATGGAAGGATACTGTTGGAAAGGATGTCGAGATATAAGAGTGAAAGGGTGGTATATTAAGCGATTTTACTTTTTGACAAACGATGTACCTACATAAACTAAAGCGTAAATGAGTATTTGTGATGTTATTAATATTTTATTACAAATTTAACAGTTGTTGATTAACTTTACGCCTTTCAGATCCCTTCCACTGACTTACGTCAGGAATCCATTAATTATGTAATAATAAATTGACAATGATTATGATTTACATTGCTGACTGTAAAGGAAGAACCGCAGGTAACCAGTGTGATAAGAATAGGAATAGGATACCAGGCTGTATAAAGGAATGACTTTAAACTTTAGCAACTGCAAAAGTACATACTTTTGGGATAAAAAAGAGTTTCCTAGTAGTATCATCTGATGTGCTGGAGTCCTTAGAACAGAAAGTGAAGTTAATAGAGGTTGATTCAATGATATAGGAGTGACCAACGGTGGATCAAGCTGTTTTCTAGAAACTTAACGCAATTTGTTCCTATAGAAATCAAAGAGAAGCGAGATATTTCAGTAAACATTGCTAAAGAGGGAAGAATAAGAGATCATAACTTCGTAGTTTTGCAAGAAACATATAATGTAAAACTGAAAAATAAAAAATAAAGCAATCATATGAGACACAAGTTTTGGTTCACTATTTTGGACCAAAACTCAATGGTGTAAGCAAAACCAAAAATCCATCACTAATCAGTTGTTTTACTTTATCTAAAGCTTAAATAAACGTTTAAAATGGTATTATGGGGTGAAGATGTTGGGTTTGGCGTTTGTTTAATTGTCACAGAGATGGAGATAGGTGTAAGATTAAAGGGAAGTTAGTTTACACCAAGGAAGTATCACGAATAATAGATAAATATCGAATTTAATAATAAATGTTTTTTTTTACGTTAATGGTGTTGAGAATTTATTTTGATTATTTTTAAACTCTCAAATTCCTAAAAAGCGTTCAGTAACGAGAAACTCACCTGATATAAATGTAAGGGGCAATCACTGAATGAATCTCGGTTGTCTCTGGCTCGCTCAAAAACTCATTGGGAACTGACAGCCCTTTTCTCTCCATATTTCCTGTTTCTTATACCTCTTTATTGAAAATCACTATAAATCAAAATAAGTAACTATTTTATGAAAATAGAGTTCATAATCACATGGTTCTTTCTGTATTTTGTCATATATTGTAGTTGTGAACTATAATATTCATAATTAAACGGTGAAAAATGTGAAAGTATCATTTTTAATGGAGAACCTCCTGTTGTGGCTAATCGGACGATACTACAGAAGGAGTCCTAAAATTTGGCTATTCAGCTTTATTTAGGAAAGTGATTTGTAACCTGACATCGTACAGGATCGAAAAAACCATTTCACGTCCCTCCGAAGAATGGCAAAATAAGGACAAAAAATTCGTATTCCCAATTGTGATATTTCGCTCTATTCAACATTATAAAGCAACACTTAGTTAAATTTATCCTTTAAAATTTCTGGAACTAAAGATACTCAACAAACTTTGGTTGTACTGTGCCACGGTCCAGAACAAAGAACGTGTAAAGATTGGAATAAGTCGTGTTATAAACTGTGTTTTGGGAATATAATGCTGATTGCACCTGTTATAAATTACTAACAATAAGGCTGCGTCGTCTGAACTGTGATTTATTTCTAGAAGATTGACAGAGCTATGAACCAGGAAAGCTAGTAGATGGATCACATCAACTTTCGTGGATGTATACTATAGTTTCATCATTGAATTTCACATAAATTAATTGTAAAACTATTGTAGTATAATTGAGGTGTACAAATAGGGCTATTTAATATTTATAGCATTGTTTAAACCAAGTTACAATTTATTGCAAGAATAACTTAAACCTTTAACCAGTGGACAGCCTTATAACCACTTGAGGTGTTGCTCCAATAGATTTGTTACATAGATTATACCTAGGCAGACTCACTTGACAAGAATTTCTCTTCTACTTGATGGAGTCATTACTTTCTTTTACTTTATCTCATTCATTACTTTCTTGATCTTCAAGAAGCCAACAACCTTAAAATATCTGAGGCGATTCCAGAGTAGAAGGTTGGACAGGAACTGAAAGAAAGCAATGGATCTCTTATGGACTTCCTCTTTCCCGGATTAAAAGGTAAACTAGCAATATCTAGGTCATTAAGGCATCTAGCAGTTCCTTAAATAGCATTTTTACATCCTTTTTTATGCCCAGCCATAAGGAGCTGACTGCAAATGACTATATTTTCAAATCACATTCTCTTCCTGGTTTCACTAAAATTAATATATTTTTAGAACTGCAGATGATGATGATCCCCGGTCCATTAAACCCTAAATTCTACTCATGTCCAAATAACTATTCAATGGTCCTAATGTGCAACTCAATATATTTACTTGAGAGGTAGACCTGATGGGAGGTCATAGTGAGCATGTATTTATAGCTTCAGCAATTCAGTGAGATGAAACTATACAGCTTTAATAAGCACACTGTTAAATGATAGGATGGATTATGAAGCAAGGAGTCTCAGATAGGTTAACCAATCGTAGTGTAATTCTGAAGGATCCTTAATTACAAACCAACCGGAGAGAATATACCCCATGGTTTTATGGAAACTGATTTATACATAGATTCTTAGTTTCTCACTTACAATTAGACTAAGTTGATACTTATACAGTTTGTTTATTCGTTTAATTTCACTTTATGCTACTGTGGCTAAATAGACAATGCTACAGTGGGAGTCCTAAATATTGCCCATCCATGTTTTATAAGGTTATGGTATTTAACAGGTACCTGACATCGCACATGCTCAGGGCTACCATTTTACAACTCCTCTCAAGAACAGAATAACCAAGGATTTTTAACTCCCATTAAAAAATCCTAGGGTCACTTGCCAGGCCAGGGTTCCGAACTTAAGCATGGCTTAAGCCACAGCATGGCTCTTATGCTAGCCACTACACCACAGGTGACCCCACATGGATATACAATGTTCAACATCAAACAACATTAGCCATGCATTATATAACTAAGTTTTAGAAAAATAAGGAAAACAAACATAAAATTTACATATTTTCATAATTAAAATATATTTTTAATAAAAATTATATTAATTTAAAAAATAAAAAATTCTATAATACATTGTTAAACTCTGACACCAGCAGGGTTACAACTAATTTTTAAAAAGTAAAAATCAATTGAATGATCCTTTAATACCATACCAACTTTGGCTAAAAATCAGTTATCAAACCAACAATAATAAATATCTTAACAAATATTCTTCTGTAAAATTGTTTATTTTATTAAGATAGACTAAGTTCTGACCATAGAGAAAAATCACCAGTGAAGACTTATATAAACAATTAAAAAATAAATCGTCTCATATATTATATTAGAACCCTGTGTGAACTTAAGTACAGTTTCACAAAACATTAATAATTTCAACCATCCCATTTTATAACCAAATTATTAAACAAACAAATAAATTTTAACTCCCGAATATAACTTATTACATTAATATTAACAGTGAAACAATTTAAATAATATATTTAAGAACAAGAAAGTATATATATGAGTAAATATTTAATATCCTAAGATTAAAATTGCATTTAATAACATTCCTTTATACATACATTTCTTATACTAATAATACCAAGGATAACATCATTCAATATTATGATACAGCGGAAACAAAATTTCCTACCAGTGTTTTGAGTGTATTTCTTATTCAAGATCTAATTTGATCTAACATCATGCCAATAAAAAAAATTATTTAGAATAATTCTTTTTTTAAGTCACAGTATATAATACAAGACTAAACACAAATAGTTTCATCATTCTTTATTGATGATTGCATAATCAATTATGCAATAATTAGTTCTTTGAAGCATTTAAAAAATAGCATAAGAGAGACAGAAAACTCCAACAATGAATAATAATTGTACAGCCATATCGCTATTAAATTGCATTTAAAATATATTACCTATTTTTAATTTTCAATAAATAAATAGATTAAAAACTACCGCCCAGCAGTGTAGCCAGGAAAGAGTGAAAGCAATGCGGCTTGAAGATGTTTATTCTGTTTCATTTCAAAGTTTTTACCAAGTTCCGTTCGGCAATAAGGGCAAGTATAAACTTCGGCACTGAAGGATCTTTGCAAGCAAACCTATACGGGAAAAAGTTATTTTAAGTTAATGTAGGGAGTACAAAAAAAAATAAATAAATAAAAATTATAAATGAATAAATAAAATTTCTTTACAATTAAATACAGAGGAATTAAAGTCAAGGCTAAAAAACAGAAACGAGAAGTTTGAAGGTTTTAAAATGTAGTTCCTAAACAAAAACAAACCAAAAGGTTTTCAAGAACAAGGCATAGCAAAGAATTTTGTTTTGTGGAGAAATGGAGATTTTTTTATTTTTAAATATAACTCCTTCTGAAACGAATTTACCCAATCCTTGTTCCCATCATATTATTCCAGATCATCAATTCGGTTTCTGTACATCTCACTCCACTATCCAGCAATGTCATCGTGTGGTGGACGTTGTCTCCTCTGCATTGGAACGCGGATTGTACTGCACGGAAGCCTTTCTTGACGTAGAACAGGCCTTTGACCGAGTCTGGCACCCGGGATTGCTTTACAAGCTCCGCCTATTTCTCCCTCCTACTTATTTTCTTATTATACAGTCCTACCTTGCTGATAGATCTTTCCAAATAAATCACCACAGCTCCTATTTCTCCATTTTTTCTCAATCTGCTGGTGTTCCCCAAGGCAGCATCCTAGGACCTGTCCTTTATACAGTCTATACAGCTGATATCCCAACCCATCCTAATACTTTCCTTTCGACTTATGCTGATGACACGTGTGTGCTATCGGTAGATAATGATCCATTTACTGCCTCCCACACTCTTCAATCCCACATCCGAGACCTTGAAGTGTGGTGTCAGAAATGGAGAATTAAAATTAATTCTAACAAATCTCACCAAATAACCGTTACCCTACACCGTAAACCAATGACTTCCTGCCCCACAGTATCCTTTAATGACACTCCACTAGCCCCTGTTGAACAGATTCGATACCTCGGACTCCACCTTGACAAACGTCTGACTTGGAATCCCCATACAAGACTGAAAAGACAAGAAACTGCCCGACGTTTTCGACTACTCCAACACTTACTGGACAAACGCTCCAATCTTGCACTTAATTACAAAAGACTTATTTATATGACCATCATAAGACCGATATGGACTTACGGAGTAGAGCTATGGGGCTCTACCAAACCATCAAATTCTTCTCGTATCCAATCCTTACAATCCAAAATCCTTCGTAAAATCCTTAACGCTCCTTACTTTGTCACGAATAAGCTCATCCATAAAGACCTTAATATCCCATATGTTACTGAATTAGCCCGAACCAGATATCAATCATTCCATGAAAAGCTCCATTTCCACTCTAATCCACTAGTTTCTATCCTATCATCCTCTTCTATTCCTGATAATCCTCCGAGGCATCTGAAAAGAAGATGGCGCCGAGACCTTCTAGTTTAAAATTTTTTAGAGTGCTGCCGATGGGTGGCATCTCTTCATGTATTTCATGTCAGATTACTGTATCCATCACATTTACTTGTTGTATATAATTATACAGTTGTAAATATCAATAAATATGTTTAATAAAAAAAAAAAAAAATTTTAAATATTGATATTTACAACTGTATAATGATATACATCTATTAAATGTGATACGAGATTATTCTGTCATGATTCAAAAGTAGGGATACTACCCATAGGCAACTCTCCAAAAACTATGCTAAACTAGAAGGTCTTGGGGCCATTTTCAGACGCCTCAGAGAATTATCAGGAATTGTAGAGGAAGCAAGGATTGAAAGTAGTGGGTTAGAGTGGGAATGGAGTCTGTAATGCAAAGGAGTGGTACCTGGTTCAGGGCCAAATCAGCAACATAGGGAACATTTAGGTCTTTAAGGATGAGTTTATTTGTGACAAAATAAGGAGCATTGAGGATTCTTTGAAGGGATGTTGATTTTAAGGATTGAAGACGGGAAGAATTTGATGGTTCAGTCCTAGATATCAGATCTGTTCAACTGGGACAAGAGGAGTGTTATTGAAGGATACTGGTCGGCAGGATGTCATAGGTTTAGGAAGAAGGGTAAAGGTTATTTGGTGGGATTTATTTTTCATTGGAATCTCTAATTCTGACAACATACTTCAAAGTCTCTGATGTGGGATTGAAGAGTTTGGGAGGCAATAGTTGGATCGTTGTAGACTGATAACACACAAGTGCCATCAGCATAGGTAGAAAGGAAAGTGTTAGGATGGGATGGGATATCAGCTGTATAAACCGTGTATAACATGGTTTCTAAAATACTGCCTTGAGAACACCAGCATACTGCTTAAAAAGGAATGAATTGGAACTATTATGATTTACTTTGAAGGACCTGTCAGTGAGGTAGGTCTAGATAATGAGGAAGTATGTAGGTAGGAGGAATTTACGGATTTTGTAAGCAATCCCAGGTGCCATACTCGTTCAAAGGCCTGTTCTATGTTGAGAAAGGCTCTCGTCAAGTACAATCCGCGGTCCAACGAAGACGAGACAACGTCCACCACA
Source organism: Piezodorus guildinii (assembly GCA_023052935.1). Lineage (NCBI taxonomy): Eukaryota > Metazoa > Arthropoda > Insecta > Hemiptera > Pentatomidae > Piezodorus > Piezodorus guildinii. The sequence continues at coordinate 122,698,724 of CM041296.1, read as the reverse complement.
TGATTGCATTGCTGGATAGTGGAGTGGAATGTTCGGAACCAAACTGATGATCTGGGATAATGTGATTGGAATCCAGAATGGAATACATGCTTTTTAACAGGAGTTTTTTCAGAAATTTACCCATGATGCATATAAGAGAGATGGGGCAGCAGGAGGATGGGTATTCTGGAGGCTTTTTGGTTTGGGTATCATTTTGGATCTAATGGTGAATTTAGAAGGTTACACAACACTGAACCATAAAGTTTGATTTACATAAGTATAATTGAGGTGTAACATCATGACATTAAAATGTATATGTTGTTAGGCTGTGAGATGGAAAAAATTCCAAAAGATTAATAAGCACTCAATACTTTTTTCAGAGAGGTTACATTTTTCTTCCTGATTTTTCAACCTTATCTGCTATGGGACTATTCAGAGGCAGAGCAAGATAAAAAATCAGAAAGAAATATGAATTCCTGTAGATATAAAATCCAGAATGGCAATAATTTAAGGGAGAAGCTTAATAATATCACTTCCAATGCAGGTTATTTTATTGTATGTAACAAAAGTTGTTATTAAAAAATACCATTGAAACTTACTAAACACATATTATGTCCACACTGAGTTGTAATAGGTTGGAAAACAAGTTCTTGACAACATATGCACATGAATGTTTCTTCAACTTTTGATAGGAATTCCTAAAAAATAAAAACAAATAATGTTAGATCAATTATGATCATAGTTAATCATATATTGATCATAGTTAGATCAATATTGATCTCTTAAGAAATAATAACTTCCATGATCTAATGCTGCAAGGATTTGTCAATAAATGTAAATAATTTTTTTAGTGTTAAATAGGATCAAATAAATAAAAAACATTTATTCAGGAAAAAAAAAAAATGGTATGGCAGTCATAGGGACTGCCAGGAGAAGTGAAAACTTGGAACTCCCAAATAAATTTGTCTACTTTCTACATCGAATTCTCTCTCTTTTTATATAGGTTTTTATAAATTGAAATACACAGTATGTACAAAGTAATTTAATAAATAATAGTTACAATACCCTTATTGAGAATGTATGGTAAACTGTTGAAATTCTCATAGGTAGAAACAATCGGGAGTCAGTCAGGTGTGCCTACTTTTCGGCTCCAACATGCGAGCCAAAATGTTGGCAAAATTAAAATATTTTTCACACAACTGACTCCCAATTATTTTTACATATGATAAAATATCCTTATATTATTTTATATACTGTTACTATTTGCATAAATTTCAATTCTCATCAGTTTTCTGCACAGTTTAAAATTGAATGGATGTAATAATTTACCGCAGCGTAACTTTTAAGCCATAGTTTATCTACCATGTCTTTATTCATTTCTTTAGCAACTGATTTTAATTAAAGTAAGTACTGAAATACCGATATTTTTGTGCCACTATTACATCGGAATCAATAACGTTCATGGAAATTTATATAGATACCCTATCTCTAGAGTACAGCCATTCACAGACCACTGCGCATGCGCCAGTCAAGGGCATGTTAATAACATCACCATGATTACACAATCAAAGCTTTTACCTCTGCCAAAAATCGCATAACGCACCTAAAGAAGTTTTCACTTAAAAAAAAAAATGCTCTTTTTTCACACAGAATTATTTGATAAAAAAAAACTTCATAAAAGTAATTATCGATGTGGAAGACAATTATTCAGTATGTTCTGAAGACATATTGAACTAAACGAATTATAATTAAAATTAAAATAAATAACTCAAAAAGAAATATGATATTTTTATTGAGCAATTTTTGATCTATTTCCAATAACAAAAGATAAAAATCTGAAAAGATCCATGATCATACCTTTTTACCAAATTCCAAGGAAAGTTTCACATTATCCCAAAGTTTAGAATTAGCAGTGTCATTATTGATTTCATCTTCTACTTCTGCTTCTAACTTATAGGCACTAAGTTTTGCTTTTTTCTTCTGCGGATCACCTTCTGAACTATCGGTGAAAAATCGCTTCAATTTCGAATTAGCGGGTATGTTTTCTTTTTCTTTTTTTTCCATTGCTGCCAAATAGCCGTCTGGAAACTACAAATATACATGATATTTAAAATCATAAACACTTAGGTACAAATAGAAGCATTAGTTGACATAATGTTAGTTTCTGCTTTAATACAATATGAAATTAATTACATACCACCATCTCCAAACCTAGAGATTCTATACGTGCTTTTCCTTCTTTAGTCCATGGAGCAGGGGTAGGATCATCCCTTCTCAGTAAATATCTCCAGACAATGTATCCAGATTTTCCTTTTTCTGGATAGTATTTAACAACTTTGTAAATACCATCATACCTATAATTTTACATTAAAAATAAATAAATAAAGAATAGTGCACACTAAAATAAATCACAAAAAATATTATAATGAGAAATAATTTTAAGACCAACTAACTAACCGAAACTAATCTCATCTGTGTAGAGCCTAAGTTAAATAAATAATATATGTGTTCAAGTTTACTGATTTTGATTTTATTAATATTTTTTATTGATTAATATATTTGAACTAAGTATAAATCGGTTACACCATTACAATAGCTCTAATAATATATCTCCGCAAGCAACTGGCAAGAATAATGGGATGACCTAGGACGAGTTTCTGAGGACCCAAAAAGAGACTTCTTGAAAAAATCAGATCTCAAAAGACCTCAAAAATTAGATCTCCATCACAGGACCAAGCATATTGGCACAGCCCAGTAATGAAGCTATGAAAATTAAAATTAATTGAGGTGGGCCACTACTCAATCCACCCTCATAAGAAAAAATTATGCAAAATTATGTTCGTGATGGGCATAGAAGTTAATAAAAAAAACACTATAACTCTTTTACAATCTATGAAGGGTCAACGTTTTAGTAACCATTGGGATTTTTAGTGTTTTTAGGCCAACGACTGTTCAATGAGTTGGTTAGCTCCAGCCACCTATAAATATGGAGAACCTACTTTACTGATTCTAAACGAGCTCAGGAGGTCCCCTCCCAAATGGTTATCACAGGATTGAATTAAAAATATAATATTATTCTGCAACAGCAGAATCCAACCTGGGACGCGAGAACATTAGTCCAATACCTTGATCACGGGAACATGCCACTTTCAGAGAATTTGATACATATTTAAAATCTGAAACTGTTAACAAGTCATTAAAATAAAGTTATGACTTTATACAGAATGGCCATGTTCTTACATTTTTTAAGAATACATTATGGAAAATAAATAATTAATTTATTAAAAAAAAATATGAAATACATGAAAATTAAAAAAAAATCTGGTGCACGTAACACACGACTTTCACTTACCTCTGATATTAATATCAATTTAAGAATTTTTAATCAAATTTAGAAACAAAAATAAATTGTTAAAGAATTATTTACATTTGATTTTTATAGTAAGATGTTATTAAATAATATGTTATAATATTATCTACGAACTTTTTTTCGTCTTTTCATCACTCCGTGTTAGAATAAGGTGACCAGATTTTAAGATGGGCAAAGCAGGACAACTCTGAAGGAGGAGGGAGGGGAGGGTATCAACAAAAAAGTTTCATACGGAATAAAAATAATATCTTATCTTTTTTTTTACTTTTAACAAAAGGACAATTTATAAATATGAAAAATGTACAATATTTTATTCCTTGACATATTTTTTATTGGATTGAATTTGTTTCATTGAATTGTTGTCATTTTTTAAAATATTGTAAAAAATCTTCACAAGAATTTGTCAAATCATATTTCACACATAAAATGGCTTTCAAAGTTTAAAAATTTTATTTGTATAAAACTTATAATTCTATTCCTGTAGAAAAACTTATAATTATATGTTATTATTCTTAAAGATAAATTCAAATTTTAAATTAATTTGTGATTATCTAACTGTTTTTTAGTAAATTACAATATTATATGTCTATGAGAATTAAAAAAATTACTAAAATGTTATAAACACATAGAGTACAAATATGCGTTTCACATCGGCAAATATTTGCCTTAAACATAATTTACATGAACATATTTTATTGTTGTTTGTAACGAAATTAGTTTGATTAACTTTAAATATTGGCAACATTTTATTCGTATATTTCTTCTAAAATTTCTTTTAAGGTTAAGGTCGGTGATAAATTTTTGTCATCAAATAAAATATGAAGACTATGAGTTTTTTAAGCTGAGTTTGAGACAATTTAGTATTTATGAAATATATAAATAAATTACTTACCTTAATTTCTATGGTAAATAGCAGATTTGTAATATTTATTTGTTTAATTAGCTTGCTAGCATGCAGTAGGAACATGAAGTGTATCATCTGAGAGATAAATACAATGTAAACGGGGGAAAAGTCAAAAGCAATTTTAGTACGCAAACTAAGAAGGATTCTTAGAACGCAAAACAAATGAAGGATTCTTAGAACGCAAAACAAAATGAAGGATTCTTAGAACGCAAAACAATGATTTTAAATATGATAAATATAGAATTTAACTTAATTGTAAAAGTCGGACTGTCCTGGCCAAAAGCGGGCCAGCGATGACAGCGCTGTCCAGCAGCTGAGTGGTGAAAGAATTATTTTAGGTCTTTTCTCCTTTAGTTGTTAATCAAATTTGCTCAACTTGCATATTTAGGGTTATTTACGTTAATAAGATGATGGGCCTAAATTTTTAAAATATACAAAATTAAAGATACTTTAGAGGATGACAATTTAAAAAATCTGCATTTAAGCCCTCTCAGACTATTTCAATCAGAATAAAACCTACATGATATTGAACCCCATTAAATTTTACATCGATATAGGGAGTTTAATCAAAATCGTTAGAGCCGTTTTTGAGAAAATCGTAAAAAGGTGCTAAATGCATGGGGTAAAGTAGGACTTGATAGCCTTTTAGGAATCTAATATCTCGGGCATATAGTAGTCTTAAATATGAAATTCCAGTTCCGTACACAAATGGTTTTTGCTAGACTTACCACACACACACACAAGACCTTTTTTCGGGACTTGGTCATTTGGAATCAGAAGACCCTAAAACGTGTATTTCCATCGAAAACTGGAATTCAAAAATTTTCACGATCGCAATACTTTCCTTACTAAAATATATAGTAAGTGAAAGTAAAAATGAAATGCAAATAATTTTTTCTGCAAATCAATAAACCATTTCATTACCTGTTTCCATCTTCTGGAGCATACTTTGAGTGTTTGCCAAGCTTGAAATTCCTCACAACTCTAACAGGCTTGCCACCACGCCAATCTTTCGCTTCAGCTCCTTTGGTAGCATCAAATTTAGCATTACAATTCATGGCTAGAGCTCTGAAAAAGATAAATAAAAGATTTCATGAATAAAGGATGAAGTCAATCATGAAATATAAATTATTTAAAAGGTTTTATCAATCCAAAAAATTAACTATGGTTATTACTTGTTCATTCTTGTGAGTTGTTGGTCGGAGCTTTGTTCTGCAGTTCTTTTGTTTCCAGACAAATCCCTACCTCCAGATCCTGTATAAAAAAATTCTTCCCCTGAATCAATATCATCTTCATATCCACCGCTCAAAACAAGTGAAAAAGCTCCATCACTTTCCCGACCATGAATGCCTGCTACATGTGGTCTGTGAACACCTGCCTCAGAGACCTGAATCATAATTAAAAATCCCTCAAAAACTAAATAAAAGAGCTAAAATATAATATTTAAACAAATAAATATAAACATGAGAACTAATAAGAAATAAATACTTTTGTTTATTAATTTTATGAATAAAGAAGCATTTTATCTTGATGAGATGAACACTTATAAAATTTTCATCAGAAAACTAAATTATACTATTTTAAAACCATGTTAAAACTGATTTTTTTTTTTTTAATATTAAATTTAACAGGCAAAATATTATTTTTAAATATATTTATTGAAAATTACAACTGTATTAATATAAAATATTAAACAATGGTATGGTATACATGAGAATCTACTTATTGGTAGCATTCCAAAAATTATTCTATATTATTAGGTCTTGCAACCATTTTCTTTTCAGATGCCACAGAGGTTTGTCAAGGAATCAAGGATAAAAACTAGTATAATGGGAACGGAGTTTGTCATGAGAGGAATGGTATCTGGTTCAGTCAATATCAGCAACATATAGTAAGGATCATTGAAAATTTTATAAACGATTTTGGAATTGTATTAGATACAAAAAGAAATTTATGGTTCAGTTTAAAAAAAAAACTTCTTTATTTTATCAAATTATTGATCAACTATTGTTGGTTCTTATAACACTTTGAAGTTATTTTTGATCAATAATTTATTAAAATAAGTTCTTATATTGTTCAACTATAAATGAACTCATCATTTTAAATAAATAAAGTTGCTATAAAATAATTTTTTTCCCAAAGAAAGGAAGCAGGTCTACTGCTCTGTTTAGAATCAAAGTTATGTAAAACCAAATTATATCAAAGACCAGAGATTGGTTATTCCAATGATGCTAAAATATCATCATATTATGGCACTATTATGATTGCACGGATTAGCAACTGATTATTTGGAACTCAATCACCACGGAAACAAGAACAATTAATAATTGATAGGTGTTACATTCCAGAAACAGAAAGATAATAGCTGATTTCCCATTACAGGTGACTAATTTGAGGTGATATGAAATGATCCTTGGCCATATCAACAAAGAAGAACTGAGATTATTTTTACTCAAAACATAATTTCTGGCGGATTAAATAAAGAATCTATCTTTTAAACATGAATAATATTACTTACATTATTATTTCATAATCTTAGATAAGGACTTTTTTTTTTTCTCAAATGCATATGTTACCACCATTCTTATAAGGGTAAATATCAATAATTACCTCTAAATCAGAGTTTCTTTTAATTAATTAATAAATTTATAGCTAAAATATAATTATACAGACCTGCACCCTAAATTTCCAAGTAGTACCAACTTCAACACCTGGAATTGGTCCAAAATGATTAGGTGGGACAAGAGTACATTCTTTTGTACGTCCTACACATGCCATCCCTTTGCCCCAGTCACGCGAACTATTATTTACGGCAGAGGCCATTTTAGCTTTCTTTTTGGATTCTTTTAGTTTTTCTCCTGCTTTCACTATTTCATTTTCATCATTTTTGCAATCTGAACAATACCTGTGAAACAAACAATATCAAATGAGATTTATATTTATAAAATGAGATGAACATTTTAACACTAAGCTGACAAAAATGGATCAAATAGGTTCAATGCAAAAACATATTAATGGGACAAAAAATATTACTCAAGCATGTCTATCTTCCGCTGTCTAAAAATCTAGAATTAATGTATCTTTAATATAATTAAAGTTAGTTAAATCTCAATGAGCTTTCTAGGAAATTTCTAGATGAAGCAATAATTTCTTATACTCTATATATTATTCTTAAATATTGCCTCAGTTGGAATTGAAATTGAAATTCAAAAATTACAAGATACCAGTTGATTTATCTTCACATTATTTATTAATAAATGATAAATTTATAACAGAAATAAGAAGAACGAAATTTTTCCTCATCTTATCTTTATTCACACCAGTCAGAAGCTATCTGACCATCAGCAACTGTGCTGTACAAATGTGAGATCAGACATGGTAGGGATGGGAAAGGAAAATGCCCATCAGCACCCCTTCCTAGGCTTTAATTTATTAATTTAGGTCTATGAGAGGTCTCTGGATGAGCCAGCTCCTCTTCAGCTTTCTTCTGACTGGCATTTCAATTATTAACATGTCGTTAATCAGTCTATTGTGGTGTCCGTTAAGTTTACTGAGAAAAAGAGAATATAGTGTTCGTAATGTTAGTTATTGTAAGTCCGTATATAGGATTTTGTTGTTTACGTACCAAGGAGCTGTCGTTATAGAGTCTTAACATTTTAGATTGAAATGATTGCAGTTTCAAATTTGAACTTGAATGACAGAAAAAGATTAAAATAACAAAAGGAACACTAATAAAAAAAGTACCATTCGTCAACTTCTGGAATTTTACTTAAAGGAGGTTTGAGACAAGAGATGTGAAAAGCCATGTTGCATTCATCACACATCACTTGTTTCTCAGGATCGTTTTTACCACCACAGTTGTGACACCCACATTCTCTGCATTTCCTGCGTGGATTGTCGGAACAGTTTGGACAATATGGCGCATTTAAAACCTGTAGAAAAAATTAGTAATAATACAAAAAAATTAACTAGTCATAATTCAACAAACAAATAACTACATTTAATTCACTCACGTTTTTTTTCTGTATCCTGTTGCATCAACTCTAATTCTTCTTCGGTTCTTTCAGATATCAACTTTTTTGGCTCTATTTTCATAACTTCATCTGTAAAAGCAATGATACTGTCATCGAGATTTGTATTTTCTGTACCAACATAGAGGGTTCCTTTTAATAGCGGCTTCCTCCTCCCGTTTTTAGTTACACTCGTTACTTTCAAGTCGTACCAATACCCTCGGTCTTGTGCTTCTTCAATGTTATAATTTACCATAACTAGATCTCCAACTGTAATGTTATCTATAGGTAAAATATTTCTTGCACGAGGTCGTACGTCTTTTAAAGAAAGGAGTAATGGTGGATCATCAGGATAACTGCACAAAAAAATAAAGCAATTAACAATATATTTTTTTTTTAAATGTCAACATCCACTAAAAGTACGAGAAAGATTAAGTTAAAAATATGAGCCAAATTAATAATTTTGCTTTTATCTTTATCACTGATAAAATAAAAAAGCTGTGGGCAAACAGGTTATAAAAGAAGTAGATAGGTGAAATTATAATTCAAAACATCTTTCGAGCTCTACTGTAATGTTTTAATAACTCAAAGCTTAGCAATAACCAGGAAATAAAGCCGAGTAGAATAAAGACTCAAAATGCAGGTCAACTACAACAGTTACATTAAAACTCAGAAGCTCATCTAAAACTAATTGAGGTTTATGAGTATAAAGGGAGTAACCTCATGTTTTAAACAGTTTTAATTTGCTCCTACAGCTTTTATAAACCAGCTCTTGCAAATCACCAAGTAGCTTTGAATCAATTAAGATCATCTCACATTATGGATTCTTGGTAAAGCTGAAAAGGACACGAATCTCCTATCCCATATTGCAAGATCGATTTGCAAAAGACAAGAAGATGTCTCCCAATCATCTATCTCATAAATTATTTCTATCAGCCAGTGATATTCAACAGCTGTGAGTGCTTTTATTTGCATCAAAATACAGAGATAAATTCCAGAATACTAGCATCTCTCCTGCAACACACTACTAGAAATAATCTATAGTAGTAAAGCGGTTATCTTTGCTAATCATGTTCATGATTATAATGAATCTATAATTAAATTTCCACTCAATTTCATAATAAAACAAAAACAAAAAAAAAACAACCTATTTAACCTAAAATATTTCTATTCTAATTAAAAACTATTTTGAAAACTATACAATGTGAATTTAAATTGTAACTAGCTTAATGGAACAGTGATGGAAAATTTTCCGGTTTTAAATATTTATTTTTTCAAGATTACAGTCACCATTTCAGAGTAACTGTAACTGTATTTAGGTCAAAAGATTGTTGACCTGAATAGAGAAATGTTTAGTTTGTTGGACTTTACAACCATGGAAATATTTTAACATCCTGAATGTTAGAAATTGAACAGTAAGGCAGTAATGATTGACTTATGGATATAATAATGATGAAAATCTGTACATTCTCATATTATTTCATATAACTGATATTGTATAGTTATTACTATAGCATAGTATCAACTAATAACTTTTTAGACCAGAAAAATAAAAATAGTACCTTTGAAAGAACACCTTGTAAAGTAAACAATCATCTTCTTCAGTTGGTTCATTATTCAACTTATTAACATCTTTAAAAATACCAACAATTTTTCCTTCAAACCAAGCTCCATAGCACAAATCCTTGGCATCGACAAAGTCCCCAACCTAAAGGAAAGTAATAAAACAAATATGGATAGATAAAATATTATTAGTAATAAGTAGAGTGAATTATATTGAGGATGTATAGTCGACTGTAGAAACTATTATAGGTGGAATAGTCAGGAATCAGTCATTTTTTGAAAAGTTTTTAATTTTGCCAACGTTTCGGCTCAAGCTTGTGAGCCATCATCAGGGCATTACTGAGCCATGTCCAAGCATAAACTGATTATTAGTAATAATTTACAGTTTGCCACAGGGGTTAGAATGTTAAAAGATATTGAGGTGTAAGTACAAATCACTTCTTACAATTAAAGTGATTTTTTAGTGGGATGATTGGCAATTTTAATCAAATATATTGAATAGGCAAATGGCATTTAATTTAATAGTTCTACATTTAAAACATCATTATTGATTAATTTTTTATTAATTACTGTATAGTTATAATTTAATATATAATTCTGTGATTAAATAATTTACTAATCAAATACCCAAGAAATGAGTGAAAAAATTGTATTTAGTAATATTCATAAATAATTAGTTCATTAAGAACTCCAAGCCTTGATTTTAAATGAATGAGCATAATGAATGAGATCATTTAAATTTCCATTCTTTAGATATATTTCAGGAGATAACAGGTCTGAACTAAAGCATAATATAGAAAAATGCAACATGAAGTACAAGTATTGACCAACTAAAATATATAGATAACGTTTTAAAGGATTTTTTTTTTTTTCTTGTTATGAATAACAAAAATAGGACAATCTTATTAACATGTTAAAATAATTATAATTTTCATATATTGAATATTTATCTCATAAACGGTTTAAAAAACCAAAAATTAGTTTCATACAATTACATTTTTTTTAGAATAATTACTCATGGAATGTTAATTTTTGAATGCATTATTAAAATAAATAATAGGGCAAAATTTTGAAAACAAAACTGCATTAAATAATAGAATCTTTTAAAAAGCATGATCAATAAAATAACCAATTAGAGCAATCACACTAACCTTAAAATACAGGCTCTCAGCAGGAAATTCTTCTTCTTTCTATAAATAAAGAAATACGCAACATAAAAACTAATAAAGCGAAATAATAAAAAAAAAGTTATTAAAATAAAATAATTAACTCATACCAATTTTTTTGAACCATCGTCTTTATCCTTCTCGGACACCTTATCATCGCCACTATCAGTTTCTTTTTCGGCTTCTTTTTTTAATTCAGGTAAATCAGGTTTAATCATTAGTTGTACCACATCATTTACGTTAATATTATAGTCAAATATTTTATAGTCATCTTCTAGCTAAAATTCCAAAAAGATGACTTGTTGAATTTGAGTTTTCTTTATCAATTAGAATAATTATGAAACCTTTACTATTGTTTTTCATTTTAAGTAAAAAGACAATATTTACATAATATAAATTCAAAAACAAACCTGCTTTCCTCTGAAAAAAAGTCTCTGTTTATCACATTTTACACCTAATTCTTTTTCAACAAGTTCTTTAAACTGAACAACAGTTGTAAGTTTCGAAACTGTCACAGTAACATTTTGTTTTCCATCAATTGTTCTTACTTGAACATACATTTTTGAAAAAATCTATAGGAAAAAAATTATTTCAAACAGCACTAATACTGTGACCTGGTAACATAAATAAGGCGCCAATTCAACTTTTGGCGGGCTTTAGTTTACAATCGATGTTAATCGTTTCAAAGAGGTTAGAGAAAGCAATAATATTCTATAACTGTTAGAAACAATTTTCGTAAATAACAAGTTGGATATCTATTGGGTTGTAAATTAAGTTCGTAGCGTTTTTTACTAGTGATTTCAATAAAAACTTCAGAATATTGCAAATAATTTTAATAAATAATATATGACACATTTTTTATCTATTAGATGTTGCCATCTTTCAGACCAAATTTTTAATTTGGTCATCAACAGGACGACTCACGCGCTTTGTGTCTTCCAAGTCAAAATTTCTGTTTCTGAAACGAGCAAACCACTTACGGACGATGCTTTCTCCTAAGGGCATCATCGCACATACACACTGCAAAGTTTGTTAAGCTTCTGTGCAGCGGATATTTCTTTTCGGAAATAAAAAAAATCGATAGATTACGATATGAATTTTTTTCTTTGCTATTTTGAGCAAGCAAAATACCACTTAAAGAAAAGGAATCTCGGTTGAAACTGAGGCTAGAACCTTAAGTAATACTTTTTTAGAAAATGTTAACATCATTGATTAAGTAAACATGATTTTATACACACAGAGAGGATTAAATTGAAATATTGAAAACGAGAATATTCTGATCTCCACTAGTTTTTCGTTCCCATGACCTTTGATGTACCATCTGGATTTATGTAGGGAATATTGAAGGAATGTAGGGAATAGATACAGCCAGAAGCGAGCCTCAGTTATTTTTTAGTTTAAAAATGTTAAGAACAACGCAATTCCTTAAAAAGTATAGAGGTCACAGAGAAAGGAATAAGTCAGTAATAAAAACGAAAAATTAAGAATTGTACATTATGAGGTTAGTAGAAAAAATAATAATAATAAAAAAATTAATAGATACAATAAGTAATATTATATATGAAGAAAAGTTCGACACTGTGTTTCAGAAACGGCGCTCTAAAAGTTGAAAAATGAGAATGAAATAAAAAAAAAAGAAGGAAGAAGGTAAATTGATAAGTAGTTGCACTTTAATAACTACTTTCTAGTGCAGCTTACTGTGAAATTCATAATAACCAATTTTTAAGATAATTATATACCGAATGATTCATAGAAAATAAACAGCGGAACTGTCTTCGGTAACATGTTCTTTTTTTGCTTTTAATTTCAAATTCAGAGAGATATTCTTCCTTCCAAAATTTCATAAATAACATCTAAATTGCATGTGAATTAGGGGTAGGAATTCAAAATTTTTCCTCTTCTGGGTATTGCGAAATAACGTAGTGCCCCTCTTAATCGAGGCAGGCAGAAAACAATGAAAGAAACCGTGATTGATTTTACTTCGATAACAAATGTATCCTTTGGCAATTGTTAAACAGTCTGCTATCAAAGAGAATATGACTAAAAAAAAGATTAGTTTACGATTTCATGACCCACATTTCGTAATACAGCTATCCCCGGAGCACAATTTTCGGTTACCATTCTTATTCTAGAACTTTTTCTATGTTTTTTATTTTTAGCATCCTCTGTTAGCAATTAAAAAGATATTTTTTGATGATTTAGGAAATTTAGATAGTATACTCCAATTATGGTTTTAATGCTTTACATTTTTCTAAATGTTGAGAAACTGTTTCGAATTTTTCAATACATTTCACCAAAAAAACTTTTGGAAATTTCGGTGCTTTTTTAAATTAGCAAAGACTAGGTTTCGGCTAAAATGGACTGGAAAGAAGTTTATGAGTTGAAAATCTGGATTTTTTACAAATGAGTCATCCATATATCCGAACCTGAAAATAAAAAGGGTTGTTTGTTTATTTAACGTTCCTTTATGCTGCTGTGGCTAATCGGACGATGCTACAGTGGGAGTCCTAAATTTGGCTATCCAGTGGTAATTAGTATAGGAATCTTTAACGAGTACCTGACATCGCACAGGCTCGCGACAACCTTTTAACGTCCCCTCCGAAGGATGGCATAACTAAGGATTTTTTACTCCCATTAAAAACTCCTAGGGACACCCACGGGTTTTAACCCGAGACGTTTGGCATAGGAGACTGTTATTCTAACCACCATGTTCTCTCCTTGCTTTGAGATAAAGCAGGACATGCGCAGTACATTTTTTCCGTTTCAACAGGTCTCGACAAGAATGAAAGATGTGTACATCACATGCTTGGCCAGACCCCCACAAAAAAACAAGCTACTCAGCTTTTTCCAAAACATTAGGAACAGACTTAAAAATGCTACTCCACCTTATATAAACCAACACCTTATTTCTACTAGGTTAAGTGAGAAAACAAGTATTAGCGCATTTGATTTATTTTTTAATACCTAGAATACATTTAAAAATATATATTATGGTTATTTAGTTGCAAATAATTCTTATAAAATATTAATTCATGAAATATTTCTATTATTCAAAAACATAACAGCGTTGATAAGTCATGAGGCCTATAGATCAGTCTAAGTTGTGATTTTATAAATCCGTACTTAGTGATTTTACATTCCTAACTTAAGGTGACTCACTTTAGGTTTGAATTGATGGTGCTACGAATAACTTCTTTGTTTTAAATATCGCTGATTCATAATTTCACCAATGACTCAGAGCATCTTTGTTCTGTGTCAGTAAAAAACCATTTACGCAACATAACTGCTGTTAGCAGAGCAGAGGACGCATTTTATCTATAGCGATGTACCAATTTAATTTAAATACCAACTGTAGAGTCCCCTTTTCTTTTTTTTTTTCTTTATTACAGTAAAAATGTGATTGAGAATCAATTTTATGATGTTTATGACTACATACCAATCCTTAGAGGATTTTAAATAATCAGTTTTATGGCTGACCTGTTTAAAAAACTAAAGAAGGAAATAAATTACGCCGATTATGCTGTGACGTCAGTATTCTGATTATTTTACAATCATCTTTTAACCCTCTCTACGTTCATTTTTCCTAATAAATATATGTGTTTATGGATTAGATATAAAATAAAGTAAAAATTTTAAATACCCGTAGATTATTACTTATTGGTTGACGATAACACGTTTTCTCTTTTTCGTAGCTTTCTACATTATCATTTGAAAATTAGAGGTTTCTGAAAATTATCTTCTTTGAGCAACATTACATTTTTTTCTGTGGATTTCAGTATTTTTGCGGCGGGATGAATTCATCTTATGGACTGATGAAATCTAAAAACTTAAACTCTATAACGTTTACTCTTCCAACTCATTTGAGTCTAAAAGAACAAAATAATTTATACTTAAAATAAAATGTATTGAAACAGACTATCATTGTCAGATTTGTTTCATTGATTGAATTGAAAAATTGAAACGACTCTCTTGAAAATGAAATTGGATACGGTATGTTTCGATGGTTCGGAAAAAAGAACTTAAATAAACTTTAAGGTTAATCTTTAAGTATGTTAAGTTTCCTCCTAGGTTTATATATCTTTATATTCAAGCTTTAATAATAATCCGACGGTTTTTTTATTTTTTTTTTTAATCGTTATTAATGGTTTAGAGGACAATTTTGAAGGATTGACGAGATATACCCGACATGCCATTGACGTCTAAACTTTAAATGCTACGGTGAAGGACGGAAGCAAAAGTATTGAAGCGGAAACTAAAACTGGTAACGAGCTGGAACCTAAATCCTCCTTGACATCATCAAAAAATAAATAAAAAACTTTACTGAAGTTGCTACAATTATCAGTGATTTAAATATATCTTCGAAAATATGTTTAATAAAATTAACTTACACTTCATCATCATTTTGTTCTTATCATCTGAAGGCTGATTACATTAAAGACATTGGACCTATTTCTTTACAGCTGACAAGACAAGTTAGTTTAGTTTTCTAAAACTAAAGGGCTTGATGTTGTTAAGGTTTATCTCTTTATTAATATAAAAACATTACAAAAAATCCGTGTTATGTTAAACAGTATGCAACTTAGTAAATAATAAATCTCGACTTTTAATATAACTGAAGTTAGATAGACGTATACATTCCCAGTTTTCCTTCCTGAATCTTCATTCAGAAATATGTTATTTTTTACAGCGACTTACTCATAATTTCTATTATGAAAACAAATGACATTGAAATGACTTTCTAGAAAAATATTCTTAACTTTCAATAATTACCAAAGGACTAATAAAACAATTTAAAAATCCTTAAACCACAGAACCCTTAAAAAAATCATTAATGCTCCTGCCTTACAAGTTCCCCCTTTAATTCCCAATCATTTTTGATTATTCTTGGCAGTATTCAAAATAGTGAGAAATACTTTATTTATAAAACAGTGCTGCCTGACTGCATTTGGTTGCTCATTATACAGTATACTGAAACTTCTTTAGAAATTTGTTTTATTAATAAGTAAAATTTTAATTTGATATAATAATATGATTATTACTTTCACTTACTATATATAGTAAGGGAAAGTATTGCGATCGTGAACATTTTCGAATTCTAGTTTTTAACGGAAATACACGTTTTAGGGTCCCCTGAGTCCAAATGCGAGACCAAGTCCCGCAAAAAGGTGTGTGTGTGTGTGTGTGTGGTAACTCCCAGCGGAAACGGTTAGTCCTATGAAACTGAAAGTTCATATTTAAGACAAATATACGACCGAGACGTTACAAAACTTTTTCATCAAAATCGGCTAACCAGAAGAGCCACTTTATACCATGCATATTGCATCTTTTTATGATTTTCTCGAAAACGGATCCGACGATTTTGATTACACTCGCTATATCGATGCAAAATTCAATAGGCTTAAATATCATGTAGGTGTGTTTCATTCTGATTAAAATAGTCTGACAGGGCTTAAATGCTGATATTTAAAAAAAAATTCTTCTAAAGTACCTTTAATTTTGTTGATTCTATAAATATAACTATATTATCTTGTTACCACTGATGAAAAACAGGTAAATATATAAATTGAAAGAATTCGATATCTAACTAAATTAATTGCACTAACTATCTATAGTGCTATTAATTAATACTTTCTTTACTAGTATTTTCATGACATGTTAATCAGGTATTTTACTTTTTGTATTGTAAATAAATTTTGAAGGAGCAGAGTAGGTCAGTTATACTCACTGGACTATTGTTATCCTAATCCTGAGTTCAAACCCGGTTATTTCAGAATAATTATGTATTATATGTTTTCAGCAGTGGGGCGAAGCTGGGCCAGGGATAATCCTTGTGCTCAACCAACCCCTAAAAGTGGATACCAAAAAACTGGCATCTAATGCTGACCTTGGCCTAATCAGGGCCTATGGACTAGAAGAACCAATATTGATCCCTTTATGTACTGAACCCAAGACCTGCATGGGTTTGAGAAGTACATTTTTTTATTTTTAATAAAATTTTAAAAATCATTAAATAAAAGAAGTTTAATTATATATGAAAGGAACAAATTCTCCCATTAATCAATAGAGACATTGATAACCAAAAGGTACTAATGGACATTTTTTACAAAATTGATTATTTTAAATATTTGTATTCACATCATTTTATTTTTATCTAATTACCTAGTAGATTTTGTCTAATGAACACTCAAGCCCTTTAAAAACGTAATATAGAAATACAATTTCTTAAGGTACTAATTACGCATTTATTTTCATTCAAAATGGTATTAAAATATTTCATTCTATAAGTTAAATATGATGTTATTAATAAAGTAAAAACAACTCTAGATTGTAATGCGAAAATAATCAAATTAGTTGGTTTAATAATATAGTAATGAGAGATTTTCGGACTTCCTGTAAAATTTCCTAGAATGGATATAGTACCTTTTGCAAACTCAACATCTCAATTGAACAAAAGTTTTACATAGTGTGTGAATTAAATGTAATATATGTTTGTAAGGGTTAGAATCTATTGTCGGCTCTAATATTTAGTTGTATTTACCGAGAGTGCCTTGTGATCTTAAAAAAATATAACAAAACTTTATTTCTCAGTGATCTTTTACACATTTTCAGGGAAGAAACAAACAAACAGGTATTATGTCTAAAACTGTGTTGATTTTTTAGTCTGAGATGTTGACCTTCTTCAGGTTTGAGTAAAACTAAAATAGAAAAATATAAGAATGAATGTAGAATAAATTACTTAAGTGAATAATACACACTGGAATACATACTTTTCTTTTATCTTTCTTCTGTAAGCTAAAGTTAGCCATAAACATCTAAGTAGACGAATAGCAGTAAGCTAGAAATGTAAAATAATAGGGGTACTCACTACGTTTGCTATAGCATGCTATTTGTGCTATTGTGCTAAACCCATCAATTTTATACAGGAAATAACTGTAGAAACTCGACGGGTTTAGCAAAATAACACAAATAGCATGCTATAGCAAACGTAGTGAGTACCCCTATTGTGGTGTGTGTTACAAAGTGTTCTTAAAAAAGTCTTGATAATGGGGAAAGAACCCAAAAGGTATAAAAAAAACTATGTAATAAATTGTAAAGGAAAATAAATGTATAATAAAAGGAAGTTAAGGAGTGCATATTTGAGTGTGAAATACATACATTTAAATGAAATGAGGCAATAAGTGAAATGAAAAATGAAATGATAAAATTACAAAATAGGAAATATAAGTATAAAGTGTATTATAAATAAGTATAAATGGAGTAATAAAAAGAAAATATCGATTGTTGTGAAAGAAATGTTAGTGAAAAGAAATGGTGGTATACCAAAAGTCAAGGGTTTATAATATAAATGTTTCTTTCTTGATTGAACTTCCAATAATATTTATTTTTTATTACATATTTTCAACCAATAACTTCATAAGTTTATGCTCGTAGCATTAAAAAGTAATTATATTGTGACTTATAAAAAACACTATGTCAAAAAACCTAGAAAAATATGATTCTATGATTTTTCAGTCATTAGAAAGCCATATAATTAATTCCTTTTCAAGGTAATTCTTATATTGCGCTAACTTGATGAGGATGAGGATTCCTCAACGATCTTCATGCTATAAAAATATAATTAATAATAAAAAATGAAATGAAAATCTGATTTTATTATTTCAAAAATAATAATATTTTGATTCAAAGTACTATATTCTTTTTCATTTTTTTGGTAGGAATGATGCCAAAATATAGATCTAGATGGCGCCACAAGCTTGGCTCAAACAAAAAGAGGGGTTGGGAAACCAGTCTTGCGGGTCAAGCCGTCCTGTATGGTTCTCATTAATTGTGAGCGTCTTGGGCCTTTTTGAACTTGGTGTTATTGTGTCGTGCTATATTGTTCTGGTTTTGCCTCTTTCTTCGACATCAGGTCTAAAGGTAATGTCTTAATGATCATTTATCGAATTTTATATTTATACATTTGACTTTTAAACCTGTAAATTGTGCCAAACTCTCTTGAACAGAAGCCACTGCTGTGTTGTTTTCACTCTCAAGAATTTTACGAGATGTTATCATTTTATTATCAACTATCCAAAATGTTTCTAAAAAATATATCGGATCTTTTAGCTTTAAACAAATATCCAATTTTTTTTTTAAATATGAGAGAAAAGTTTGATTTAATTATATAAACATTATGTTCGTATTTAAGACTGTAATATTTAGATAAAATATATATAAACGAAAATCTATATAGTTCCATTCTACTATCAGATATAAGGTTTATGTAATATAAAATAAATACATTTGAAATTTAATTGGTATTTGATCTATATAAAATATTATTTAAATACTTTTTTTAACCAAATATAATTTTTTTTTATCAAGTATATGTAATATTAAATATTTTGTAAATAGAAATTTTGAGCTACTCCATGTAAGCTAAATATATATTTTGTGTATACGCGGTCACTTATTTTTGACAACCACTCATTAAGGTTCAAAGAAGAATTTCAACGTAATGATAATATGAAATCTTTCAAAATTTTAAAATGAAATACTGATCACTGACGTGGAATTAAAAGTTAATTAAAATTTTATTTACTTTTTGCCACTTAAAATATCTCTTTTATTGTAAATCAGTATTATTCTTGCAATATAACGCAATATGTTATCAGGAAAGATAAGTTGTTTATATAAATTTCTAAGTTTTTTTTTTTTTTTTTTTTTTAGCGCTTTAATGTGTTATCAAGGGCACTTACCACCTGTAGCATTGAACCTTCCTTCAACTTCTTTATCTTCTTCCTTAGTTACTTTTTACTAGGAAGCCATTTTATTTTATTTTTTAAATATTTATTTCTCTCATAGATTTAGCCAACATATTTATATTGGTATTATTTCTCGTGATTTTATACTTGGTACTTTCTCTTGACTATATATGAAATACAATTTATAGTAAGGGATATTATTGCGATCGTGAACATTTTCGAATTCCAGTTTTCAACGGAAATATACTTTTTAGTCGTCTCTTGAGTTGAGTCCAAATAACCAAGTCCCACAAAATGGTCTGTGTGAGTTTATGGTAAGCCTAGCTCAAAAATAAAAACATCAAAACTAAAATTTCATATTTTAGACAACTATAACTTTTCTTCAAATCGGCTGACTAGAAGATCTACTATATACCTTGCATTTTGAAACTTTTTACGTTTTCTCATAAACAGCTATAGCTGTTTTGATTAAATTCGATGTAAGATTTAATGGTATTTAATGCGATGTATGATTCATTCTGATTGAAATAGTCTGACAGGGCTTAAATGCCGATATTTTATATTTTCTTCCTCTAAAGTACCTTTGATTTTGTAGATTCTATAAAAATAAGCACATCATATTGTTATCATTGATGAAAAACAGGTAAATATGTAAGTTGAACGAAATCGATATCCAAATAAAGGAGAAAACTGTAAAAAAAAAATTATTGCAATTTTTTGTTTTTGAACATAAGAATAGTAATATACATGTATAATGTACGTTGGAAAGTTAAAGATTTTAGAAACAAATATCTTATACACAGGCTTGTAAAAGTTAATTAAGAGTGATGAAAAGCCGATAAAACTAATTGATTGTTTCAGATAATAATATAATAGATTGTTTAATAAAACACATGTTTCTATTGAAACTCAGTTTATTAATTCTTTAACAATTTATTTTCATCTCTAATCTTAAAGTATTTAAAAAATATTGAATTGATTTTAACGACGGAGGTAAGTGAAACTCGTGTATTGCGCGCACCAGATTTTTAAAATTTACAATTGTATACATTTTCAGCAGGATAAAGAATGGTCGCCATAAACTCATCAAGTTGCAAGTTCTTTCAAGTTTGCAGGCTTTTTCTTGGGCTTCTCAGCGTTGAATATGAGTGTCAACTCCAAGATGTCTAATCAGCGCCTCTGATGTGCCATTCTTATGAACCATTATCGTTCGTGGAATCGAAATGATGGTAAAATAGAACGCTTCCTTTGTAAATAATTACGCCTGCCAGCTCAGCATTGTTCCTGCTTTTATCGTCAATTTGGTAGATTTTCGTAAGAAATATGATGCGACGGTTTTACGAAGTATTCAAATTTACTTAAAACTATTTAAATGTATAAATTAAGTCTATAATGAAATATAATTTTCGAATCGGTTCCAATTTTATCTCATATCAGGAGAAAATTACCCTCTTATCAGTGTTATCTCAGGCATTAGACCTATTACTTCAGGAATGATTGATCTTTGAAAAAGACGCGTTTCAGACATGAAATATCTTATATATATATAATATATATATATATATATATATATATATATATTATATATATATATATATATATAATTTACAATAGATTTTTTCTATTCTTGTAATACTGACTTTTACCATTATTAATACAAATTTATATAATAAGTCAATAGTATCTATTGCCTTTTCTTGTTCTAATCATATCAACGTTATTCAAATTTCACTTATAATATGAAATCTTATCTCGGTCTTGATAAAAAGCTTTAGAAAAGTTAGAATAATCTTAAGCTTTTGTCTTTTATACGATTATTATGTTTTTAGAAAGGCAGTGTTAGAAATATGAAACATTTTTCTATTTATCAAATAAAATTAAAGATAGTTTTCCATGTTCTGTGGACATTTCCAAAAGGTACGTGTAATGTCCATTTTAGGGAATTTACAGGACGCGTAAAAATCGGTCATACATTTATTTTTGAACCAATTGATTTGACTATTTTGTCATTAAAATCTACCATTATTTTTTTACTGTTTCAATGACATTTATGTTTAGGATATATGTTTTAGTATGATTCGGAACGAAATTAAATATTTACTTAATACCTTTTAGAAGTATATTTTAAATAATAATAATTGTCTAATAGCGTTTTTAAAGGACTTGAGTGCTCTGTCGATGAAAATAAACGCTTATTATACACACATTTCGAAATATCAATATCATTAAAAAACTTTTTAGTTTTGGTAATTGTTTGTTTCACTTTATACTACCGTGGCTTATTGGACGATGCTACAGTGGGAGTCGTAAATTTTGCTTATCCAAGTTTAATTAGGAAAGATATCTTTAACATGTACCTGACATCCGAAGAATGGCATAAGTAAGGATTTTTACTCTGATTGAAAAATCCTAGGGCCATCTGCCAGAGTTGAGCCCGGGACCTTGGCCATAGAAGGCTGTTATGCTGGCCACTAAACATCAGGTGCCTCCGTTTGCTACGGTATAAAATAGCAATATCCATATTAATAAATTCTTGTTTATTCTATAAAAATATTTTAAAAAATCCTATCATTATAAGTTGTTTAGGTTACTGATTTTTACTTTTTAATTAGGCTTGACCTTATTCTGCGAGTGAACTGGTTAATATGTACCCGATGTTTTTGTTACCTCTAGAATTTGTCTTATAAGAATTATTTTTTTATTTCAAATGTTTTCTTCATATATATATATATTATTATATTATTTTTTAAGTAATTATTATTGGCACTTTGTTAATAATTTGTGTAACTAGGTGGTTCCTTTTTTTTTAAATCATTGGTAATCACTTTACTCTAATTATATTAGTATTAGTTTATCATTCATCCTCTTGAGGCTATGAATGAATTTCGTTTAATTTTCAGCTTTCAGAAGTAACAACTTTAGCTTATTTATTTTGAGTCAAAATGGTCAATGATGTCTTTAAAATTCAGATTTTCATATAATTGGAATGAATTAGAAAATTTTACGAGGTGGTTGAAAGAAAAAAAAAACTTTATCATAGGATTGATCTTGGGCTTAAAACTTTTTTTTAAAGTAACAGTTAGCGTTATTCGAAGTACTTCGAAGTACGAGGTTCAGAGAATGTAAGGAATGTTTAACTTCACCCACCTGCTGCTATGTGACTGATAAAACGTACGACTTAATGACTCCGTTTCTTTTTCCTAACAAATTTACGAATTTATTGTAGGGGATTCTTGAATTATTTTATTTTATGTACTTCGAAACATCGAAAACTGTATAGAATATGTTTTAATTTAAATAAATAAATAATAAAAAAATGTGAGATATATGAATACTTTGTATTTAAAACAAAAAACTAATATTTAAGTCAGTACTATGAAGAGTATATTATTTTTATATAAAATAAATCTAGGACTATATTCTTCTTACAATTTTTCAATAATTATTTAAACGTTTTATTCTTTTATTTTTAAAAATGTCATTAATTAAATTAGTCACTGTAATTTTTAAAATATATTCATTATATCATATTTAATACATTTTTACCTGAAAATGAATGAGTGTATTAATATATGAGGTAAAAATGTATTCAATATGTGATAATGAAAATAATGAATAATTATATAAGTATATAATAATTTTTTAAAAAATACAGTGACTGTTTTAATTAATGATATATTTCAAAATAAAATAAAAAGATGTTTTAATAATTATTGACATGTATTAATATTAAATATAGAAGTTGTTATTAATCTTTTGAAAATGTAGCAATGTACTTCGAAACCCCGAAAACCGTATAGAATATGTTATAATTCGAATAAAGGTTTTAGAAAAAATGTTGATAACAAGCTGACAAGCCTTTTTCAGCCTATAATAGATTTTTTTTTTTAATGTCACAAAATATCTGTTATATATGTGCAATATAAAGAAATGATTAAAGGTATGTAATTTGTTATATAACAAAGTAAAACTAATGTTGATTATCTTTTGATTTAAAAAAAATCTGGTGCTGGGCAACACACGACTTTCACTTGCCTCCGTTTTAAAAGTCGATTAAAGAATTTTCAAACACAGTTAGAGATAAAAATTAGTGAAAATATTAAAGAATTAATTAAATTAGATTTTTATAGAAACATGTGTTTTATTTATTAAAAATCAATGTGATATCATCTAAAATAATCAGTTAGTTTTATCGGATTTTAATCACTCTTTAATACCTTTTACAAGCTTGTGTATTAGATAATATTTTTTTCTAAAATCTTTAGCTTTCCAACGGTATATTACACATGTATATTCTGTTCTTATTTTCAAAAACAAAAAATTGCATTAAAAAAATATTTTTCAAGTTTTCTTCTTTAGTTGGGTATCGAATTCATTAAATTTATATATTTACCTGTTTCTTATCAGTGGTAACAAGATAATATAGTTATTTTTATGGAATCAACAAAATTAAAGGTACTTTAGAAGAAAGAAAATTTAAAATATCGGGATTTAAACCCTGTCAGACCATTTTAATCAGAATGAAACCTACATGATATTAAAGCCTATTACATTTTACACCCATATAGCGAGTTTAATCAAAATTGTCGGAACCGTTTTTGAGAAAATTATAAAAAGGTGCAATAGGCATAGTATAAAGTGGCTCTTCTGGTAAGCTCATTTTGATGAAAAAGTTTTTGTAACGTCTCGGGCGTATATTTGTCTTAAATATGAAATTTCAGTTACATAGAACTTTTCAACACAACACACACAGACCTTTTTACGAGACTTGGTTATTTGGACTCAGTAAGTGAAAGTAATAAATGATGTTAGAACCCTTCAAAATGGAAAAGGCCGAAACGTAGGGAGAACGAAAAAGGAAATAAAGGAGTGTTCAATGAAAATGGATCATTTTATTTAAAAAGAACCTAGCAATAGATTTATTCGCTCAAACAAATTGCAATTAAAATAAAAATTAAAAAATGTTATCTAATAATTAAAGTTGTGGAAGGTCATGTGAGGTGACGAATAGAGCTCAAGCTTATAACTGATTATTGTAAATAACAATTTTATAGTAGTTAATCTGATACACATGTTTCCAACGAAACTGAATGTAATTATTTTAACTTTTTTTAAATCTAACTTCATTTAAAATTTCTTAAATTGATTTCAACAACCGAGGTATGTGAAAGTCGTGTGTTGCGCGCACCAGTTTTTAAATATAATATTGTAAAGTCATAATATAGCTTACGACCTTGATGGTTTCTCGTTTTAATGAAAACGTGTTTTCACTGTTGAGAAATGAAAATCTTAAAGATCACTTGGCAAGTTTCTGCCACAGCGTTGGTGTACCGCGTGGGTAGCCATGAATATGTCCCCACCATTCCTTTCTCAGTCGCTAATGCAAGGATGTGAGTGTTACATAATAGAAAAATGAAGAAAAAAAGTTTCTAATATTTTTACCTTCACTTCATATATTACTTATATAGTATGAGGCAATAGAGAATTCCTCAGGTGGGAGAAAGAAAAAAAATTATCACTTAAAAAAAAAGGAAGAAAAAATAGCTAATTTATAATATTGCTGTTTATACTTTACAAAACAATAATTTATGTTCATTTCTTAAAGGTCTTATAACTGTTCTAGAAAATTTTACAGAAAGCGTAAAAATATCTTATTTATTTATTATTAAATCTCTTTTTTGGTTCTTTTCGCTTATAAAAAAATATATTTATTGAAATTCAAAACTGTATCTACATCAATACATCTTGTAAATGTTAGAATACAGTAAAAATGGTTTCATGTACATGTAGAGAATCTGCCCATTGGCAGAAGGTCTCGTAGCTATCTTCTTTTCAGATGTCTCGGAGGATAATCAGGAATATACATTCCTTGACTAAACTAGTGGGTTTCAGTGGAAATGAAGTTAATTCGTTTACCAAATAGGCAGCTCAGATGATTTTACGAAGGATTTGGGATTGTTAGGTTTTGGGTACGAGAAGCATTCGATGGCTTAGTAGAGTCTCAAAGCTCAACTCCGAAAGTTCAAATCGATCTACATGTTAATCATGTTGATGAGCCTTTTGTATTTAACAAGGAACTTTGACTGTTTGTCTAGTAATTGTTGAAATAGCCCGAAAAATGGCGATTTTTTGGTATTAAAATCTTGAATTGTATATTTACTATTATATTATTTTTGAGTAATGGAAGAATATGTTGTATGATTTGAAACTGAAACTTAGTAGTTAATATTGTTTGGGAATAATTGAATTTCTTAAATGCGTTTTTAAAGGACAGGAGTGTTTTGTAGATGTACTCCAACAGATTTCGATATAACTAAACGATTAAAATACATCATATTTTATTCATTTCGTAAAAAAAATATTCATATCTTTCGTAAATCAGCGTCTACGTTCTCAGTTATTGTAATACATTATCATTTATCGGGTCACCTGTGATGTAGTGGCTACTAACACTATAGCAGACGTGATATACTCAAGGTCTGGGGATACAGACAGATAATCCTAGGATTTTTTTTTATATATTTATTTATTCATAGGAGTTTTGGCATTAAAATTGTATTTGCTATCTGCTCATGCAATAAGCAAATATGCTGACAAAAGATGTAATAAACTGCATGAGATAAATAAAAAAAAACTAATAACATTCAATTTTTGAGTTCTCTTGGTCAGGATTTTTTAAAGGGAGTTACAAATTCCTGGTTATGCCGTTCAGGTAGTCGCAAAAATCCCTATCCCAATTAAACTTGGATAGGCAAAATTTAAGACTTATATTTATAGAAATTTAATAGTTATCGACTATTAAATGTTTCTGTGGAAACTCAATGTAATTATGTAATTAAACTCAAGAAATATTATTTTTTAGGTAGAAAATTAATTTTGGAATTAAATTTAAGTATAATATACGTTTGGAAAATATACTTTGCATATTCTGTAGTATTTATATACTTATCATATTCATATTGTATTTGAAATATCAAATCGTAGGTTTTGGAAAAAGTGATATTTATAGTTAATAGTTCTTCCTATTATGTAATTTAATAGAAACTAAATAAAATTCTAGTAACTGTAATGGGAGTTAAAATTCATTTTAGTGCTGATTTTTAGTTTAAATTATGTTGTGTTTGTTAAATTGTCAATCCAAAAAGGCTCTAGACTATTTTAATATTAAACTGATATCTCAGCTATATAATCCTAAGACAAAATAACATAAAATTGGCCATTAATCATTCCTTACTGATAAGCGTCGTCGTTAAACAGTGCCTTTGTGATCGTTGCTTACACTTGGAAATAAAATATTTTGTTTATTCAATAGTATTATATTTAAACTAATGAATGGAGAGAGCCGAATTTAGTTATTTTCTGATAAGAAGTGTATACACTGTCTGTTTATTTTCCCAAACTCTGGTATCTTTATTGTTCACAAAGCGTTCTCATTCTACCGATTTAGTTTATGTTTCAGAGATGAAAAGATTGGTTGTTTGATATTTTGCAATCATGTAAATATTCTCTGTTTAAAAAAAAAAAATGGAATGGCGGCTTGATGATGAATGCTTGTTTTTTTTCTCAGACATTATAAATAGATTTATTCATTATAATGGAATCTTTGTTTCATCTTTAGTTAGTTTCTCAGTTTACATTACTAGATTGTTTTTTTAAATATTACGACCATGTAATTTACAATTAGTATCGATTATATGTCTGTGTTTATGTATATTTTGACTAAATCTGTACCTCTATAACACATCATAATTTTTTTATTGGCCAACGGCCATACTAGGAGATGAATAGGCCTTGTTTACGCTCATTAGCCAGGTTTGTCCCCAGTTTTGTTACCCATTTTGTAGAGGCTCGGTGTGCCCCAAGGAGTCTCACTATCCCAACGGCTGAAATAATAGAATAAATAATTAACTGCCAAAGCCTGGTTTCGAACCGTGGAATAGTAGTATATTGCTATTTACCACAATGCTATGCTATTTGTACAAAATTTCAGCTTTAAAAAAAAAAAAAAATTTTAAATGAAATAGTGGGAGGAGTTAGTTCTATGTGCAATTAAGATATAAACTTAACAAACTGGAGCCGACGTATCGGCCTAAATTATAGGCCTTCTTCTGGGCGTTCGAGGGAGAGCGTCACAACAATCCTTAAAACGCCCTTATGAAGGCCTATAATTTAGGCTGAAACATTGGCACCAGTTTATTAAGTTTCTATCTTGATTGTGTGTTCTTTTGACTGCACCCTGAACTAACTTCTCCCATGTATTCAGACAGTCAACTATTCTCACTTCACTTTTAAATGAAACAGTGTTGGACAAAATTAGGTTCACCACCAAACAATGAAATATGTCAATGTGAGAATGGTTGACATACAGTATGTAGATATTAAGGAGAAGATAATTCGAGATGCAGTCATCAAATTTAATGTGCCAACGTTTCGGCCTACATTTTAGGCCTTCTTCAGGGTAATAGAAGGAGGGAGATCGCAACAATGACTGAAGGGAATTCTGGTAAAGTTTATCGAATTTTTATTCTTTTGTGTACGGTAAATAATAAAAAAAAGGTCAAACGCAAGTGCAGAGATTTTTCATACCATCTTCATCGATTTTACAGTTTAATAAATTTGTGAGCTTTAATATATTTTTTTGTCAAATGAATCAATATGTTGGATAGTTTCTCTGATTTTTTAGGTTCATTTAAGAATTTTAAAGAAACAGATGATAATTTGGAGTTGAAGTGTTTGAATATGGAAATGTGGTTGAAGCAATGATCAATAAATGAAATTGAATTAGAGCGTTATTTAAGTCATTGTTGCGATCTTCCTCCTTCAATCGCCCTGAAGAAGACCTAACATTTAGGACGAAACGTTGGCACATTAAATAAAGTTTCTACTTAATTAAGTGTTTTCATGACTGTACCCCTAATTATCTTCTCCTCAATGAAATATAACATACATTTGTGTGTGGCTTATATATATATATATATATATAATATATATATATATATATATATATATATATATATATATATATACAATATATACATTATATATATATATATTGTATAATATATATATATATATATATATATATATATATATATATATATATATATATATATATATATATATATATATATATATATATATATATATATATATATATTGTATTGGGTTGATGCAAAATTAATGCAGGTTTTTAGTAGGTATTGTAAATACGCCATATCTTTACTTTAACCATATATATTTAATCAAAATAATTTCCATCTGAATCAATGCACTTTTGCCAACGTTCAACAAGCTTTCTTATTCCACCAGAAAAAAAATCCGAATCCCTGGACTCAATGAAATCACGAAAAGAATTTTCAATGTCGTCCTGGTTTTGAAAATTTTTCTCCCTCAAAAAGTTGTCCAGATGCCTGAAAAAGTGGAAGTCTGTAGGAGAGAGGTCAGGTGAATAAGGCGGATGTTGGAGAACTTCGTAGCCCAACTCGTGCAGTCGTCGAAGCGTTGGTTGTGCAACGTGTGGTCTGGCGTTATCGTGGAGCAGGATCGGCCCCTTCCGATTCATCAATGCTGGGCAAAGACGTTGCAATTTTTGAGTTCCGAGTTCCGCCGCCATTTCTCGTGTGGTTTTGGTTGGGTCTTCTTCCACTTTTGACCTCAGCTGGTCGTTGTCCAGAGCAAGATGACGGCCCCGACCTTCCTTGTCTTCGAGATCGAAATCTCCTCTGCGAAAACTTCTGGAACCAACGCTGCACCGTGCACTCTTTAATAGCCCCTGACCCCACACTTCATTAATATTACGAGCCGTTTGCGCAGCGCTGCGCCCTAATTTAAATTCGTAAAAATAAATTTGACGAAAATCGCACTTTGACATTTTCGATTCAAGACCTTTGAACACACTGAACAAAACGATTTTACTAAACAAATTCATGGTGAAAGAGAGGGTATTAGATAAGGTTTGTTTTGGTATAATAATGATCAATGTTAGGATTAGCTTTGTTTACACAATTGGAATTAAGATATTGCAATAGAGGAAACCTGCATTAATTTTGCATCAACCCAATATTTTGTGTATGCGTTTGAACCTCTCAAAATCTTATCTTATAATTTGCAGATTAGTCACATCTTTATTTACAATGCAATATCAATTAAAAATATTATCTTAGTTTTTAAGTGTCCATTTAATTTTGAAGACTATATCGGTCGTCATTTAAGAAGGCTTCTCATAAAACCCAGATTCTGTTACAAATTATAGTTTATCAATGTACCAGATTAAGAATAGAATTCAATTTGGAGGTTTTATTACTTGGAAAATTGTTACTTATTCGAAAATTAGGCATGTGGACGATTAGTCTTATGGACGTCAATTATTTATTTATTTTTTATTCTTAGTAGAATATATTTATAGTAGTTTCAGTCCTTAGTCTTATGTCAAACTAATAGTGCTATGATCATTTTTATTTTATATATTATTTTTTGTAAACCATAATTCACAACTCTTTATGATGCTATGTAGTATTTAAATATAGTATATATGATTTTTTATCTGTTTTATTTCTTCTATCTTATAAATTCTATTAGTAACCATTAAATTTGGATATTTTAAGCTGGAAAAAGTATTGGAGTGCAACAGTGCAAAATAGATATTTATGATAAGAAATAAACAACAGATAAGAGGAGACTTGATACCATTAAAACTAGATTAGGCACAACAAACACGAGGACTTTTAGTGGAAGATATGCTACGTCTTCAGATTATTTTTCTTTATTTACTGTTGAGCAAGTTATTGCTAATAGACACGTAAACTTTATTTATATGAATTCTACAAAACATTGGAGAAATCTTGGATACGGAAAGGAAAAACTACCGTTTCATCAAGACTAATACTCAGAAGTAGGTCAGCATTCAGAAGAACCTTGGCGAATGTAATTTTTTTTAAATCGTTATAAAATGGCAATCCAAAAAATTACTTTAACAAAACAAAAATTAGCAGATGATAATCGATTTCAGTTGCCTATCGTACGAATTTATCTTTTATTTTGTTCCTATTCTATGGTGATAATATCATCCTAAAACAAGTATTAGATTGCCATTGAGTTGTCCAGAAAATGATGCAGGATTGCTGTTTTAAAAGATAAAAAAAAATTTGGTGCGGGAAACACACGACTTTCACTTACCTGGACTGTTAAAACCAATTTAAAAACTATTAAATATATTTAAATTCGAAAACCATTTAAGTTGATGTTAATAAAACGAATTTTCATTTTTGTTAGAATCATGTGATTTAGATTAAATAATATAGCTATATTAAATTGTTAATCAGTAATAAGTTTATTCCCTATGCGTCACTTTATATTACCTTTTACAACTTTTTGTATCAGATAATATTTTTTCTAAAATCTTTCTCTTTCCATTTCTTGGGAAATTCGTGTTATTATTCAGTTGCTAAGTTACTTAGGTCGCGGCTTCTATCTAAAAACTTAAAGATTAGAATTTATAAAACTATTATTCTTCCAACGGCTCATTACGGATGTGAAACGTGGCCGCTTACTTTAAGGGATGAACAACGGCTTAAGGTTTTCGAAAATAAGGTATTGCGTAAAATATTTGGTCCGAAGAGAGATGAGGCCACTGGGGAGTTCAGAAGGTTGCACAACGCGGAATTGCGGAACTTGTATCTTGTGAATATAATTGAGCTGGTTGCATCGCGGAGACTCAAATGGGCGAGTAAAGTTGTTGGGCGGATTCCGAAAAAGTTGGTATTTGCTGATCCGACTAGTAGGCGTCCGAAAGGTAGGCCGAAGCGGAGATGGGAGGATTGCGTTAAGGCTGATCTCGGGAGCTTGGGCTTGAATGGTGAACATTGGACGAGTCTGTGTAGGCGGAATTTGGTGGTATCGGCATCGAACCTTCGGTTCGCTAAGCCTATTATTATTATATTATTATTCTCTTTCCAACGATATATTTATATATAAACCAAAAATTACACAAAAAAATTGTTTTGCTCTTTTATCCTTTAGTCGATCATCAAATTCGTCCTACTTGTATATTTAGCCGTCCTTTATCAATGTTATTAAGATGGTGTGGATAATCTTTTGGAATGAACAAAATTAAAGGTAGCTTAGAGGAAGAAAATTTAAAATATCGGCATTTAAGCCCTGTCAGACTATTTCAATCAGAATTAAACCTATATGATGTTGAAGTCTCTTAAATTTTACATCAATATAGCGAGTTTAATTGAAATCGTTAGAGAGAGTCCTTTGTGAGTAAATCGTAAAAAGGTTCAAATTGCATGGTATTAAGTACAAATTCCGGTCAGCTGATTTTAGAGAAAAAGTTGCTGGAACATCTCAGGCGTATAGTTGTCTCAAATATGAAATTTCATTTTCGTACTACTTTTCGTTTTCATGGTGGACTTAACACGGAAACACAGATCTTTTTGAGGGACTTGGTTATTTGGACTCAGGGAACCGTGTATTTCCGTTGAAGAATTGAAAATTTTCACAATCGTAATACTTTCCCTTACTATATATTTTATATATATATATATATATATATATATATATATATATATATATATATATATATATATAGTAAAAGAAGTAAAAAGTTAGCACAATTTATTTCAGTTGCCTGTCGTACTAGTTTATCTCATATTTTTTTCTATTCTATGTTGATAATATCATCATAAAACAAATATTAGATTGCCATTGAGTTGTCCAGAAAACAATGTAGGATTACGGTTATAAAAAAATGTTATTCCTGTTTTTATTAATCATGAAAACAGTCTTTATTACTGTCAATACATTTTTCATACCCTTTAAATAGAATTTGGAATCCTTAGAATTTATAAATTCACAAAACTCATTTTATAATGTTCTTTGATCAATATGTTGCGTTGCTTCTCTTTTTTCGAATTATCATATGATCCGATTTTCATCACGAGTTACAATTCTGGACGGAAATGGACTATATATATATATATATATATATATATATATATATATATATATATATATATATATATATATATTTTTTTTTTTTTTACAGAGAAGTGAAGAATAAATTTTGTAACGCTGATTTTTTGGCGAAGGTTTAATGAGTGTGAAACTCAACTTTCGAGTTTTTTCACCTTTCCAATCGCCTTGAGATGGTCATTGGCAGTCGGTTTCCTTATATCGAGTTCCTCTACAGGTTCTTAAACAGTTCTCGAACTAGTACTGCCCTAGTCCCACAATTCGTTGATTTCCTGGCCGTTTTTACTGTACGTCCGAGTTTTAAACTCGTAAAATAAAATTATAAGAAAACCACAGTTTATCATCGAGAAAGTATTTTTTTTTCAAATTCCTGAACAATATGTGGTTTTAAAAAGCTGCGTCTTATATCAGTCCTATCCACTGATCCAAATTAATTGTTATAGTTACTACGTAAAACGAAAGGAGATAGCTATTTTGAGGTTGGTTTGATAGCAGTGTTTAGAACCTGGGGTTCTTCCTGCTACGTGAGCAATAAGATAAAAAAGAAAGAAGAAAAACCACACCTGACCCAAATAAGAGGCTTAAAGTGGTAATAGACACCGGTCTAGGACCCCACTGATCTCAACTGTATTCCAACCTACGCATTCATTCAACTCACCACGCAACATTATGTATTTGTGATCGTCCATGTATTATAGCATAATTAATATCTAATATGTTTTATTTAAAAATATTTTTAACAACATAAAATTATATTTTTATTGTTCTATATCATCATTGTTTATTTGTTTATTTATTTATGCTTTAGGTATATTTAAGTTTTTCTAATGAAAGTCGTTGCAAACAACTGAAAATTTGTTGTTCCTCCTTAACAGTTGAGAATCGATCTCTATGGGTAAAAAGAAAAAAAAAATCTTTCGGAAATCGTGTGTTTCCACTGGCACGATTAAAGTTATACTAAAATATTTCATCAAAAATTTATACAAAAAGGTGCATCTTATCCTCAGGCAGCCTAAAGCAATATATGTATGATAGCGTTTTTAAATATTTCAATTTGATCCTCTCTGGGTTTATGAAATCATGTTTGCTTGGTCAATAATGTTCTATTTTTTTCTCTTGCGCGACAGGCCGTGTTGGCCCTTGGCCGCATGCTGTAATCTCCTGGAACAATACAATAACCACGTTTCTCGATGAAGTTTTATAGGGTAGGGGTAATAAGAACAGTGATCTTTAACGAATACCTGATATCGCATAGGCTCGGGATTACCATTTAACGTCTCCTCTGGAAGACGGCAAAAGAAACGAATTTTAAATCCCTTTAAAACTTCTAGGGCCATCTGTCGAATTTTAACCCGCGACTTTGCGCACTGAAGGCTCATATGCAAGCCACTACACCACAGGTGACCCTCTACTTTTAGTATGCTGTCAATTCTATGCGTACATCTGGTTTGTATATTACGCCCTATCGAACCGCAGCTTTCGACAGGTCTTTCATAATCCGATTCACTTCCATATGATCTCTATTCCTTCTGATATTAGTAATTCTACTACCCTTCCGACTTTCAAATCTCGTCTATTCCATTCCTTCCTGTCCATTTAATTTCCAAACAATCCTGACTGATCCAGTTTCCATGAAAATAAGTAAATATAAAAAGTTATAGTTATTTATTATATTCTTTAATAATCACTATTTTTTTTATTTTTTTTTTTACAAATATTTTCACAGCCTTTAGTTTTCGAAGATGTATATTGATTTATAATATTTTTATTTTTGTAATTTGTCTTATTGTTTTATTTTTCACTGTATATTTCTTTTTTAATCCTACTCTAAGGCAGTAAATCTCACATTATTGTATTTTATATTATTCTAAAGGGACTTTCAGGATTTTCGAGCCCTGAATAAATAAATAAATTATCATTAAAGTTGTAAATTTAATTGAAAAAAAAAAAAAGAAGAAGATGAAAAATGGTGGATCCTTGCCTGTTGTTTACTACTGCAGAACTGATGTGTCACCGTAGAGTTAGGCCATGCTCATTTGTATCTCCAACGGTTTTTCAGCATGGTAATTGCGCAACTTTTAAGGAGCTAGGGCCATCTGTTCGGTTTTTATTGGTAGCGTCTTTTTTTCGTACGTGGTATGTTGTCATTCGCCATATTTTAATGCGTATTTCACGATAAGACGTGGAGAATGCCTCATGTAAACTGTAGTCTATATTTGATAATTATCGACAAACCCATAATCGTTATGTTATGGTGTGATTCATAACATTATCGTATTCGCCTTTAGGGTTATAAGATAACCCTTCTTTTATAGTGTGAACTTGACCTGTAGTGTGATGTAAAAAGTCTACATAATAGTTCCGTCTTCAATAGGGTCGTATAATAAATAATAATAAAATAAAATGAATCAAACTATCAACTGGCGTAAGAGACAGGTGAAGAACTTAACCGCATGAGGAAATATTAAATGTATAGTTGTCTTAAATCTGAAATTTCAGTTTCATACGACTTTTTTTCGTGTTGGACTCATTTAATTTGAACTCATGGGACCCTAAAACGTATTTTTCCGTCAAAAACTGGAATTTGAAAATTTTCACACCGCAATACTTTCCCTTCCTATATACTCGTATTTCGTATATAGATAAATAAAAGTAAAAATTTCTGAGGCTAGGATATTCGTCCTCGAAAGTTATAGTGTTTTGGTTAAATTTGAAGAATAAACGAATATAATTTGTGTAACTATAACTAATTTATGATGTTATTTTTTTCCTGTTACTTACTTTAGGAAAAACAATAAGATCAATTGTAAATGTTTACAATAATATTAATGTATAACGCAAGTAACAGACTAAGAGAATAACACTAATTGCCTGAACCGTAGTTTGCCTACAAGTTAGTTTAATCAACGATTGTGAACCCAGTTTAAACGTTGACATTTGGGAATGACCAACGTTGTTTGACTAAGCTATCAGTGCACTTTTAAATGTTAATTTTGTATCTTTATTTAAATTAACAAAATACTAGACGTGCGATTACTAATTTAGTGTGATTCTGATCAAATCTGGACGAGTTAGTAGTAGTAGAGTTGGGGATTGAAAATATTTTTTTTTTTTTTTTTTTTTTTTTATTATAATAATAACAATTTTTATTGAGAAAATTTTACAATCTGTCCCAATTTGGACATTAATAGTATTGCTGAATGATATCAAACATACTACATTCATACAATATTTACACAACATAAAATTACAATAAAATATATACACAATAATGAATCAATACAAAAGTCAATAATTCACTTATACCTATATACACATACACACACTCATACATACATCACATTGAGTGGAGAATCTAGCCAGTGCTAGAACTCCAATATATTTACAAAAGGTCGCGGGGCCACTGCCGTTTCAACCTTCTAGGTGGGTTGTATGGATGAGTGGAGCTGGATAGGGATTGAGCTAAAGGATTAGGATGATGAATGAGGTTCTGGTGGAATTTGGAAAATTTGGATGGAATTAGGTCTGAAATAAATGGAACATTAAGGTCGTGGTGCAAGGTATAATTGGAGACATAATAAGGAGCATTTACTATTGTACGGAGGACTTTGGATTGAAAGGATTGAATGCGTTTGATGTTAGAACGTTTAGCTGTCCCCCACAGTTCAAGTCCGTAGGTCCAGATGGGCTTCAGTATTGTCTTGTAGATTAATAATTTGTTTTCAACTGTAAGTTCAGATTTTCTGTTGAGTAGTCGGTATAACTGTCCGAATCGTCGGTTGAGTTCTTGTCTTTTAAGTCTTGTATGTGGGTTCCAAGTCAATCTTTTGTCTAACAGTAAGCCAAGATACCGGACTGTATCTGAGAGAGGAATCGGTAATGAGTTGAAATAAACTGGCGGACAGGATTTTCGTCTAAGAGTAAAGGTTATGTGTTTACATTTGGCTTCGTTCACCTTTACACGCCAGTTATTACACCAGTGTTCGATAAGGAAAAGGTGTCTCTGAAGGTTTAAGGATGCTGTTTCAGGATTGGAACTGGATGATAGGATGGCGGTGTCGTCTGCAAAAGTTGCCAGAAAGGTATCAGGATGTGTAGGAATATCAGCAGTGTAAAGGATGTAGAGGATGGGTCCCAAGACGCTGCCTTGAGGAACACCGGCCTCAACGGGATAAAGGTTAGAAAATTCTTCACCACAGCGAACTCGGAAGGAACGGTTCGAGAGATAGGATCGGAGAATGAGGTATAGGGACTGGGGTAAATGGGTTTTCAGCTTGAAGAGTAATCCAGTGTGCCATACCCGGTCAAAAGCTTGCGCAATGTCCAGAAACGCACCAGAACAATACTCTTTGCATTCAAGAGCTGAGGAAATATGGTCTACAACTCGGAGCCCCTGTTGAACTGTGGAATGCTGAGGACGGAATCCAAACTGATGGGAAGGAAGATTTTGAGATTCTAATATGGGTAGGATACGTTTTAGAAGAAGCCTTTCGAAGATTTTTGAGAGGATGGGGAGTAGACTAATAGGCCTGTAGGATGAAGTGTTGTTGGAAGGTTTACCTGGTTTTAAAAAAAGGATGATGGTGGAATGTTTCCATAACAGAGGAAAATAGGTGGTGCGGAGGATGCAGTTATAAATATAAGTAAGGAATATAATAGCTTTCTGCGGAAGTTGTCGGAGGATCTGGGGAGTAAGGAGATCGTGTCCAGGAGATTTACGGAGAGTCAGTTTTTGGAGAAGATATTTGACCTCAGAGGGATTAATAGCTTTAGGAGGTAGGGAAAGTGGAATCGGTGACATAAGAAAGTCTTGCACTTTTGCGGTGTGATTGATGTGGGATTCCGGGTGAGGAGTGAATACTTTGGAGAGGTGTGTGGCGAATTCCTCGGCTTTATCTTCATCAGACGCAGCCCAGGAGTCATCACCACGTCGGAGAGGATGGGAAACATGATGGTATTTTAGGATCTTTTTCGTGACATTCCACAGGAAATTATCACGAGCTGATAGAGAGGAGAGGTAGGAATTAAAGGACTGGGAACGGAAGTTCGCCAACTCCCTCTTCAATTGTCTACAATAGAAGTTATAGGAGCGGCGATCTGTTGGGTGTCGGGTGCGCTGCCATATAGATCTTGCTCGGCGTTTGGTGTGGATAAGGTCTATAATAGGTTGTGGAAAATGATTTTGGTCTGGATTTATATTGGAGTGTTTAGGAGAGGAAGCAGTCCAGACAGCTTGTTGGATGGCGGTGGTAAAGGAATAGACGGAATTATCTAGGTCATCTTGGGTTTTGAGGGTTACTCTGAGGTCAATATTATCGGTCAGGATTTGGCGGAAAAGGTTCCAGTTGACAGGGCCTCGGATGAATGATGGTGGAATGGGTTTTGGAATTGGAGTGAGAGATACTTTTAGGATCAGTGGACTATGGTCTGAGGATAGTTCATCAAGGCGAGTTAAAGACAAGTTGAGAGAGCCTAATCCGCTGTGGATAAAGAAGTCGAGGATGTCAGGATTGCGGTTAGGATCGGTTGGCCAGTAGGTAGGGGAGTCAGGAGGCAGGATATTAAAATTTTGGGAGTTGAGTGCAGATAGCAAATTTCGTCCCCGAGAATTCGTGGTTCTGGAACCCCACTGCTGATGCTTGGCGTTTAAGTCTGCACCCAGAATGAAACGATTTCCTAAGGAATCCAGGAAGGATACAAATTCAGAATTGGAAATGGAATGTTTAGGAGGGCAATATGCAGATGTGAGGGTTACCGGAAAGGAAAAAGTCTTGATTACTATGGATGTGGCTTGTAGGAAATCATAGGTGGGAAGTGGGAGTAAATGATGAGAGAGGGATTGGTGGACAATGATAGCAGAACCGGCATGGGCTTTACCGTCTGGGTGGTCAGTACGGTATGTCATGCATTGCGGTATTTCGAAGTACTGTTTAGTCGTTAGTCTTGTTTCAGTTATAAGTGCAACATCGATTGTTTTGTCTTGCAACAACGCTGTCAGTTCGTCAGTATGATTTCTAACACCATTCGCATTCCAAAGGAGAATGGATAAGGAGTTAGGTGAAGTCATTTAAGGATTTTTCAAGGCAGGGATTAGATTCGATACTAGATTTGTAAGAAGTGATATAAGCGGCATAACAAGAGATTTGATTTCGGAGATGAACGATGTCATTAGACTGGTAAGATCTGTGACGTTTGATGGTGGAGGGATATGAGAAATTTGATGTTGAGGAGTTTTTTGAAGATTAGGTAAACTTTGAGGGATAGATTCTTGTACAATAGATTGAGAATGTTGAGGAAAATGTTGTTCCGGCAGTGCCTCGACTTCATGATTCTGGTTACCACCTCCAAGCAAGTGGGCAAATGACACGTTAGAATTTACAAGTTTTGATGGTTCTCTTCTGCTTCTGGTTGGTACAGCTGTTTCATTCGGATCCTGAGGTTTTTGGTATCTGGTTCTGAGTTTCTTGTAGATTTCACATCCCTTGTAGTTAGCCGGGTGGTCCTTGAGGCACAGAGCACATACAGCGGGTGCTGATCTTGATCTTGTACATTGTTCTGTTTTATGCTGTTCACCGCATTTCACACAGCGTGGTATGTGATGGCAATAACTTTTGGTATGACCATATGCCTGACAGTTATGGCACTGGACTATTTCTTTCTTTGTGTAAGGTTTTTCAACTTTTACACGGGTATAGTACAGTCTGCTGAGGTCATAGATTTTTTCGACTCCTGCTGATGGTTCCAAGTCCACGAAGAATAGAGGCAGTGGACTTTTATCTTTTAGAACGTTGGTGACTTGCCTCACTTGGAATCCTAATTCTGTCAGTTCTTCTTTGATTGCTTCAACGGGTGTTGAGGAATGTAGGTTTCTGATTACGACCCTTAATGCTCTCTCTTGGCGCAGCTGATAAGTATGAAAGTCAGCTTTGGTCTCAGTCAGATATTTTACAATCTTTCTGTAGGTTTCAGCAGTAGTCGGAGATATTTTAGTATCATTGGTTCTACTTATACAATAATAACTATTAGGATCTGTTACTTTGTTTAAATGCGCACACATCAGTTTAAAATTTTTAATATTTTTAACAAATATTGGTGGAGGTAGTGGTTCTCTGGGTATAGGAGAAGATTCCATGGTTTCTTTTTCATTTTGGAGGATCTGAAATGGATTCGGTGTAAAAAACGGAGATTCATCAGTTATTCCTTGTGATGATGTGCTGGGCTGTGGTTCAGAACCTAATGAGGTAGCTGACGCGGTCGCTGGTGGAATCATTTTTTTATTTTGTTCACGGCGGGGTCTCTGTTTTGTGGGAGACGAGTTAGAACCTGCAGATCTAGATCTTTTACTTGCAGACTTTGAGGACATGACTTGATGAAAATATCTCATTGATTAAGAAAATAATAATAATAAATAAATAATGAGATAATAATTAAAGATAAAAGAAAGATAATTAAAAGAAAAGCAAGCCCGAGCTTGCCGAGCTAGCGGCAATCAGCTGATCAGTGACCCTTCTTTCACTTTTTCGTGATTGTACAAAGTTACAAGGAACGTAGTTTGCCTACAAGTTAGTTTAATCAACGATTGTGAACCCAGTTTAAACGTTGACATTTGGGAATGACCAACGTTGTTTGACTAAGCTATCAGTGCACTTTTAAATGTTAATTTTGTATCTTTATTTAAATTAACAAAATACTAGACGTGCGATTACTAATTTAGTGTGATTCTGATCAAATCTGGACGAGTTAGTAGTAGTAGAGTTGGGGATTGAAAATATTTAAAGTATTATTAATGAATTTAAAATGGTTTTTGTTTGGGTCGTCTTTTTTAGGATTTTCTCTAAAACGGCTCTAACGATTTAGATTAAAGTCTACATATCGATGTAAATTTTGTTGGACTTTAATATGATGTAGGTTTAATTCTGATTGAAATAGTCTGACAGGGCTTAAATCCCAATATTTCAAAATTTCTTCATATAAAGTACCTTTAATTTTGTGGATTATATGAAATTGACCATATCGTTTGATAAGCATTGCTAAAAAACAGGTAAATATATAAGTTGAACGAAATCGATATCCAACTAAAGAAGAAAACTGCAAAAATATTTTTTTTAATGCAATTTTTAATTTTTGAACTTAAGAACAGTAACATATATGTATAATATGCCGTTGGAATGCTAAAGAGTTTAGAAAAAATATTGTCTTATACTTACTACTGTAAATGTTAACGGGGGGGTGATGAAAATCCGATAAAATAAACTGATTGTCGTAGATAATAATATAATAGATTATTTAATAAAACATATGTTTCTATTAAAATCCAATGTAAATAATTATTTTCCAATTTATTTCGTTTCTTTTGTTTAAAAATTCTAAGTAACGGAGATAAGTGAAAGTCGTCTGTTGCGCGCACCAGATTTTTTCCGTTTTTCGAAAATTAGGTGTATTTTTATTTCTGTTGACATATGTCTACTTTGCCTGCTGAGGAGACATGAAAGCTATGAAA
The DNA here is from genome assembly GCA_023052935.1 of Piezodorus guildinii. Classification (NCBI taxonomy): domain Eukaryota; kingdom Metazoa; phylum Arthropoda; class Insecta; order Hemiptera; family Pentatomidae; genus Piezodorus; species Piezodorus guildinii. The sequence continues at coordinate 122,657,513 of CM041296.1, read as the reverse complement.
GGAGGTTGAGGAATCCCTCTCGAAGAAAGCAGGCAGACAAGGCCGTAAGGATATGAACCCCCAAGGGCAGCTGTGGCTAGTTTTTGTAGTGCTCTTCCTACCTGCGTCATATACAATATATTTACAGGTGCCTGCTACCATTTAATTCTTAAATATCTGTCCGTTTTAGCTTTTTAAAAATTAAAATCAATAGACTGCTTAGTATTATACTTCCAGGTTTAAGGGATAACGCATAGTAAAAGTAGCTCTATTTTAGCTATTGACGTTTAACGTTTCCGAGGCTAGGGTATTCGTTCTCGAAATTTATAGTGTTCAGCTTAAATTTGAAGAATAAACGAGCAAAATTGGAAGTTATTTTCAATCACTAATTTATAATGTTATATTTTCCTGGTACTTACTTTAGTAAAAACAATGAGATAAATTGTAAATTTTTAGAATTATAATAGTTTATACCGTAAGTAACAGCAGAAGAAAACAGCTTTAAAGGCGGCGATAGACGGTGAGAATCAGGGTATGTGCAGGTGAGGTGAAAGCAAGTGTTGTGAGAGTTCACGAAAGTAACTGGAGAGGGAGAAGGATTATTTAAAAAAAATAATTTTGGATAATGACATCAAATATTACTATTAGAAAAATCCTATATCATTAAATTTTGTTTTTTTAAAAAGATAAAAAGAAAAACTTAATGATAAAGTTAAATCAAAACAAACAAGTGTAATATACACATCAGGGATCACTTGTAGCTGGGTGGCTAGCGTAACAGCCTCCCATGCCAAAGGTCACGGGTTCAAATCCGCAGGTGGTTCTAGGATTTTTTAATGGGAGTAAAAAATCCTTAGTTACGCTGTCCTTCGGAGGGAATGTTAAAAGGTGGTCCCGAGCCTGTGCGATGTCAGGTACTCGTTAAAGATCCCTATCCTAATAAAACCTGGATAGGCAAAATTTAGGACTTCCACTGTAGCATCGTCCGATTAGCCATAGTAGCATAAAGTGACGTTAAATAAATAAAGAAATATACACATCATGAAAAGATGTTTTTTAATGTAGAAAATCGATTTTAAGAAATTAAACATTATTTATAATAAAAGATAAATATAATAAATGATAAAGTAATATAGAAAATTCGGTAATTGAATATTTATTATAATATGTTGTATGTGATATTCACTTTCACCTACGAATCACGAATTTCACCTCACCTACACATACCCTAATGCTGACCGTGTATCGCCGCCTTAATGAACAGTGTGAAGTAACAGCCCTAACGGGGATCACCTGTAACAGGGTTGCTAACAGCCTCCTATTTAAAAGGTCACGGGTTCAAACCCGCAGGTGGTCCTAGGATTTTTTAATAGGAGTAAAAAATCCTTAGTTATGCCGTCCTTCGGAAGGGACATTAAAAGGTGCGATGTCAGGTACTCGTAAAAGATCCCTGTTCTAATTAAACCTGGATAGACAAAATTTAGGACTCCCACTATAGCATCGTCCGATTAGCCACAGTAGCATAAAGTGATGTGTAAATAAAAAAACAAACAAACTAAACTGGAGCACGGAAACAAAGCGCCATATATACATATGCGATAGGACCTGCCGAATATGTTAGCATATTATTTGTATATATAATACTTTTAAATGGAATATAGAGGAGTGTCTCCGACTAATTAATTTTAAGTTTAAAAAATTGGCTCTTCGCCCTAGAAATAATTATTTAGTTATAAATATATACAGTAAAATTTAAGACGATACATTTAAATAAAATAAGGAGATGTGTAATTTGTAAATTCCTATTCTCTTAATTTGGGTTTAGTACAGAATTCAATTCCCTACAAAACGAAACAAAAAAAGACCTTTGAAATCCGTTTAGAAATAGTGGATATATAGCGTTTTGAACTAAGCATTTAATCGTTGCCAATTTTCCTTCAATATAAAATGATAGTATTGCTGGTTCGTAATTCTTAAGATGTTTGATTAATTGAATACTATACACACAAGTTATTTGCACAAAAAAACACTTAAATTATGATATCCCTGTTGAACAGATTCGATGCCTAGGACTCCACCTAGACAAACGTCCAACTTGAAATCCCCTTACAAGAATGAAACTACAAGAAACTGCCCGATGTTTTCGACTACTTCAACACTTACTGGACAAATGCTCCAACCTTCCTAATTACAAAAGATTTATTTATAGAGCTATGGGGCTCTATTAAACCATCGAATCCTTCTTGTATCCAATCCTTACAATCCAAAATATTTCGTAAAATTCTTAACGCTCCTTTCTTTGTCACGCATATGCTGATCCATAAAGACCTTAATGTTCCATATGTTACTGCATTAGCCCGATCCAGATATCAATCATTCCATGAAAAACTTCATTTCCTCTCTAATCCACTAGTTTCTAATCACCAGTCAATCATCCGCTTCGATTCCTGATAATCTTCCGGGGCATCTGAAAAGAAGATGGCCCCGAGAGCTTCTTGAATATTTTTAGAGTGCTGCCAATGGGTAGCGTCTCTACATGTATCATATGTAGTTTACTATGTCCATCACATTTACTTAATATTTGTATTACAGTTGTAAAAATAAATAAATATGTTTTTTTTTTAAATGTGATATCATAATACAACTATTGGGGAATAAGAAATCATTTTGTAACAATCTGCTGCGTTCTTTAGTTATTGAAAGATTATACTGTGAAATATATACGGATAACCACAAAATATAAGATGAGTTTTTCGACCATCAACATTGGATTAATTTTGAATTTATATGATTTGGAAACTAAAAGCAACAGAAAAAGTGTGGTATTGTACATGTAATCTGTTATAAATGTTTTTCAAATATTTATTTTTTAGGTAAATAATTACTCCTGGATACTATTATCTTTTGTTTTCGGACATAGTAAACACAGTTTCTTCGGGGATTGAAATATTTACATCTCCCAAATTAAATATTATCATTTAAATATAATGCAATTCTATGAAGTAGTTACATTTCAATAGCAGTTCTATTTTAGAAGGTCGTTCTTTAAGATGTCTTTCAAGTATTGTCTCAGCCCATGAGATAAATTATTTAGTAAACAAAGTTGAGAAAATAAATTAATAGTCATCTGAGTAAAAAGAAAAAAATAATTAAAAATTACAAAACTTTTGACCGCTTGGAGAGGAGAGGGGAAAATAAATAGTTTGATTTCTTGAAAAAAAAAATTATCACGACTTAGAAGTAAACAAGCGTTTAAAACACTAATGATTGTTTTTTTAATTTTTCAAAATATTGGTGTTTATTCTTATTATTAAAATTTTGCTATATCAAATTATTTATAGATAAAAATGTCTTTGAGATGAAATATTTTAACGTCAATGTTAATAATTGATGCTGATGCGATAATCGATAAAATAAATTGTACGTCATCTATATTTCAGGAGAATCATTTATATTTTAGACCTATCGTTAGTATATCAGATATGTCATTACCATTTTAGCTGACCCTTAATTTATAAGAATAGGTTTTTATTAAAATAAATTTACACAAGAGAATAGTAAGTATTTTTTATTCGGTTTAACTTAAGGGGATCCCGTGGCTGAGTGGCTAGCGCGCTAGTCTCTCATGCGACAGGTTCTGAGTTCGAATCCCAGTCCCGGCGGGGCTTTTATAAGGATGTAAAAAAATGGGGATTCACTAACAGCCTCTCCCCCGGGTATGTGAGACCCGTCAGCCAAAGGGTGGCCACTCACATAGCTAGTCGTAGGGAGTGATGACCCTACACTAAAAAAATTGCATCGTGAAACGTGAGTGTACCAGGAGTTTACACCACGAGGCCCAGGGACTACACGGCCTGTCGCGCCACTGGAACTTTGAGAAGGTACAGTTGAATTTAAGCCGCTAATACGCTCGAGTGTTATGAAGTACCAGTTTATACTTTGGATTGTACCATTTTTTATCGAAAGCGGCTTCAACAATGTTGATTACATTCGTTATGTCACTCTGAACCTCTTGCAGATTTTATACTATCCTCTTTAGGTTTTATGAACTTTTTATAGCTTCGGTTCGTGTAGGTTTTATACTGATCCGAAAGTTGTTTATTTAACGTCCCTTTATGCTGCTGTGGCTAATCGGATGCTACAGTGGAGTCTTACATTTTTCCTATCCAGGTTTAATTATAACACGGATCTTTAACGAGTACCTGATATCGCACAGGCCCGGGACACTTTTACGCCATATCTTAGGATTTTTTCTCTTATAAAATCCTAGGCCACCTGCGGTTGAACCCTTTAAGTTGGACATAAGAGCTGTTATGCAACCACAGGCTACAGGTAACCCCTTTACTCATCCAATGTTGACAGGCTTAAACCCGAATCATCAATACATCTTTCTCTTGAGTGCCTTTAATTTTTTATTTCAAATAAATAAACCATCTCTCGTTGTTAGAAGTTGCAAAAATTGTGATAATATTAAAAAGTTTATAATGAACTAAATGTTTCCTCATATCACACAGCACACTGCGAAGAAATTACAGCAATCTCAAAATGGGTGTCAAAAAAATATGCAGAAGCACTTCACTCTGAGGGAAAAACTCTCAATGTCATACAATTTGAGCATCCCAACTGTACAAGATTTATGAAGCGACGCAGATTAAGTTTTTGAAACTACAAAACAATTGAGAATCCGCTAGTTTCAAGCTTAATACCTACCACCCCAAAACGGTGGGAAAAATGCTGTTTTATCTGAGTAAGTTAATAGAATAAAATGTCTTAAGAGGTAATTTTTAAGGACACCAAACACCAGAAGCGAGCCCGTCGCAGATATACTCATTTCGAAAATAATTTTAAAACATTTAAGAACTCCGTAATTCCTTAAAGTATGCAATTACAGAAAAAGGAATAATTTAGTAACGAAAACGATTAATTAAGAATTTTAAATTAAGGAGATAAGGAAAAAAAAATGACCTAAAAAAGAATAAATAAATTATTTGTTTTTGGTAATAAGAGCAGTAATTATCTGAATAAAAATAAATTCAATAAAAATTGGATAGTCTTACAGCCTAAGTACTTTGTTTTGAAAGTATTGTACAATATTCATACGATATTCATTAAATAATTTTAGTTATAGATTATGAGATATCACTTCGTGAAACAATCGATAGATTAAAATTGAAATAGAGACTGGCTTAAAAAAGAGGTAGGTCCGGAAACGTTGGAGAGATTTAGCCAATACAAATAAGGCAGAAAAGGTTTCCAAAACCATACTATTTAGACTTCTGATTTAGTTTTACTCTGAAAGAATTATGGAAAGTTTATTTATTTATGCTCTTAATGCCGATTTTTTAGTATTTTATTTTATACAAAAAAAAAAGAAAGAAACAATTATGAAATTTGAAAAGAACTTTGGTCACCTGTATTGTATTGACTAGCCATCACTACTCTTCTATCGTTACGTTTTAAATTTTTCAGACCTCAGAAAAACTTCTTAATTTATTAGCTTTAAAATGGTACAAAATAAACCTATCTTGGTTTTCTTTTTTTTTTTTTTCTTGACTCTGAAAACGTTCATTTCATGTGTTACAACCCAGTGTTAAACCGTTCCATAGCCTACGCCCTGCCCGGAAGATGATATAACGCTCTGTAGAGATGGCCCCCTCAGTTGGCACCATCCTATCGACCTAGCGAGGGGCGACCCTACGCGGAACGGATGGCGGATGTTTCGGCCGAGTAACCTTACGGCGCTGACGCAATAGGTCGTCCCCTCCTGCTCTTCCTACTGGCACGGCAAATGCCTTCGCAAGGCTGCGTGCTCAGCTCGTTGTCATGGGTTTGTTCCTACTGGAGCTATTACGAGTATTACACTTTCGAGGAACGTAGGAGAAGTAATACGCTTGTTTCGAACTTCTGTTGAAACAGATCTAACATATCAGACTGCGAGCTGAACGGGAATGTTCAGAAGTCATTGTATAAATACATTAAACAAACATTTAGTTCAGTGAACTTAAACAGGAAAAGAATGCGGAAGGTCTGGCACTCTGACAGGTCTGTTGTATTTTCTCTGCAAAAGTAAAAGATGTTTGAATGTAACCGATTATAATAAACTTTTTCTTTTAATATTTATTTATTAAAATCTACACCAGTCACTCTTACCTGGCCAATAAGGAGATGCGCTATGCATGATTAAATGTCAGGCATGAGGGAGGTCAGTACCTATTGGCACCTCTTCCTAAGGTGAAAATGTTAACAGTTTTAAAGAAGGAGATCCCATAACCAGTTCTTTTTCACCCTTGTTTTGGTAAATTCCGGCATGTCCGTTGTCGCCTTGTACTGAATGAGTATGTTGAAATATCCCTGAAGTTTGCCATGGAATCTCTTGTATGAAGTATGAATGTATTCAGGAACTATTAATGAATCTAGTAGGCGTATGTATATCTCTATGTAAAGTTTTTAATGAGGTACAAGAGTGGGTTTGTATTTAGTTTCAATGAGACTAAAATTAAGTCGAAATATCTATGTAACACAGTTTTAAATAAGGTTTGAGTAAGATTTTGTGAAAGACTCTATCACTATTTTCGAACATACCTCTGTTTGTAATAGCTGCATCTCATTGCCAACGTTTTGTGGCACTCTCCCATTTTCTAGATATCTAATTGGTTGAATTATTTCTATTATTTTTTTTTTTAATGTGTGAAAATATCACTGAAGTTTCGAGCCTTAAGATAGTGTGGTACTGTAACTCACTAAAATTACCTTCCTGCGAAGACTGAGCTGGCTCAACAAGTTGCTCATCTTTCATTGTAGCGGTTTTGGGTTCCTGTAGCCCAGTTTTAGACCTTTTTCTTTTAGAGCATTATTGTTCTTTTCTATTATTAATTTCCCTGCACATCTAATCACTAGACTTCACTCTCTTCAGCCGCCTTATAGCCGAAGTACTTTTTTCTAAAATATTTTAATCATACTCATGATGTAATTTTAGTTATAGATTATGAGATATCACTTCTTGGAACAATCGATAGATTGAAATTGAAATAGAGACTGGCTTCAAAAAGGGGTTGGGTCCGGAAACGTTTTTTGAGAGATTCAGCTAATACAAATAAGACAAAAGAGGTTTCCAAAACCATACTATTTAGACTTTTTTTTATATTTTACTCTGAAAGATTTATGGAAAGTTTATTTGTTTGTTTGTTTATTTATTTAACGTCACTTTATGCTACTTAAGCTAATCGGACGATGCTATAGTGGGAGTCCTAAATTTTGCCTATCCGGGTTTTATTAGGATAGGGATCTTTAACGAGTACCTGACATCGCACAGACTCGGGACCACCTTTTAACGTCCCCTCCGAAGGACGGCGTAACTAAGGATTTTTTACTCCCATTAAAAAATCCTAGGACCACCTGCGGGTTTGAACCCGTGACCTTTAGCATGGGAGGCTGTTACGCTAGCCACACAACTACAAGTGATCCCGGAAAGTTTATTTATTTATGTTCTTATGGCCGATTGATTAGTATTTCATTTTATACAAAAAACAAAATAAACTAAAATAATTATGAAAATTGAAAGTAACTTCATTAGTAGTAAATTCATCTGTGTTGTATTGAATATTATGCCCAAGGTCGGGGGGAGGGGTGGGGTTGAAATGTGGCAAATGGTCCAAGGATTTTTTAATGGGAATAAATAAATTATTAGTTATACCGTTCTTCCGACGAGACGTTAAAAGATGCCCTGTGCGATCTCAGGTACTTGTTAAAGATCCCTATCCAAATTAAAACTGGATTGACAAAATTTAGGACTCCTATTGTAGCATGATGCTATTAGTGGCAGTTATATAACCAAGTGACGTTGAATATAAGACAATTATTTCTCTAAACGTACCCTAAACGTATTGTATAGTTATTACCTTATATAAAAACTTTAATTAAGTTAAAAATTAAAAAAAAAATATTATTATCATTAATGATAATTATTTAATGTCTGTTACAGGTACGTTGGACGTTTTGCTTTATTAGAGAAAAAGTTGATCCTGCTTCTCTCAATCTAAAATGTGAATGTAAGTTATACGTATTTATACTTTTTGTTATTATATGAAGAGTTTATATTATATAACACTACTAAAATAATATTTTATGACCGCCATCCAGAGCATCTCATACTTCATGTTTAACACGCGGTAAACTATTTAATCTTCGAAATTAAATATACTTTTTGGGAAAAAATTTTTAAAGGATTTGTATATATATTTTTAAAGATGAAATTTGATGGTGGACTTCAATAGGCAAAATTTAGTACTCCGATTAGTAAAATAGCATAAATAAATTATGAACGTTAAATGAATGTATTTAACGTTAATCTTTAACGTTTATCTAATTTTATCCTTTTTAAAATTTAAATCCATATAGTTTGTTTTGTGTTCTTGTCTTCTAACTTTCTTGTTATTTAACTCTTAAGTTTACCTTCATGCTTCCCGTATAGGGGTAATTAGTACCTCGAAGGAAATAAAACAGTCAATGTTCACTGAGGAATGCTTTTTTAAAACTTAAAATATAGCCATACCTGTCCGATGTTGTTGTTTTTTTTTCATCAATGTAATAATTCATGAAAATTCCGATAAGGCTAAAAATAAAATCATTCGTCCTTGTTCTATCACTAACTGAAGTTTGAGATATCTTCTAAATCTCTTCTCTTGTTTGATTTTAATTAATTAATAAATAATAATTAATAAAAAAATGCATTTTTTAATATTTTTTCTTGTTAATCTTGTTACGAAAATAATATTACATTTTAACGGGTTTTTTTTTTTCAAATAACATATTGAGATACATTCAGTTAATTGACAGTGCATCAATCATCCTGAAGACAATTGTGTCCTATGTTCTTTGTGAATCTTGCTATAGTAAAATGCTTGAATTAAATTTACTACTATTTGTTGGTTGCCTTAAAGTTTTAATAGTTATTTGTTGAAATCTCTTAAAATTCATAAAAGGAGAAACACAAGACCGAACATTTCTATGGTTTTCTGGGCATTTCATGAACAACTTCATCCGGAAGCTCGTTCTAAAAATAAAAAGTGAGACATGCCAAAACGATTGAGATAGTGTAACGTTGCCTATGTAAGCAGGTTCTTCGTTTTGATTAGGTTTGGGAAGAAGTTTGTTTGGTGCAGCCTCTAGGCTGCTGTTAGTGTTTAGCTGATGAAGTCAGTTAATGGACGATCCCTTTTCTTGTATTTTAGTCTCCTATGGCCACGTAGGCACTTTTTTGGTTCATTAATTTAATTTATCTTTATGCTACAGTGGGAGTCCTAAATTTTATGCCTATCGAGGATTAATCAGGATGCATACATCCTCGGCGCTACAGTCCAGTTCGGGCCCTGGCCTCCAAAAGGAATCGTCCCCCCTCTACGAGCAAAGTTTATCATGAACTGTTTTTCAAGATTTGTCTTTGGAACCTCGTGGTGGTCTCACATGTCCCATCTTTATGACGAGTTAAAGTGGCTTTTCCCTCAAACCCGTATCCAATATTTCCTCGGAACATTCCTTTACCAAACCATCAACTTCCAGCACCCTCCTTATATATACGATCTTCTGCAGTTCAAACCATCTATCCATTCACACTATATCCCGACATTCCGACCTTTATATCCCTTCCCATAGAACTAAAGCATACGAACGTTCCTTTCTAGCCCGCTCCACCTTTTTTTTGAATTCTCTCCCAACAAACATCCGTCGAGCAACATCTCACTCCACTTTCAAATACCTTTTGTTCCAATATCTTCTCACTTCCCATTGATGACGCTAGTTGATAATAATAATTGTTCCGTTAGATGATAGTCAATACTTTTAGGTTCTTATAAGTGTCTAAGTAAGTTAAAATAAATGTGCATTTGTAGTTCTTTTTTTTTTTTTTTTTTTTTTTTTTTTTTTTTTTTTTTTTTTTGTGCATTTTGTTTTAGTTTTAGCAAAAGCGTTAAATATTAGTTAATTATATTGTCACCAAATGTATTTAGTTCTTATCATATTTTTATTGATTTATTTTCTTTTTACTTATGTTAAATCTATTATCTTTTTTTCCTCATTTTTCATTAATTTTGTATTCTGGCGAGATGTGAATATTTGACTATGTTAAATTTCATGTTATTCTTAGGGGACTTATTCCCAGAATGAAGTTTTTTTTCTTTTATTCTTCTCCATTCCTAGCCATCGTCCACCAGCCCTCCTCCCCCAGCCGCACTACATCCTTTCCAACCTGGTCCAACCATCTCATTCGGGGTCTTCCTCCCATCTTTTTACCCACTAGCGCATGGCTCATGATTCTTTTCGGGAAGCTGTCACCTGCCATCCTTTGCAGTCAATCCCAACGAAGCCTGCTGATCTGTATGATTCCCACCGCTGGGACATCCTTATACTTTTCAAGTTGTTCTAGATTGCGTCTAATTCTCCAAAGGCCATTTTCCCATATAGGCCCATAAATCCTTTTAAGTATTTTTTTTTCGAAAACAGCAATATTTTGTTCGTCTTCTTACCGTAACACCCATGATTCACAGCCATAAATCGGTATGGGTCTGATCAGGGTATAGAGCGTAGCCTTCTTTTCCTTATTAATTTCTTTGGTTCTTAACAGTTTACTTAGACCATAATTACCCCTCGTAGCAGCTAAAATTATTTTCTCTATTATTTTCGGCATCTACAAATGACCCAAGGTACACAAATCCCCAAACTGTTTCCAATTTCTATCCTTGTATCACAATGCATGGTTCAAGCACCTCAGTCCTTGCAACCATATACTTGGTCTTGGATTCATTTATGGCAAGCCCCATTGTTTTAACGAATCGCTTTAATCAGGATAGGGATCTTTAATGATTACCTGACATCACACAGGCTCGAAACCACCTTCTTACTTCTCCTCCGAAGCACGGCATAATTAAGGATTTCTGTTTCCATTAAAAATACCTTGGCTATCTGACAAGTTTGAACCCCCGATCTTGGTCATAGAAAGCTGTTATGCTAGCCACTACACCACATGTGACCCCTTACTCACTTTGTTTCCAACCATCTACTACTAATGAACAATAATTACTTTATTCAGGATACCAAAAGTGTTATCATGCTAAAGAACGAGTTTCATAAAAGTTTGATCTTTTATTTCAACGAGTTACAGAATTTTGTATTTCTCTAAAAAATCCAGCATAATTTCGGCATCATCACAAATTGTCTTATGTCATGCAATTTATAGTATTCTATAAATTTGAAGGAGTTAAAGGTTTTAAAAAGAGTTGCGAATAAGATAAACCTTTACCCTATAAACTATGAAGTTAAATATGTTTATTTTAGACTAGACATTGGTCACGGAATTATTATGTTCAAAAACATAAATATTTTTTAAGATGGTTTTATGGCGACGGATTATACGCGGTAACGCTGAAGAAGGTCTATTTAAAGCGAAGAAGGTCAACGGCCATTTTGTAATCTCTTCACGATTCTTTTCATCCACTCAACCCGGAACGGTCCGGAAAAACTTCTAGCTCTCCTCACAACTATTAGAGAATTTTTTGAGAATTTATTTTATAAATTAAATATTAAAAAAAAAAAAAGTGAATTAATAGATACTGTATGGATTAATGTCTAGAAGAAAATTCCTAATATTTATTAGGAAGAAGAAGGGAATAACTAAAGAATTAAACTGTGATGATTGAAACCCTAATAACGTTCAGTCGTTTCTTAGCATTTTTAGTACCCACTTAATCGAGACTGGATGAGTTCCAGGACAATCTCCGTATATCTATGTCACCCCGTGATAGAAATAACAGGATAAATTGTTATCCTTCCACACCAGGTTCGAACCTGGAACAGTAGTCCAGTGCTATCTCTATCCACCAGATCACTCCGCTCTCCTCATTACCTAATCTTTATGGAATCCCGACGTTTCGGCCAATAGTATAGTTCTCTACAGCTACTACAAAGGTCAACAGTTTGGAGAGTCGATTAGAATAATTTTTCGTTTCTCTGATTTGTTATTCTGTTTGTTTATTCATTTAGCTTCACTTTTATGTTCCTGTGGCTAATCGGACAGTACTTGAATAGGAGTCCTAAAGTTTATATGTATAGGTTTTATTAAGATCTTTATCGAGTACCAAGGAACCAGCATTTTACGTTCTCTCTAAAGGAGGGCGCACCAAGGATTTTATACTCCCATTAAAAAATCCTCGAGTCAACTTCCAGATTTGAACTCGGGACGGGAATAAAAAGCTAGATAGAAGGAATAGGAAAAAAAAAAGTTAAAAATATGTCTCTTTTTTTTTTTTTTTGTTTTTGTTTTATTTTATGTTGATATTTGTTATATGAATAACATTCCTTTAAGGAAAAATAATTAAGCTGTGTAGAAGCAACCCAATTAAGTTGGACAGCATCGCTTATTCAAAAAAGTGTATCTCTCCCTCTATTGCAATTGAGAATTAGTATTAGTATAGTAGTAGCAGTGCATGACGTTGTACAAAACAAAATTTACCTCCTTACCTCTCCGAAGGGCGGTGTAACCAAGGTTTTTATACTCCTATTAAAAATCCTAGGACCACCTGCCTGGTTTGAACACACGACCTTGGTCATAGGAGGCTGTCATGCTAGCCGCTACATAACAGGTGACCTTTTGGTTTGTTGTTTTAATTCGTTGTAGGAGACGTTCAAATGTCCCGAGCCTGTGCGATGTCAGGTACTCGTTAAAGATCCCCATCCTATTAAAACCTGAATACGCAAAATTTAGAACTCCCAGTGTAGCATAGTCCGATTAGCCCCAGAAGCATAAAAAGAGGTTAAATAAATAAACAAACAATTCGTTTTGTTTTTTTGTCACCTCTTCTAGCTCCAAACAATATTACCAGTTTTCTTAGTATCTTTTTTTTTTTTTTTTCTGTTGGTTCTGTAATTGAGACGTTGATTTCCAAAAGGTACTAAAGGACATTATTTTCAAAGTTTATATTTTCACATATTTGTATTCTAATTGCTTAGTTTTACCTAAATTCATCATCAAATTTTATCTAAAAAACATAAAAATCCTTTATAAAAGTATTTAAAAATTTCATTACATTCCAAAAGGTACTAAATCCACATTTTATTTCATTCCAGAAGGTACTATATCCATGTTTCGTTCCAAAACGTACTATATCCTCTGTAAACAGATATAACCTTTCCTTTCATTTCCTTCCAAAAGGTACCATATATTTCCTACTATACGGCAGAAGCACCTAATACCGTAATATATCACCATTAATTTATTCTTTTAATCACTTTATGCATTTTTATTGGTTCATTTAGCATGTCTTGAATCACCGCTATCATTTTTATCACTGATTTTAACCTAGTAATCAGTTTTTAGGCTATTTGAAACAACTTAGTTGTGTCGCTTTGGTTATTTTAGGTTGTCAATTAAATTAAGTTTTTTTCATAGTATATCTTCTTGCAGCAACATAAATTTGGTTTAAAATTTTTCAGAAACTCACATTTTAATAGAATAATGGTATTTTATCCAGAAAATAGTTGGAATTAGCATTCCACGAACTTGCTAAATATGTGAAGAAAATCCGTGCCTTACCTAACTTAGTAGTCGATTTTTTTATGTAAAATAAAGCTCAAAGTTATTATTTATCAGTATCTATGGTTAAATATTGTTTACGCGTCGTTAATATTATAGTTAAATTTGCTAAATTCACACAAATAGTAAATACAAGTTCAAAACAAACTTCATAATTACATACTTTCTTATTATAGTGCCATAAATAGGTAAATTGTCCTTTGAATATTCACTTTCTTTATGAAGAATAGATAATCAATGTAATTAACCAACAAAGAAAGATATTTCTCAGAGGGAGAATAAGGAAATATACATAAGTTAGTAATTAACGATATAAAGACATTATTTATCGATAATGTTGTATCAGGAAGGTTATAGTGACTGTTACCAACTTATCTCGCGTTATATTCTTCCAAAAAGTACTATATCCCTTTTAATTCGTTCCAAAAAGTACTAAATCCATGTTATATTGTTTAAAATCATCGGAAAAGTGCAATAATTTGGAAAAATGAATTGGCAACACACTTAAAATTCAACTTTTGATTTTAATAAAAAAAGAATAACGTAAATTGGTCCAATAGTAAATAAATGACAGATTTTTGCGTTTCCTGTAAAATTTTCTAAAGTGGATATAGTACCTTTTGGAAATCAACTTCTCAATTCCTTTCCGACATGTGATCAAGTAGATCAGTGAACGAATAAAAATGAGACTTGTGAGTCAGCTCGACGTTATGCCCTTTCAGTTAATTATTATGCTGTTCAACGCCTGGCTCAGTGAGTCGTCATATGTTGGAATCTGTGAACAACCAGAAGAATGAAGCAGTCGGTGAAACGTTTGGATAATAAAATTTCGATAAGAGAACGATTTGGTACAGAGATTTGCTGTCGTTAAAGCGATAAATATTTATAATTCATGCGTCTTAGGTTTGATGGATTAAATGTGTTTTTTGGTGTTATTTGTTCGGTTTAACAATATTATCTCAAAGGAATCTGTGAAAAACGAAATTAATAAAGAAGTCGGTAAAACGTTTAGATGATAAGACGGATCAACCTCAATAAGAGGAAAATTAGCTACGTATATTTGCTGTTTTTAAAACAAAAAATAAATTAAATCCAAGCGTATTAAATTTTATAGATTAAAATTGTTGTTTTTTGCTGTTATTTATTTGGTTTAACCATCTAATGTTATACGACGAAAGCAGGAAAAATGGGTTTATCTATAATTTTAGAGTATAAGAGAATTTCGTATCCAAGTATCAACTTTGATTATTACAATGAATAATTAAATATTTTCATCATTTGATTAATATTTCACACTACACGGCTTACTAAATATTTTGTTAATATTACCATTATTTTTCTACGCTTACAATCCAGGTATTATTACAAGAAATTTAATACATTACAAAAAAAAATTGAATAAATATTAGGATTTTAAAAATACCATTTTTTAGATTTTTAGATAAGATTTTAAGGGTATCATCATAAGGCCTATCTGGACGTTGGGATTTGAGCTTCAGGGCTCTGCTAAACCATCAAATTCGTCCGTATTCAATCACACATTTTAAAATCCTTCGAAAAATCATTAATGCTCCATATTTTGTCACAAAAAAAAAAAAAAAATCATCCATAAAGACCTTAATGTTGTTCCATATGTTACTGATTTGCTCTGCACCAGGTATCACTCCTTCCTTGAAAAACTCCACTCCCGCTCTTATCCACTAGTTTCAATCCTTGCTTCCTCTTCAATTCCTTCTATTTTTTTTTTTTATATTATCATCATCCACCAACAGTCCTAGGCCCAATTGAGACGTTGATTTCCAAAAGGTACTAAAGGACATTTTTTACAAAATTGATTTTTTTACATATCTGTATTCTCATCATTTAGTTTAATCAAAATCTTCTATTTGATTTTATCTAATGTACATTTAAGTCCTTTATAAACGCAATTTAGATATATAATTATTTTCTAACGGAACTAATTACACATTTAATTTCGTTCTAAATTATACCAAAACATTTCATTTCATAACTTTAATATGATGTTATTAATATACTAAAAAAACAGTTCTGGATTTTAATGCGAAAAGAATCAAATTAGCTAATTTAATAATATAATAATTAGTGATTTTCGCGTCTCCTGTAAAATTTCCTAGAATGGATATATACCTTTTAGAAATCAACGTCTCAATTACAGGTGGTAAATCATACAAAAAAATTACATTACACTATAATAATTAAAATAATAATGATAATTGAAATTCAAACTAATTGTTAATGTACTACATACCAGCTTAATTTATATGATGAAACAAAAAAAAAAAAAAAAAAAAAAAAAAAATTAAATAAAAAAAAAAAAATAAATATATATATATATATATATATATTTATATATATTTATAATTTTATAGATTATATATATATATATATATATATATATATATATATATTTATTATATAGATATAGAAATAAAACGTTAAACCATTTATCATAAATATACTCCTATAAAATTAAATATATAAAAAAAATGATAAATAGAAAATTAAAAAATAAATAAAAATCAGTCCCAGCTCTGAGTCATTTCAATTTAAAGATAAGAACAATAAAAATAAATAAATAAATATAATAAAAAAAAAACGTAAACGATTTCGTAATAATATTTGTATATACATATCCACATAGATATCACTAAAGTTTAGTGACTAAACCTTCTTGTTTAGATTCACTACTAAAGAGTGCTACCAAATGGCAGTTTCTCTTTATGTTTTTTCATGTATTTTGCCATTAAGCAGCATATTTACTTGTTGTATTAAAATATACAGTTGTAAATTTCAATAAAATAAATTTGAAAAAGTATAGTACAAAGGTTTTTTAAAAATGTTATCCAAAACCGAATTATTATATTTGTCTCACTAATTTTTCTGTAAATAACGAAGAATGAACAAATCCAAATCGTTCAAGTTGTTTTTTTTTCGAACCTCTATTTTTTACCCTCTTTCGTATTTTTTATGATAATTTATCTTCTGTGTATATCTCATAATTAATGTCATTGAAATGCGGTTGAAGCTTTGTGTATATTGGTAATATTTAATTTTACGTTTCAATGAGAATATGCATCGGAATCATTTGTACTTGAACATTATGTATAAATAATATTTACTTAATATGATTTAGTAAACTGTTGACAATTTTTTATGGCTTAGGCTCGTGTGGCTTTCAGTGGAAAGACAAGACTTATCTTCATCTGCCATTTATTTCCATCTGATATGTATTAATAAGTTATTCCATACCTTTTTTAAGTGAAGTAAATGGTAATAATTTATTAAGACCATTTATTTCGTCTTCTTACTTGCCAAGAATTATTCATCATATAAACTTTCCCTCCCAACTGTGCTTTGCTCGAACGTCCAAGAAATATGTGTTTATTTGTGTCTAATAGTTTATATTTCTTGTGTGTGTTTATATATTATGTTTTCGAAACGGTGAATATGGAGGAAACAAATGCCTAAAATAACAGAATATTAAAATTCTACGATGAATTATCAAAAATACACAACGGATAGTATAATAATATACTAGTTAGTGTACTAGTGGATCAAACTATTTGAAATCGTTCAATTTTTAATTAATTTTGCCTTTCAACATTGGTAATTTTATGCATTTTTAAAAAACAGTTATTCTGCATTCTTTTCTAAATTTAAAACTGCGGATAAAACATTTTTTGTTAGCTAATATTTTTAGTTTGGCTACTATTTTGTGTCAGCTTCGTGGCTGAAAGCATTAGTTGGGCTTTCAACTGTGGTTATTTTGTAAATATCAAATAAAAACAATATTATCATATGATAAGGATGTGGTTTACATATTTTTGTCCTCAAAAACTATCACCTAGATAGTCAACGAAGAGATAGAACATTATCAAAATTAAAAAAAAATAAAAACATCTGACTTAGCGGGGTAAAGTTTTATAAAGGAAAGGAGACGCACCTTTGATTTTTATTTTCAGCTTAGTCAATATCCTACTTGCTATAAATATTTCAATCTTGGGAACACTTTAATTTTTTTTATATGAATTTTCAAGCATTGCATAGGTCCAGTTTTCGCGATATTTAAAAAGTAATATCTCAAAATGGGCTGCGAGATAAATTATGAATCTAATACAGTTTAAACCTCTAAATGGTGAGTACTAGTGACATTGGGTAATAACGTTTTTGGTTGTAAATTTTAGTGAATTTTCTTTGTTGCATAGAAAAAAAAAAAGAAAAAAAAAATATATATATATATATATATATATAATATATATATATATAAAGTAATGATGTATGTATGTATATATTTTGTAATAAACATTATTCTATTCCATTATTCCCTGCATAAGCCGTATTTTGTAGGGACCATAAACGTAGATTGTACTTTCATCGTCCTTCTAGTTTTTGTTTTGTGCTGAAATCGGCATTATTCTCAGTATTTATAATCTTCAACTAAAAAATTGTTTTCTTGTGTCTTACAAACCTCATTTCCTCACCATTGATTATCTTCGTTCCAGAGATTTTGTTCAGTTACAAATCGCCTAAGCATCAAATTAAATCTCTGGAAAGTGAGGACGAAATATCAGAAAAGAAAATTAGAGTGAAATCCAAAGTATGTTAATTATAATCGTCGAAGCTGAGTTTATGACCGATTTACATACTTTGCGGTAATTAAGGAAGTTGCAAAGTACAGACCCGGTCGGAGCGATTAATTACATTGTTTTGTAACGAAGACGCTTATTGCATTCTCCAGAAGCGCGACTACTAGCAACTTGTTAGCTCATGTGGTGTTATGTGATTCGTTGGCTTGATAGTTGCTCAATGCGTTCTGATTTCTCTCTGTATCTGTCTTTTGTCGACGAAAGTGTTAGGTTTCTACTTTTTAATGCGCATGTCGGAGTATGTGTTGACTTATTGGATCAAAATTGGATCCACAGTCAGGCGTTTTTTTCTGCGATAGGGTTAGAATTGTTTTTGTTTTTTTAATTATTTATTGATATTTACAAACGTATTGTACAGCACGTGTAAATAGGCTAAAATAAAATAGGCATAAACAAGACATGTAGAGAAGCTACCCAGCGGAAGCACTCTAAAAATAGTCTAAACTAGAAAGTCTCGAGGCCATCTTCTTTTCAGACGCCTCGGAGGATTATCAGGAATTGAAGTTGAAGAAAGGATTAGGGTGTGATTGGAGTTTGTCATGAATGGGATGATATCAGGTTCGGGTGAGGTGAACTCTCTGTCATTAAGCGCTTTAAGGCAGGTGTAACTCATAATCATTCGATCATTAGATTATGAAATAATTCGATTATTTAAATCATCGAAGTCCGATCATCCGATTATGACGATCATTCGATTATGCCCTCCCTTACTCCCTAGCCTGTGCGATGTCATATACTCCTTAAAAATCTTTATCATAATTAAAGTTATATAGAAAATGCTTAGTACTCCCACTGTAGCTTCGTCCGATTAGATTAGCCACAGTAGGATAAAAGTGACATTAAATGAATTAACATGCCTGTAATGCTAATATCATGAGATGAACCAGTGTTGATATGCCATATACTTCACCTTAAGGATATAGATAAGGTAGAAATTAATTTAAAAAATACAGAGATTCGAAGATTATAGTTGTTTTTGGAATTCTGATGTTTTTATACCATTATTTGAGGATTTCAGATAACAGGATTATTCAGGATTCTATGAATGGGAGATGTATATTTTTAATTTAATTTAAATTGTATTAATTTGGTTTATTATTTAAAATAATGAACTTTAGACCAAAAGAACTTAAAATTTGTGGCCTTGCGTTTCAACATGCGTAGAACCCGAATGACGAATTTTAAAAAATCGACCAGAACGCCGCCCGTGAATTTTATCCGAAATTACACGACAATTTTTCTCAAGGTTTGGAACAAAAAAAGCAGGGTATCCGACGATGTCTTAAACCTCAACTTTGATATCAACTGAATAAATAAATTTATAACCGTTTATTATTCATGTCCACGACTTAGTGACAATCCGGTACGTAATATTTTATCTAAAATCTTGTGTACCGATTGGAAGTGTGTAACATGCACAATCCTGCAACATCACAAATTTACTATTATAATCTTCCTCATTCCCAAGAACATATGCTCATGTGTTTTTCTCAACGATATATTATACGCCTATGGTACTAATTAAATCTAAGGAATAATGTTTTGATAAAATAATATTAAATTTGATATAGTTAATAAGTTTTATAACAACTTAATATTTACGTTAACAACTTAGTTAGAATTCGATGCGTACAGAATGATAGAATATAACTCGTAGGATACTAAAGGCCGGTGGCAACCTTGAACTATTATATCCTCTCTCTTTACCTATAAAGAATGTTTATTTATTTAACGTAACTTTATGCTACTAAGGCTATCGGACGATGCTAGAGTAAAAGTAAAAAATCTTTAGTTACGCTGTCCTTCGGAAGGGACGTTAAAAGGTGGTCCCGAGCCTGGGTACTCGTTAAAGATCACTATCCTAATAAAACCTGGATAGGCAAAATTTAGGACTCACACTGTAGTATCGTCCGCTTAGCCATAGTAGCATAAAGTGACGTTAAATAAATAAACAAACAAACCTATAAAAAATGTTCATTGTTTTATAGGCTTATAACAACTTCCTATTAACTTTTACGACTTTTTTTGTTCATATTAACTTTTCTAAATTCTTGCGCTTTCAAACGGTATATTATACGCATATTTTACTAATCATATCTCAGATTATTATATTCGATACTACATAAACATTCTAAATTACGCATAAGACAGAAGCTTAACGTATATACTTATTTATTAAAACCTATTTGGACTTACGCATGCCAAATTTACGGACCTGCTAAAAAGACACACATTCTAAAAATACAAACCTTTCAATCCAAATTTTTAAGACTGACAACGAACTCACCACCTTATGTTTCAAACGATACTCTTCATACCGACTTACGCATTCCGACTACAACTAACCACATTCGAATGTCGTACAAAAGATTTTACGACCAACTACATGGACACACTAATCAATTTGTTCAAAATATGGCTACAACTGACATCCCTGACATAACTCGGCGTAGACTGAAAAGGAGTTGAAAGAGGAACCTCCTAGCCTAAAATAATAGATCCTGTTTGAATGTCAGGAGGATGCACCACTGGGTGCTGTCTCCCTCATGCCTAACCATGCCATGTCTCCTTGTTTATAAAATCCCATTTGCTTATTGTAAACATTTTACAGGTGCAAATAAAATCATTAATAACAAAAAAAAAAAAAAATATCTCGGAAATAATTTTTTGATGGCTTGGTTAGATAAAAATGTATTTTTCCCGTTTGAAGAAAAGCTGAATTGCAATGTATTTCTAGAAAAGAATGTCCTAAATTTTGGTCTTGAAGTTAAGAAGGAGAAGAGGAAACAAAATCGAGTTATAATTTTATATATAGAGGGATTATTTGGAAATAATTAACCATTTGATCATATTTTTCAGTGTTTTGTTTCTATTTCATTGACAAAATGTTGATGACGGTACGGTCTAGATGCAGATGCGGACGATGGGAAAGCAGGACAAGCAGCCAATTGATTTCAATTAGATCTCAGCTTCCTATAACAACTCGGCCCGATCCCTCTCCCTTACTACTCTATATTTAAAAATATCCAGTTCTTTACATTCCAAAAAAAATATATGTATATTTTGGTTTATTATTTTTAATATTCAACCATTGTAATCGAAAAAAAATACACAAAAAAAAAACAACAACAAGATTTTAGGGCCTACGTTTCAAGATACGTAGAACACGAATAACGAATTTAAACAATCCATTTTTCCGCCCTCCGCTGCATTTCTCCGAAAATTTTTTTGAACCTCACCAAAAAAAAAAAAAAAGCCGTGCAACGATAATCCTAACACCTAGACGTTTAGTTAGTTTTAAAATGGCGGCTGATTAAAAGCGATTTCATTCAAGAACTCATTATTTTTGAAGATAGAGAAAACATTAATACAACAATCTATATATTAGTGTTTTTTACCAGAAAAACTGCGAATAATTAGAAAAAAATTAAAGAAAAAACATTGAAACTTTAACCATAAATACGCCCATAACTCATTTATTTTTGAAGATAGAGAAAAATATTTGTTTGTTTGTTTATTTATTAAACTTCCCTTTATGCTGCTGTGGCTAATCGGACGATGCTACAGCGGAAGTGCTAACTTTGGCATATCCAGGTTTTATTAGGATAGGGATCTTTAACGAGTACCTGACATCGCACAGGCTCGGGACCACCTTTTAACGTCCCCTTCGACTAATTAAAACAACAAACCAAAAGGTCAAATGTTATGTAGGGGCTAGCATAACAGCCTCCTATGACCAAGGTTGTGTGTTCAAACCAGGGAGGTGGTCCTAGGATTTTTAATAGGAGTATAAAATCCTTGGTTACACCGTCCTTCGGAGAGGTAAGGAGGTAAATTTTGTTTTGTACTAAGATCTATATATTCCTAAAAATGATATTATAATTATTGATATTGCATATATTATAATTATATATGATAATTATTGAAATCGATTTAGAACTAGCAGATAAATAGCGTTTTGAAATTATTAGATTAAAATCAATAGCATTCGTGTTATTCCATTTTCCTTAGAATTATTTATTGCTTTGCATATTAATTAATTGCCTATAAACAGCTAAGCCATTATATAGTTATTTGGAAATAATAAACCATTTTATAACCATTGTTCAAACCGGCAGGTGGTCCTAGGATTTTCTAATGTAAGTAAAAAATCCTTAGTTATTCCGTCGTTCGGAGAGGTAAGGAGGTAAATTTTGTTTTGTACTAAGATCTATATATTCCTAAAAATGATATTATAATTATTGATATTGAATATATTATAATTATATATGATAATTATTGAAATCGGTTTAGAACTAGCAGATAAATAGCGTTTTGAAATTATTAGATTAAAATCAATAGCATTCGTGTTATTCCATTTTCCTTAGAATTATTTATTGCTTTGCATATTAATCAATTGCCTATAAACAGCTAAGCCATTATATAGTTATTTGGAAATAATAAACCATTTTATAACCATTGTTCAAACCGGCAGGTGGTCCTAGGATTTTCTAATGTAAGTAAAAAATCCTTAGTTATTCCGTCGTTCGGAGAGGTAAGGAGGTAAATTTTGTTTTGTACTAAGATCTATATATTCCTAAAAATGATATTATAATTATTGATATTGAATATATTATAATTATATATGATAATTATTGAAATCGGTTTAGAACTAGCAGATAAATAGCGTTTTGAAATTATTAGATTAAAATCAATAGCATTCGTGTTATTCCATTTTCCTTAGAATTATTTATTGCTTTGCATATTAATCAATTGCCTATAAACAGCTAAGCCATTATATAGTTATTTGGAAATAATAAACCATTTTATAACCATTGTTCAAACCGGCAGGTGGTCCTAGGATTTTCTAATGTAAGTAAAAAATCCTTAGTTATTCCGTCGTTCGGAGGGGACGTTAAAAGATGGTCCCGAGGGACTCAGGGTCAGGTACTCGTTAAAGATCCCTATTCTAATAAAACGTGGAGGGAAAAATTTAGGTCTCACACTGTAGAATTGTCCGATTAGACACAGTAGAATAATGTGACGTTAAATATACAAACACAAACAAAAATTGTATAAATAATTTGCAATGTTTTTTACAATAGTGATGTTGAATTTAAGCAGTTTCTTAAATTATCTTTTCGCCCTACTTTGATATTATTCGGCACTTTGTTAAGATAGCGCTTGAAAATACACTCATAAAAAGCGATAACGATAATCATTTCCAGTAGAGCTGCGGTAAACTTTTAAACATTTTAAGGGAAAAGGAATTTATTCATTATTTTCGTGTTCATGTTCATGCTTTCTGATGACCGCATCCCCAACCATCTTCCTCATCTAATCATTCTTTATTTCTAGTTAGTTTCATATTTAAGCCAATTGATTTCAGATATTAATTTAAATAAATAAATTAATTAAATCTGCTTAAAAAGATATATACTAAAACATTTTATTAAGTAACCCAGGACAGTTTGTAATATGTGCAAGTGAATATATTCCTTCTTTGAATATGTCTTTATTCTAACTATAACATAAATAACTAAAATTTATACGATCCAGTTTCTCAATCTGTTTTGCTACTTAATAATTTATTAATGCACATTAGAATTATGAATTATTGTACAAATGAATAATGCTTCCAGTTCTAATGAATCAAGAGATAATACTTATGTGATAGACATATCTCAGAGGAAGCATGACGAATGCTATACAGAAATCGAGTTAACAATATCTATTTACATTTTTTTTATTTTATTTTTTTTTTGTTTACCTTTTTTGTTCTCTAATAATAATTATATATCATTTATTATAACCATATTGTTAACAAATACGATCTTAATATGTAATCAAATAATGTTTTGATTCATTATTTTCTATAATCGACCATGAAAAACAATTATTAAACTCACCTGAGTGATTGAGGTTTCACGTTATAAACTACATCGAATCAAAATATGGAATTTTTTTTTTCTGTTATCTCTATTTACTCGAAGCCTATCTATACCATATCCTTACCATTATTTATTCTTAGGGGACGAAATATCCCAGAATAAAAATTATTTTTCATTTCATTCCATCCCGGGACAATCAACAGTCAAATCTACCACTTCTAATATAGAATATTTCTTTTTTTTTAATATAAAAAATCTGGTGCGGGCAACACACGACTTTCACTTACTTCCGTTTTAAAAATTGATTAAAGAATTTTCAAACACAGTTAGTGATAAAAATGAGTGAAACCATTAAAGAATTAATTAAATTGAATTTCTATAGAAAAATGTGTTTTATTAAAAAATCTATTATATTATTATCTAAAATAATCAGTTACTTTTATCAGCTTTTCATCACTCTCTATTAACTTTCAAAAGCTTGTGTATAAGATAATATTTTTTCTAAAATCTTTAGCTTTCCTACGGTATATCACACTTGTATATTATTACTGTTCTTATTTTCAAAAACGAAAAATTGCATTGCACTAATATTTTTTTCTGTTTTCTCCTTTAGTTGGGTATCGAATTCATTCAATTTATATATTTACCTGTTTTTCATTAGTTAACCAGGTAATATAGTTATTTTTATAGAATCAACAAAATTAAAGGTACTTTAGGGGAAGAAAATTTAAAATATCGCCATTTAAGCCCTGTCATACCATTTTAATCAGAATGAAACCTACATGATACTAAAGCCCATTAAATTTTACATCGATATAGCGAGTTTAATCAAAATCGTCGGAAGCGTTTTTGAGTAAATCGAAAAAAAGTGGAAAATGTGTGGTATAAAGTGGCTCTTCTGGTAAGCTCATTTTGATGAAAAAGGTTTTGTAACGTCTCGGGCGTATAGTTGTCATAAATAGGAAATTTCAGTTTCATAGGACTTTTCGTTTCCGCCCGGGACTCAGGGGACCCTAAAAAGTGTATTTCCGTTAAATACTGGAATTCGAAAATTTTCACGATCGCAATACTTTCACTTACTATATAGTAAGTGAAAGTAAAAAAGGGCGATGGCCTCGTGACCTAATTAATAAAATTGGCATTGAAGTTCTACCACTCGATAGTTTCTTCACAAGACTTTTTCACGTCTAGTTGTTTTTTTTTTAAATTTATTTAATGATATTCACAACTGTATAAAAAAAATACAATTAGTAAATGTGAAAAAATTGACAATTGGCCTAGCGGTAGCACTTCAATGTTTATTTCATTAGCAGGTCTCGAGGCCAACTTCTTTTCAGAGGGTTAAAGGGAATAGATGGGAATTGGAGGGTACGGACAAGTGGATTTGAGTGAGCTGGTTGTCTGGAATTAAAGGAGGTGTATCTAATTCTGGCCAATTCTGCAACTAATGGGATATTCAGGGCTTTATGGAGGGTTTTATTGGTGACAAAATAAGGAGCATTTAGGATCTTTCGGAGGGTTTTGGATTGCAAGGATTGGATGCGGGAGGAATTTGATGGCCTAAGTGTAAATTAGCCTTGTTGTAACGTATTGGACTTATTGTAAATACAGTTGTAAATATCAATCAAATGTTTTTTTAAAACATGTATATGTATAAAAAATGTATTTGCTCATTTATATTTATAATATTTATACCATATCGTACTGGAATGCTAAATGGCTAAATATATTAATTAATTTAATTTACAACTTATTAAAATAATGTTCCCTTTTCTTTTCTGCTATTAAACAATACATTAATTCGTGTTAATTCATTAAATATGGCATTAGTATTAATACGGATTAAATTTTTCTGTTTATTCATGATAAGAATTTCTTTTATTTTCCCGTAATGAAAATCATTATTTTGATTTATTCATTTTTACTTTTATATTCATTTATTCAATGTGTAATTAATCGTTTACCGTAACATTGCACTCGTTTTAAATGTATAATATTTGTAATAATCAGGTACTCCATAAAATCTCTATACCAACTAAACTTAATTTAACTAAAATAATATATTGGGTTGATGCAAAATTAATGCAGGTTTTTAGTAGGTATTGTAAATACGCCATATCTTTACTTTAACCATATATATTTAATCAAAATAATTTCCATCTGAATCAATGCACTTTTGCCAACGTTCAACAAGCTTTCTTATTCCACCAGAAAAAAAATCCGAATCCCTGGACTCAATGAAATCACAAAAAGAATTTTCAATGTCGTCCTGGTTTTGAAAATTTTTCTCCCTCAAAAAGTTGTCCAGATGCCTGAAAAAGTGGAAGTCTGTAGGAGAGAGGTCAGGTGAATAAGGCGGATGTTGGAGAACTTCGTAGCCATGTATATGTATAAAAAATGTATTTGCTCATTTATATTTATAATATTTATACCATATCGTACTGGAATGCTAAATGGCTAAATATATTAATTAATTTAATTTACAACTTATTAAAATAATGTTCCCTTTTCTTTTCTGCTATTAAACAATACATTAATTCGTGTTAATTCATTAAATATGGCATTAGTATTAATACGGATTAAATTTTTCTGTTTATTCATGATAAGAATTTCTTTTATTTTCCCGTAATGAAAATCATTATTTTGATTTATTCATTTTTACTTTTATATTCATTTATTCAATGTGTAATTAATCGTTTACCGTAACATTGCACTCGTTTTAAATGTATAATATTTGTAATAATAAGGTTTTTAAATATTAAGTATTCTCTGACAACAATATGCTTTCCCAGACCCAACTCGTGCAGTCGTCGAAGCGTTGGTTGTGCAACGTGTGGTCTGGCGTTATCGTGGAGCAGGATCGGCCCCTTCCGATTCATCAATGCTGGGCAAAGACGTTGCAATTTTTGAGTTCCGAGTTCCGCCGCCATTTCTCGTGTGGTTTTGGTTGGGTCTTCTTCCACTTTTGACCTCAGCTGGTCGTTGTCCAGAGCAAGATGACGGCCCCGACCTTCCTTGTCTTCGAGGTCGAAATCTCCTCTGCGAAACTTCTGGAACCAACGCTGCACCTTGCACTCATTAATAGCCCCCTGACCCCACACTTCATTAATATTACGAGCCGTTTGCGCAGCGCTGCGCCCTAATTTAAATTCCTAAAAATAAATTTGACGAAAATCGCACTTTGACATTTTCGATTCAAGACCTTTGAACACACTGAACAAAACGATTTTACTAAACAAATTCATGGTGAAAGAGAGGGTATTAGATAAGGTTTGTTTTGGTATAATAATGATCAATGTTAGGATTAGCTTTGTTTACACAATTGGAATTAAGATATTGCAATAGAGGAAACCTGCATTAATTTTGCATCAACCAAATAAAAAATGTAGGACTCCCGCTGTAGCATCGACCGATTAGATTAGCCACAGTAGGATAAAAGTGAGGGTAAATGAATAAACAACAAGATCACCTTTGGTGTAGTAGCTCTTGAATTTTTTAAATAAAATAAAATATCATTGGTTATGCCGTCCTTCGGAAGGGCGGTAAAATGGTTGTCCTTAGCCTGTGCGATATTAGGTACTCCTTAAAAAACCTGGACTGGTAAAGTTTATGACTCCCACTGTAGCATCCGCCGATTAGTCATAGTAGCATAAAGTGACATTTAATGTAAAAACAACTATACAATTTATCACAATCTTTGATCTACAACACGTTATGCTACTTCTTCTGAACTTGAAGGTTCTTAGGAGTTATGCATAGTGTGACCTTCAAGCAGATACATTGAAAGTTGAGACCCAGTCAGCTATTGCAAGTTCAAATGGATCCTCAGTTAATGATATTAGGTTGTTCTGTGTCTTGCCTTTGAAGCTCATCACGACAACAAAAGAATAAAATATACACTTGTTTTTCTCTTCTACCCATTTCACTTCCGCAGAAGTTACGATGAGGAGAGCATTCTTATGCCTTCAAGTTACCTACAAGTTACGAATTCATTCGGATCTTGAAAACTACGTAGACCAAGTGTATATATTATAGGAAGTCACCTGTGGTGTATTGGCTAGCATAACAGCCTTCTATGACTAAGTTCGCCAGTCAGATGGCCCTAGGAGTTTAAAGGAACTAAAAAATTCTCGGTTTTGCCGTCCGTCGGAAAGGATGGAAAATGGTAGTCCCGAGCCTGTGCGATGTCAAGTACTCGCTAAAGATCTCTATCCTAATTAAACCTTGATTGGAAAAATTTAGTGCACCTACTGCAGCATCGTCCGAATTAGCAGATAAAATGAATAAACATCAAAGGAGTTTAGCATGCCCGATTGGCAATTTATTGGATGACTAGCTTTTCCTTTATTTATTTATAGAACTTCTGAAACATCCATCAAACAACAAAACTAAAAGTCATTAGGCTTGAGTACTGAAACTGCAAAACGCTTTAAGCGCATCCCACTCTAGACTAAAGATATACATTGCGTTGGCGTTATAAACTTTCTGAAGGATTCGAGAACGAGTTGGCTTATTTTAAATAATGAATAATAATGTTTCTTTTGACTTTCTATTGTCTTATTCCATATATGTATGTGTGTGTGTATATATATATATATATATATATATATATAATTTTATTTGAAATTATTTGGGTTTTAGGTCTTTAACTATTTGACGTTTTGTGAGAGTGCCCTGTAGTTAGCCTGAGTGGTGTCCCGGTGCTCAATAAAATTATTTGTTTTGAAAAGGATCCTATTTTTGTGACGGAGGATCGAAACGTCAAATAAAGAAAAATAAGAAGGTGTAGTAGTTAAGGAACTAAAACCCGAACAATTTCAAATAAAATTATAATATAAAAAGGTCGCTGATTTAGATTATTGTGTATATATATATATATATATATATATATATATTTTCTTCTTTTTTTAACAAACCTTGTTCGGATATGTAATGTTCTTCCTACGTTTAGCTTAGCCGAAATTAATGAATGACGAAGTAGATCTATTGGGCTCTACTAAACCATCAAATTCCTCCCGTCTCCAATCTCCACAATCCGAAATCCTCCGTAAAATCCTTGATGCTCCTTACTTAGTTACGAATAAACTCATCCATAAAGACCTTAATTTTCCACATATTGCTGATGTGGCCCGAACCAAATATCATTCCTTTCTTGACCCACACACTAACCCACTAGGTTCAATCCTTGCTTCCTCTTCCATTTCTGATATCTTTCGAGGCGTCTCAAAAGAAGATGGTCTCGAGACCTTCTAGTTTAGATTGCTTACTGGATTACTGCTAGTGTCTCTACATGTATTTCATATCATTGTATTACATTTCCATCACATTTAATTGATGTATTTCTTAATACAGTTGTAAACATCACTAAATATGTTTGTGTTTTTTAAATCTGGTGCACGCAACACACACGACTTTCACTTGCCTCCATTTTTATAACCAATTCAATTTTATTTTCTAAAATCTTTCGCTTTCCAACGGTAATAATACATTTATCTTACTGTTCTCCTTCAGTTGAGTATCGAATTCGTTCAACTTATATATTTATTAGTTTTTAATCAATACTAAATAGTTCATATGATTATTTTTATATAATCTACAAAATTTAAGGTATTTTAGAAGAAGAAAAATTTAAATATCGGCATTTAATATAAGCCCTGTCAGAATATTTCAATCAGAATCTAACAGTAGTCCAGTGCTCTATCCACTAGATCACGGCAATCCTCTTATTGCCCAATCTTTATGGAATTCTACAAAATGTAGTGCGGGCAACCCACGACTTTCACTTACCTCGACAGTTAAAATTAATTTAAAAACTATTAAATATACTTCAATTTGAAAAAAATTGTGAGTTGATTTAAATGAAACGTGTATTCATTTTTGTTAGAAACGCATGATTTAGATTAAATAATATAACTATATTGAATTGTTAATCATTAATGAGTTTATTTCCTATTAGTCACTTTATATTACCTTTTACAACTTTTTGTATCAGATTATTTTTTTTCTAAAACCTTTCTCTTTCCAACCGTATATTATACGTCTATATTACTGTTCTTATTATCCAAAACACTAAAATGCTTAAAAAAATATGTTTGTACTTTTCTCCTTTAGTTGTTCATCAAATTAAATTATTAGATTAATTAGATTTTGTGACTAATTTTTTGAAATCTTCAAAATTTAAGGTACTTTAGAGGAAGAAATATGAAAATTTCAGTATTCAAGTCCTGTCAGACTATTTAAATCAGAATTTAACCTACATGATATTAAAGCCTATTAAATTTTACATTGATATAGCGAGTTTAATAAAAATAGTTTGAGCCGTTTTGAAGGAAATCGATAAAAGGCGTAAAATGCATGGTATAAAGTGGCTTTAAATCAGCTGATTTTGATGAGAAAGTTGCTGGAACACCTCATTTACGCTCTTAAAATGTGAAGTTTCAGTTTTATACAACTTTACGTTTTAGCATCAAAGTTACCTACAGACCTTTTTGTGGGACTTGGTCATTTAGACTCAAGGCACCCCAAAACGTGTACTTCCAGTGAAAACTTAAATAAAAAAAATTTCACGATCTCAATATTTTCCCTTACTATGTATTTCATATATAGGTAATGAAAGTAAAAAATAATGAATGATGTCACAGATAATCGATAATCATTATCGTGATAATTGTTGTTGTATACATTGAGAATAAAATGTAGGATGTTTTCTCTTGAGTATAATAGACCTAGCTTGAACTTACATAGCATATTGATGGATCATCATGGTATTGTTCACTATAAGGAGATACCTTCTGTGAGACCTAAATATTGTTATTATATGCGAGGTGGGAGGCACCAAGTCTAGAGGAAGCAGGTCACGTCGAGCGACAGCAGCGATGAGTGAAACGTGTGCATTGTTTGAATACTATATCAGTAAGCATTTTTATTGGCTGAGTGGTTACTATCAGCTCCAAGGTAGCGGTTTGTTCCTCTTGCAATGCGAACTGAAGATGTCGTAATCGGGAAAATTATGCGCCCCGCAATATTTATAGTGTGAATTGTGATGTTTAGAGGAACAAGAAAGTGGTATTTAACTTATAGTCTGTTTAGATTTCGAATTCACTTACGAGAGAGTCTTTACTTGGTTGGCACTGATTCAACTATTCACTTTTAGACTGTTTGTAGGTTTATATGATTACAAAAAGGTTTCTTTGTTGTTTGCCATCTTATTCCATTCTCTAGCTATTGTCACTAACTTATTTTAACTAGGAAAAAAAAAAAACCTGCAGCACTATAATCCATGAAGGCTCTTGCGCTCAGTACATATTCTATATAACAGATTCGTGCTGTTTCTTGGACAACAGCCGTACAATGAGGTGATTAGGCCTTGATTACGCTCAACCGTCAGGTTTTTTTGGGTACCTACTTTATAGAGTCTGGGTCTGCCCCTTGAGGGAACCCATACCCTAAGATCGTCCCGTCGACTAAATCAACAGAATAAATAATATTCTGCCACAGCCGGAATTCGAACCCAGGATCCGGAGGACAGTAGACAAGTGCTCTACCCACTTTTAAGTAGAAAGATAAACAAAAAATAACCTTCTCACCCAGGACCGTAGAAGATTTGTGGGTATGTAAAATATAATCCTTGGTTTAATTAATCATCGTCATTTTATGCTACTGTGGCTAATCGGACGATGGTATAGTGGGAGTCCCAAATTTTTCTGCATTGGTCTAATATGGACAGGAATCTCTGACATCGCACAGGTTGAAACCACTAGTTCACGGAATAACCACGGATTTTCCACTCCCTTTAAAATATCCTGGAGCCATCTGACGGTATTGAACCCGCTACCCTTGGCCTAGAAGGCTGTTATGCTAACCACTACAGCACAGATGACCCCTGAAATAGGATTTATTAATATTCTAGATATTGTAAGAGCGGCTACTTCCGTAGATAGAGTAATAGACTACTGCTATTTAAGTACTGGTTTCAAACCTAGCCGTTGGGCTCATTAGGGCTCTATAAAGTAGTTTAATAAATTTGGGGGAAAATCTTACTGTTAAGGGTAGTGATCTTGGCCTAATAACTTCCTTGTACGACGGTTGGCGTAGATATAGTTCTAATGTCTCTACGTTCTGGAAAAAGAAAAAAAAAAACTGTTCTGGGCTTTAGACCCATATAGGTTATAGAGGTACAGGTTTTAATTTATTTCTTATCAGCTTATTTTTATTTTCTTTTATAGGGATTAAATGTACAATATGATTTTTAACATTTCCTTCTTTCACCGAAACAATTTTATTGCTTCTTGTCTGTAAAATTTATGGTTGCCAAGTTAGCTACGTACAAATAAGATATATTAACATTCATGGATAAAATATTTACATCAAAATGATGATATTAATGGTGAAAATGGAATAGATATGAAGAAATACCCTAAAACGTTGACAATAATTTAATATAATTATTGTCTTTTTTAAATATAATTATTATAATATTCATATGGATTAAAATAAAAGAAATATCTTCTTGGAACTACATTACATTATATGATGTATTCTTTGTATGCCCTAACCTTCAAAATTCTTGTTAAATTAGAATTATTGGGAAATATGCATGGTAATTTAATAGAATAGATTCATCGAACCAAATAAAACATTTTTTGAAAACTTTTTTTTTTACGATTTATGTGTAATAGTTTTCCTGTGTTGCTGCCTAATATTCTCTCCTGATTTTTGTAAAAGCTAGTTCTATGACTTATTAGTATTGTAATTAATTCCTAGTGGTTACCGTATTAAAATCAACACTTTTACACATATTAAAACCAGCACAATTTTTTTCTTCCATATTTTTTTAAATATTATTGTTATACAATTTTTAATATGTAGTCAACGTTTCGGGGCTTATTCCCCATTATCAAGACAAAAAAGTTATTTAAAACATTTACTTATAGTTACATTTATAAAATACATTTTTGTCATAATATATAATTAACTACAAATTACCTTTTTTTTATTCATACATACTATTTTATTTAGCTCAGAGATAAATCATTATACATCAAATGTAGGAATAAATAAGAAAATCTTCCTCAAGTCGTACTGATCTAGAAAATTATGTTTATCTCTTTTATTTTTAAACAAACTTTTAATACAAATCAGCTGATATTACCCCATGTTTTCTTAGTCATTATGTGGTTGGTAAGTATGATTCATCAAATATTATTATTTATTTTTTGTTATAAATAGAAAAGGAATTACGAGAAAGATCACCCAGTTGTTGATTGTGCATTATGACGTCATTTGGTCATATCTAAATTTATCCTTATCTCTTATCACGTTTTATAAGATAGTGAAAAATAAAAGCATCTTCAAATTATTTATACAATGTTTATAATATTTCTAGTTTCGTATTTTGAAACGTTCCTTGTGAACGGGAAGATCAACTTATTATTTTTGTTTTGAATTCAATAGTTCAATGTTAGACATATTTGGGTGATTATAAGTGGTATTAACTGATAAATTATTGTGTTGAGCTACTTTTTTTTTTTCTCCTTATTTTGTATAAATATATTTACTCAGCTTATGCGAAGTATATTTTATTTAACTCATAAATAGAGAGTGGAAAAAATATTTATGATAAATTTAACAAGAAATGAAATTATTTTCATTTAATTCTCATCTAAAAACCTCATATTCCTGTATTTACTGTCTTGCGTTACTATTAAATTAACTTTAGAGTTCTTTTACGACGTTTTAGTATTGTTTTGTAATTAATAACTTTTTATATTATTTTATAGAAGGGTTTATAATTTTTTTATAAACATTATTTTAAGTTAACATGATTTTTTAATTTATTTATATTTTATTGAGTTTCACAACTGTATATTAACATAAATACAATAAGTTAAAGTGTTGAATTATAAAAGGCTTGTGAAGAAACTACCCAGCGGTAGTACTTCGATGTTTATTCAAGTATGGAGATCCCGAGGCCATCTTCTTCTCAATCGCTTCTGAGGGTTGTCACGAATATATGAGGTTGATAGGTTGCGGGCAAGAGGGTTTATATGGGTCGATAGGTTGGAATTAAGAGTGGTATATCTGGTACGAGAAAGGTCCGCAAAAAATGGGATATTAAGATCGTTATGGATGATTTTATTTGTGACGAAATAAGGAGCATTTAGGATTTTGCGAAGGATTTTGGATTGTAAGGATTGGATGCGGGAGGAATTAATTAGATGGCTTAGTAGAGCCCCAAAGCTCGATTCCATATGTCCAGATAGGTCTGATGACAGTATTATAAATGAGTTTTTTGTAGTAAATTGGAAGTTTTGAACGTTTTCCTAGTAAGTGTTGTAGTAATCGGTATCTACTGGAAGTTTCTTGTCGTTTTAGTCTCGTGTGAGGATTCCATGTAAGACGTTTGTCAAGATGGAGTCCTAAGTATCGGATTTGTTCAACAGGTATGAGTGGCGTATTATTAAAGGATACAGTGGGGCAGGAGGTCATCGGTTTGCGAAGAAGGGAAAAGATAATTTGGTGGGATTTTTTAGGATTTATTTTAATCCTCCAGTTCTGACATCATTCCTCAATGGCTGTGATATTAACATGAAATTGAAAAACATTGATAGAGACATTAATTCACACCTCTTTCTTACAACCTCTATGTGATGTTTCGTTGCAGTTATATGGATTTAGCAAATAAAAAAAAATATTAAACTTAAATAATAATAATAATTAATAGCTATCTTAGGCTTTCTGTAAATAAGCTAAAGTCAAACTTTTTTGTTTAATAACTTACCTCGCAATTTTCATACATTCTAAAATATATTTATTTGAACATATTAATAGTATATAAAGTTTGTATTTTTTTTTTTTTTTTCTGAAGGTACCATAAAAATTTTCTTTTGTAGTTACTTTATGATTTGGTTGATAATAAAAATACCTTTTCATCTTCAATGATTTGGTTATATTACGTTTTCTCCCGTTAGTTTTTATTATATATAATACGGTATTCAATATATGATATAAAATGTATAAATGTTTTCAGGAAGTTTTTTGCCTAGATACAGATGGGTCGACAAGATTTGTGGATATCTTGGCATTTAATGCTACAAAAAATGAAGCACTGATAGTGGACCACACTATCAGATATGAAAAAAATGACCAGGAACAAGGCATAAGGATTCAAGAGGAGAAAGAGAACATTTATACAAAATGTATTCAATACCTGAGGGAAAAATTTCGTGAGGAGTTCGGCGAAAGGGAATTTAAAGTCGTGGGACTTTGGTTCGGAAGCAGAGGGACCATCCCAGTAGCCACTGGATTATTTTTAGAGAACTATGGACTCGGAAAAAATGAGATGCAAAACATGGCGGAGACCATAATCTTGGACTCACTGGGAATCATGCATCACCATATATATTGAGGCTGGTCTGGATTTTCAGATGTCCATGATCGATTTCAAAATTAGTAAAATATATGTATTTCTTATTTGGCAGAATCTCTCTCTATCTTTTTTCTATAAGATTTTCTTCGGGATTGATGCGGTATGCTGTGTACTGTAGCAACTCAGCGAAGTTGAGCAGCAGATCCAAATTGGAATTTCCTCCTAGATAAAACATTCCAGAGCGATAATGTTCTAAGAATAGAAGTCAAGTTAAATTTATTGAATTCATACTAATAACTTACAAGAGCATCTGTGTCGGAATCATTATGATTAGTTGAACTTCTTAATAGGGAGAATTTATTTGCTCGTTAAACATTCAAGAATAATTAAGTATTTTAGATATGTTACGGCTTATGATCGACTGACACTGTTGTATAAATCACTTTGTTTCACACTTTAAATACCTCCTGGTACTTTTCTGCATTATAATGAATTGACGAGAATTATATACCTGTTAAAATAAAATTTAAAAAACGCTGAAAATTAAAACACAATGCTATATTTTCATAATTATTACTCATAAAAAATATTTAGTTTTGTTTTATGTTAGAGTCAAATTTAAAATTTTAGCTATATTTGCACTAACATTTGTCAAATTAAGGTTTTCTTTATACGTATATTTATTTTTATGGTTATAATTAAAATGATCGTATTAATGAAGATCCTAGATTTTTCTGGATATTAATATTTTATAATTCTCAAATAACTGAACAATGCTGAACTCGTTGTTTAACAGGCTCATCTATAACTGGTGCAGAACAATGTTGAGAGTTTATAATCGATTTTTGAGATGATGATGAGTTAAAATAATCAACAATTTTCTAATTTTGCCGACGTTTAGATGTCTTTGATGTGAGCCATCACCAGGGCAGTAATGAGCCATACCAAGCGTAAAATAACAGTGCAGAAGAAATATTTGATTTATAACTACAAATTTCAACTATCAGGCTCTTTTTTGATAGTTTTTCCTTGGTCATGGTTGAAAAAAATGAACCATATAAATATATATATTTTTTTTTAATGCCCTGGTGTAAAACTTATTGTTTCTGTGTCTTTATCAATTATTTAAATGACTAAAAGGCACCATTTTAAACAAAAAATTGTTTTAATATTTTTTTATTTTATTTATTTATTAAAATTTACAACTCTATTAGTAAATAAATCAAGTAAATTAGCTGACAATATATATATATATATATATATATATATATATATATATATATATATATATATATATATATATATATAGATAATATACATGAAAAGACATATGGAGAATATGCTCATTGGCAGCACTCCACTACGTAATCTAAACCAAAAGGTCTCGAGGCCATCTTCTATTCAGACGCCTCGAAGGACTGTCAGGAATGGAAGAGGAAGCAAGGATTGAAACTAGCGGGTTAAAGTGGGAGTGAAGTTTGTCACGGAAGGATTCATACCTAGTTCCGGCCAAAAAAAAATTGAAATTAGTTAACTATAATGTCGAGTTTCTAGTATAATTGTGGATTTTGCTACAAAATTATAAACATGTTTCAGCCAAAAAAATCTACGATCGCGCCTAATCAATATTTTAAATCTAGATTACGCTCAGTTGAAAATAAGTAAGGTTATTTTATTTATGGAAACAACATCTGGGGTCTGTAGTGCCCTTTTATATCCACTTGTTTTAATATATTGGGTAGTAATATAAGTCCGCAGCGTTTTTTACTGGTGATTTCAATAAAAATATTTCCTATTTGGATCTATTACATGTTGCCATCTTTCTGGTAGTTTTTTTTTTTTTAATTTAGTCATCATCAAACCAATCATCATCGAGCAAACCGCTTACGGGCGATGCTTTCTCCTAAGACGTCATCACCGGATTTTCCTTTTCAGAAATAAAAAGTCATTGAATAACGAAAAGGAAATTTTGTTCTCTTCATATTTTTAGAAAGTAAAATACCGCTGAAAGATAAGGAATCTCGGTTGAAACTGATGCGTAAAAGCAACTTAACTAATCCTTTTTTTAAGAATATGTGAATATTATTGACCAAATAAATCTGATTTTAGGGATCACCTGTAGCATATGGGCTAGCATAAGAGCCTTCTGTGCCAAAGATCGAGTGTTCAAACGGGTGGTCTTTGGATTATTTAGTGGGAGTAAAAAATCCTTAGTTATTCCGTCCTTCGGAGGGACGTAAAAAGTTAGTCTTGATCCTGTGCGATGTCAGGTATTCGTTAAAGATCCCTATCCTAATTAAACTTGGGTAGGCAAAATTTAGAACTCCCACTGTAGCATCATTCGATTAACTACAGTTGCATAAAATGACGTTAAGTAAATACACAAACAAAACATGATTTTATAAACACAGAGAGGATTAAATTGAAATATTGAAAAACGATAGGAACTTATTTTACTACCCAATATTTTTTTTCAATCCCTTTTTTTCAATTGCTAATTTGTTTAAATAAAATTAAATCTTTTAAGAAGCTATTGTGTTATCGCTTAACATCTTCTTGAGGTTTCTTTTCCATATTTTCTGTCCGGAAGTGGTTGTGATAAAGCGGACAGTCTTCCAGAATGTGACTGATGGTCAGTTGTATGTTGTAGTTTTCACAGTTCAGAGGTGTATTCGTCTATAGCCATGGTTCAGTCCCGTGTAGTCTATTCTTAATAGAGTAATGACAACTCTTCGTATGTTGTCACTGTTTGCACTTTTCCAGGGTTGAACTTCGTTTTTAATACTTTTTAACTTATTAAACTCTTTGGAATTTCCTCTAAAACATGTAGCTCACGTTGCTTGGTACTTTCAGATAGGTCAGTTATCAGATCGTGCTTATTTCTATAGAAGATAATACTATGTATTTGGCTCCTTCGTCTGCCTTCTCATTATTATATATTATTATTATTCAGTTAAAGAGGTTCATTATTGATAAAAAAAAAAAATTATTCAGAGACGTACAACTAAATTGGGGTTATGAAAAAAAAAAGTATAGTTATTGTAGAATTATGCAATCTATACCTTAGCAGCGATTGATCTTTGCATCTTACTGGCCTTGTGATTGCATCC
This sequence comes from Piezodorus guildinii, assembly GCA_023052935.1. NCBI lineage: Eukaryota > Metazoa > Arthropoda > Insecta > Hemiptera > Pentatomidae > Piezodorus > Piezodorus guildinii. Next base: position 122,618,937 of record CM041296.1, on the reverse strand, counting down.
TGGTGCATTACAGCCAATACGATAGCAATTGCATCAACCTCTTGGCAGACCACAACAAAGGTTTCTTACTTTGTCCTCTGTTCAACTTTGCAACAATATTCCTAGTTGTTCCTCCTTCCATAGAAAAAAAAAAGAACGATGCCCTCAACGCTCACGACTTTCACTTACTTCTGGTTTTAAAATCAATTTAAAATCTTTTAAATAAAGTTAGACTTGCAAAAAAGTTAAAGAATTTAATTAACTTTCGATTATAATTAAATAATCCAATAATAGTTATTATTTCCTACAATAATCACTTAAGTTTAATCCCTCTTTTATCATCCTTCTCTTTTACAGATTTGTGTATAAGATTTTTTTTTTCTAAAATATTTAGCTTTCCAGTATGTTATAAATCCATATTAATATTTTGATGTTCCAAACAATAAATTATCTAAAATATATGTTTGCTCTTTTCTTCTTAAGTTGGTTATCAAATTCGTTCAACTTAATATATACAGCTGCCTTTTTATTAATACTGATGAGATATGTTCCTTTTTTTTTTTTTAAATCTACTTAATTGAAGGTACTTTTTTTTTTTTAAATATTTTATTTATATTTACAACTGTACATATAGTATATACAACAAGTAAATGGGATAAATTACACTTATGGGCCTGATAATGTCTTGTGAAGAAACTACCCTGTGGTAGCACTTCATTGTCAATTTAATTAAAGTAGGTCTCGAGGCCATCGTCTTTTCAATCGCTTTGGAGGGTTGTCAGGAATAGATGGGAGTGATAAGTTACCTACAAGAGGATTCGTGTGGGTTGGGAGTTTGGAATGAAAAGAGGCATATCTGTTTCGGGATAGTTATGCGAGACAAATGGGATATTTAGGTCATTATGGATGATTTTATTCGTAACGAAATAAGGAGCATTTAGGATTTTGGATTGTAAGGATTGAATGCGAGAGGAATTATATGGTTTAGTAGAGCCCCAAAGCTCGATTCCATATATCCAGATGGGTCTGATGATGGTAACATAAATGAGCTTTTTGTAATAAATTGGAAGTTTTGAACGTTTGTCTAGTAAGTGTTGTAGTAATTCGGTATCTACGTGCAGTTTCTTGTCGTTTAAGTGGCGTATGGGGATTCCATGTAAGACGTTTGTCAAGATGGAGTCCTAGGTAACGGATTTGTTCAACAGGTATGAGTGGGGTATTATTAAAGGATACAGTGGGGCAGGAAGTTATCGGTTTGTGACGAAGGGTAAAGGTAATTTAGTGGGATTTGTTAGGATTTATTTTAATCCTCCAGTTCTGACACCACTCCTCAATTTGAAGGTACTTAAAAAGAAAATTTAAAATATCGGCATTTAAGCCTGTCTGCATATTTTATTCAGGAAGAAACCTACCTGATACTAAAGTTCATTAAATTTTACATCGATTTTGAGCGTTTAATTAAAATCGTAGGAGTAGATTTGAAAAAAAATCGTGAAAAGGTGGAAAATGCAAGGTATAAGTTGGTTCTTCCGGTTCACATCTCGAGCGTACAAGTTGCCTGTATAGTTGCCCTGAGAACGAGATTTCAGCGTCGTACGACATTTCCTTTTCATGTTGTGCTTTCCACATAGAACTTTTGCGTAAAAGAGTACCTTTAACTCTATCTAAAGAGTTATAGATAGAGTTAAAGGTACTCTCCGCTTCCCGAAATAGCCTTGAAACAATATATATAGTAATGTCTTATTAAAATACTACTACGTATAGTAAATACCTACTATTACTGATCCTCCAACTTATTTATTCGTTTATCCTAACTTGCATAATTTTTTATACGGCTGCAGTAACTTGCGGATTATGCCAGCAAGTTAATGTTTCCCATAAGCCTCTTTAAAGTAGTAATCGTGTTTATATTGTTTTGAAGGAAAGTCATTGATTTAAGCTGTTAGTTTTCCGGTGCACCTCCTCAGTCTTAAAGCCTTCTCGGAGCTGGTCTTCGACCGAGGTTAAAATGTGTTGTGCTCACAGTTGTTTTCCAACAGTGGTTTGTCCTTTGTGATTTAAAGGCAGTGCAAGTTAACAGAGCAGACTCCAGGGCACCGCAGCTAGGGCATAGGGTTGGGGATAAACTTCTATTCCAGAGTCAAAAAGCTCTCTTGTTACTGCATAATAGTCCAGGAGCCGAGGCCGAAAAATGCGAATTATAAGAAGAAAATTTTCAATGTGATTTTCATATTTTAGCCAACTTGTACGACAACATTTTTTTTGTCTGCCAGCTCATACTGGTTGGAATCAAAAATGGCGGCCATTCAAAACGGTCACTAAAAACCGAAAAATATGATTATTTGAAGACGATTCTTTCTTTTCATTTATTAAACTAGGTCACTACCTGATACAAAAAAAAATTGTCTGCCCATTCTAGGTGGTCGGGTTCATCCGGCAGACATGATTCAAAAAGCACCCTCTAAGAACCAAAATTTTGTATTATTTGAAGACGTTTCTTTCTTTTCTAATATAAAACTAGGTCTTTACCTGATACAAAAAAACTTTGTCTGCCCATCGTAGGTGGTCGGATTAGCAGAGCAGACAAAATCCAAAAACACGCTTTAAGGACCGAAATTTCGTATCATTTGAAGACGTTTCTTTCTTTTCTAATATGAAACTAGGTCTTGGCCTGATACGAAAAAACCTTGTCTGCCCATCGTAGGTGGTCGGATTAGCAGAGCAGACAAAATCCAAAAACACGCTTTAAGGACCAAAATTTCGTATCATTTGAAGACGTTTCTTTCTTTTCTAATATGAAACTAGGTCTTCGCCTGATACGAAAAAACTTTGTCTGCCCATCGTAGGTGGTCGGATTAGCAGAGCAGACAAAATCCAAAAACACGCTTTAAGGACCAAAATTTCGTATTATTTGAAGACGTTTCTTTCTTTTCTAATATGAAACTAGGTCTTCGCCTGATACGAAAAAACTTTGTCTGCCCATCATAGGTGGTCGGGTTCAACCAGCAGACAAAATCAAAAAACACGCTTTAAGGACCAAAATTTCGTAATTATTTGAAGACGTTTCTTTCTTTTCAGATATCAAACTTAGACTTCACCTGACCAAAAAAAACTTTGTCTGCCCATCGTAGGTGGTCGGGTTCAACTAGCAGACAAAATCAAAAAACACACTTTAAGGACCAAAATTTTGTATTATTTGAAGACGTTTCTTTCTTTTCAGATATCAAACTTAGACTTCACCTGATCATAAAAAACTTTGTCTGCCTATCGTAGGAGGTCGGGTTCAACTAGCAGACAAAATCAAAAAACACACTTTAAGGACCAAAATTTTCTATTATTTGAAGACGTTTCTTTCTTTTCTTATATCAAACTAGGTCTATACCTGATGCAAAAAATCTTTGTCTGCCCATCGTAGGTGGTCGGATTCAATTGGCAGACATGATGCAAAACCACGCAATAGGTTAAGACCCTAAATTTTGAATTATTAGAAGACGCTTTTTTTCCTTTCTTATCTGAAACTAGATCTTCACCTATAACAAAAAAAATTTGTCTGCCCATCCTAGGTGGTCGGAATCATGTGGCAGACAAGAACCAAACAGTAAGCATTGAGACTTTTTTAATGGTTATTTTCTTAGATACGGGGTTTGATATTAGCATAGATGAAATTGAATGATTTCTAGGAATCAATGTGTGTTTATGGTGGCGGATCCGAAGGGAAAAGGTCTAAAACGATCTAGTTCTGTTTTTGGAATAGATAGGGAGAAGTAATAACGTAATTACCATAACATTATGTATAATATGGACAAATATATCACGGTACCTATAATACCTACAGACATCTATCAGATCTCGAATTGATGCTTATTCAATTTCCATTAATGTATATTGTAATGAGTATTTTCGTATAATGAGTGGTTTCGGTGATATTTACCTTCAAACGTTAATACGTTAAAAAGAATTATCGTATTTAGAACACAATACATTATATGGACAAAGATATATCTTAAAGCTTATTAGAAGCTTGTTTATTTTTATTATTATGAGTATTTTGGTAAAATGAGCGGTTTCGATGATATCGGGCTGAAGACTGTTAAAAGTCGATCAATTCCTCTGCTTAAGACACAATGCATTATATAGACAAAGATATCTCGGTACCTGCAAGACCTACAGATATCTATCAGCTTTCAAATCGACGCTTATTAAATTTCGATCAATGAATATCGTAATGAGTATTTTCGTATAATACGTGTTTATTGTAATATTTAACTTCATAATGCTAAAATGAGGTCAATTCCTGTATTTCGGACCGAATGCATTCAATGGACCAAGAAATCTCGGAAACTATAAGACCTACAGGCGTCTATCGCTTCTTATATTAAAGCTTATTAGAAGGTTGTTAATTTTTATTATTTTGAGTAGTTTGGTAAAATGAGCGGTTTCGATGATATCGGGCTGAAGACTGTTAATAGTAGATGAATTCCTCTGTTTAAGACACAGTGCATTATATAGACCAAGATATCTCGGTACCTGCAAGACCTAGAGACATCTATAAGCTTTCAAATTGACGCTTATTCAATGTTCATTAATGTATACTATAATGAGTATTGCTGTACCATGGGATGTTTCTGTGATATTAACCTTCATAGGTTAAGATATGAATAATTCTCGTATTTAGAACACAATATATGGAAAAATATATTTTGATACCTGTAAGACCTACAGACGTCTATCAATTCTCATATTAAAGCTTGTTAGATGCTTATTAATTTGTATTATTACTATTAGTTTTTTAAAATAAGCGGTTTCGCCGATATTAACTTGATGAAGTTAAATTTCTGTCGACTCTCGTATGACGGACACAATGTATTATATCGAAAAAGTTATATCGATACCTAAAAGACCTATAGACGCCCTTAGGTCTAAAATGTAACCTTATTAGATTACTTTTAATATATGTTCTTAAGATTTTTTTGGTAAAATGTTCGGTTCCGATCATTTTAGGCTGAATGTTTAAAGCAGATCAATTCCTGCGTTCAAGAATGGACGATGTCAATGAAGTTTTTTATTTAAGAACCACATTATGAGAAGTAAAATCAGCTTTTATTAAGGTCAAAGGCAAACGTAGGTTTAATAGGTTCGACTAAGTTTAACACACAGTGTCCTAAATTCTAGAATGACCGCCTTTTTTTTTAGTTTATAACGTCTATCATGTTCTCATATTAAAGGTTGTTAGATGCTTGTTAATTTGTATTATTATTAGTAGTTTTGTAAAATAAGCGGTTCCACTAATTTTAACACCGTTCAACCCAGTTTCTTAGAAACTAAAAATTTTACCATAATACTTATAATAGTAAACATTTATAGAACTTGAATGAGCATTAATGTGTAATTTTGTCGGTATCTAGATGACTATCCAAACATTTTTTATTGAACGCATTGAACAACCTTTAATGTGAGAACATGATAGACGTTATAAACTAAAAAAAAAGGCGGTCATTCTAGAATTTAGGACACTGTGTGTTAAACTTAGTCGAACCTATTAAACCTACGTTTGCCTTTGACCTTAATAAAAGCTGATTTTACTTCTCATAATGTGGTTCTTAAATAAAAAACTTCATTGACATCGTCCATTCTTGAACGCAGGAATTGATCTGCTTTAAACATTCAGCCTAAAATGATCGGAACCGAACATTTTACCAAAAAAATCTTAAGAACATATATTAAAAGTAATCTAATAAGGTTACATTTTAGACCTAAGGGCGTCTATAGGTCTTTTAGGTATCGATATAACTTTTTCGATATAATACATTGTGTCCGTCATACGAGAGTCGACAGAAATTTAACTTCATCAAGTTAATATCGGCGAAACCGCTTATTTTAAAAAACTAATAGTAATAATACAAATTAATAAGCATCTAACAAGCTTTAATATGAGAATTGATAGACGTCTGTAGGTCTTACAGGTATCAAAATATATTTTTCCATATATTGTGTTCTAAATACGAGAATTATTCATATCTTAACCTATGAAGGTTAATATCACAGAAACATCCCATGGTACAGCAATACTCATTATAGTATACATTAATGAACATTGAATAAGCGTCAATTTGAAAGCTTATAGATGTCTCTAGGTCTTGCAGGTACCGAGATATCTTGGTCTATATAATGCACTGTGTCTTAAACAGAGGAATTCATCTACTATTAACAGTCTTCAGCCCGATATCATCGAAACCGCTCATTTTACCAAACTACTCAAAATAATAAAAATTAACAACCTTCTAATAAGCTTTAATATAAGAAGCGATAGACGCCTGTAGGTCTTATAGTTTCCGAGATTTCTTGGTCCATTGAATGCATTCGGTCCGAAATACAGGAATTGACCTCATTTTAGCATTATGAAGTTAAATATTACAATAAACACGTATTATACGAAAATACTCATTACGATATTCATTGATCGAAATTTAATAAGCGTCGATTTGAAAGCTGATAGATATCTGTAGGTCTTGCAGGTACCGAGATATCTTTGTCTATATAATGCATTGTGTCTTAAGCAGAGGAATTGATCGACTTTTAACAGTCTTCAGCCCGATATCATCGAAACCGCTCATTTTACCAAAATACTCATAATAATAAAAATAAACAAGCTTCTAATAAGCTTTAAGATATATCTTTGTCCATATAATGTATTGTGTTCTAAATACGATAATTCTTTTTAACGTATTAACGTTTGAAGGTAAATATCACCGAAACCACTCATTATACGAAAATACTCATTACAATATACATTAATGGAAATTGAATAAGCATCAATTCGAGATCTGATAGATGTCTGTAGGTATTATAGGTACCGTGATATATTTGTCCATATTATACATAATGTTATGGTAATTACGTTATTACTTCTCCCTATCTATTCCAAAAACAGAACTAGATCGTTTTAGACCTTTTCCCTTCGGATCCGCCACCATAAACACACATTGATTCCTAGAAATCATTCAATTTCATCTATGCTAATATCAAACCCCGTATCTAAGAAAATAACCATTAAAAAAGTCTCAATGCTTACTGTTTGGTTCTTGTCTGCCACATGATTCCGACCACCTAGGATGGGCAGACAAATTTTTTTTGTTATAGGTGAAGATCTAGTTTCAGATAAGAAAGGAAAAAAGCGTCTTCTAATAATTCAAAATTTAGGGTCTTAACCTATTGCGTGGTTTTGCATCATGTCTGCCAATTGAATCCGACCACCTACGATGGGCAGACAAAGATTTTTTGCATCAGGTATAGACCTAGTTTGATATAAGAAAAGAAAGAAACGTCTTCAAATAATAGAAAATTTTGGTCCTTAAAGTGTGTTTTTTGATTTTGTCTGCTAGTTGAACCCGACCTCCTACGATAGGCAGACAAAGTTTTTTATGATCAGGTGAAGTCTAAGTTTGATATCTGAAAAGAAAGAAACGTCTTCAAATAATACAAAATTTTGATCCTTAAAGTGTGTTTTTTGATTTTGTCTGCTAGTTGAACCCGACCACCTACGATGGGCAGACAAAGTTTTTTTTGGTCAGGTGAAGTCTAAGTTTGATATCTGAAAAGAAAGAAACGTCTTCAAATAATTACGAAATTTTGGTCCTTAAAGCGTGTTTTTTGATTTTGTCTGCTGGTTGAACCCGACCACCTATGATGGGCAGACAAAGTTTTTTCGTATCAGGCGAAGACCTAGTTTCATATTAGAAAAGAAAGAAACGTCTTCAAATAATACGAAATTTTGGTCCTTAAAGCGTGTTTTTGGATTTTGTCTGCTCTGCTAATCCGACCACCTACGATGGGCAGACAAAGTTTTTTCGTATCAGGCGAAGACCTAGTTTCATATTAGAAAAGAAAGAAACGTCTTCAAATGATACGAAATTTTGGTCCTTAAAGCGTGTTTTTGGATTTTGTCTGCTCTGCTAATCCGACCACCTACGATGGGCAGACAAGGTTTTTTCGTATCAGGCCAAGACCTAGTTTCATATTAGAAAAGAAAGAAACGTCTTCAAATGATACGAAATTTCGGTCCTTAAAGCGTGTTTTTGGATTTTGTCTGCTCTGCTAATCCGACCACCTACGATGGGCAGACAAAGTTTTTTTGTATCAGGTAAAGACCTAGTTTTATATTAGAAAAGAAAGAAACGTTGGAATCCTTTATTCTTCCCAAAAAAAAACTTAATCCTTAAATATTTAAAGTATGTTTTTTGTATCAAATACTCTAGCTATAGATACAAATCTGAAGAACCGTTCCTTTCTTCTACGCTTAATATATATATAGTAATGCATGTAATTAAATGCTTAGAAGATAGCTGGAGGTTATCGAAAAGGGCTAGTTAACCAGTACTATATGATTTTATTTCCTAGTATATTGTATGCAATAATTTTCTACCTAGGATTGGGACTGTTATGTACTTGGCCGTGACACCTATCAATACAAATAATATAATACTTATGAGGATTTCTGCTAGACTAAATACAAAATTTTATGTTTTTCCTTATATAAATGTTGCCATTTTTTTTTTTTTTTCACCTACAAGTATCTGGATAGGGCCAATCCGATTAAATATTCGTGGCGGAATGAATTATAAATAGATGATATCATTGACCCATTTTAGATGTTCTTCTAATTATCGATATTTTTAGTACTGTCGTTATCAGGCATTACAATTGTTTTTGTTATTGTTACGTTTATGTGCTGTATCCCAATCATTTAGGATTGCAGTTTAATTTTATCATTGATAACATTGTAGATGTACTGAAATATGGCTTCTGTGACATATTTTAAGGTGAATTCTACGACTGATTAACTAAAGCTTCGTAAAAACAAGATATCGGAACATTGTTTTTTACTTTCACTTACTATATATAGTAAGGGGAAGTATTGCAATCGTGAAATTATCGAATTCCAGTTTTCAACGGAAATACACGTTTTAGGAGCCCCGCAAAAAGGTCTGTGTGTGTGTGGTAACTCCCGGGTGGAAACGTTAATCCTATGAAACTGAAATCTCATATTTAAGACAACTATGCGCCCGAGACGTGACAAAACTTTTTTCATCAGAATGAGCTTACCAGAAGAGGCACTTTATACCATGCATTTTGCTCCTTTTTTCGATTTTCTCGAAAATGCTTCCGACGATTTTGATTAAACTCGCTAAATCGATGTAACATTTAATGGGCTTTAATATCAGGTAGGTTTTATTCTGATTAAAATGGTCTGACAGGGCTTAAATGCCGATATTTTAAATTTTCTTCCCCTAAAGTACCTTTAATTTTGTAGATTCAATAAAAATAACTATATTACCTTTTTAACGCTGATGAAAAACAGGTAAATATATAAATTGAATAAATTCGATACCCAACTAAAGGAGAAAACAGAAAAAATATTTTTTTAATGCAATTTTTCGTTTTTGAACATAAGATCAGTAATATACATGCATGATATACCGTTGGAAAGCTAAAGATTTAAAAAAAAAAAAATATTTTCTCATACACAAGCTTTTTAAAGTTAATAGAGAGTGATGAAATGAACATAAAACTAACTGATTATTTTAGATAATAATATAATAGATTTATAATAAAACACATGTTTCTATAGAAATTCAATTTAATTAATTCCTTAATAGTTTCGCGTATTCTTATCTCTGTTTTTGAAAATTCTTTCATTGATTTTAAAAATGGAGGTAAGTGGAAGTCGTGTGTTGTCCGCACCAGATTTTTATAACTTGTAATTTTATTCTGATCATAATGTTTTTTTTTGTTGTTAAATTACAATTGTTACTATCATCATTTAGTATTTTTTTGTTTTGTCCTTGACTTAGTTGTTATTTCATTATTTGTCATTTCATTATTTAAAAAAAAAAAAATACATATATCAGTCAATAAATAAACAATTTTATTTATGCAACGTTTCGAGAATTTATTGTTCTCATATTCATGCGATTTGAGATAAAATAGTGTCTACACCACAGGTGATCCCCCATAACATTTTTATACTGTTATAGTATGTAATCTAAAATATGTTTCCAACGAAACAGAATATAATCCTTTAAACTTTTTTAACTCACATTTTATTTAATAGTTTTTAAATTGATTTTTTTAATCAAGGTAAGTGACAATATGTTGCCCGTAACAGATTTTTTAAATATTTTATTATATTATAAATAATACACTAATAATGCACATATAGACATATGTGTACACTATAAACTTTGAAAGAACACTTGTCGAACAAATATTATCTCAAATTGCATGAGTATGAAAACAATAAATTCTCGAAACGTTGCATAAATAAAATTGTTTATTTATTGACTGAATATGATTGACATTAAACAAAGTTTCAAATTGTAAGAAATCTTGTTGAAATTCTGCTATCAATTCATATATTTAATAAAGATGTTGGTTGTGAGTATAATTATTTAAAACTAATTAGTACATTTTTATTTTTTAACCCTGATGATGGCTTAAAATTTATGACCAATGATCGCCGCGCAATAAATAATATTTTGTTTTAATAATATTTTGACGTTTTAAATGGAAGCAACTTATACTTACCTCAGTTCCTTATTTTATATTTAGGGATACATAAAGAAAAACTAATTATTTAATTTTAGTGTCCATGTTGAAAGAATAACGTATGAGAACACCAGTTCAACCATTATTTCTAGATTTATAATTTAATTATTTTTTGTTTCAGTGTTTTTTCCGGGAAAGCTGTGCTGAAAACGGAGTATCCTGTGGTAAGTTCAATTCTTTCATATCCATCTTGTCACAATAAAAGCATATTTGTGACATTATATATTGTCAGATAATTCTTTTTGCCTTATCCAGTATTCTCTTAAATTTATAAATATTATGCAGTTTTCGAAAAATTTAAAAAAGACACAAAATTGTTTAACATTTTTCCTATAGATAATAGTAACAAATTTATCTATTCGAATATTAAAAACCGCAGCAAATTATTACAAAATCGTTTATTATTTCCAAATTACTTTATTATGTTATAACAGTTTATATGTTTTTTTGTTTTTTTTTGCAGGCAATTACTTAATATGAAAAACAATAAATTAATCATAAATTTCTTATTTCAAAACGCAATATCTTTGCTGTTTCTCAGCCGATTTCAATTATTCTTGTTTTGTTTTTTATGAAATTTAATTCTCTATTGATTTCTTTTTAAAACTTGTTATTCGGGTTCTACGTATTTTGAAACGTATGTCCTAAAATTTTAATGGGAAAGGGAAATATGTTTTTTTTTTTTTTTTTTGTCGCTTTTAGACGTCCATCATTGAAAATTGTAAACCTAAACTGCTTTAATGAATCAAATATACAATTTCTAAAACAATCTGCTGATTAAAATAGAACAAAGGAGATGACAACATTATTTCTAGCCAGGCACTCCCTGGGTGTGTCTGTCTCTCCCGTGCTATACGGATAAGATAATTGGGTATCTGCAAAGGTACTGGCGAGATAAAGAAACTAAAAAGAATTTAAGTAAATAATTTATTTTAAAACTAAACTAAAATATATTTATTTAATTGTTTAATTTAACGATCAACGTTGAAGCTTGATGAAACTAACTATTAGAATGACCAAGAAATTTCCCTAAAAAACATCGTTTCTTCTTCACTCATACAAAAGTTCCAATATGCCTACTTGTTGTGATGTTGCAAATATCATAAAGCTAGTTTTAAAATAAATGTCTGGTCAGATTTGTAAATATTGATTATTACTAACAGCAGTATCCAAGTTCATCATAGTTCATTGGTAAGTCAACTTGAACAACTACAATTTCAGCTGGTGTCGGGTAGATATAGTTGAATCTTATCGTAAAGTAATTAGTCATTATATATATTTTTATAATTTTTATATACATTAATTATAATTATTCATTGTTTTGTCGATTTTAACCGAGATTTGGCGAGGTAAAAGACTTCTTACAATATGGAAAAGTCAGGGAATCTCTTTGAGCTGATTTGCTAGACACCCTGAGTGTGGTGGCTAGAATGATAGCCTTCTATAAACAAGATCGCGGGTTCATACATGACAAATGGTCCAAGGATTTTTTTAAAGATAGTTAAATATTCCTCGGTTAGCTGTCCTTCGGAGTGGACGTAAATTGTGGTCCCGAGCCTTTGCGATTTCAGGTACTCGTTAAAGATCCCTATTCTAATTAAACCTTGATATGAAAAATTAAGGACTCGCTCTGTAGCTTCGTCCGATTAACCACAGTAGCATAAAGTGGCGTTGAATAAACAAACGATAGTGACGTTGGCACTTGTCCCTCTACGGGATGCCGAACCACAGCTTTATAAATATACGTATATATTTTAGTCTAGTCTCGTGCCTGTAATATATTATCGTATCCATTCATCCAAATGCGATGTATATTTTTTATTAACATCATTTTAAGTGTGAGCTGTTATGGGACTTAAGATGATATTTTGATTGATAAATTGATTTGTGTATGATTCATTGTATAATGGAATAATTTGATATAATATTATTGTAGCAATGGTCTCTCTAACAATCTGCTTTTAATCTTAGAAGTGATTCATAGTTTAATATCCGTCTTCCTTCGAACAACGTGACCTTCATATCTCATGTGTTCTTTCATCTTCGTCTTACTGAGAAGAATATTTGCACATGGTTTGAAGATCAAAACAAACGATTTAAATTTTTTATTCTGTTTCATTTCCATGTCCATCCATATAAATATTTGTAATTAAGACATTTTCTATTTATATACACTTTTGTCAAAAATAGATAGTGTTAAACTTTAACTACTTGTTAAATTTGTATTAAAAACCGCGTCTATTTATTTTATCTTTTCATATTTATTTATTTGTATTATCGAATCTGAAATATTTAAGTTGTTAATAAGGTAGAGTGTGATCGAGTGAATAGATTATTAGTCTACTTACTGCTCTACCGGCTCGAGGTTCGAACCCCGGCAAGGCAGAATTATTTGAATTAGTGCAGAACCCTGGGGTATATAGACCCTCCTGGTGCAGATCTAGTCTTTCTAAAGTGGGTACCCGAAAAGTAAGTGAAAACCTGGCAGCTGTGCGTAAAAAAATCTCTATATCTACTCGTATACTGAACCCAAAACCTCAATGGAAGGATTTTTTTTTTTTTAATTGTTTATAAAACATTCGATTCTGAGTCATGATTAAGCTCTCATCACCACTCGGCTCCAATAATATTAAAAATATTTATTCTGTCTAAGATGGGATTAAACAATTGTGTGCACGATTAGTGATAACAAATCACTGTGTATTAACGATAGCTTAATTCAAAATCATGTGAAACCCAAAACATGTTTTATGATGCGTTTCTAAGGTCATTGTTATGTTATTAACATAACATACGCTGTCTATGGTAAGGTAATGCGACATTTTCTCATTTTAGGAACCTATTTTACTTATTAGTTTCAATTACCTATACATGTATTATATTGTAAGGGAAAATATCGCCACTGTGAAAAATTACGAACTCCAGATTTCTACAGAAATACACTTTTTAGAGTCTCCTGAGTCCTAATAACTAAATCGCGCGAAGTTTTGTGTGTGTCGGTGTGTTTGTGATAGGTCCAGCACGAAAACGAAATTTCATATTTTTAGACAACTATACGCCTGAGATGTTACAGCAGCTTTGTCAGTAAAATTAGCTAACCGGAAGTGGTACTTTATTCCATTCTTTTTGCACCTTTTTGCGATTTACTCATAAACGGCTCTAACGATTTTATTATCATTAATATCGATTTATTAAATTTAATAATATTAATATTTAATAACTTAATATAATAAATAATTAATAATTTTAATTAGTTAAAATATTAAATTTATTAGGTTTAATATCGATGTAAAATTTAATGGGCTCTAATATAATATAAGTCTTGCACGAAAACTGAGATGTCATATTCAGAACAACTATACGACTGAGATGTTACAAAACTTTTTCAACAAAATCCTAAGTTCTACTTTGTACTATGCATTTTGTACCTTTTTATGATTTACTCGAAAATTGCTCTAACGATTTTGATTAAACTCCCTATATCGATGTAAAATTAATTATGTATATTTCATTCTGATTTAAATAGTCTGACAATCCTTAAATGCTAATATTCTAAATTTTCTCTCTCTAAAGTACCTTTAGTTTTGTAGATTAGGAAAAATTAACCATGTCCCCTTTTTAGGATTAATTAAAAGTCGCTAAATCTAAACGTTGAACGAATTCGATAACCATCTACAGGAGAAAAGAGCAAAAATATATATTATACAATTTTTTTTTAATAATAAGAACAGTAATATAGATGTATAATATACTATTGGAAAAAGAAAGATTTTAGAAAATATTTTATTTTATATAAAAAGTTGCGGAGAGTAATGTATATTGACGAATAGAGCATAGACTTAAGACATTGGTGTACACAATTTTATATTGTTGTATTAAATCATTTAAAAAAATATGTTTCCAACTAAAGTGGGTATAATTCATTAAACGTTTTTTAACTTTAACTTTATTTAATAGCTCTTAAATTAATTTTAACAACATAGGTACGTGAAAGTTCTACGTTTATAGATTTTATTATTTTACATGATATTAATTATAATACAAATATTACATTAAAATAAAGTTTGATAAAAGAAGATAACGAAAATACGCAACGTGACATAAGATAAGAGCAGAGACAATATGGCGGTCTATAACACTTAATCAGGTTTGTCATATTGTGCCTGTCATTGAGTAGTTTTCTATGGCGATAACACTCATAACGTAATTTTACAAATGCTTGAGCAACCCTGTTAGTATTGTAGTTTAGAATATTATTGTTGTAATATTTTTTATAGTTGTTTTTTATAAAGGAAAAGTTGTTTTGAAGAACTCCATGTTGGAGTTGACGACCTAGCATGTGCCTCTGGTATGTCCTCAGTCCAGTTGTCCTTCACCAAGGTCAGCTGCAGTCAAGCACACACTCCTCTTTCAGTTGTCCTTAGGCTTCAATCCTTACTTTTAAAACTATAATATATCTTATTATATTATATTATATAGTATATTAAAGTTTTAATATCGTACCTATCTATTTATAGGTATATTTTATGATGCCTATTGCTCAAAATTACGACGCGTCTTAAACTATTGTTATAACTGCTATCAGCCTTCTCTCGTCATTATTCCCTATTAGTGTAATATTTCACAAACATTGATTTTCTATAAGAAAAGTGCCTGTTCCAGACTAAGATGATCCTCCATCAACATGAGACTAAATTCAACATTAAATTCCTATAGAATCAGATATCATAAATTGGTGTATATATTAAAGATTGTCGCCTGTTAAAATTATTTGTACCTATTAAAAAAAATATAAATTATTAAGACTAACTTGGTATCCGCACACAAGACTGAAACGACAAGAAACTACCAGCCGGTTTCGCTTATTTCAATCCTTACTGAACAGACGCTCTTACCTTTCACTTAACTACAAAAAGCTCATCTATATCAGCATCATAAGGCCTATCCGGACTTACGGAGTTGAGCTCTGTGGCTTTACTAAACCATCAAATTCTTCCCGTATCCAATCCCTACAATCCAAAATCCTTCGAAAAATTCTCAATGCTCCTTGCTTTGTCACCAACAAACTCATCCATAAAGACCTTAATATTGGGACATATGGGTATGTTGCTGATTTGGCCCGTACGAGATATCAATCCTTCCATGATAAACTTTAACTCACTAGTTTCCATCCTTGCTTCCTCTTCCATTCCTGACAATCCTCAGAGGCGTCTGAAAAGAAGATTGCCTCGAGACCTTCTAGTTTAGATTACCTAGTTGAGTGTTGCCAATGGGCATATTCTCCTCATGTCTTTTCATGTATCTTATCTATATATATTAACCGCTAATTTACTTGATGTATCAACTTATACAGTTGTAAATTTCAATAAATAAATAAATACAAAAAATGTTAGGAGAAAATACAGTACCACTTTTTGTTTTGAAATAATAGGTACGTTAATAATAAGTGGACTAAAAAAAATACCTGCAATTTATTTTTTTACTTTTTTGTTATCTCTTCGCCCTTTATTATTGTAAGTTATGTGCTGCAAAATTTTCTATCTTTATTTTAATCAAATAAAAATTGTCTTTGATTAATTTTCTACTGAAATTCTAAGTTAAATTTTTCTTAGAACTGCACGTTTAAATTGAATAAATACCTGTCTTGCCTAAGTGATATAGTTCAGAAAAAAATATAATAAATATAGCGTTTACATTTTTTTTATATCTGTGTGTTTGTATTTTTTTTTCATACAAGGATTTTTATTAAAAATCTAAAAGATAGAACTAAATACCAGATCCTATCTCCTTCAGACTTCATTCATAAAGTTGTATTGCTGTATAACGAATGCTAAAAACTCAACGTTAAAGGGAATGACGTCTGAAATTCATTATATCTCAAACTGTGAAAAAATCCTATATGTATGTATAATACATTAAAACTCGTTTTGGTCAGTCATTTTTAAAATCACTTCCGACCATTGCTCGACATATTTAAACATTTATTTATATCTCAGTAAAAATCAGTATTGTTGTTATCGGAAAAAATGTCAACATTAAAAAGAAATACTGTCACAATTTAACTACTGAGTCATTTCAACTTAATTTGTAGCTTTTTCATAGTTTTGCCTTAAAGTGATAAAAATGATTGAGGAAAATATTTTTATTTATGACAAAAAGTTTAAGGATTATGCATCTTTATCTTTAAAGTCAAATGACCTCTATGTAAATATTTTTTATGTGGTAGTGTTTACATGCGTTGTACATAAAATTTTTACTTCGATCCGGAATTTATTGTTCAAATTTAATATGTGCTTCTGTTTGTTTTCTGCTAAAGCCTAATTAAGGATTTTTTTTTTTTTTTTAAATTACCCATCTTTCATTTATAAGCCTACATTAATGCATCTACAAACCTAATCTAATGTAAACAAAAAATCAAAAGAAATCCCAGAAACAATTATTGGTTTCTATACAACTCTTATAGCTACCGACAGAAATAAATGGTATATAGTGCCTTAAATAAATCTCTTTCTCATCGACCGCTTAGCATCACCTAAAAAAAAAAAAAAAAAAAAATCCGTCCTTTTTTTTTTTTACGTCTTAATTATCCAATTATTTCCAAAGTGTATCAAGTCCACATTTAATGTCTTTCCAAATCGTAATAAAATATTTGCTTCCAAAATTTAATAATTTTTTTTTTTTTTTCTATTTGAGACCAATATCGCTTCATTCTTTGTCTACGTTCTTCTGTTGCGCTTCAGGGTTTTTTTTTTATTGTGTTTCAGTGTTTCTTTAAACATTTTACTTTCGTCATGAGTTAATGTGGTAAAGATGAATAAAAACTCAAATATTTTGTACCATACCTATAAAATATTACTTAAGAAAGATTTCGAGTTGCTAAGCCGCCGACCATATGCATTCTTGTAGGCGTCTAGGTGTGCCACCTGTACACGACCCAAGACCCTTCCCACGCTTTTGTGCACACGTAGTGCCCACTACCTGTAGCCATATTGGATTTTTTTTACCAATAATCCGCCGAAATGGGATTTTGCTTGAAAAATATTTAATAATTACGTTCCTCAGAATAAGGGAGAAAAAATAATAAAAGGAATTGTCCTAATTCATTTAAAAATAATAATTTGTTCTTACTTTCACTTACTATATATAGTATGGGAAAGTATTGCGATCGTGAAATTTTTCGAATTCCAGTTTTCAACGGAAATACACATTTTAGCGTGTAACCATCCCTGAGTCCAAATAACCAAGTCCCGCAAAAAGGTCTGTGTGTGGTAACTCCCGGGCGGAAACGGTAAGTCCTATGAAACTGAAATCTCATATTTATGACAAATATACGCCCGAGACGTTACAAAACCTTTTTCATCAAAATGAGCTTACCAGAAGAGACACTTTATACCATGCATTTTGCATTATTTTCTCGAAAACGGTTCCAACGATTTTGATTAAACTCGCTATATCGACGTAAACTTGGGCTTTAATACCATTTAGGTTTCATTCGGACCTTTAAATTTGTTGATTCTATAAAAATAACTATATTATCTTGTTACCACTGATGAAACAGGTAAATATATAAATTGAATGAATTCGATACCCAACTAAAGGAAAAAACAGGAAAAAAAATTAATGCAATTTTTTTATTATTAACATAAGAGCAGTAATATACACGTATGATATACCGTTGGAAAGCTAAAGATTTTAGAAAAAATATTATCTTATTCTCAGGCTTTTAAAAGTTAATAGAGAGTGATCAAAAGAATATAAAACTAACTGATTATTTTAGACAATAATATAATAGAGTTTTTAATAAAACATATGTTTCTATATAAATTCAATTTAATTAATTCTTTAATAGTTTCACGTATTTTTATCTCAAACTGTGTTTGAAAATTCTTTCATTGATTTTAAAAATGGAGGTAAGTGAAAGTCGTGTGTTGCCCGCACCAGATTTTTTAGTAGGTTTTAATCTAGATTCTAGGAGTTTTGTTTACCCACGCTCTCTCCCTTTTAATAAAACAGAGACCTTATCGCTGGCTGTAATCCATAATTACGTTTCAGCGTTTTATATCCATTAGATATATTGGGCTTCATCTTATTTGTGTTCTATCTTCTTGTTCTCATTTCGCGAAATTATCATTGTAAATATCAAATATAAATTTAGAAAATACCAAATGTAGGAAGTTGACGAGTCTGATTGTTTATCCTGACCCAAGTTAACAACATAATCTCCACAATCATTGACCTAATGCTTCAATATCTCAAACACCAAAATCGTAGTGGCGTCAGTAGTTCCGAGTGATAGGAACCACTTTAGCTAATCAAGACCTATTTATATTGAAGTGATAACTTTAGCATATCTGTCTGTCTTGTGTTCATTCAGATCACGTATTCAAAATCATTTGTCGATAATGAGTAAATCGTCTTAAATTATTTACACAAAACAAACAGTTTTGCAATACTTTGATAATGTCGTGCTTCATGGATTATATTATTTACGTTTTAGCGTTTCACACAACCTAATTTGAGACCAATATGGACATACGGAGCAGAACTTTGGGGTTCTGCAAAACAAGTACACACAAACAAAATAAAAACAACTCAGTCCAAAATTTTACGAAAAATTGTTCACGCACCATGATATGTTTCGAATCAGACGATACACAATGATACAAACATTCCAACAGTAAATTCTTCATCTCAACAGTTAAAGATCCCTATCCTAATTAAACCTAGATAAGCGAAATTTAGGACTTCCACTGCAGCATCGTGTTTAATCGGATAACGAGTACCTGACATCGTACAGGCTCGGGACCGCCTTTTTACTAAATTGAAAAATCCTAGTATCATCTGCGGGTTTGAACCCGTGACTTTTGGCATAGAAGGCTGTTATGCTTACCCCCATGCTATAGGTGATCTCCAGGGTTTGACATCTTAACCTCCCTAGAAATATTTCTTCTTTCATTTAGTACCACTAGTTTTTCTGTACGTGCACATCACGTAGATATATTTCAGTTTTTCTGATAGAAAATCATGGATAACAGCGATCGGACTATGGGTCAAATGAAGTTTTTTGTTCCACTTAGGGTTCAATATCTGCTCTTACAAT
Source organism: Piezodorus guildinii (assembly GCA_023052935.1). Classification (NCBI taxonomy): domain Eukaryota; kingdom Metazoa; phylum Arthropoda; class Insecta; order Hemiptera; family Pentatomidae; genus Piezodorus; species Piezodorus guildinii. The sequence goes on along the minus strand of CM041296.1, from coordinate 122,599,253 downwards.
ATTATTATTTTGTTATTATTATTGTTTTTTATTCACAACTGCGTTGCTGCGCATTCAGCGACTGTGAGAAGTTATTTTTCCCTTGAACAGCGTCCTGAATTTTCAGTTTAAAAGATCTCTCGGCCATCGTCTTTTAAGTCTCTTTGGGTCTGCCCTAGTACCAGGGAGGAAGAAAGGGAAGAAACAAATTAATTTAGGTGGTGATGTGTCGAAGAATGAAACGTGTTATATTTGTCGTGAATGTAAGAATTTACTGTTGGAATGTTTGTGTCATTGTGTATAGTGTGATATGTTACGAATACCATGGTGCGTGAACGATTTTTCGTAAAATTTTGGACTGAGTTGTTTTTATTTTGTTTGTGTGTACGTGTTTTGCAGAACCCCAAAGTTCTGCTCCGTATGTCCATATTGGTCACAGTAGAGTCGTGTATATTAGTCGCTTGTTTCGTAAATTTATTGGCGATCTGTAATCCAATAGATGTGAAAGTTGTTTGTAACATCTTGTTAATTCTTGTCGCTTTAATTTCGTATGTATGTTTTATGTTAGTCTTATCCAGATATAGTCCGAGGTACCGTACGTAGGTTTTTGAAGGTACTGCATTGTTGTCGATTTTCACTGTTGGACAAGTACCTTTCCGCAGAGAAAAGCTCTCATGGCTAGATTTCGAGGCATTAAATTTTATTTTTTATTTTTGAAACCACTTCTTTTACAATACAACGAAAAATTTATGAGACACCCTGTATAATGAAATAGGGTAAGGATAAGTGAAGATGGAAGGTTATAAACACCGAGAAAAAAAAAAAACTATTTATCGCACTTCTTTTTATGGAATTTTGGCAATGGAAACTGTCGTTAGCCATGGTAAAGAATTTTTAATAAGTTTGTTATGCGAAGGTGGTAGACAAGATTGAATCAACACATCCACAGTTCGTAACCTGAGACGCAACCGTTATGCAGGAGGACTATTTCTAAATCTAGATTGCTTGAGACAAGAGGTAATTGGTTGGCAGGGCACACACGCCATCCAAGGCGTCTTCCTCTACCGTCATGGTGTAACTTTCTTTCTCACCTCAGTAAGATAGTAGTTCTTGGGAATTGTATTATTTTTTATTATAGTAGGTCCCGGCTGCACAATACATACTTTCTTCGCATTACAGTCGAGTGCCTAGAATGCCTTCAACAAGAGCGAGGTTGTAATGCATCTTTGTGTTTACGATTCCCTTATCTGATCCATCTGCTCTCGGTCTTGATAGAGAGGACAGACACAGACTGCGCTAGGCGTTGTAATGTGAGAAAAGTCTAAACTGTTCCTAGTATTGTATTACATGCTTTCAAACAGTGAGGAAGTAATGCAGAACAAGCTTTTCTGTTTGGTAGGGCTTGTGTTTATTTGATTACAGCTGAGCCAAATAGGTTTTCTTGTTCTCTTCCAAGATGTTTATTAGTTTCATTTATTGAACCCAGAGCTGGAATATTTCTGGATAGTGGGAGATCAACTCCATCCTCTTCAGGTGATTTTAGTTAAATAAAATTATTGTATATATAGGAAACTCTTAACTATTCTAGCAGTGTTCAGCAGTACAGCTTTCTGGGTTTCATATATTATTCAATATATCATATATAGAATTCCAATCCTTTCAAACCAGAAAATCTTCCCATATCTTAGACCTCCTTACCCCGCGCTCTTCCGTGCACTCCCTAAATACAAGATCCCAACCCATCGATCTATACCTTTCCTCACATTGAACAGCATGCTTTGAAAAGTCCATCTTCCGTGCTACCATACTTTGGAACTCTTTACCCACATCCCTTTGAAAAGTACCATTCCTAACCACAATTAAACACCAATTATTTAACCACCGTCTCAAAAATTAATCTTCCGCACATATGTAATAAATATAGGTTCGGATAATACTGAAATAAACTCATTTGAATTTGTTATCCGTTTTGTTTCTTGTTTTTTGTATATTTTATTTATATTAACCTTATAAAATTTACTCGACTAAATAATTATAAAAGAAGCCAGACAAATTGGACTTCCTCTGTTCATTGTGAATTTCGTCCTTTGGGAACTAAATGTCCCAGTATAAAAATCATTTTTCATTCATATATAACAGCTATTGATAGGCCCAGCCGCTCTGTGGCTTGCACATTGGACTTAGGTATTGGACCATTGCTGGATATCTCAATCAGCTGCTAGATCTTGATACCAAAGATTTTTTTTTTGCGCTGACTGTACTAGTGCTGCCATCATTCAGGACAGCTATATCATTAAGATATGCATTTTTCTTATTTTAATCAATCAGAACGATTTATTTTTATTTGAGGAATTCTCTTCTGGAAAGGAGGAGGATTTAACGCACGTAAATTATAGGTAACTAAATAGTATAGATTATTTGTTTTGTGTTGTGGGATCCTTAAATGTTGCCTATCTACGCTTAATTAGGATAGGGATATTAAACAGACATCGTACAGGCTCGAGAACCCTATTTTATGTCCACTCCGAGTGACGGCATAACCATGTGTTTTTTTGGTCTCATTAAAAATAACTAGGGTCATCTCCTGATTGGACCTGTCATTGAGTAGTTTTCTACGGCGTGCGATAACACTAATAACGTAATTTACGTTGTTTGTTTTGTTTAATTTATCAACAGATAATTACCTTAATTTCCGAAGATTATTTATAGTATTATATTACTATTATTTTAGAAATAATGGTTATGTATGTTAATTAGTACGTTTTTGTGTATTTTTTTAAAAAAAATTCTTAGCTCTAGGTGATTACAACCCACACTACTGTAGTTGTGATTAGGAACCCGTTGAAGGAAATACAGAACATCTGCCGCCCCTCGTTTCCGCCTTGCCATCCAGAGCACAACGGCTGCCCGCTTTCGAATCCTCTCCCAGTACAGTTTTAGTACAATAGAACCAAGTAACGCAGCTAATAGAAATTGAAAAACATCATTCATGAGGCGTTTTCTTCACATAATTTTTATTATTAATTTATTAATAATAAAAAATGACGTCGATGTAATATTAATTGCAATAATACAGTAAATTGTAACAATATATATATATATATATATATATATATATATATATATATATATATATATATATATATATAGAGAGAGAGAGAGAGAGAGAGAGAGAGACTATTATTACCATGGGAAAAAAAAAAAAAAAAATTAACGACCAAACTAACTTTTCTCATTTTTTCTTTCATAAGATCCTCCTGACTGTTAGAAACACAACAAAAAGAGAATTAGCGAAATCAGTCAAGTCGTGAGTAAATGTGTAATGCGATCACCAAGGTAAAAGGGGATTCATTTATATATATTTATTATGTTATTTCAGACTTAGAGCGACCCTGAGGTATAAGAGACCCTTCTGAGCACACACAGTCTGTATGTCCTAAACCAAAAAGTAGGGAAAAATCACCCTATACCTCGTTGTTCCGCAATATTTTGGTAACCACTATATAGATGCTGGGTGTGCCCCGGGAAGGTTTCTATAATCCAGGCTCCCCGGCCGAAATAATATAATAAAGAACTCCGCCTCAGCCGGGGTTTGAACCCAGGACAAGAATAACAGTAGCCTAGTGCTCTATCCACGTCGCTCCTTTATAAATACATAACTCAAATATATTCCAGATTTTTGTTTATATAACTTATTGGTGTAATCAATGGTATTTTTTCTCTTTATTTATAAATAACCAAAGCATATCTAACGGCTATTTTACTTTAAAATGACGTTCATATCGAGTTTTGAGAACCGTCCTCAAACATTTGTTATTTGTACTTAAAAAATGAAAAAAATTTCAAAAAAGTAGTGAAAGAACGTCCAATGACCGGGTGTTTTTTTTTTAATTTTATTTTATTGTTTAACATTGTTATTGATCTGTATCATCTAAGAAATATGTAACTTCAAATTTTAACTGTGTGTTTTTTGTTTTTTAAAAATCTAAGTAATTGAAAATAGTTACTGAAAATTGAAATATATATTTATATAAATTTAATCTTGATTAATGTTGTAATTTTTAACTCCTCATCAGACCCAAAACATCAAGAACATAAGCATAAATATTTGTTAAAACATTTGTAGATCACACAACACACAAATGTACTTTTTTTAATTATTTTGAATGTAATACATTTAATAAATATAAATAATATCATAAATTTTTATGCTGCTATTTTCTAATATAAAAATAAAATAAAATAAGGGTCAAGTATCTGGTTTAAAAATTATAAACCCTATAAAAGTTGTTTTACAAACATTTTTATTCATGTTTCGGTATCATTAGGATGCGAATTTCTCAATTTAAAATTTTAATCATTTCTGTTTCATGTAAATCAAAATGTGGACATATTTTTTTTTTCGCTTAACCTCTCTCATCTATTATCTTTATGGTAAGAAGGTCATTTTAGTTAATAATATTGATAATAAAAACGGCCTCTGCACAATCTTAAGGACAGTCCTAATTTCTTGTGCTGAGTAGGCACTATGAGATTCCTCGAGTTTCCTTATTTGAAGGAATATCTAGACAATTTTCAACGGTCCTAAAAAAGATAGTCGGATATATTTTCGTCCTCTTCTTAAAACAGGTTATGAAGTAAAGTGCATTCTATAAGCGTTGCTATCATCATGGCTTTGAACGATGCAAATAATTAAAAATAGCACGTAAAATTGGCTTGAAGTTGAGACACCATCGGTTTCTTAAATTACATTCTGCATAAAAACTGCAACATCGGCTAAAATAGAACCGAGTCCGTCGTGACGATTGTCCGATTGGACGTGAAAGCGTAAAAATCGACTACGTCACATTCAATGATGAATTTATGTAAGTCTCGACTGGAGATCTATATTTCTTTTTTTTTAATTCCAGCAGTTCTGTTTCTCTGAATTGGTTAAAAATTAAAATAAATAGACACTGCGTCGTATTTTCTAATATAACCATTAGAATTCGTATTTAAACTGATTTTTTTAAATTAGTATTTTAGATTTTTAAAACTTTTTTTTCATCTTTTACACATAAAAAACATACTAATTATTAATGAGGAGTAACACATCTTCACGTGTTATCCACGAGGGATCCTTGATTGAACAAGTATATTCCTAATAACCTAAAACTTTATTGAACATTTGTAGTTAATTTTTTTTAAATGTTATTTACATTAATTCTAGCAGAGTTACATTACACTAAAATTTTCTGGGAATTAAAATAAATAGAAACTGCGTCTTTTCATGTAAAAACATTCCATCGATTAGCATTTGTTTTACAACTGATTTTTTTTCCATCTTTTAAATATTTAAAAATATACTAACTAATAAAAAGGAGTAATCTCACATATTCAAGTGTCATCCATGAATGCTACTCGATAACCTAAAATTTTAATGTAAATTTTTAGTTTTTTTTTAAAAAGGTTATTTATCTTTTTAAAAAATGTCTTTTTATTTCTAATTAAATTATGGGATTTATTCATAAATTTATTGTTTTTTTTTAAATTTAATTACACAAAAAAAAAAAATAACAAAGATAATTCAATCAAAAGACCTACGGGGTCTAGTGGATAGTTAAGATAAGTTTGATATCGTTCTCCGGATACTGAGTACTAACCCTGGGTTGTTCCAGAGATAGGAGACCCTCTTGGGACATTCCAAGCTTCTATAAAGGTGGGTACCCAAAAATTGTGGGCAGAACCTTAAGGAAGGGCATAGTTTCGGCCTAATCTCCTATTAGCTCAGGCTTCGGCCTAAATACAGTACAGAGCTCTAAATGCATTGAACCCAAGACCCTTCATTGGTTGCAGATGTAGTTTTTGTTTGTCTATTTTTTATCTTGCCTTAATATACAAACAAAGTAAGGCAATGATTTGAGAAAATAAATTACAAATATATAATCTAAAAATAATTCTTGTTTTTTTGATCATTAGGAAATTTTTTTCGCATCTAGATGACCTCTCAACTTGAATCGCGCAGTATTGATGCATTCGAAGTGGATAACGATTTTCAAACACTATACCAGCTTCTGCTTAGAAAATTAAATACCATCAAAAATCAAACCAAAAAAAAATCTATTCTAATCACTATCTATCCCACGATTTTTTTAAAAACAGTCCTTTATTCAGTCGTTATTCTTTTTTTTTTTTTTTGTTATTAATGATTTTATTTTCACCTGTAAAATGTTTACAATAAGCAAATGGGATTTTATAAACAAGGAGGCATGGCATGGTTAGGCATGAGGGAGACAGCACCCAGTGGTGCATCCTCCTGACATTCAAACAGGATCTATTATTTTAGGCTAGGAGGTCCCTCATCCAACTCCTTTTCAGTCTACGCCGAGTTATGTCAGGGATGTCAGTTGTAGCCATATTTTGAACAAATTGGTTAGTGTGTCCATGTAGTTGGTCGTAAAATCTTTTGTACGACATTCGAATGTGGTTTGTTGTAGTCGGAATGCGTAGGTCGGTATGAAAAGTATCGTTTGAAACATAAGGTGGTGAGTTCGTTGTCAGTCTTAGCAATTTGGATTGAATGGTTTGTATTTTTTGAATGTGTGTCTTTTTAGCAGGTCCGTAAATTTGGCATGCGTAAGTCCATATAGGTTTTAATAAATAAGTATATACGTTAAGCTTCTGTCTTGTGCGTAATTTAGAGTGTTTATGTAGTATCGAATATAATAATCTGAGTCGAAAGTTTAAAGTTTTGCGTTTTGTTTTGACGTGTGGGCCCCATAGTCGTTATTATATGTCGGAAATAAGACAGTAATTTCATTTAAATGGCTTTAAGTATTTTTAAGAAAAATTTTCTAATACTTGTATAAAACATTCTTAACCTCTAAAGAAAAAAAAAAATACAAACGTGTTTTTCGGATTTGAATTAAGATTAAAAAACTGCTAGTATAATTAAGCTTTCACCATATATAATTTGTTGATGCGAAAATGTTCGCAACAGCCATCAAGATAATGAATTCGGGAGCAATGCTGCAGAAATTTAATGGACAATTTTTCTAGTTGTTTTTATTCATAACAAAAATACTGTCTTAACTGATCTGTCTCTGCCAAAACATAATTAGCAAAAAATGATATTGCTCACTTGCATTACTTCCTGCCAGATAGCAGCTTCATCGCTATGATATAGCCCTATCTTTGAAATCTAGGCTGCCGTGGTTCCGATGATATTCCAAAACAGGAAATATTTTATCTCAGTATCCATCGTAATTTCCTGTCTTGATCAGAATGGTTTAAATTTTATATTAATTAATTTGTAAGAAATATCTTTATAATTAAAATAAATGATGAATTTATACAAATGTTGGTGTCTTTTCTAGCGCAATGGCTAGCATTACATCCTTCTCTGCCTAAAGTCGTGGGTTCAATCACGACAGATTACCATAGGATTTTTTAAAGGAAGTGAAAAAATTCTTAAAGTCGTTTTTCTGAAGAGACGTTAAATGGTAGTCCCGAGCCTGTGCAATCTTTATTAAACCTGGATAGGCAAAATTTAGGACTCCAACTGAAGCTTCGTCCGATTTGTCATAGTAATATTCATTTTAGGTTAAATGAAAAAAAAAGTATAAATATATAAAAATGCATTTTAATTATTTGTTTAATTTAATTATTATTTATTTATTTATATTTTTACCTTGAGATTAATATCTATAATTGTAAGCCCATAAAATATCTAAATTGTATTGTAATCATAATTTCGCAATTCTTTTAGGTTACTTAAATAAGTTAATTAGCTAATATTTAACATCCAGATCAATTTTAATGTTCATAGCATTAATATGTGTACTCTTAGAAAAGTCCAATTTTTTATTTTCACCTAAAACACTAGTAAAAGAAAGTACTGACATTATAATAATATTAAAAAAATAAAAAAAAGAGTTTCTTTAAATTCTTCTTTTCATACTATCCGAGAATATCTCATATTTAGAAGAGACTTCTGGGTTATAGTAGTATTACTCGCATATATACCTACATATGAAATTTATAGTGAGGGAAAGTATTTTTATTTATTTTTTTTTTTAAATACCGAGATACTGGTTAGATAGGATGAAATAATTTAATCATTGAAACATTATCACAATTGCAATTCTTTCTCTTCTAAATGTTTGAACAATGATATCTACATCAATTTTTTTTATTTTTCAAGCTTAACAATTATCGAATAAAAAAATATTAAAAGAATATTATTTAAATATCTTTTTTTCTTCCAGCACTAATTATAAAATTCTGCACTCTTTTGTACCGCCTTTAAAAAGGAATTTATCAGTTTGTCTTTATTTTGTAACTGGAATCACTTATAATTTAGCTAGTCTTGTACTGATTTTAATTTATTTTTTATTTTTATTTATTTTTTTTTTTATCAGAGGGGGAAAACCTTTCAATTTTTAATAATAGTGGTATTTAAAAACTTCATAGACATTATTATAAAATAAATAATTTTTAAAATACTGTAATTGTACATCCTCAGTGAAATGCGTTCTTGAACTGTTCCTGTTGAAGAGATCCCGTTACGTTCTTTTCCGAGTACATCCAAGCCTCAACCATTATCCTCTCGACTGTGGAACAAGTATTCACTGAATGATCTTTTGTTGAGAACGGAACGTTGAATACTTTTCATTAATATGGTAAGCGCGGCATGTAGAAGGTTACAGTATGGAATATATTGAGCCACTAATATGTATAACAATGGGAGTAACGAACTCTCCTCTTGTTTGAACTCTTAAAGGACAGACAGTTCATTCCGATCGCATTCCTCATCGTTTTGTCGGATAAAAAAGTTTTTCATTATCCCTTGTGTTTTGTCTCCTTGTTCCTATAAAACGCTACAAATCATTACACAATGGTTTATTATTTCCAAATAACTATATTAGGGTATAACTGTTTATACAGCTGTTTTTAGGCAATTAACTATTATGAAAATTAATAAATAATTCAAAGAAAAATGGCCAATTACCACTGCAAATTTCAAAACGATGTATCTCTAATATTTCTAAACCGATTGCAATGATTTTTTTTTTTTTTTTTTCGTTTTGTAGAAAACGAATAAACAGGCGTAAATATAGGCAAGATTTTTCCTCTTTATATTCTTCACGGTGCCCTTATCCTAAAACTCAATATAATTTTTTCTCTATCTTAAGAAATAACTGAGTTATAAACGTATTAATGGATACAATTTCAATTTAGTTTTTCTTTTTTATAATTATTCGAGGTTTCTTGGTTGAAATTTTGTCTCTATCTTCAAAAATAACTGAGTTATTAAATTAAATCATATTTTAATCGGCCACCATTTTAAAATTAATAGGTTAGGATCATGGTTGGATACACTAGTATTTTTACTTTCACTTACTATATATAGTAAGGGGAAGTATTGCGATCGTGAAAATTTTCGAATTCCAGTTTTCAACGGAAATACACGTTTAGGGTCCCTTGAGTCTGAAATTTTATATTTAAGACAACTATACGCCCGAGACGTAACAAAACTTTTTTCATCAAAATGAGCTTACCAGAACAGGCACTTTATACCATGCATTTTGCACCTTTTTTCGATTTTCTCGAAAACGGTTCCGACGATTTTGATTAAACTCGCTATATCGATGTAAAATTTAATGGGCTTTAGTATCATGTAGGTTTTATTCTGATTAAAATGGTCTGACAAGGCTTAAATGTCGATATTTTAAATTTTCTTCCCCTAAAGTACCTTTAATTTTGTAGATTCAATAAAAATAAGTATATTATCTTGTTAGCGCTGATGAAAAACAAGTAAATATATAAATTCGATACGCAGCTAAAGGATAAAACGGAAAAAATATGTTTTTAATGCAATTTTTCATTTTTAATAAAACAGATATTTTTATACAAATTCAATTTAATTAATTCCTTAATAGTTTCACGTATTTTTATCTCTAACTGTTTTTGAAAATTCTTTCATTGATTTAAAAAATGGAAGTAAGTGAAAGTCGTGTGTTGCCCGCACCAGATTTTTCTGCTGAGTTTCGAAAAAATCGGTCCAGTAGTTCCGGAGCTGCGTACGACGGACAAACTTTTTTTTATTATTTGTTATTCGGGTTCTACGTATCTTGAAACGTAAACCCCCAAATTTTAAAGGGGGGAAGGTTTTTTTTTTTTTTTTTTCCAAATACAAAGGTTCATTGAAAATAATAAACCAAAAATCTGGTGTGCTCACTTTCACTCACCTCTGTTGTTAAAAGCAAGTCTATGAAAAATCTTTAAAATATTACATAGAGTGTCGATAGAAACATGTGTTTTATTAAATAATCTATTATATTATTATCTACAACTATCATGTAGTTGTATCCGTTTATTTTATCATTCTTCATTAATTTATAAAAGTTTGTGTATAAGATATATTTTTTCTAAAATCTTTAGCTTTCCGACGGTAAATCATACATCTATATTACTGTTCTTAAGTTCAAAAAACAAAATATTACTTTTAAAAATAGTAGGATATCAAATTCGTTCAGCATATATATTAACCAGTTTTATATTAATGCTAACCTTAACAAAATCACTATTTTTTTTTTCCGAATCTACAAAATTAAAGGTACTTTAGAAGAAGACAATTTAAAATGTCGACATTTATGCCCTTATGCGCTATTTCAATTAAAATGAAACCTAAATGATATTAAAGTCCATTAAATTGTACTTCGATTTAGCGAGATTAATCGAAATCTTTTATGCCGTTTTTGAGAAAATCGTAAAAAGGTGACAACTTACCGTTTTCGACCACACACAGACCATTTTGCGAGACTTGGTCATTTAAACTCAGGAAACCCTAAAAAAAGTATTTTCGAAGACTGGAATTCGAAAATTTTCACGATCGTAATACTTTCCCTTGCTATGTATTTCATTTATGGGAAAGTGAAAATAAAAAACATTATAACTTAGTTTTTGCGACTGCAGATTTCCTACCTACTTTAACTACGCAAATTAGGCTATAAAAAGAATAATGTTATAATAAAATCCGGCTTGTAAGATTACTAAAAAATATTTTTTGTTCAAGAACATTGTTCTTTCATACTTCCTTCTCGTATTTTAGTTTTTTTACTACCGGTTTATGACCCAGAAGAACCCTACCATAAAGGGGGGAATGGCTTTGATCTTTTTTTTTCTTTTCTTTTTTTTTTTTTTTCGGAATCCTTTGCTGTGGGTTAGTTGCAGTTAAGCTGGATATAACAACTTTTAATAAAGAAATTTGTAGTTTCCCTTTACATTTTTTTTATTCTAAACTTTTGACGTTGGACTTCAAAGTGATCGATATATTCCAAATGTATTCACCTTAAACATTATAATATTTATTATAAAGAAAAGACTGAATGTAATGAATTCCTATTTAATTGAGAGTTTAATGTTTAAAAAATCTTGAATGATAAAAGCGCCCAAAAAAAATAAATATTCGAATCATCTGTTCGGTCGTTCCGTTTTTAATTTAGGCCTCATTAAAATAACATTTATTTCCATGGTTGGGTATCAGTTACATGCGGGAGAAGAATTCTTTATAATATAAAATTATGTCGAAGATTATTGAGAATGTAAATATTTGAAACCATTAAACAACAGGATATCACGATTTCAGAATAATTTTTACACTGATTGATGATTTTATATTTTAATCAGATATTTTAAAAAACAATATACTTTTCGGTTGTCTGGTTAATGATTTTGCTTAATGGGGGTCTCTTTTAATGATTCATGAGTTAAAAAGAATTATACAAATTAATATTTTTAATAGAGTGCTGCCGCTGAGGTAGCTTCTCTACATGCCTATTTTCTTTTAGCCTATTTACTAGTTGTGTTGTACAATACAATTGTAAATATCAATAAATAATTTAAAAAAAAAATTATTATACTTATTAAATGAAAAGAAATACGAATTCCGAATACTTTTGGCACTCACTGTACATTGGAATCGAGTTTTCTTTACATGGGAAAATTAAATGTTATGTTATCTGTGCTTCACATTAAAATAAAAAGCAAATAAACTGAACCAATTTTCATTTTTACCGATGATTATAAATTGGAATGGTTTCCGATGGAAAATTTGAAATCAATCTTTCTATTATTTTACTAATTAAATAATTCTATATTAGGGATCACTTGTAGCTGGGTGGCTAGCATAACAGACTCCCATACCAAAGGTCACGGGTTCATACCCGCTGATGGTCCTAGGTATTTTTAATGGGAGTCAAAGCCTTGGTTATTTATGCTGTCCTTCGGAGGGGACGTTAAAAGGTGGTCCCGAGCCTGTGCGATGTCAGATACTCGTTAAAGATCCCTATTCTAATAAAACCTGGATAGGCAAAATTTAGGACTCCCACTGTAGCATCGTCCGTTTAGCCACAGCAACATAAAGGGACGTTAAATAAATAAATAATTCTATACATATTTATACGTATGAAATTTTTTAAATATGTAAAATTTATGCCAACAAACTGCCTTATATTGTACAACATAACATGCTTAACCTGGGATATTTTATAAAGGTAGCAACGAAATTGATTCTCTTCTGCTCTAATGGCTTAATTTTCACTTTGAGGGAGTTATCTCTTAGCTTTATTATTTTTAGTAAAACTTAACTTTATTCTTATGATAATATTTTTTTTTAAATAATTAGCATTGTTTTACAAATTTATATATATTATAAAATAACGTAAAAGGCGTAGACGAGGTGAGAGAGGAAATCCGCTCTCCCCTCTGAAGATTGCCATTCGACTTGAAATTTGATACTCTACAACTTTTATTCTGTGACTTTTTTTCAATTTGGATAGTTGTTTTAACTGTCGCTTAGTGACAAAATTGTGTTTATTTTTGTTCACAAAGTTGAAAAAAATAGCCTTTTATTTTGGAAAAAACATTTTCTGTAGGAAGCACCGTTTTCGATTCGAGGGTTTTAGACTGCAAAAAGTTAAGCTGCGGTAGTGGTAGGTCAGATTACTTGTATTTAGGACCATTAGTATTAAAACGAAATCCAGCTTTGTCCGAATTAATTTCCACAAAAATTTTCTTATTTTACTTGGCTATTATTTCCTCGCTTCAGAAAAAGTCCAGGAGCCGTTTAAAATTGATAATCCTGTATTACTTCAACTCAGACCTTGGCTTGGCCACTTGTCGAGGTCTCCAAGAAACGGGAACGTGGAAATCGCATTCAGCTGCAGAATGTAGTTAGTTCCTGACCTTATCAGTATTATAGCAGTAATAGTTACAATGGATATCATATTATGTTTGCAATATATAAAATAATAATAATACATAATCATCCAGACCTAAGAATATGCCAAAAAAAATGTAAATAAAACGCTGAAAATTATTATAGAATGGTTTATCATTCCTAAATAATTATATCAGGGTATTAGGGTTTTTAGAATAGAATAGAATAGAATAGAATAGAATAGAATAGAAAATAAATTTTATTCTGGGACAGTGTCCCTTGAGAATAATAAATTTGCACAGTTTAAAATATACATGTCTGGCCAACAGACAAATAAACATAATTAACTAATATTTAAAATTATGGATAAATATATACATAATACAAAATAAAATAAACAAATAAAAACAATTAAAATAAAAACAATCCTCAGAAAATAATTGTGTTGAACAAAATGGAAAATAAATGAGTTTAAATATAAAACAAAGAAGAAAAAAATAAATGAAAAAAAAAATGATATTTAGGGTTTTTATAGATATTTAGGCAGTTAACTAATATAAAAGCAGTAAATTAATCAAAGGAAAATGGCCGTTCACTACTGCTAATTTCAAAATCCTATATCTCTGGTATTTCTTAACAGATTTCAATGATTCTTTTGTAATTTTTGTATTTATATAATTCGTATTATTACGTGGAAAGGCGGATTTTCCTAAACTTACCTTGAAACGTAATCACTCAAATTTTGAGGGGAGGGAGGTATATTTTTTTTTTAGTTTTTGATGGACCTCAAAGGTGTATTATAAAAAATAATTAACCATAAGAGAAATTTAAGCTTTGTTAAGGTTAAAATTTAGGTTTATTTTTCGAGTTTATATGAATTTTAGGATAGAAGCCAGATACAAGACAAATCTAATCAAAAATCATTCTCCAGGAGTTTTTGATTACTGGTTAACACAGTCTAGAGAACTAGTAAAATATTTATTTTATGTATAATATTTATAATATTCTGTAAAGGATTTCGAAAACAGCATATTTATATATTCTGCGAATCGCGTATCTAGGAAATGACTTCGTCACATGTTTTGGCGTATTTCCAACACCTTGCGACCTGATTTCGATATAATGGTTTGCAACGAACCCTTTCCATCGCAAAAATAGCTCGTTCATGTCAAGAATTTAAAAAAAAACAACCAAAAATGGAAATGCATATCTTTTGTGTAACGTCTAGAAGACTTCTGATAGGATCGGTCTTTTAAAGAGCTGCTTACGTAATTCCTTACAACAGCAGTTTTACAAAACGTTTTGCTAATTTACTATCTGATTTTCTGGTTTCAATTGGTTAGAGAAACTTAATTACTATTCCACTAAGTATAATAAACATTTATGTGCTATACACTGTACCAATGAACACATTTATCTTTAAGAAACATTTCTACTACGAATATAAGTAAAAATTTTTTTTTTTTTTTTTTTTTTTTATATATACGTAAAAATTATATAATATCTTGGGAGTTGTAAATTAAAGTAGCTTCAAGCTCTAATGATTTTGCTATTTATTTTGTTTTAATATATGTCTGTTATATTGTTATAATATCACAGAATTTCGTTTTAAACTCAATTTAAAAAAAAACAAAAAACAGATGCTATACTCTGCTAATGGATAGAGCTCCGGGTTCGAATCCCGGCTGTGGCAGAATATTATTTAATCTGTGATTACAGCCTTAACCCTGGGGTATGGAGTTCCTCCTGTGGGATGCCCAGCCTCTATAAAGTGGTTTCCCAAAATTGGGGAAAAAAACCTGACGGCTGAGCTTAATCAAAGCCTAATCACCTCCTTGCATGGCCGTTTGCCGTGAAACAGTACGAATCTCTCTCTATATATGCTGATTCCAAGACCTTTTATCATCTGTTGTAGAGGTTTTTTTTTTTTTTTTTTTTTTTTTTTTTTTTTTACTAACCATAAAGCTGGGTTATCGGGTTCAGTACTTATAAGGATTCGTATGCTTCCAGACCAACAGTCGCACAAGGACAACTAACAATATTAGTTTATGGATTTATAAAAACTTTCCATTCATTTTAACAACTTTTAGTTTGTAATCTTTCTTCTAAAATGTTGCTCACTGTATGGAAGCATATAACTTGTACGAAAATGTATAGTGGCAACACTGAATCTACCATGACCTTTCTTATTACAATATTACTAATAACATATGTTCATAAGGTTATCGTTGGGGTTGGTTATGAAAACTTTCCTAAAATCTTGCGCTTTCTAACGGTTTAACATTGTTCTATATTACGACACATATTTGAGGAATAATTTTTAATGACTTGGTTTCAGAAAATTTAATTTTTCTCATCTAAGCAAAAACTTATTGCAATGTATTTTACTTACAAACCTTCATGCTAGAATGCTCTAAATGACAGTAAAAACCGTATCGGATAGGGATCTTTAATGAGGCTCGGAACCACCTTTCAACGTCCCCTCCGAAGGACGGCATAAACAAGGATTGTTTACTCCCATTAAAAAATCCTAGGACCTCCTGCGGGTTTGAACCCGTGACCTTTGGCACAGGAGGCTGTTACGCTAGCAACACTGCTTTAGATGAACCCTGACAGGTATTCGTTTAAGATCCCTATACTAATTAAAACTGGATATGCAAAATTCAGGACTCTTACTGTACCATAAAGTAGCGTTAAATGAAAAAACAAAAAATATATTAATTGAAGTGCAGAATTTCCCTACTTGTAATTTCCATACTACAGCCGCGTGGTAACGTAGATCCGATCCTGGCCTGGAGGTCGTTCCTTGATTCTGGGAAGTTGAGTAAGGAACACTTGTAAATTTCTCAGATGAGTCACCTGCAACTATTCCATTGAGGCCTCTTCCGGTTACTTGTGTAACCGGTTATTTTGAAAAGTAATCTATTCCGGATATCTATCACGGAATTTATTGTTGAAATAATTGGTTTGTTCCTTCGGGGGAATAATCGTTGCTTATATCAATCCATATTCCCGTAAAATAACGACAATTTTAACGATGTGTGATTAATCGCTTCACATGAAGATAAACATTAATATGCAGTTTTCAATCTTGTTATACAGACAGCTGTTAAGATATGTAAATAATTATCAGGACTTAATTACCTGATACTTGAAAATTACTTAAAAGTAACCAAGTTATCAGAAGCTGTTAAAATACTTTCTGAAGTTGATTGTTTATCTTTAACTGGTTTGTTATGGTCTGAGTTTAGTACAACCTGCTTGTCTATCGTTAAGTTACAAGTTTATTTTTCCAAGAGCTCTCTCAGCCAACACATTTTCAGGTTTATTCAGGTAAACTGATTTGTTGTGATATTGATGAAAGTTTATTGTAAACTATTTAATATACATAATATATGTACCCTTAGTAAGTGTCCGTCCAGAAGTATTAAGTCCAATGGGCAGTTTCTCTTCACGTTTTCCATGTACATATCTTTTATCAGCATATTTACTTGATGTATTATAGTATACAGTTGTAAATTACAAACAAATATTAATATTAAAAAAAATCTTGTCCTTTTGTGGTAAAGGATATATATGAGCTAGATAATATTTTTTATGGCACTATTTTACATCAAAATAATCATTTTAATTGGGAAGTATAGTAAATAATTATTTTTTAATTCTTCCGTGTATTATTTCTTTTATCAATACCTCTCCCTTCCTTAATATTTACTGCAATATTAAAAAAAACAATCTTACAATAGTGTACCAAGTCCTGCAGAAAGGTTTCTTTCTGTGTGTGGAAGATAGGTTTAGCTCGAAACCGGTAAGTTGTATATATATTTTTTTTAAAATTTATTTATTGGAATTTACAACTGCACAATGGGATACAACAAGTAAATTTGAGAAAAATATATAAAGGCGTGAAACATGTAGAGAAGCTTCCCAGTGGAAGCACTCTAAAAATATTCTAAACTAGAAGGTCTCGGGGCCATCTCCTTTTCAAACTCGGAGGATTGTCGGGAATTGAAGAGGAAAAAAGGATTGAAACTAAAGGATTAGGGTGGGAATGGAGTTTGTCATGAAAGGAATGGTATATTAAGGTCTTTATGGATCAGTTTATTAGTTACAAAGTAAGGAGCATTAAGGATTTTACGTAGGATTTTGGATTGTAGCGATTAGATACGGGAAGAATTTGATGGTTTAGTAGAGCCCCAAAGCTCTATCCGTTTGGTAAGTTATATAAAACTGAAATTTCATATTTTAAAAGAGTATTTCCTGAGGTGTACAACAATTTTTTCATCAAAATCAGCGAACCAGAATCGTCACTTAATAGATTGCGTTTTGCATCTTTTAACAGTTTTATTGCTCTAATGATTTTTATTCACTTATTCACTCGCTATTGCGCGCGACAGTCCTTATAGGACCTGGGTCTTTGCCACCTTTCTTACCCATGCCTCACGATCTCCAGCGATACTCCTTCAATTCCCAACTATTTTTATTAAACTCGCTAAATTGAAGTCAAGTTTAATGGGTTTTAATATTATGTAGGTTTCATTCTGATTGAAATTGTCTGACAGGGCTTAAATACCCAATCTGTTTATTACCTTCCTCTAAACTACCTTCTTGTTAGCATCAATAAAGAACTGGTAAATGTATAAGCTGAAAGAATTGGATATCCAACTAAAGGAAAAAAGAGCTGACATTTTTTTAATTTTTATAAATAAACTGTTGAAAAGCAATGTAAAGTGAAGAATAGGGCATATACATGGGTGATTATTGTACATAATAATTTTATATTGATATAATATTTAATCTAAAATAAATGCTCAGCGAAACTGAATGTAATTTTTTGAGATTTTTCAATTCTAACTATATTTAAAAGTTCTTAAATTGAAGTTAACAACTGTGGTAAATGAAAGTGGTGTGTTGTGCCCATCTGAATTTTAAATCTTCAGGATGAGGATAGAAATTCGAATTATTTATTAAATAATTTTATTTAAGAGGATTGTTCTGTATTTATTCAGAAAAAAATCTTTACTATCGACATATTGATTTTATATATGTGATTTAGTAACTAATAGATATTTCAATAATTTTATTTATAATAATTTTTTTTTTTTTTGCAGATTTTATTGAGGCCACTGAATTTTTAAACGTAAGTTAGCTTTTTATTTAAAATGTATTTATTACTATAATAATAAGAAATCAGTTTTGTTTATAACGAAATACGAACTAAAATGTGGAAAATATAATTTAATTTACTATTCAATTAACTTGAAGGATCAAAACACTATTTCTTATTATAATTTATACAAATTACAACTATTGAGTATAGTCTTCTATACGTTTTGGCGAACGACGTTGATGGAAATAACAATTATTACACACATGACATAACTCAACCTTATCAAACCTTCCTTGTGGCGTCATTTCCTAAAATATTTCGTGTCGGCTTGCCTTTTGTTGACATCAAGACATTTTTTTTCCCCTGAATACAAGATTTCCATAAGATGTTTGAACTTGACAAGAAAAAGTCGAAAGTAAGTTTCAATCTCACTGAGACTTGAACGTCTTAGAGGTTACAAGAACTTCAAAATAAAAAAATTGTGTTAAAGAAGTGGAAAAATATCATGTATTTGTTTTAAATATTCCATTATTATCATACATTTGTAGTAGAATTCAAAGGATTTTTTTAAAGCAGTCCATAGAATATTCCATTCTATATTTCGAATTTTCAAAATACAATCAAATATTATCATTAAAAAAGACAGGTTTTATGTGTTGTTTATTAAATTGCTTTATTATTCAAAATGTGAATGAAAATTCGTGTTGTTTTTTCAGTAATAGAATGCCTATTTCGTTAGAATTTTTTTTTTTTTTTTTTACTATAAATATTTTATAACAATATTTTCGGAATGTAATAATGATAAAAAGTAAAATCTGTTACTCGATTTTCAACTTTGTAAAATTCACTTTCATCGTGAATTTAGTACATTTTTTTAAAGATGAAATCTGCAATTATGTTTCGAGGATAATTATATAAAAAAGCTTATTTATTACCTTAAGTAAGTCGTTATTACCTTATCATCATTCATCATTTATTATCGTCATCCGTTATTACTTAAAATCTTTTAATCTTTACCTCGTCACTATTTCTTACAATTTTATCAAATACTCATAAGTAATAACTCAAGTACTCTCAAGTAATGACTTTTGGCTATTTTTTAACAATCGAATCAGTAAACATAACTTAGCTTCTTGGAATTTTCCTAACGGACATTCTAGTTCTCATATTTTCCGTTCCACGCAATGAGCGTTTTTTAAACTGAGAAACATCACTTCGTAGGCAAAGCTTGCACGTCATGTAAGTATTTTTTCTTATTTATAAGGGTCTTTTTTCATCGCCCATTTCTTTCTCCCCCTTTCCATACTCATATATTTCTCCGTTACATATCCTGACATATAATTATTAGTTTAATATTACATTATTTTAAAATTTAAATTATTATTTTTTATTCATACTGTTTCTCTTTTGTAATGACTATATTTTTTTATATATTACCTATACTCTTAACTATGTTTTTAATATATTACCGTCATATATCAACTCATAATTGTTAATATTTAAAATTTTAATTGTTCACATATTTTTCCTTTATCATTTTTTTTTCATTTACTGAGTCTCTATTTATATATTCTCATTACAATATTATCATCTCAATTATGTCTACTTCCATACTTTATAACTATCATCTTAATTTTGTTTATTTCCATACTTTATAACTGTCACCTTATTTCCATACTT
Source organism: Piezodorus guildinii (assembly GCA_023052935.1). Lineage (NCBI taxonomy): Eukaryota > Metazoa > Arthropoda > Insecta > Hemiptera > Pentatomidae > Piezodorus > Piezodorus guildinii. The sequence continues at coordinate 122,579,283 of CM041296.1, read as the reverse complement.
TATAATTGTCATCTTATTATCATTTTACATTTAATATTATTTATGTTCCCATAATTTATTACTGTCATATTATTATTATATACCTAACGCATTATTAAGTCTAATTACATTGGTTGTTATCTTGTTTCTTTTAGCCCTGATGAAGGCCCACATTGTAGGCCGAAACGTCGGCACATAATAAAAATAACTCTTATTTTTAATTGTGTGGTTTTAATTTATGACCGCACCCCAACCATCTTCCTCATCTAATTTCTCTACGGTCAACAAAACTCCATCATTATGAATTTAAGGGAAGGTCAGGAATAAAACATACGATATATTATTTTCCACTGTTTCAACCTGCTTGATAGACCTTCTTCTGTTCTATTAAGGCAAGATATGTGATTTTTTTAAATATAAGAACATAGGAAGTTTTAAAATAACATACATAAATGTAGGGGAGTTGAACGAAAAGTACAAATTTTTACTTACATATATACAAAATATATAGTAGGGGGAAGTATTGGGATCATGTAAGTTACCGAATTCGAGTTTTCACAAAAAATACATGCTTTTGAGTTCCCTAAATGTAGTTATTTAGAAATAATAAACCATTGTGTAATAATTTGCAGCGTTTTTTATTTGTTCTTCTGAATTTGGTACCCAAATAGTTTTCAATAAATAATGAGCCTCAAAAAATATAGTTGTTTTTTAGTTATATAACTATGACGAAAATTCGAAAAAAACACAACACTAAATGTAGTTTTGTGCATTTTTTAAATTTATCATTCGGTTTAAATCCAAAGGCAAATGATATTTTTTTTTACTTTTCCTCTATTTTAAAGATCAAATAACGTCGTAATTGTTGGTTCCGAGAAATGGCGTTAGGATTTCTGCCATTTTCAATTGAGTCATATCGCAAAAATAACAAAAAAAATGAAGAAAAACAACTCAGCTAAAGGGACTTCCGCTCCTATTCTGAATGAGAAACAGATGTCAGTTCGAGGTTGTGAACTGAATTTCAAAAAAAATGTTTCCTCCAAAGATGAATATCATTTTCCCTTCTGTAAATTTCTTTAATAGTGTTTTCTTTTTTGTATGATTCCTTATCTACATTAACACGTTGCCTGACGCGGCACTGTCAAGGATGCCGTTTCCATAAACCATATTATTTAATCATATTATATTAATCAAAAAGCTTATAGAATGTTTAAATACAAAATTTTACGAGTTACCTCTAAGATTTGGGTGTTAATACGAAATAATGCGGTCACGTCACGTTTCGAGGTGTTCCGACATTATTCTACGACCTTTGTTGAAGCGTTACAAAACTGATCTGTAAAGAATCTGCAAGACATTTCGTAGTTGAAGTCCTGTATACAATAACAACCCTACAAGTTATCTCGTAGGAGGCAGTCAAAGTCAAATTATTCCATATGTTATATATTCAAGTTATAACGAGTTATCTTACTTTTTTATCACTTATACTTAACAGTAAAATAGTTTTTATATTTCAATTATGTGGTGAAAAATGCGCTTATTATTATATGATTATATTCAGCCCATTTAGTACGATTGAACATGTTTCTTCTTCTTTTTAAGCAATGTAAAACTGTTTTATAAAAAAAAAACTATGCCGAGAAACTACAAGTTAGTTTAGTATATAGATGAAGCTCTAATACTATACGTAACATATATTATTCATATAAGTAAAAAATAAATGTATATTTATTAATTCTAGACTTGGGGTCACCTGTAGTGTAGTAGCATAACAATCCTCTATGCCCAAGGTCACGGGTTCAAACATGGCAGATGACTATAGGCTTTTTTAAAAGAAATAAACGAATCATTGGGCATGCTGTCCTTCGGAGGGGACGTAAATAGTCGTTCCGTGCCAGTGTGATGTCATGTACTCTATCCTAATTAAACTTGGATAGGCAAAATTTATGACTCCCACTGTAGTGTCATCCAGTTAGCCTAAGTAGCGAAATTAACGTTAAATGAAAAACAATAATTGGGTTTATTATAAGTTCAAAATATTGCTAAAAATTGTGTTAAATGTTTCATTTTTTTTTCTCAATTATCCTTTTTATTTTCCTATAGTTTCAATTTATTGCACTTTTTTCCTTTCTTTATCCATTACCTTAATTTATTTATTCGTTTATGTTTACTGAAGTACTGACGTGATCTCGTAAAACCTCCTGCTATAAGCTGATATTAAAAATTATATTTATAAATTTAATAATTTAATTAGAATACAAACCAAGTAAACCTTTTAATTGATTAGAAATATTCTACATAAAATTTAACTAATGTTTTGCTACCAAGATGTCACAATACTGAATTTCGCTAGAGCTATAAATTATTTTATTTAAAATAAAATGTACGGTTTTGTGTGGTGAATTAACGTATATGTTTTATTGTAAATAAAGATTATTTATCTTTCTAAACTTGTATTTTGGCATGACCTTTAAATATTTCTTAGTTATGATTTCTTTCGTAGTTCCCAACGTGTTCTTTACTCTTCGATTGGTGTTATTTATAGTGATTTCCCGGATCTTCCCAGACTGAATACATGACAGTGGTTAGTTGTGTAATAGGCGTTACATGTATTATTAAGTCTAGCCTCCTTATACACTGCTTTCTCGTTTATAGATGTCGCAACGTGTCCAACCGATTTGAATACTGTCATTTACGATGACATCAATGCTTCCCTCTGAAAAAATTCGTTATGATCTTTAAGTGACGACTTATTCATGCAACCATTCATTACGTCGGAAACTACTAATGGTTTGAAATTTCGTTGGAGCTTTTCTTTTTTTTTCTATACACATAAATACTGAGTAACGGAAAGATGTTTTCAAAGTTTAGTGCGATACAAGTTAAGAAAATCTAATCATCATACTATTATCACTGAGAGACCGTATATGATTTAAAAAAATCAAAACTGTACTTTAAAGAAATATATTCTAAAAAATAGGCATTAGGAAGAAATCAATCTGATAATTATAAATGGCCATGTAGGTATAGCGAATTCTAGTAAAATCGAAATAACTATCTTCTATCAAATTTGTAGAATCTACTACATTCAGTGCCACTTCCGGTAAGTCGATTTGGTTTAAAAATTAGCCATAAACTTTGTGACAGATATGTTCCTTAAATATGCAATATCATTTGATTAAAATGACTACAATTAACTTGGTTAATTGGTGGTCACCTGTGGTTTAAGTGGCTAGCATAACAGCATGCTATGACTAAGTCGGGCATTCAAAATGGTAGATGGCCCTAAGATTTTTTAAAGAAAGATGCTTGGTTATGCCTTTCTTTGGTAAGTACGTCTGGTTGTGGTCCAACCCTGTGCGATGTCAGGTACTCGTTAAAGAACCCTATCCTAATTAAACGTTACAGTGCCCTAACTCAGCCTCCACTGGCTCAGACCAGTGATGCGGCTGAGATAGAGGCGTTGGGATCTCTTGGATTCCGCTTTTTTCTTCAAAGTGGAGGGAAAAGCGCGGTCTGGGGTCCCTTTAGCAGTTGTACATATTGTATATAGTTATGATTGTTTGTATGATGTTTTTTTATTTATCTCAATTATAGGTTGTTGTTTTGATTTTTATTTATTATTATTTTATTGAATATATATATATATATATATATATATATATATATATATATATATATATATATATATATATATGAATTTATTTATTTTCTATTTTATGTAATTTGACTATTATTATTATTATTTTCTGTATATATAGTATGAATGTGGTCTCATATCACTATTATTATTGTTCATTTTGTAACAAATTGTAATATATCTCAATAAATAAAAAAAATTAAACATGGATAGGCAAAATTTGGGACTTCCACTTAGGCATCTTCAGATTAGCCACAGTAACATTAACGTATATAATAGACAACAAATATTCTGGTATAAGTTTGCTAACGCTCATATTAGGATGCTATATGTTAATAATAAAACATATGTAGTATGTATTTTCACTTAGATTGATAGATAGGAGATTTTTATTAATAATATTAAGGCTCAGTGCTAATACATATTGTGGTGCCTATGCTAATACAGTTAAGCTGTTTTTACAGTTTGAGCGATTGGTAATAGCTTAAAGTAGTTTTTTATATCAATGCTGATGAAATGATATGGTAATTATTTTTAAATATACCAAATTAAAGGTACTTTAAATAACGAATAACCTGTACCATTACAACCCATGAAGGGTTTTTAAGCTCTGTACATATAGAGATTCGTACGTTTTCAAGGCCAACGGCAGTGCAATGAGGAGATTAGGGCTTAATCGCGCTCAGCCGCCAGGTTTTCCCCAATTAATTTGAGTACCCACTTTATAGAGACTGGGTCTGTCCCAGGAGGGTCTCCATACCCTAGGGACGACCCTCCGACTGAATTAACAGAATAAATAATATTCCGCCACAGCCGGGATTCGAACCTAGGACCCGGAGCACAGCAGACTAGCGCTCTATCCAATTGACCACGCCGCTCCCTTAAAGGTACTTTAAAGAAAGAAATTTTTCAAAAATCTGTATTTTAGTCCTGTCAGACTATTTCAATCAGAATGTAGATATATAGGTGGGAAAAATATATATAATAAATTATTTTTTCTTATATATTACCATTTCGCTCCAATATGTTAGGAAATGTTATCTAAGACCTTGGATCAGAGATACAAATACCTTTTGTATCGTTTATTATTGACTTACGAGCATACTGCTATATAATTTATTTAAAAGCACTAACGAACTCTTCATTTTTGTGACAAAACCCCGAGACGTTGGTGAACTTATATATATATATATATATATATATATATATATATATATATATATACTTTACTTTTACTTACCTTTACATAAAATATATAGAAAAAAATTTCGAAATCGAGTTTTCACCACACAGTTTAGGTTTCCCTGAGTCTAAATGACCAAGTTCCGCAAAAAGGTGGTTTTGTGATAATGATAACGAAAATGATAATCTGTATAAAACTGAAATTTTATATTTTAGAAGCGTATATGCCTGAGGTATCACAGCAGCTACCACAGCTATCACAGAAAAGCCACTTTATACTATACATTTTACAACTTTTTACGATTTTCTCAAAATCTGCTCAAACTATTTTGATTAAACTTGCTAGATCGATGTAAAGTTTAATGAACTTTAATATATTGTAGGTTTCATTCTGATTGAAATAGTCTTACAGGACTTAAATGCAGATTAAAAAAAAAAAAATCTTTCTCTAAAGTACCTTTTTCTGAGGAATTTTCTAGATTCGAAAAAATTAACTATATCATTTTGTTAGCATTGATAAAAAACTGGCAAATACACAATTTGAACGAATTTGATTTATAACAAAAGGGGATAATACCAAACATATTTTTTAAATTAATTTTTATTTCCCAAACGTAAAAATAATAACAGATGTGTAATATATATACTCTTGGAAAGCTTAAGATTTTAGTAAAAATGTTATCTTATATGCTAAGTTGTGGGAGGGAAGGTAAAGTAACTAATTGGTCATAAACTTAAGTGATTATTGTACTTAACAATTTTATATTTTTATATTATTTAATGTAAAACATGTGTTTCCAACGAAACTGAATATGATTTTTTCAACTCAAACTTTATTTAATACTTCTTAAATTGATTGTAGCAACCGAGGTAAGTGAAAGTCGTGTGTTGCTAGCACCAGATGTTTTAAAAAATAAAACAATGTTTTATGGAATTTAATTGTTCTTATTCTAATTAATTTTTTATGTAGATTTATTCCATTCAGTGAGACTTAGGTTTTTTGGGCTCTACAGACCTTAAGTCGTGTATTTTCATTGAATTCGGATTCTAAACTTTTTTCTAGATCAAGGGATCTGAAACCTATTTTTAAGGAAATAGTGGATACTTATATAGGAAAATGTATCTAGAATCTTACTTCTAAGTAGAAGTTACAACTACAGACACAACAAGATATAAGAAGCCCTTTGAGCCCTCTTTGAGCTGTGAGTACAGCCATTGTGAGGCCCGCATGGTTAGTAGGGAGCATGTGCCCTCACTAAATGTGTTTAATGAATCGTCCTTGAACGGCTCCCCTAATCCCACTCCGGAGCTCTATCTAGCTCGCCAATTAACAAAATCTGCTACAGCGGCAATCTGCAGAGAAGGAAAAAAAAATCCACAGCCACATCATCTAATTCTCGCATGCTTTAATGCTGAAATCTTTGCCAATTATTAATTTAACGATCTTAACTGTCTATTGATATTTACAACTTAACATAAAAATACAAGTAAATGTGAGATACAATAATTATGTGTTCAGGTATCAAAATGTTACAAGTCACTTCTCCTAAAAATGAGAGTCTTTACATTCTGGAGTGTCCATTCGTTTATGTTTGGAAGGTAGGTCGTTTATCTGTACTAAATAGAGTTGTTTACTCCTAAACTGAAAAATCTGGTGCGGGAAACACACGACTTTCACTTACCTCGATTTTTAAAATCAATGAAAGAATTTTCAAATACAGTTAGAGATAAAAATACGTGAAACTATTAAGGAATTAATCAAATTGAATTTTATAGAAACATGTGTTTCATTAAAAAATCTATTATATTATTATCTAAAATAATCAGTTTTATCATCTTCTCATCACTCTCTATCAACTTCTAAAATCTTGTGTATGAGATGATATTTTTTCTAAAATCTTTAACTTTCCAACGGTATATCATACATGTATATTACTGCTCTTATGTTCAAAAACGAAAAATTGCATTAAAAAAGTATTTTTCTGTATTCTCCTTTAGTTGAGTATCGAATTTATTCAATTTATATATTTACCTGTTTTTCATCAGCGTTAACAAGATAATCTAGTTATTATTATTGAATCTACAAAATTAAAGGTACTTTAGAGGAAGAAAATTTAAAATATCGGCATTTAAGCCCTGTCAGACCATTTTTATCCAAATAAAACCTACATGATATTGAAGCCCATTAAATTTTACATCGATATAGCGAGTTTAATCAAAATCGTCGGAACCGTTTTTGAGAAAATCGAAAAAAGGTGCAAAATGCATGGTATGAAGTGCCTCTTCTGGTAAGCTCATTTTGATGAAAAAAGTTTTGTCACGTCTCGGGCGTATAGTTGTCTTAAATATGAAATTTCAGTTTCATAGGACTTACCGTTTCCGCCCGGGAGTTCCCACACACACACACACCACACACACACACACACACACACACAGACCTTTTTGCGGGACTTGGTTATTTGGACTCAGGGGACCCTAAAACGTGTATTTCCGTTGAAAACTGGAATTCGAAAATTTTCACGATCGCAATACTTCCCCTTACTATATATAGTAAGTGAAAGTAAAAAGAAAAACGTATGACATTTTTCCACCTTCTAAACATAAACGAACGACGTTCCCAAATGTGAACAACTCTCATTTATGGAAAAAGTGACTTATACCAATTTGCCACCTGACCACAGAAGTTAGCTTTGAAATAGTCTTGAGAAGAACACTTCTTGTTTAAGTTTCTCGTTTGTGTCTTTCAGCGTAAAGGTGGCTCGACCCAATGTTGCCAACGTTCCCACTTCATTTGTTAAAGCTATCATGGCATACATTTTCTTTCCTCTGTTTTCTTCCAATCGATCCATCTATGAAATCCTTGGTCTTCTGCCCGTTGGTCTGGCTTCAAAGAACTTCGCAGATTCTATACACATGACTTCTCCAAGATCTCTGTTAAGAGTTTCACCCCTAAATCCTGTCTTATTGTTTGGTTTCTTACGAGATCCCTTCGAGTTCGGCTTGCCACTCTTCTAAGATATTTCGCTATGCTGCGTTGACTGATTAAATGTTTATCCAAATCAACCCATCTCTCACTCCAATAAAATAAGATGGGAAGATTGCTTTCAAGATGTACTGTTTCACCGTTTTTTCTACCTAACGTTTTCCTAAAACAGTATTGTAGATTTTGTAATACACATTATTCGTTTTTTTTAAATTCTGTTTGGTATTTCGTCTTCTATTCTTCCATTTTTTGTGATGGAATCACTCAGTAAATGACTTCACATCATCAGGTTAACGCCCATTTACACAACTTGGCTCTTTTTAGTGTTTATAATGATGTCCTTCCTCTCCACCTTAGATTCCAATTCTACAACAGCTTGTTGAATATTCTGAACAAAATCTATTATGAGTGCTATTTATCACAGTTAGTCACAAAATTTTAGCACTTCGTCCATCATTGCGAAAAAGAGGACCTCTCCTCGCCGAAGAGCACTCAAGTGTTTTAATTTAATGTTGCACGTTTAATTTATTAAAATATCTCAAGACCACCGTCATTTCAGGTGCCTCTGAAGATTGCCGGTATACAGGGTGTCTAGCAACAGAGGAAATAGGGAAAACCAGGAAAAATATGGGATTTTAAAAACATATGAAAAAGTCAGGAAATTTGTATTTCGGTCATGAAAAATGTGCCCTAGATAACATCGTTTCTTCTTCAATCAGACAAAAGTTATAATATGCCTAATTGTTGTGATGTTGCAAATATCATAAAGCGAGTTTTAAAATAAATTTGTATTCAGATTTGTAAATATTGATTATTACTTACAGCAGTATCCAAGTTCATCATAATTCATTGGTAAGTCAACATAAACAACTACAATTTCAGCTAATGTCGGGTAGATATAGTTGAATCTTATCGTAAAGTAATTAGTCATTATATATAATTTTAATCTATCTATTAATTATATATTTTATCTACCATGTTAATTATAATTATTCTTTGTTCTGTCGATTTTTACCGAGATTTGGCCAGGAAAGAGCTTCTTACAATATGGAAAAGCCATAGAATCTCTTTGAGCTAATTTGCTAAACACCCTGGTATAGATGGAAATAGGAGATTACAGACAAGCAGGTTTTTGTGGGCTGATAGTCTAGAATCAAAGTAGGTGTATTTATTTCGGTCTGAGTCTGCTACTAATGGGGTATTCAAGCTTCTTTGGCTGATTTTGAATAGAAAGGATGCGGGAGGCATTTCATGGTTTGGTGAATCCTCGTAGCGCAATCCCACATGACCATAATGATCTAATGATGGTAATGTAATTTATTTTTTTTAGAAGGTGGACAGCTTGTAGAGTTTTTCTAGAAAATGCTGTAGTAGTTTGTATCTGCTAGCAGTTTGTTATCGTTTCAGTCTTAATATGGAAATTCCAAGTAAGACATTTGTCTAGATAGGGCCTTAGTACCGAATTCGTTCAACAGGGCAAGTGGAATATTGCTAAAGGATACAGTAACTTAAAATTCTTAATACTTGTGGTTAGCAAACTTATTTTATTTGTGTGCTGACGTTTCGTCCTTAATTTTTTACCTTAATTAGGGCTGAAAACAAATATTGAAACAAGCAGTAATAAGATATGACTTTTGTTATAATAATATCAAGATTAGAGTAACAATTTGTATAGTACTACACTGTTCAATGTATTAAAAAATTGAATTTTTCAACAAAATATTGTATTTAGGAATGAAACTGGCTGTTCTTCCCACGCTGGTCAAACCCGTTTGGGACACTATCCGCATAGTGGAAAATGAGTGGGTTTTCCCAAGTTGGCAAAGAAATGGAAGAAAGAACAGGTTTTTTAAACTTCCCTGACCCAATATCAAATTTTTAAAATAAAAAGAAATCCAATTTCTAGTATTAAATCAGAAAAGTTGAATATTTAGCATTAATAATAATTTGTATTGGTTGGACAGTTAAAATATGAATGAAAATTGAGTATTTATATTATGTCCTAGATTTTTCAGAAAATTTGACGTGTATAGATTAAAAGAAATCTGGTGCGGGCAACACACGACTTTCACTTACCTCCATTTTTAAAATCAATGAAAGAATTTTCAAATACAGTTAGAGATAGAAATACGTGAAACTATTAAAGAATTAATTAAATTGAATTTATATAGAAACATGTGTTTTATTAAAAAATCTATTATATTATTATCTAAAATAATCAGTTAGCTTTATCTTCTTTTCAGCACTTTAAACAACCACTAATATAAAACTATCAAAGTTATACACTTCTTTTAAGGTGTTGGATAACTTGTTATATAACAGTAGTTGAACTGCAGTAAGCGGAACTGGAGCTGAAGAAGCAGCCTGTAACCGAAGATCCTTTCACCTCTATATCCTTTCCTCACGTAACGCTAGCTGCTATCGACCAGTCCGCCTGGTCACTTATAGAAAACAATTGAATAGTTGAAAATACGCTTAAATTGGTGTAATAGATTTATCAATCAATAATAGTGAAAATGTTATTGTGTATTATAGAAAAAGGATGTCTTAGAGGTAACAAATATCATGTTTTTCCCTTGAATCTCTTTTTATCTCTGTCTGCTTGGTAGGAGCATCTCTTGTTTTCCATTAGTGAAATTATTCTATAATGAAGTTTTCATCTTATTGACTGGTCCTATCATCAGGAGATGAAGTTCTTACATAGTTCTGCCCTTCGTTTTTGGTAAGTGGATTTTTATTGAGGGAACTGGTAATTATTTTAACCGAGCTGCCAGAGTTTGAACCCGGAACCCTAAGTGCTCATTCCATTACGCCAGCCACATTTTTAAACATAAAAAGTGTATTATTTTTGCCCTGGTTACCTCTATGTTATATTATTGTTTCATTTTGTTCCTCTTTATTATACTGAATCTGAGTACGAAAGTTGATAGTGAAATTATACACTTTCAATAACTTTTTAACGAAACAATGTGATAGAAACAAGCTTCGATGCGTGAAAATGAAGTCTACAGAGAAAGTGGGCCAGGCACAGCCTTGGCCGTCATGAAGGATAAACCGTTATTCAAGCATTAGCGACCTACTCCACTGTCGGTTTCTTTTCTTCATCTAAATATATATACATAAATAATTATATATATATTATATATAATATATATATATATGTGTGTGTGTGTGTGTGTGTGTATGATTAAATATAGTGAGCACTGGTAAAGAGAGAGGTAAGGTTGAGTTTTCCAGGAATTACCACGTCCGATAATCGGATAGTCAGTTACATGGTTTATGACTGTTTATCTAAGCTTTTATTTTTGATATTTTTACTGTTACGAGTTCATTAAATTTGAATTACGTGGATTTAGATTTTGGATATCTGATTTTTTGTTTATGGTACGGTTTTTATAATTTCCTATACTAAACATAACATTCACGTTGTGTTTGATGGAAGAATACAAAAAAAAAATCTTTACTTCTACAACTCATGAAGGGTCTCGGATCAGTACATGTAGAGATTCTTATTGTTTCTATGGTAACGGCCGAGCAAGGAGGTGATTGGGCCTAGATTACGCTCAGCTGCCAGGTTTTTCCCCAATCCTTGGATATCCACTTTATAGAGGCTGTGGTATATATATATATATATATATATATATATATATATATATATATATATATATATATATATATATATATATATATATATATATCCATACCCCTGGGTCGCTCCGAAAGCTGAAATAACAGAATTAAATAATATTCTGCCACAGCCGGGATTCGAACCTAGTATACTAGTGCTCTATCTACTAGACCAGTGGTTCCCAACTAATGAAAATAATTTGAAATTATCTACAAAATATTTGTTTGTAAAGCTTTTTGAAATAGTAAATTAGTCCTTTTCGGGCGTAACCCACCTCACCCACCGTAATATAGACAGTTAGACCTAAGTTATTTCGGACAGCTTCTTGCATCAGGAAGAGAGTTTCTATATTAAAAAGTGTCCTTTTTAATGTGGTAATCCTAGTTACCAGTGATTTATTTCGATTCGTATCCTTTTAAAAGGAGAATCGAGTCTAAAATGGAGGTTCTCTTCCATTTTGAACCGTACCCTGGTTACAATAAATGTCAATTGTTAAGAATCCTTTCAACGAGAATGGCGACTTTAACTTAGAATGAAAAAAAACAAAAATTAAAACCTTTGAAATAGTAAAATTAGTCCTTTTCGGGCGTAAACCCGTTTAGAAAGTGAACCCTGAAGAATGGTCCCTCCCATTTTGAATGTATAAATAAAGGCATAGAAGAAGCCCTTGAAAGATTACTAGTGCATCCAGCGCATATAGCAATCCTCTTTAGAATACCTCCGGGTAACAGAAGGACAAATTTTACATCTATACATATTACATTTGTATTTGTATTTTGATGGAAAATAAAACCAGAGGTAAGAAAAAAAAAAAAATAAAAAAAAAAAAAAATTGTAAAGCTTTGGCTTTTAATAAGAATCCAACGCTCTACTCGGACAAATTTAGCATTCAAAGTGATATAATTCCTTGTGTTACTAACAGGTGCGTGCTACAGTGATATAATTCCTTGTGTTTACTAACAGGTGCGTGCTACTGCAAATCCAAACCTTAAAATTGATCATTTTCTAACATTTCGAAAATTATAAGCTTAAGAACAGACGTTCTCTGAACATAATGAATAAAATTGGATTCCTTTATGAGTGTTTGAATACATACCTTCTTGTATAAGTTTTAAATTTTAAGTTATTTTTATTCATATAAGGTCATTAATGCTACTGTGGCTACGGGTCGATATTAAAGTGGAAATTCCTTGCTATTGCAATGAAGGGTTCAGCGAAAAAAGTTTGTTGGGAACTACTGCACTAGATTATTCTGCCTTCTTGATAAAAAAATATAATACGCTGAGTAAAAAATGAATATTCAAAAATATATTCATTGACAACCAATGAATTGTTTGTCAGATATGCAACAATTAAAAAGACATAAGGAATATAATAATACCCAGCAGTATCTTTTCCGTGGCATTATTAAATTCGAAAGAAAATTACAGGTCTCTCATCAATTATCTTTTAAGTTTCTCCTGATGTTTTCAAGCATATTGGACTAATAATTATATAAAAAAATGATTTAATTTTTATTAACATATATTAACGAACTCTCAAAAATTAACCAAATATATTTCAAATTGACATCAATCTCAAATAATAATAAATATTTGCCTACTATAACTCCTTAACATTTTTTTTTTGGAATCAGAAAAGTATCCAGCGTTTAGGTATTTGTAATACCGAATTAAAAAATACTACAGTTTAAGAATACTACCTGACATAATACATATTTTTGTTTTCACTTATCTAAATATGAAATACATAGTAAGGGAAGGTATCGCGATTATGAAAATTTTTGAATTCCAGTTTTCAAAGGTCTGTGTGTGCGTTTGTGTGAGGAAGTCGAACGTGAAAATGAAAAATCGCGTGAAACTGAAAATTCATATTTAACAGCAACTTTTTCATCGAAATCAGCTAACCAGAAGAACCGCTTTATACCTTGCATTTTGCATTTTTTTAGAATTCTCTCAAAACCGACTCTTAACGATTTTGATTAAATTATTATTAAAAAATTAATGATACATTTGGAATATTTTGAAATACGGAGAAAGTCTCAATAGCGAATTAGTTTTAAAATGTTGGCTTATATTTCCACGAAGTTTCAAGTGATAAGTTCTTTATCAGTTAGCCTGATAGTGACATGCGGTGCTTGACGTTAACATGGCTACTAGGAAACCAACTCATCGTCACGCAAAAATATTACAGATTATAGCGGAAAAAGATGATATGATGAACATACTTCGACTCTAGCCTAGTCTAGGTCATTCACCCATTTATTGTGAAATGAAATGCGTTTATTGTTGAATATTCAAGAGTAGATATTAGTTTTATATTTGTTCAAGGACACATGCAAGTTGAAAATCATTTATAGAGGTCTAATATGTTTAAAAATATAGTTAATTTTTTCTTATTACTCTCCACATATAAATATTTATAAAATAAATGCGGGATTGGTAAAATAGGTTCAAACCAAACCATTTTTTTTTTTATACTTTTTGTTCTCTCTTGTATTCATATTTTTTTTTTCCGGTTTTAGAGGAACTAATCCTAGGCTGCAGCACTTTTACACACAATTTTTTTAAAATATATTTTATATTTTATAGCCTAGAAAAAAATTTTTTTTGTGATTTTTTAAAGAATTTATCCTTCAGTTAAAATAGTTATATATATATACCTTATTGTTTGTTGATATCGGAGCTAAAAATTTGTTTTCAATAATTGTAATTCATTGCTATTAAATTTTAAGTAATACATATAATAGTAGTAATGTTGGGGTCACCTGTAGCATAATAGCTAGGCTACCTGTACCTTCTATGTCAAAGGTCATGGGTTCAAATCCGCAAGGTGGCACTAGGATTTTTTAATGGGAGTATAAAATCATTAGTTATGCCGTCCTTCGAAGGGGACGTAAAAACGTGGTTTCGAGTCTAGGCGAAATCTAGGACTCCCACTTCCGTTTAGCCACAGTAGCAAAAAGTGACGTTTAATGAATAAACAATTTATAATAGTAATAGATAAAGAAAAATAAACGTTATACTAAATTTAGGATTTCTAAGTATTGTGAATAGTTTAATCCTATATAATAAATATCAATACTTCATAATCTTCTTTTCCTCTTAGGGGGTGATGTTTCCAAAACACAGAGAACTATGCAACTATCAGTTTTGCTTAAACTGACATCAATATCGCAGAATGGACATTCTCAGCAAGTGTTTGAAATAATTTCTCATTTGATATTTTTGCATCATACAATGCTGTAATTTTTACATTTTTAGCTGTACACAAAAACATGTTTCTAAAAAAAAAAAATAATGCTTGTATGGTTCACTAATTTCCGCAGATATTTCCAATTTGTCCAGAACACAATATAGAATACATGCTAAAGTGGGGAGACATAAAAAAGGCGCGACTGTTAAGAAAGATAATCTTTTTATCATTTTGTAAACAGAGATAAAACTCTCCAAATCTCTAATGGGTGTCTTAAACGTATTGTTATAGACGATATTAATATTGATCGTCATACATAATAATCTAAATAGTTTTATAACCACAACATGAGTTTCGGTGGAAACAATAATTATTACAATAGAAATTATTATCTACTACAAAAACTTAAAAGTAGCTTTACCCGTTTTTTCATCACTCTTCATAACCTTTTATAGATAATTCTTTTCCTAAAATCTTTAGCTTTCCAACGGTACATTATACATCTATATTACTATTTATCCGCCGCTTTAGGCTACTTCAACACTTACTAGACAAACAATCAAACCTTCCTCTGAACTAAAAAAGGCTCATCTACTTGACTATTATAAGACCAATCTGGACTTACGGAGTAGAGCTTTGGGGCTCTACTAAACCATCAAATTCTTCTCGCATCCAATCCTTACAATCCAAAATCCTTCGCAAAATCCTCAAAGCTCCTTACTATGTCACGAATAAACGTATCCATAAATACCTTAATTTTCCCCATGTTACTGATTTGGCCCGGACCAGGTATCAATCCTTTCATGACAAACTCCATTCTCACTCTAACCCACTAGTTTCAATCCTTTCTTCCTCTTCAATTCCGGACAATCCTCCGAGGCGTCTGAAAAGGAAATGGCCCCGGGGTCTTCTAGTTTATAATATTTTTAGAGTGCTTCCAATGGGAAGCTTCTCTACATGTACATCATGTCATTGTATTATTTAACTTTCAAATTTATTTGGTGTATTTTTTCTGTTAATACAGTTGTAAATACCAATAAAATGTTATTAAAAAAAAAAAAACACTATTTTGATGAACGGGAAAAACAACTTAACTATTATAAATATTTATTTAAATGTGATTTGAAAATGATTTAAATGAATACACACTGTAATGCGGAATAACAGATATGAAAAGAATTAAGATAATGATTGTGACTTGCGTACAATACGCCCTGATGATGACCCACAATGGGGGTCGAAACGTTGGCAGAAAATAAATGCTTGAAACTACTTAATTTTTTTCATTCACTGACCGTCACTCGGACTAATTCCTTCTAGTAATTAACATAATGGGTAGGTAGAAATAACCGGGAATCATTCGTGTGAAAAATATTTTAATTTTGCCGAAGTTTCGGCTCAAACTTGTGAACAATCATCAGGGCTGCAAACATCAGAACAAAAATAAAATAAGACAAAAAAAAAAGAAACGAAATAAGAAAAAAAAAAATAGTCGACTCAAACAAATATAAGTATTTTATAAATAAATATACGTATTTAATTTTATAGGAGTTTTTAAAACGATATGTATAGGATGAATTGTGAAGAAGATATTATTTTAATATCCACTGAAGTTCTTTTTTACAACAATCTTTCTCTTATGAGTTGGTGATGGGAAGATTTAACTTTTAAATTTGTATATAAATAAGTTACCAGCCTCATCAGTTTCTTAAACAATGCAAATCAATAATTAGCAAAATTTAATAAATTGGAAATCAATAAATATTCCATATCGGGATTACATATCATTACATAAATATTGTATTTTACAGACAATATATTTATTTATAAGTAAAATGATTCTGACTGAAATTTGAAAAGCTTCTTTTCTATATAGGTTTACATTTATTATTACTTTCACTTACTATATATAGTAAGGGAAAGTATTGCGATCATGAAAATTTTCGAATTTCAGTTTTCAACGGAAATACACGTTTTAGGGTCCCCTGAGTCCAAATAAACCAGTCCCGCAAAAAGGTCTGTGTGTGTGTGGTAACTCCCGGGCGGAAACGGTGAGTTATATGATACTGAAATCTCATATTTAAGACAAATATACGTCCGAGACGTTACAAAAACTTTTTCATCAAAATGAGGTTACCAGAAGTACAGTTACTATACATTTTAAACCTTTTTTCGATTTTCTCGTAAACGGTTCCGACGATTTTGATGAAACTCGCTATATCGATGTAAATTTTTATGGGCTTTAAAATCGTGTAGTTTTCATTCTGATTAAAATGATCTGACAGGGCTTAAATGCCGATATTTTACTTTTTTTTTCTTCAAAAGTACCTTTAATTTTGTATATTCTATAAAAATAACCATATCATATTGTTAGTATTGATAAATAAGAGCTAAATATGCATGTTGAGAAAATTTGAAAAACAACTAAAGAAGAAAACTGAAAAAAAATATTTTTAATGCAATTTTTTGTTTTTGAACATAAGAACAGTAATATACATGTATGATATACCGGTGGAGATAAAACATATTATCTCATACACAAGCTTTTAAAAGTTAACAAAGAGTGACCAAAAGCCGATAAGACTAAGCGATTATTTCAGATAATAATATAATAGATTTTTTAATAAAACACATGTTTCTATAGAAATTCCATTTAATTAATTCTTTAATGGTTTCACTCATTTTTATCTCTAACTGTATTTGAAAATTCTTTAATTGATCCTAAAAACGGAGGTAAGTGAAAGTCGTGTGTTGCCCGCACCAGATTTTTTTTTATTTGTAATAAGAATACTATCAACAAAATTAATGAAATAAAATCTTTGAAAGGAGGTATATTGTGTTTGCTGTTTCATTTTTGCTGAGCCTGCAAGACGTTGACTCATCTTGTAAACTGTACCATTTTATTAGTGCGAACTCTTTTAATAGGTGTTTCCTGTCATGTTCTCTTCTTCGCGCACTTCTCTTAGTGTAACACAAGCCTTAATCCTGCGTATGTATGTTGACTTACGAATGTATTCGAGTTTTATCGTTGACTATCGGAATCGAGAGCGGTTTCAAAGTCGAAAATCGCTCGAGCAAACACCAGGGAGTCATAGATTATTCATTGACCAAGGGTTTGAACCATGACCTTGGCGATTGTAAAAATCGATAGGTCCTTTTCGGAGTAATCGAACAGGAGCAGTTTCGATAATTATAAATCAGTTATTTTTTTTTGTTAGTCACGCACACTTGGGACACAATTAATTCTATCGCGATCCCGCATTTATATCTTGATGGCTATTCATAGTTTATCGCCCTGCTTAGTTTATCTTACTATATATCTTTAAAAAATAAATAATATTTAAATAGATAAGTGGTTTGGTTGGACTTTTTCCATATCCCTGCACCATCAATTGTATGTGTTGTGCAAAATAAATTTTTACAAAATGCTGCTGTTGTGTAAAATTATTACGAAATAGTTTACAATTTTCAAACAGTCGTACATTAAAAATAATTTTAGTTGCATTGGTAAAGCTGTAAAAATAGCTGAGTCAGCTGTAAAAATAGCTAAAAACCTTCTTAAAAAGGTAAAAGAAGAAAAGAGTGACATAGAGTTAGCGTTGCTAGAATGGAGGAATATCCCTTTGCAAGGAATCAATGCAAGTCCAGCACAGCTTCTTTCAGCAGAATGACGAAGACGCTCCTACCATCCACATTAAACAAATTGCAGCCGCAAGTACAATTTGATGTGTCCTCGCCGACTTCAAGCAAAGAAGGAGGCCTACAAAAAGACATTTGATCGCGGAACTCAGGATCTGCCGAAACTCCCTTGGGGCAAGAAGTATGGGTGAAGCTGAACCCTGACGACAGGAGTGTCCCTGGAGTCGAGCCAAGTGATCAGATCGAAGGGTGAGGACATTATCTTGTCCAAGTCGATGGACGTCTCTATAGCGAAATCGACGTTCATAAGAGTTTGAGAAGGGAGATGTTGATGTAATCGATTTCATAGATCATAATTCGAAAGATGTAATCGATTGTAACTAACTCGATATTGTTGTGAACATTGCTTTTGTAGATATACTTAAAAAATACAACTAATGTTATTGTGCTATGAAACTAAGTGTGGCATTTATTAGTAGGATACGAATAACATAGAACACCAGTTTTCAACGGAAATACACGTTTTAGGGTCCCCTGAGTCCAAATAACCAAGTCCCGCAAAAAGGTCTGTTGTGTGTGTGTGTGTGTGTGTGGGTGTGTGTGTGTGTGTGTGTGTATGTGTGTGTATGTCTGTGTGTGTGTGTGGGTAACTCCCAGGCGAAACGGTAAGTCCTATGAAACTGAAATTTCATATTTAAGACAAATATACGCCCGAGACGTTACAAAACCTTTTTCATCAAAATGAGCTTACCAGAAGAGACACTTTATACCATGCAATTTGCACCTTTTTTTCGATTTTCTCAAAAATGGTTCCGACGATTTTGATTAAACTCGCTATATCGATGTAAAATTTAATGGACTTTAATATCATTTAGGTTTCATTCGGATAAAAATGATCTGACAGGGCTTAAATGCCGATATTTTAAATTTTCTTTCTCTAAAGTACCTTTAATTTTGTTCTTCTCTCAAAAAATCGTTCCATTAATTTTGAAATAAAGTCGTGGAGGAGTTACCTGTGGTTTAGTGGCTATCATAACATCCTTAAAACTTTGCTGGTGACCCTAGGATTTTTTAGTGGTAGTAAAATATCCTTGATTATGCCGTTCTTCGGAGGGAACGTATAATGGTGGCCCCGAACCTGTGCGATGTCAGATACTCCTTAAAGTTCCCTACCAAAACCTGAATAGGCTAAAATTAGTACCCCACTGTAGCATCGTCCGATTAGCCACAGCAGTATTAAGTAACGTTATATGAATAAACAAACCAACAGAAGTCGCGGAAGCCTGAAGGAAGATTTTTTTTCTTAATTTGGATTCAATGCACCCTGAAACGTATAAGCACAAGTTTTGTGGAGTAAATTTTTATTCTTGGTCGAGTACGAATTTTCGTTTATTAAAAGTAATATATTAAAAAAGGCAATCGAAGAACTTCGAATATGTCTATTTAAATGTCAGTACTTATCTTCATATCTGATCGCTTTTGTCTCATTTTCCTTTGAGGAAATGAACAATTAGAAGACGTTAAAGATTTCAGGAAAAAATATGCTCATTGTCAAAGCTTCCTCTTCATGAAACAATTGTAATACCTATGAGTTATATGGGGAAAATAGAACCTCGGTTATGTGGTTAACGAATTTCCTTTTTCTGTAATTGTCAATGATTGGTTCAAGAGAGCTTAGGAAAAGTGATCTGTTGTGCTTTTTATTTGCTTTTTATTTTTATTCCTTGTCGTAAACCTTTAGGAACGTAACAGTAATTTTATGGTACAAGAAATGTGAAAGGGATCACTTGTAGCTGGATGGTTAGCGTAACAGCCTCCCATGCTAAAGATCACGGGTTCTAACCCGCAGGTGGTCCTAGGATTTTTTAATGGGAGTAAAATGGAGTAACCTTAGTTATACCGGAGGGGACGTTAAAAGGTGGTCCCGAGCCTGTGCGATGTCAGGTACTCGTTAAAGATCCCTATCCTAATAAAACCTGGATAGGCAAAATTTAGGACTCCCACTGTAGCATCGTCCGATTAGCCATAGTAGCATAAAGTGACGTTAAATAAATTAACAAACAAACAGAAATGTGAAATTTGCAAGTGTGGATGGTCTAACTATTTGTGGGAATTTCATTATAATTAACATGGAAAAATATGCTACTGCTATAATTTTGTTTTATTTCATCATTTTTAATTATTAATTAATTAAAGGAGCGGCGTGGTCTAGTGGGTAGAGCTACTGTGCTCCGGGTCCTGGGTACGAATCCCGGCTGTGGCAGAATATTATTTATTCTGATAAGTCAGTCGGAGGGCGATCCTAGGGTATGGAGACCCTCCTGGGGCAGACCCAGCCTCTATAAAGTGGGTACCCCAAATTAATTGGGGAAAAACCTGGCGGCTGAGCGCGATTAAGGCCTAATCACCTCATTGCACTGCCGTTGGCCTTGAAACAGTATGAATCTCTATATGTACTGAGCCCAAGACCCTATTTATTAATACCTTCGTAAATTTGCATTGAAAACAATTAAAGAATAAATAAATGGGTGATTTTGTCATTCAATAATTATTCCTGACATAATGAAAAAAGTATTGCTAATTGTTTGTTTAATGGATTACGTCAATTTATGGTATGGTCTTGTTTGATTCATCAATGAATGATATCACCTATATAACTATTTATTTTGTCTATTTAACTTTTCAAAGACTGAGTTTTTGCATATTTATATTCTAGGTGAAAAGATAATAAAAACGCATTTCAAGTTTTTACTTGTTAACCGCATAAATAGTGTGAATTAGTTTTTACAAAGTTATAAAAGTATTTAAATCCACAAATGAGATTTAATCTGCTACAAATCTGCTACGCAAACTGCACACACTGCTAAACAAATCTGCTACCCACAACTCTCGCTCAGATACCTTCTTGAAATTAATTTTAAAAGTTACCCATAAAGTTGAAGTTAGAACTAAATAAATTATGTTTAGTTTCATTGGGAATTTTTACTTCCAATTATCTATATATGGAATATATAGTAAGAGAGAGTATTGCGATCGTGAACATTTTCGAATTCCAGTTTTCAACGAAAATAAACGTTCTAGGGTCTCCTGAGTTCATATGACCAAGTCCCGCAAAAAGGTCTGTGTGGCTATGTGCGCGAAAACAAAAAATCCTATAAAACTGAAATTTCATATTTAAGGCAACTATACACGTGAGATGTTACAGCA
The DNA here is from genome assembly GCA_023052935.1 of Piezodorus guildinii. Lineage (NCBI taxonomy): Eukaryota > Metazoa > Arthropoda > Insecta > Hemiptera > Pentatomidae > Piezodorus > Piezodorus guildinii. Next base: position 122,557,830 of record CM041296.1, on the reverse strand, counting down.
ACTTTTTTTTTTATCAAAATCGGCTAACCAAAAGAGCCACTTTATACCATGCATTTTGCACCTATTTACAATTTTCTCAAAAACAGCTCCATCAATTTTGATTAAACTCGCTATATCGATGTAAATTTTAATGAGCTTAATATCATATTGGTTTCGTTCTGATTGAAATAGCCCGACAGAGCTTCAATGCCGATATTTTAAAATTTCTTCCTCTAAAGTACCTTTAATTTGGCATTTTTTAAGAAATTGACCATATCATCTGACTACCGTTGCTGAAAAACAGGTAAATATATGAGTTGAACGAATTACATATCCAACTAAAGGAGATAACTGCAAAAATATTTTTTTTATGCAATTTTTTGTTTTTTTTTAATTTAAGAACAGTAATACACATGGAAAATATGCCGTTGGAATGCTAAAGATTTTAGAAAACATCTTATACATACTATTGTAAAAGTTAACGGAAAGTGATGAAAAGCCGATAAACTGATTATCGAAGATAATAATATAATAGATTATTTAATAAAACACGTGTTTCTATTAAAATCCAATGTAAATAATTCTTAAACAATTTATTTCCATTTCTGAATTTGTTTAAAAATTGGTTCATTGATATAAATAACGGAGGTAAGTGAAAGTGTTGCGCGCACCAGATTTTTTTAAAAATTAATTAATATAACAATTGAAATTATTATCTTATATAGAGAGGTGCGTGGTCTAGTGGATAGAGCACTAGTCTACTATTCTTCAGACACCAGGTTCAAAACCCGGATGTAGCAGAACATTATTTATTCTGTTATTTTAGCCGTGAGGCGATCCTGGGGTTTGGAGACCCTCTTAGAACAGGACTCAGCCTCTATAAAAATACAAAAAACTCTCGGCTGAGTGTGAACCCAAGGCCCTTCAGTGGTTGTAGAAGTACTTTTTTATTTTTTTTTTTTTGCATAATCCCTCAAGTTTATGCATTTCTCGTCTTTCTCGATCAATCAAGGTTTGTAAATTAGATTTTTTTTTTTTTTTAATCTGAAAACCATTAGCTTTTCAACGGTATATTGTACTTCTATATTAGTATCCTTATCTCTGTAGAACAAAATTGAATTTTTAAGGTGTTTTTTACTTTTTTCTTCTTTATTTGATTACCAGAGACATTAATATTTCTTGTTTACACATTTTCTGTCAATGATAGCTACGGGAAAATAAATAATTTAGCAGTTTAACTGGAAAAACGCTTATGACCTAGAATTGTGCTCATTAAAATGAAATACGATTTTTAAAAATATATATATTAAAATAATTTGTCATTTTAAAATTATATTGTATTTTAATATATTTTTATACCTTTTCCTCGTTACTGATATGTTAAATTTTATTTTAAGGGAATGGAACTAAACAAACGTAACAGGATTATAATTAATAAAATATTTTAAATCTTTTCTCTAGATTATTAATAAGTCTTTAATTGAAGAGTCAAGCTCTAGTAGTTACGTGAGAAGGCCGATTTTTTTATAGTCATGTTTACGCAATTGGCTAGGAAATTACGTCTTTTAACGTAATTTTGTCGAAATAAGGTTTGATTAAAAAACGTTATGAACCAAAATCCATGTTAAAAATTATTGTTATTTTGTGAAAATCATATTGAAATGTGGTGAGTTGGCCTCAGCAACGAGAAGTGGCGGTCATTTAGCAATAGTGACAAAATTTGGAATTTTCCTACGATTTTGAACTAGTTACCTAATTATATTATCAAATATCTTGGTAATCCGAATAAATTATTGCATAGGGGTGTTCGGTTTACTGAATATTTCAGATTATAGAATGTAATAGTGAAAATGCTTTAACAAAAAAGAAAAAAAAAATCAACAATATGGATAACAACCACATTTCTATTCATCTAATTTTATTTTTACATGTATTTGTTATTTAATATGTAATAAAATGTATTTTATTAACAATTTGATTGGATTAGTAAAAACTCTGTAAATTATTACACAATAGTTTATTATTTCCAAATAGCTATATTAGCGTATAACTGTTCATAGCTGCAAATTTTTTCGATTTTTCTCAATCAATGTGACAAATATATAGAACAATTTTTTTTTCTCGGTTTATCGCGGTTTACTGAGTCTAAAACTCTATACATATTTTATCTTCAAAAATAACTGAATTATAGGTGTAATTATGGGTAAAATTTCAATTTTTTATTATTTTTTTAAAATAATTATTCGTGGTCTTTTGGTTAAAAACACTAATATTTTTTTTTTCTGTCTTAAAAAATAACTGAGTTATTGAATTAAATCGGCCGCCATTTTAAAACTAACCAGCTGATATCAACGTTTAGGATCATCGTTGCATGCCCTAGTATTTTTGTAGTGAATTTAAAAAAAAAAAAAAGTCCAGTAGTTTCAGAGAAATGCTGCGGACAACGGACAAGCTGATTTTTTAAAAAATTCTTTATTCGGGTTTTACGTATTTTTTTTTCAATACAACATTTGTTCATTATTAAAATAATAAACCAAAAAATAACATTTTTATTAAGAAGTCAATTATTTTTATTTTTAATTTCTTTTTCGCAAGCTGGTATTGCTGGATAGTTCGGATTACCGAGATTGCAGTTTATTGTATTATTTCCAATTTTTTTTTTAAACTTTCACTTACTTGAGAGTGCCGAATATTCTTAACAAATTAATAAATATTTTATACTAGTTTTATTGGTAATTGGTAAAAGTTGCATCATTTGTTTTTTATATGAAACTCGAGTTATAAAAAAAACTAGTTATAAATAAAAATAACATAGAATAAGGTTTGTAGTGTTGAGTTTGGTATTTAGAAATATCAAGAACTTGATATTTCTTTTTATCTAATTAAGATTAATGAAAAAATGTTTTTCTTTAGCCTTTAAATCCCTTCTTTTTTTTTTTCGCACTGTGAGTCTTGATATATCAAAAGTTCGACGAATAGTACTAATAACATAATTTAAAAATCATTTTAATACTCCTAATTATTATTAACTAAACAGTACCCCTGTTGTGTTGTAACGTTATGTGCCACCCCAACGTGTTAAACATTAATAATTCTTTGTAATGTGGCATTTTTTCAAATAAACATTAATGTCCAGATAAATAAAATTTTACTGAATGGTGATTGATTTATTTTCCTTAATAATAAATCGGAATAGTTCCTTGTGTTATCAACTCTTCAGTTTCGTTATTTTTTATTAGTTCAGATTACATATCCATAACTTTTGTTAAGTATATAAGTAACTGCTCCAGCAGGCTAATGGCGAAGTAGCTGCTCTACAGAGGAAATACGTGTAGTTCGCTCATTGGAAGCTCATAACTGTTATTTAAGATAATATTAGGATAAAGCACAGGAAAGAAGACTGTACATTACTGTTTTTTGGTAATAGGGAACTCGATGGTAAACCGGCTACTGCGATCACTGTTATTCCGAACCTGTTACGAAACTAAATTAGTACTGTCAATTCGAATGCCAAATGCTCGTCTTTTTTTTCGCCCTTCAGTTTTCCGCTACTGGTTACCGAATCATTATAAACTCATGTCCAAAACTTTGACAGATTCCTAAAAAAAAATTGTAATAACACATTATTTAAAAATCATTGTGATAAATAATAAAGATGTATTTTGAGGATTATCATGAATTTAAGAGGAAGAGAGGTCGTAATTCGACAATATTTAATATCTGGTTCCCTATATAGTTTATGAATAATCCATTAATTTATATTATCATATGATAACTAATATCTTTAATCGTAGGAATTAAAGACGATTTCTAAAGGTCTATGATTTTACCTTTTATTTTCTCTATTACGTTCCTAATTGTTATTTACATATTTAATCATATTTCCAAAGAAATTGGAATGTAATTTATTTAATTTTTCGAATCACTTTTATTCGTTATTTGAATTATAAGTATATATATATATATATATATATATATATATTATATATATATATATATATATATATATAAGTTTGTGTTGTTCTTAGGTTTCAGTCAATGAATAAACAATTTTATCTATGCGACGTTTCGAGAATTTATTATTCTCATAATCATGCCTTAACAGTGGAAAAAAACAAACAAAAACAGAACATTAATATTATTATACAATAATTAATATATGATGTTATTGTTAGAGATTTAGAAAAGAATACATTGAACAATGAATAATCTTACAGTAGGTACATAGATAATTTAAATTAGGATTTACATTAAAGATATTATTATAAAATTACTTACAATTTTGGACAAAATAGTGTCTTAATTAGACATGTTTAGCCTACAAGCTTTGAAAGAACACTGAAAAAATAAAAAAGGTATTTAGAAATATTTTATAAATAGGGAACGATACTAACAGAGCTGACAAAGTCATATATTTTCTCAATATAGTAAAGCTGTTAAAATATTTCTAATGTCCATAATGTCCAAAAAAATATTTAAAAAAAAATAAATAAATAAAATAATAATAATAATAAATGGATGAAATGAAAAAAAATATTAATAAAATAATTTAAAAAACAATAGTTATTGAGAAAATAAAATATAGATTATAAAAAAAAAAAAATAATAATAATAAAATAAAAGTTTGTATTGAAACATTACTTCTTATTTAATACTTATTTACTATTGATATGGCCTTATCTTTCTTTCCACATTCGTTCTTTTATTTATTATATAATATCTTATTCTTATTTTTAATTTTTTTCTTATATTAAATGACCATAGAATTATTTTCTGGATCGAGCGCTAATGACCTAGATGTTTTGCGCCTTAAACGTAAAAACAAGCAAAAATGCCTTGTGTATCACCCCCTGTGCTTCAATACATTTTTATTACATATTAATTATTATAAATTATGGGAAAGCAATGAAAGAAAATATTTAATACATATATATATATATATATATATATATATATATATATATATATATATATATATATATATATATATACATACATATGTATTAAACATTCTCTTTCATTGCTTTCCCATAATTTATAATAATTAATATATATATATATATTTTTTTTTAATGTATGAGATAAAAAGGAACCAGCTTTTTTAATGAACACAGAAGAGCATAAACGAGGTTCGATACATAGATCATTTTCTGATCGGATACATGATATCATGACATCGGATATCATTAAGGTCACTTCTGCTCTGTCGCGCACGAAACTAGTCAAAATGTTTCCGATGAATCATTAACAACCGATTCATATTTCGTCTTGTATTTCGGGAGGCCCTCAGTAAGACGAAACCATGGTTACTAATAATTCCATTTTCAATCAAAGGAAAATCCAAGAAATTTGTGGTTTGAGAACCCACATTTTATTTTTTTCTGAAAGTGTTACTATAGGGGCCTAGTGGAATAAGCATCTGAAACCTGCTCCCACGTACATCAGAACCAAATTTATACCTTTGATTCACACCTATGAGTAACCACCTTTTGCAAACTTTTATATCTTCCAATCCCTTCAATTTAAATCATAATTCAGTCCCGTTCTACTAGATCCCGTCTTTCTGACCTCTACCCTCCTCCTCACCGTACTGCTGCCTTTGACTAGTCCTTTCTAGCCAAAGCAACCACTCTTTGGAATTCTATTCCTCCTGAGATCCGTCATGTAAGTACTGCTTCCTCCTTCAAATCGCTACTTTAACCACCTTCTCCTTACTCAGTCAAACAGACAATAACTTCAAACTGCAGATGCTATAAATACCAATTATTATTATTATTTTTTTTTTTTTGTGTTTATATTACTCAAATTATCATTGATGAACCAGCTATTTCTGTTTTGTTTTTCTTATTCTGAAAGTCTGACTTGTAAAGATGTACATATATTACTACCTTAATTATTTTTTAGTTTAGTATTTTGTTATTCTAAGCCATGACCACACTGTTCCGGTCATCAATTATGTATGTTATTTTATTCTTAAGGGACTTTAGTCCCAGGATAATAAAGAAGTTTTTTCATTTCATTTCATTTCATAATCTTTATGGATGGAAAGTTATGGAGGGGAATGAAAAAACAAAAAATGTTTTCTTCTGAACAGCTCAACCGATTTTTCACAATATATATATGTATATTAGGGATTTCCAAAAATATTTTATAAAATCTTTTTTCAAGAAAATTTTAGTCAAAAAAATTATTTTGAATTTTTCAAAAATGTATTTTCAATGTTATGTTGGATTGGTACACTCCAACTGTTCGCTACTTTATTTCATTAGGGAGTCCTATATATTTTTTTTCAATTTCATCGCAAGTGTACCCCATGGTGAAAAATATTAATAACGATTTTTCTCTCCTGAACGGATCAACTGACTTTTAAGAAAAAAAATACATATTAATGGTTTTCTAAAAAAACAATAATTAAATTATTTTTTTTACAATAATAATAAAACATGCATTCTCAGTATGATCTAACAAACGTACTCTTCTTTCCTTGATTTTTTTATTTTTTATTTTTAAATGTTAGGTTATTCTGTACTAGTACACCTACAATTTTTTGCTACATTATTTAATTGGAGGGTTCTGTATAATGTAATTGTTTATAATTATAATAAACTATATATATATTTTTTTATTCTTTCTCCCTCCATAGCTTTACTCCCATTAGGATTAGGGGGCTAAAAATTTGCTAAGGGTTCTCAAAATTCTGAATCATTGCTCTAAATTCGGTTCTGATATACGTGGGGCAGATGTCACATGATTATTCCGTTAGCCTCTTTAAAATAAATCTCATTACCTTTTAATGAAAGAAATTAGGATCTTATCGGCATAAATAAATTTTTAAAAAACATGTTTTAAGGGTTTTTTTCTTTTTCGGACATCCAAAATATCTACCATTGCGTTGTTCTAGCAAATTTCCTTATGAAAGCGTATAACACATGTAATAGAAGTAAGTTCCTAAGCATCCGTTGCTCAGTATTCTTTAGACGAAAGAGCGTTTTAGAAAGACGCCTTCGTCTTATATTCTTTTATTTTTTCACTCTCTTCAATATGCACCAATATTTTAAGAAATCAATATTCTTCGCTTTATACCTCGAATTTAGTGCGAAGATATCTTATTGCGCAAACTCAGAAATTAGTCTCATGATGATTCATTGTTTAAGCTAGATTTGTTAAAGGTAAGATGAAATAAGCTGATAAATATTGGAGCAGGTGTCTTGCATACGTGTCACATCTGTTCGACAGTTTAGCTTAGTCCATGGTTATATTTATATTTAAGTTAAATATTGAAATTACTATCATGTAGCTTACATCCAACCGCAACATACACTCATGTATATGATCCGTAAACAATGACCCTACTGATGTATCCGAAGTATTTCATATTCAGCAGCATAAATTGAAGGAAGGTGTCAAAAATGGAGAATCAAAATAAATCCTAACAAGGCCCAATAGACCACCTTTACCCTTCGTTGCAAACCCTCATTCTTATGCCCACCAATCTATACTAATATTATAAAGCTGGAGAGTTTGTTTGTTTGCTTGTTTGTTTGAACGCGCTAATCTCAGAAACTACTGGTTCAAATTGAAAAATTCTTTTTGCGTTGGATAGTCCATTTATCGAGGAAGGTTATAGGCTATATAACATCACGCTGCAACCAATAGGAGCGAAGAATCAGTTGAAAATCTAGGAAAAAACGAGAGAAATTAACCTCGCATCCCAATGATTCCAAATGATTTACCTTTTAATTTTAAAATAATTCAATTTCCCGTTAAGTTATCTTTTGCCGAAACAATTAATAAATCACATTGGCAAATATTTAAACACGTAGGAATCGATTTACGTCAAGATAGGGTTGCGGAGAAAATCATTTACATATTCTGCCATAAGAAAATAAAACCAAAAATATCATTTACGCAGAAGTACTTTAAAATATTGGGTTGTCATTACCTCACCCGCCGTACTCTCCTGGCATTGCTCCTTCAGATTTTTTTATTTTCCGTTCCCTCGAAAATTTTCTACTAGCGAAATCCTAAATTTTAGAAGATGACGTCAAAACGGTCTTTTTATAGTTCTTCAGGAGTAAGGACAGTGATAGTTAGAAAAAAAGGGATAATGGACCTTGCAAGCCATTGGAAAAGGGCAATCGCTAACGGTGGTAACTATTTTGTAGATTAAATGAATAAATTTTAAGCTGTTCATCAATTTTAATTTTGCCCAAATATCTATACCAACTTTCCGGACAACCCAATATATTCTTTTAATAGCGATCACAATAACGGAAATTGACGCAGACGAAGTCGCAAGCAACAGCTAGTTTCCTATAATAATTTTTCACTTATCTCTGTCGAACAGATCCGTTACCTAGGACTCTTATCTTGACAAAGGTTAAACATGGGTTTCTCTTACAAGATTTAAACGACAAGAAAATCCTCGTAGCTACCGACTACTAGTTACTTACACTTACTTGGCAAACGATCCGAACTTATAATATTATATATTTTTTTAAACTTCTCTACATTACCATAGTGACAAGGTCCATTCGGGTGTAACCATCCGACTCTGGCGATCCAAAATCCTGAGAACAATCCTCGCACTCTTCTTATTTTATTACCAATACAATCATCTATAAAGACCTCAGTTTCTCACATGTTGCTGATTCAGCCCAAAATAGATAAACCTCTTTCAACTTCGAATTACCAACCCACTTATTCACACGCGTTCAACCTATTTATACTTGACAACCCTCTGAGATGGCTGAAAAGACGATAGCCTCGGAATTTTTTAAATTCTAAAAAAACATTGAAGTGCTACCAATGTTTTTTTCAGCCTTTTTAAAAATTCTTTTTTTCATCATCACCATAATCATTCCTTCTTCTACTACTGTTCGGTGTGAGGATCCTGCTTATAGAGTCTGTCCCAGATGTCTCTCTCCTGCACCAACTCTACTCTCCTCTTCCAATTTATTCCACGCTTTCTGCATTCTCTCTCCCAGGATATGCGAGGCCTCTGGGTCTTTTCCCTTCCGTGCGAGTCTCGTAAACCTTTCTGGCACTTCTATCTGGATCCATCCTAAGAATATGTCCAAAGCACCTCAGTTTGTGCTCCTCTAGAATGGTCTCCGTCTGTTTGACTTCCAGATTAGCCCGTATCCTATCTCTCCATGTCTGTTTTTCTATTTTTCGCAGATGCCTCATTTCCATGGCCTGTATCTGATTCCTGTGTTTTGTGGTAAGATCCACAATTCTGAGGAGTACGATAGAATAGGGAGGAATGTCGATTTATTGACGGCTAATTTGGTCCGCTTTGACACCTCTCTTCTCCCCAGACAACCCCGCCTGGCCATACAGAACATCCTACCTGCTGCACAAATTCTTTGGGCCACTTCTTCGTCCATATAGCCACTTTCATTGTGATGAGCTCCCAAATATTTGAAACTCACGACCTGCTCTAATCAGCTATTTTTGTTTATTATAAAAATATAAAGTATATAAATGTCATGCTTTTATTTTTCTTTCTATAAATTTCTCAATTTTAATTAGAGTGTCATAAGAGGTAAATTTAAAAACTTCGTAACCTAAGGAATTTATAAATCAGAAACTCTGATTTATTGATTTCTATGAAGGAGTTTTCATTAGTGAGAATTAGTCATTCAAAAATGGTAGAAATAGAAAAAAATCTGGTGTGGGCAACACACGACTTTCACTCACCTCTGTTTTTAGAATCGATTAAAAAAAATTCAAATACAGATAGAGAGATAACTTGTAGCTGGATGGTTAGCATAACAGCCTCCTATGCCAAAGGTCACGGGTTTAAACCCGCAGGTGGTCCTAGGATTTTTTAATGGGAGTAAAATTCATTTATTATGCCTTAGTTGTGTTTGATCAAAATCGTTAGAGCCGTTTTTGAGAAAATCGTAAAAAGGTGCAAAATGCATAGTATAAACTAGATCTTCCGGTCAGCTGATTTTGGGGAAAAAGATTCTGTAACATTTTGGGCGTATAGTTGCCTTAAATATGAAATTTCAGTTTTAATGGACTTTTCGTTTTCGCCCGGGAGTTACTACACAAACCTTTTTGCGGGATTTGGTTATTTGGACCTCGGGGACTCTAAAACGTATATTTCCCTTGAAAACTGGAATTCGAAAACTTTCACGATCGCAATACTTTCTTTCCCTTACTATATATATCATATATAGGTAAGTGAAAGTAAAAATGTTATTTAGAGGTCCCTTAAGAATAACAAATATGTACATTAAAAGAGTAGAGATCTCTAGGCCATTAATTCAGTAAACGCACATGTAGCTGACCATTCTCCCGATTTAGGACTTAAGATGCTTTAAAGTGCTTTTTGGTTCAATTATATCTGTATTTGTCTATCTAAACTTTACAACCAATTCTCAAACCTGGAGACAGATAAACATAGAACGTATTCATAATATCATTCTCACGAATAACTTTTTTATACATTTTTTTTTATTTAAAAAAGGATTCTTTCTGATTCTCCTGAGAGCGTCTTTTATGAGCTTTTATCTCGTAGTTATAAAGGCAAAATAAGTTAAATAAGCTCGGATTATTAAAATATTGCGAATATCGTACTTATTACTTTTCCTATATCAGATTGATAGGTTTGTAGCAATGCGTACAGGAAGTGAAGTTGATGAATCAAATATTTCCTCTTTCTGATTGGCTGACACTTTTAATATTGAAGGAGCCGTGAGTCAGAGCTTTTTGCCATTGATTCACCAACTATCTGTTGACACTAGTTGCCTGACGCACATACCCTGGGATAATTCTAGTTTGAAGGATGGGGATAAGTTTGCCTTCAGGTTGTGCTTCTGCTTCAAGGTAAACCAGTTCCTTGTCTGTCCCGTTTCATTAGTCATTCCATAATTATTTAAAAACAAACAACTCCATGTTTCATTTATTTTATTATTTGCTAGTTGTTTTTATATAAGATGTTCGCTAACGTAGTGCTTGAAGACAACATGGCTTAACCTTAATTGAGAACGCTTGCACATGATTTGAGGAAGACAAATTTTTTTGTTCGTGTGTTTTTAAAAGCCTTTTAGAGTCCATTAGAATGATTAATTCTTCCTAGAAAATGGCATTAGACTCTGGGGAAAATTTATATTTGTTGTTGTTTTACCATGAAAACTAATTCTAAAAATGTGTTGCGCTTAACTTTCCCTCCTTCGGAAAATTTTAAATGAAATTGGCAGTTAAAGTTGAAAACAAAAATAAATAAAATAATTATATTATGTATTCATAGAAATATTTATTTGAGATTAATTTTTTTTTTTTATAAACATTTTTATTGAGATTTACAACTGTATATTGTAATACAATAAGTAAATATGCTGATTAATGATATAACACATGAAAAAAAAAAAATGAAGAGAAACTGCCCATTGGCACCACTCTTTAGTAGTAAATCTAAACAAGAATGTCTCGAGGCCATTTTCTTTTCATACGCCTTGGTGGATTGTCAGGAATGGAAGAGGAAGCAAGGATTGAAACTAGTGGGTTAGAGTGGGAGTGGTGTCTGTCATACAGTGATACCTGGTTCGGGACAAATCAGCAACTTATGGAACATTAATGGATAAGCTTATTTGTGACAAAGTAAGGAGCGTTAAGGATTTTGAATTGTAAGCATTGGACACTGGAAGAATGTGAAGGTTTAGTAAGGCCCAAAAGCTCAACTCCGTAAGTCAAGATTGGTCTTATGATAGTCATGTTGATGAGTCTTTTGTAGTTAAATGGAAGGTTAGAGCGTCTGTATAGTAAGTGTTTAGCCTAAAACGTTTTAGAATAAACCAGAGGGATATAGGCTGAGGCATATAAAAAAATTACCTAATTACTTAATTTTATCGATTTGGTCTATCTCCGTATAAGTATTATTACCACGTACTACAATTGTTTGTTTCATGAAGAGAAAGTTTCGACAACGAACATATTTTTTCCTTAATTCTTTTACGTCTTCTAATTGTTCATTTTTTTAAAGGGGAAATGAGACAACACAGATCATATATGAAGATAAGTACTGACATTTATATTAACATATTTGAAGATATTCCATTGCGTTTAGTGATATATTACTTTCAATAACGATACTTCTTACTCGACCGAGAATAAATATTTACTCCACAAACGTTGTGTTTCTACTTTGAATCGAAAATAAAAAAAATAAAAAAGTCTTTCTTGAGGTGTCCAACAACTTTTTTGGTTTGTTTTATTATTTAACTTCCCCTTATGCTGCTGTGGCTAATCGGACGATGCTACAGTGGGAGTCCTAAATTTTGCCTATCCAAGTTTGATTAGGAAGGGATCTTTAACGAGTACCTGACATCGCACAGGCTCGGGATCACCTCCTCACGTCCCCTCCGAAGGACGTCATGAATAAAGATTTTTCACTTCCATTAAAAAATCCTAGGACCATTTGCGGGTTTAAACCAGTGACCTTTGCCATAGAAGGCTGTTATGCTAGCCACTCTGCTACAGGTGATCTCTCTTTAGCTATCTAATGATATATTATGTATCTGTTTTACATTTTTATTAGTGAAAACAAAATTAATCTTATAAATATATCTGCTGTTTTCTCCAGATTTACTCATTTCTAATCAAAGCTAACAATATGAAATTATTAACTATTTCGAATCAACAAAATTAAAGGTCCTTTGGAGGAAGAAGTTTTTAAAATTTGGCATTTAAGCCCTGTCAGATTATTTAAACGTGATTAAAATCTACACGATATTAAAGTCCATTAAATTTTGAATCGATATATCGAGTTTAATAAAAATCGATAGGTTAGTGGAAGTAAATAATTATTTGAAGATCAGAATCAATTAAGAACTTCTTTTCTGATTCGAACTAAAGAAACTCTTATTCATAACTATATTCTTTTTATTGGATGATATTACAATCTGTCCTAATTAGGACATTTATAATAGTGATAAAATACAATATTCATACTATATTAGTAGAATATTTACAGAACTATAAAATAATATAAAATAAAGAATTAATAAAATATTTACAAGTCAAGTAGTCACTTATACTCAAACATACAGTACATTGAGTGGATTCGTGTTTAGAAGAGATATCGGGGCCACTGCCGTTTCAACCTTCTATTGGGTGGTAAGGGTGTGTGGATCTGGATAGGGATTGAGCTAGAGGATTGGTATGATCGTGGAATGAATTTCGATGGAATAATTTCCAAAATAAATGGAATATTTTGGTCGTGGTGTAAGCTATGGTTGGTGAAATAATAAGGAGCATTAATTATTGTTCGGAGAACTTTGGATTGAATGCGTTTGATGTTAGAAAATTTGCTGTTCTCCACAGTTCAAATCCGCAGGTATAACTCTAATTAACTTTATAAATAATATTATTTTCTACTATTTAACACCTATAGCTGCACAGATTAGTGGTCACCATTCTACTTTAACCCCCTAGTTTTTTCTTAAGATGAGCCAAGGATATGACCCTCCTTCGTTTAATACAGATGACGTGTAGATAATCGTGTAGCCTAACCATCTATTGAAGCTGGAATGAAATGTTTCCGTTTTAGGATTGGATAATTCCCGTGCATAGAGGGACAGTCTCCTTATTTCGTTACATATCATTAAGTGGAGGAATAAGATCCTCTGGTTCTAAACTTCACTGTCCATAGAATTGAATGTATGTCTTTTTAGGTGGGTGATATTTAAACATGAAGGAATTTTCGTGCATGGTCGACTCCAAAAAAACGTCGATTTCAAGTTGTAAATTACCTTAAATAGTCTTTGTTTTTCACTATCACATGCTTTCAAAGTCTATCCTTAATTAAAATAAAAATTAAATAGATAATAAATAATAAAATTAGGGAGTTTTTTAAATCATAAAAGGAAGCGGCGTGGTCTAGTGGATAGAGCACTAGTCTCCTTGTCTAGGTTGGAACCCGGGCTAAGGCAAAATTATTTATTTTGTTATCTCAGCCGTGGAGCGATCCTGGGGTATGGAGACCCTCCCGGGGCAAACCCAGCCTCTATAAAGTGGATTCCCTAAAATTAGGGAAAAACCTGTCTGCTGCATGGCCTATGCTTAATCACCTCCTTGTACAGCTGTTGGCCGTGAAACAGAACGAGTATCTATGTATATGTACTGAACTCATGAACCTTCATAGGTTGTAGAAGTATAGGTTTTTTAAAACACAAATATAACTCGAATTAGTTTTGTGCATCGCAGACATAAAATTATATTATTTATAAATTTTCAATTTCTATTTATGAGATTTATTATATAAATGATTGTCAGTTTTTTTTTTACTTCTCTTAGTTATATATTAAATATATAGTAAGAGAAAGTATTGTGATCGTGAAAATTTTCGAATTTCAGTTTTCACCGAAAATACACGTTTTAAGGTCCCCTGAGTCCAAATGACCAAGTCCTATAAAAAGGTCTGTGTGTATGTTTATGGTAACTCCCGGGTGAATAGGAAAAGTCCTATGAAACTGAAATTGTATAGTTAATACAATTATACGCCCCAAATGCTATCAGAAACTTTTTCATCAAAAACAGCAAACTAGAAGAGCCACATTATGCCATGCATTTTGCACCTTGAATCGGCTCTAACGATTTTGATTAAACTCGCTATGTCGTATAAAATTTGATGGGCTTTAATATCGTGTAGGTTTCATTCTGATTGAAATAGTCTACTAGTAAAATACCAATATTTTAAATTTTCTTCCTCTAAAATATCTTTACTTTTGTAGGTACTAAAAAAATAACAATATAGTCTTGTTATCAACGATAATAAAAAAGTTAAATATATAAGTTGAACCAATTCGACCTCTAACTGAAGGAGAAAACTGCACAATTATTGTTTTTAATGCAATTTTTCGTTTATGGACATAAGGACAGTAACACACATGTTTAATATACCGTTTGAAAGCTTATCATTTTAGAAAAAATATTATTGCATTTATTACCTTATACACAAGCTTGTTAAAATTAAGAAAGAGTGATGAAAAGTCAATAAAACTAACTGATTGTTTTGGATAATAATATAATAGATTTTTTAATAACACATATGTTTCTATAGAAATTCAATTTAATTAATTTTTTATTAGTTCCACTCATTTTTATCTCTAAATGTATTTAAAAATTCTTTAATCAATTTCAACTACGGCGGTAAGTGAAATTCGTGTGTTGCCCGCACCAGATTTTTTTTTTTTTTTTTTTTTCCTCTTTTACATACCATCAGAGGAATTAAGATGTAGACTCATTTCTGTTAATACTACACGTGTTACTCAGCACATGTTTCCAGTCCTTACAGATGCTTCCAGTTATTAATCACTTATTTTTCCCCATATTATCTGAATATGTTTCTTTCAATTTAAAAAAAGAAATACGCTTGGTTATTAGCGATTTAAAAACGATAAAATTAGATAGAGATATCGTGTATAGGATGTGTAATAATTGGAGTATCATATAAATCCATATCCATTAATGGATTTATGTAGATAATAGGTTCATTCCAACTCTCTGATCTTCAGAAAACATGTTTAAACGAAAAAGTTTGCCGTTTTTCAGAACATCAATATTCCAATTCTAAACATTACAATAGTGACCAATATGTTTTCCTGACTAGGTCGTCTACAAACGAGACAATATCTAATTAAAGACATTAATACATAGTTTTAAAATTAGCTCAAAACACAGCAAGCGGGTTAATCTAAAGTCTATAAACTATATATATATATTATATAAATAATATATATATATATATATATATATATATATATATATATATATATATATAAAATCACCTAATAGCAACAGTAAGCCAATGAACATGTGGACGAACAGCAGTAAGCTATGGAGTGTAATAGTGAGTTATATATGAGAAAATGTTTTTGAAGGAATAAGTCTTGAGAATGGGGAAACAACCCCGAAACGTTAATAGATGTGAATGGTTATGAAATAAAATAAATAAACACAAAAGGAAGTTAAAGTGTGCTTATTTAAGTGTTAATTAAAGACATTAATTTATAGTTGTCTAAACTAAAAAGTTTTAAAATTAGATCGAAACACAGTAAGCGGGTTAATCTTAAGTCTAAAAAAAAAAAAAAAAAAAATATATATAAATATAATATATAATATAAATAATATATATATATATATATATATATATATATATAATCCCCTTTTCCCTTTGAACGGCTTGACCGATTTTGCTAATTCTTTTTTTGTTGTGTTTATAACAGTCAGAAGAAGGATCTTATGAAAGAAAAAAGTTAGTTTGGTGGTTAGGTTTTTTTTTTAAATTTTGTAAGGCAATAATAGTCTCTCTATCTACATATATAAAAATGAATCCCCCTTTCCCTTGCTGATCGCATCACTCATGCCTTGTGAAAATTAGTAACAGTTCTAAAATAGCCGATTTCGATGAAATAATTTTGGATTCCTTTTAAAAAATATATTTGTTTATTGACCTGTGTGTATAATTTTTATACGATTTAGGATTTCATTTATAAAATAAATAAATAAAGAGCCTAAATGGGTTAGAAGGTCATAATAATTAATTGAAAGTTTTCCAATGCTAGAAATATTTACCTCTTTCGGTTAGGAATCAATATCTTCCAACACGACAGCCTAGTCAGTTTTTTTATTGTTTTCATTTTTGTTATGTAACTTATTGTTTTATACTATTTATTCTTATGAAAATACTGTACTTAATATAATTTTCAGGCATTTATTTTTTTTATTTTATGCAAGTTAGCCACATACATATTATTAATTTTATAATAATTCTTATAATTTTTATCTTTTTTAACCAAATTTTTATTTTTTATTTTTACCTATTACATAGTTGTTGCTTGATCAAATCAAAACCAATATTTCGTGTTCGTTTTTGTACATCGGCGTAGTTAGCGGTTTTGCGGTTGATTTTTCACTAAAATACCTCTTTTTTTTTCCTTATTTATCTCATTGCTTGTTTTCTGGACGTTTTTCCTAAATGATGTTTTACTGTTAGATACATCGTAAAAAAAAAAAAAAAAAAAAAAAAATTATATGAAATACGTCACTCTTCGTTTTTGTAATACTTAAATTGTTTATTTTAAATCGTTCCAAAGCTAATTGATTTTTTTCTTCTTCTATTCTTCAAAACTATTGAGCTGAACTTAATGAAAATCACGAAATTAGGTATTTTTAATGCTACATGTATTTCACATTATATTATTTAAATATATTGTTACTTTTAAATTTTATTATTATTTAATTTAAAAAATTAATATTTGTCATTGAAAATCTTAATATTTAAATTTTGTTCTTAAAAATCGTTTTACTAATTGAACATTGGTTTTACAGTTTAGTTGTGTTTTTGAAAATTAAATTCTTAAACGTATTTGCTGGTGTAGAAAACTGATTGAAAAAAAACAAAAGATAGCGAAGAATCTTTAAAGCATTTATAGTTGTCCGTAAATTTCTTTATTTATTTAACGTCACTTTATGCTACTATGGCTAATCGGACGATGCTACAGTGGGAGTCCTAAATTTTGACTACCCAGGTTTTATTAGGATAGGGATCTTTAACGAGTACCTGACATCGAACAGCCTCGGGACCACCTTTTAACGTCCCCTCCAAAGGACGGCATAACTAAGGATTTTTCACTCCCATTAAAAAATCCCAGGCCACCCGCGGGCTTGAACCCGCAACCTTTGGCATATAAAGCTGTTATGCTAACCAAGCTGTCCTTAAAGAAGTTCATAATTATCAGAACAAACATTAGAATTTAAGCTGACATACCTTAGGAGGATAAAGTTATGAAGTTGATTTTCGTAGTCGCGATGGGCACCAAAATAAACATGAAATATATTAAATAGAAAAGAAAAAGGTAAAAGTTCTGTTTTTTACTTTACCGAAAATATTACGCAGCCCGTACACCATTTTTCTCTTGCTACGCTAGGATACGCATTTTTTCGGTGTCTCACGCAATCACAAAAAAATTAGTTACGCAATTGTGGATGAGGAAGTCATTGTTTAGTTGTTTTTTTTTTTTGTAATATACCGGAAAAAAATAGATTAAATAATGCGTTATATTATAGTCAATATTTGCAAACAGCAATATTCAATATTATATCTTCCTTTTATGTATTTAATTACTCTTTTAGAACCAATCTGTAATAATCTATCATAAACGTATTTTTTTTTTTTTACACCTAATAAAATTTTTCGCTCGTCAAGTATAGCGGAAGTAGTATGTGGGCGTCGATTAAGGACATTATGAAATGGTCTAGTCTAATTTCCTTCTGGAAAAAAAAACCAAAAAAACTCCTTTTTTTTTTTTGTTACTATGGTCAGATGGATCTGATTCAGCTCTATGAATCACAACTTTCGTTAGTGACTCTTTTTATCTCTTCCTTCTTTATCTAATTAGTGATTGCATAAAAATTATCCCACTGAAAGTCAACTTTGTCTTTTATATTTTAACCCTGTTATCAATTTATTTATTTCTCATTGTCTAACATATTTAGCTTCAGAAGATTGTTTTTAATTCATTTATTTATTGTGTAGTATACAAATTCATCCTTAATTGTAAATAGTAGTTAATTATGTTTATTTTGTCTGTTGGACAGACATACTGTGTATTTTAACTGCACAAACATCTTATTCTGAAGGGACCCAGTCCCAGAATAAATATTATTTTCTATTCTATTCTATTGTATTTTAAAAACATGCAATAACCATTTATTTATCATCTTTATTTAAACCCATAAATTTAAATAAATTGAAATTCAGATCTAAATTCAAAACTGAATGACCTTAAAAATAATTACTGATCAAATTGATTAAAAATGAATTTAAATCTCACATAAATCCATGAAGAACCTAGCTTGTGATAACGGAAGAAGTACCATGTTTTCTAGACCTGAATATTGTTGGGTGACTGTTGATTTCTGTCAGCTACTTAAGTTCTTAAGATTCCAATTCAAAGAAAATTGGATAAGGAATGGTACTTGCTGTGTAAAATTCATGCAAAAATTGTGTACATTATTTTACAAAATTTTCAAACAGAAAACTGTGTATTTATCACATTTTAGCTGCTTGTAAAAACATACAATTAATAATATTAAACATTATTTAATTTTTCTTTCTCTCCTTTCACAGGTAGAAGAGCAAGGAATGATGCAATAATCAATTTGTTCAGGGATAAATCAGATAAAATAGTGCAGCATGCAGTTAACCATTTTATCAGTGATCGTATGTGCCTGCATTGCAAGTATTGTAGCCAAGACTATTGAGAATAATATTTTAGAAGGACCCAATGTATGCACACGGCAAGAACCGTAAGTTTGTTAACTTATTTTCTGATATATGTTGGTATATATGATTCTGAAAATAATATACACCCTTATAGTAGTGCCATAGTAAGTTAATATATATATTTCATAATTATACTATGTTAATATTTATTTTAGTAGGTAAGAAAGTAGACTCATAATAATTAAAACAGTGGATCTCCCACCCTTAGTTAAGAGTATTTATTTCTCTGGTAAAATCCTAAATTTCTATAAAGTGGCTTTGGTAGGGTAAGTCTATTCTTTCATTGGGGTAAGATAAATCTGGCTCTTTTTTTCCTAAACAGATCAATTCCTTTCATGACAGTAAAAAAACTATGAACCCTATAATTTTTATTTCATTTTTTGATTTATTATAAATTAATTAGCCAATGGGGAGCCCGTGGCTTAGTGGCTAGCACGCTGGTCTCCCACGCTAAACGTTGTGAGTTCGAATCCCAGTCCCGGCAAGGCTTTTTTAAGCATTTAATTAATGGGGATTTACTTACAGCCTCTCCCCGGGTATGTGAGACCCATCAGCCAAATGGTGGCCACTCACAAAATTAGGAGTCCCAGGAGACTATACCGTGAGGCCAAGGGTGGAGGCTAATTAGTCTTATAATGTCCAATAAAAGGGAGAACAAAGGAAGGGTATATAAGAGCAATGGTATAGGTACCTAATATTGATGTCAATCTTAGAGAGATAGTGGTCAGCATTGTGCTCCAACCTCCTTACTTATCCCATCACTGTCAGGTTCCCATTTCTAAATAGTTCTAAATAGTCCCTAGTGGACATTTTATTCCCCAATCAAACTGTTGTTTTTATCTTAATAACATAGCCTAATAATGTTCTGTCAAAAGACCAATATTCAACTGGCTGCTATGTTACTTCACTTATCATGAAGATAAAAATTGTTAATCTATTATTAATAAAACTAAGAGTGTTATATTAAATAAATTATATATATGGCATTAATAACCATATTACCATAATGTAAGAGGCATTTATAAAAAAAATGTAGTGATATATTTTATTAAATTTTGGTTGTGCAAAAAAAGTAGAAAATGTTGATAAATGATTTTGAACTATATTTATATCTCAGATACGGAAGTTTGGATAGAAATATTTTGAAGATGAAGTTAAAAAAACTTCAAAACGTTAATGAGATAATTGTTCTAATTTAAACATAATAATAAATAATAAAATAGAACTGGATTGTTTAAAGAGATGCCCAGTTTTCCATTTATTCGAATAACAGGATATGTTGTGGCCATCTTTATAGCTTTCTTAATTGGATTTGTTGTTTTTTGGACTTGAAAAACTAATTAATTCTTAAATCCAGTTGTTTTACCTTGTGAACATGTTTCAATGGTGTATGATTTTTTCCTTGTTAATTCATGTGCATAAATTTTCTAAATGTAGCTTAAGAAAGGGTATTATGAGTTCTTATACTTTCTGATTATGGCATTATGGGTTCTTTTCCCATTAAAGCCTAGAGTCTTGTATTTCCTTCAAAACTGAACTAAATTATTTAAAACTTTTTTCTTAGATAAATTCTTTCTGGTTTATTGCCATTGAAATAAAAAAGTAATACATTTTAAGATAAATAATTTATATTACTTAAAAATGTGAAGCATATTAATAATTCAAATTATTTATACTGTTTTAGGTATAATGTCACTGTAAAAGTTACAGTAAAAAAGCCGAGGCAAATCAAATCTTACACATGGTGTCTGAAAGTTCCACCAAGATGTTCCAAATATGAAATTATCTTTGACAACGTTTACCAAGACGAGGTAAGGCAACATGGTTCATTAAACAATTTTTATATACTCGCTTAGAATTTATTAACTTATATCTAATTATTTTTAAGTATTGAACATTTCTAATAACATTATGATACTCATAAATAAAAAAATCTGGTGCAGGCAACACACGACTTTCACTTACCTCCGCTTTTAAAATTGATTAAAGAATTTCCAAATACAGCTAGAAATAAAAATGATTGAAACCATTAAAGAATTAATTAAATTGATATTAATAAATAGAAACATGTGTTTTATTAAAAACTTTATTATATTATTATCTAAAATAATCAGTTAGTTTATTGACTTTTTATCACTATTTATTCAATTTTACAAGCTTGTGTATAAGATAATATATTTTCTATATTTTCGATAATATATTATATTATTTTCAACAAAATTGGCATGCTGTGCTTCATTGACAAGCCGCCAGGTTGCAGCATGGTCAACATGAATTTTCCTTTTCGGGAACTCAATAAACAGTTTTATTGGCTCTTCATCACTCTCCATCACCCTTTACAATTCCGTGAATCAGATAATATTTTTGATAAAATCTTTAGTTGTCCAACAGCATATTATACACCTATATTACTATCGTTGTGTTCAAAGAAAAAAAAAATGCATACAAAAGATATTTGTTCAGTTTTCTCCTTTAGTTGTTTATCAAATTCATTCAACGTGCATCTTTAGCTGTTAATTATCGATAGTAACAAGATAATATAGTTATTTTTATAGAATCTACAAAATTAAAGGTACTTTAGAGGAAAAAAATTTAAAATATCTGCATTTAAGCCCCATCACGCTATTTCAATCAGAATGAAACCTACATGATATTAAAGCCCATTAAATTTTACATCAATATAGCGAGTTTAATCAAAATCGTTTGAGCCGTTTTAGAGAAAATCGTAAAAAGGTGCTAAATGCATGGGATAAAGTAGGACTTATGGTCAGCTGATTTTAGTGAAAAAGTTGCTGTAACATCTCCGCATATAGTAGTCTTAAATATGAAATTTCAGTTCCATACAAATTTTCATTTTTGCGCTAGAGTTACCACACACAGACCTTTTTGCGGGACTTGGTTATTTGGACTCAGGGGACTAAAACATGTATTTCCTTTGAAAACTGGAATTCAAAAATTTTCATGATCGCAATACTTCCCCTTTATATTCCATATATAGGTAAGTGAAAGTAAAAATCAATATTAAGTATATGCTTCAAATAATAACATTTTCAATAAAACAAAAACAATATTTTTATGAGTGAAAAATATTTATTCATGGATATTTGTTTTCAACCAGGGAAAAATATTCCTCCTTTAATAAGTCTGAAAATCTTTCATATTTTATACTTAACAATGTTTTATTAGTACCAATACTATAAATAATTATTTATTTTAAAATAAAAAATTTAAATTAACTTTTGAGGAACAAAGTTTTTAAAATTCGGCAATTGAAACCTGTCGGAGTTTTCAATTATAAATGATCTCCCAAATTACATTTTGAATTAATATTAAAACATCTAATATTAAAGAACATTTTATCAAAATTGCTAGAATGAGTATAATAAACATCATTTTGAGCATTTTGAAGATAATTGTAAACAAATAATAAAATTAGTTATGCAAGTTGCTATTAATCCTAAGGTATATCATATACCTTATAATTAATTTCGATTTTGTTCAACTTATTGATTTTTGTTTGAATATTAACTTATATATTCTCATTTATTTATCCATCCCTTCCTGGCCCATACAGCTACACGGGATTTGGCATCAGTTCTTTACAGAACTGATACCCACAGGTACTGGAAGTACGGAAGTGGTCTTCTGTGCACTGGCCTTCTTCTTCAACACACAAGGTTGACCCAAGCTGTCTTCCAGCCATAAATGAACTCCTTGAACCACGGGAAGTTTGTTTCACTCACTAATTGAGGAAACTCCTCCTCAGTGATGACGAACAGTCCAGTGGCTCTCATGGCTCTAAGGGAATCCAATGCAGCGCAGGTTGTGACCACATGTTCAGCTGTTTCCGTTACTCCGCAAGTTGGGCATTGAGGTTTGATATCAAGGCCAAAACTATGCAGTTTAGCTTGAAGCCCCCCATACCCTGTGAGGAATTGTTATATCCAGTAGTCCAGGAGGAACCATTGAGCTTCGAGACGGGACTTTACCACTGGAAAATATTTCCAAAGCAAACTCCCTTCTGGAGTATCAATCCACCGTTAGCTCCATACTTCCATAGTTTCCTCCCGGATCTTTGTTTTCCGTTTCGTTGGTTCTTCCACAATCCTCAACCGGTAATTTTCCAGTAGACCTGCTAAGCCTTCAGTTTTGTACATATATTTAGTCACATCTTCTCGAGGAGGAGGTTGTGAAGGTACCGCCCCTGCTAATATCTGCACTGCTTCGTGGGACGTCGAACCTATAAGCCCTTGTGACGTGAAGCAGAGCCATTCTATGGATCGAAGTCAACTATTAAAAAATTTTGTTTTCTTGCCATCTAAACTTATTTCATGATCCCAATACTTTATCATATATTTCAAACAATAATTTCTTTTAGTAATAGAAAATTATATGTAATTAATTTTTACGTATTTGTAATTTTAGGTGATCACAAAAACGAGACCTGTTGATGTTTGTTGTGATGGTTACGCTGCTTCTTCCAACAAATGTAAACCTGTTTGTTCCCAAGACTGCTTACACGGGACTTGTATAGAACCAAATAAGTGCAAATGTGAACCTGGCTATGGTGGTCCACGTTGTTCAATCTGTAAGTCACCTTAAACAAATTATTACGCTTCTTTCTTTTTTTTATTTTGAGCTTTATTTAAATTTTTATAAATTTTCTCTCGTTGCACTCTGTAACTGTATGTAGCAAAGATATAATTTTTCTTTCCATCACCTTTGTATTCCATTGCAATATTCACTGCCTGTATAAAACTCCTGATTTAATATTGTAGTATAGATTACAGTGGTAGAATTATATAAATTTCATTAGGTATTTTGACTCACCGTTTTGTTTTATTTTTTATTTGCTCTCTTGGAACAGATAAATGTAAGTAATTAGTGTTTTTAAACTTATAATTGGTAGCTATCCTACAGCTGATTCATTAATTTTCTCACTTATTGTTTTTGTTTTTTTAACCTATCAAAGATTACAGCTTAAATAGATCTTCTATAAATGTTTTTATTAAAAAAGCTTAAACAGTTTTAAGATCTTATTTTTACTGAAACTGCTCTGACGATCTCTGATTCCGTATTAGATTTCATAACTTGCCTATTATTGTTAAACAGTGCAGTTTTACCAAGGTGTATACATATAGAATGGGGGGCTAATCCCAGAAGGGACAATCCTGATGACATCACTGGTCCTTGATACTTTGTTGTTTATGGCTGTGCTAGGTCTGGGTAGTAGGTATTAACTACTACTTTAAGTCTGAATAATTTTGGAAAAAGGGCATAATTAGGCATCCTGAGAGATGGAAGAAGTTGACTGAGCAGATGGCTTTATGGTTATATATGCAGATGGTAATTAAGGAGGACAAAACATTGTCTATTGGTTTTGCATTAAAAAAAAGAAGGAAGAAATTTGTAGAACATCCTAATATAATGCATATAATAAAAAACTATTATTTATTATTGATGTTTATGTGAATTAAATAAACAATCAATTGAATTAATTGATTTATACATCCTGCTTTTATCTAGTTATATTTTTTTTTCAATTTCAAATAAACAGTTCTTATTTACATCATGCATTGCCTTGTTTGTCCCGAAAAAGGTGGCTAGTTTTTATCTATTAATTGATTTTTCATATCAAAAGCATCTTTACAAATGATATAACAAGGACCAATGACGTCTGCACAATATGTTGTGCGGGTTTAAAGACCGAAATGAGCCCACTGCTCTATATATAAACACCTTGCAGGTCTACTACCTTAGTAATAACAAATATAAAATTTTATGTTTCATTTGATTGACTTTTATATTTAATTTTATAAATATTTTTTGACTTGGGAATTATTCCTATTACAGCTTGCCCAAAAGGAAGATGGGGAAGAGATTGCCAGCATGACTGCGAATGCAAACATAATTCTACATGTGATCCCTTCTCGGGAGAATGTGAATGTAAACGGGCTGGTTAGGGAAGTTATGTGATGAACCCTGTCCTGAAGGGAAGTATGGTGTCGAATGTGCCGAAACTTGTAGGTGTAAGCACAATGCTGGATGCGATCATGTTTCTGGAAAATGCATCTGTCCAAAAGGTTACACTGGATCACTGTAAGTTTATTTGTTTGAGTAATGTTTTCATCTTAAAAGCAATTAGTGCTTGTAACAAATTTCAAAAATATCACATTTTTTTCTATTTTCAGTTGTGAAAAAATTTGTACTCCGGGCCATCATGGTTCAGATTGTAAACATGAATGCCTGTGTCAAAATGGAGGTACTTGTGACCCTGTTACTGGCGAATGTTTTTGTACTGCTGGTTGGACGGTATGTTTTATACTTTGTTTCAAATAAGATTTAATCATAATCATAATAAAATGCATTAATGCCTTCAAATCTCTACAGGGACAAGTCTGTGGGAATCGGTGTCCTGTCGGAACGTATGGCGAAAATTGTAGTCTTACATGTGATTGCAATAACAACTCGCATTGTGATCATATTGATGGGTCTTGTATTTGTGCTCCTGGGTACAAAGGTGTTAAGGTAATATTTAACATTATGCTTTTAAATAATATATATTTATTTTTTGGGGGAAAACAATCAATTGAACTATTTAAATTTTAAAGTGTAATGAAAAATGTCCCGCTGGAACATTTGGCTACAACTGCACAGGAGTTTGCAATTGCAAGAATGGAGAATGTGATGTGTCAAGTGGTAAATGCAAATGCCAAAATGGTTGGACTGGAGCAACATGTGAAGAAAGGAATTGCCCTGATTGGCTCTATGGTCCAGACTGTAAAAATCATTGTGAATGTACACCAAATCAAACAGTCACGTAAGACATTATTCATTAATTTTTAGTTAATAGTATTTTAAATTGACTCCAACATAATTTTTGACTAGCATCAAACATAATAAGGAATATCGGGTGTGTATGTTTCTGACGGTAAAACCGCCAGACCAACTTGTTAGATCTAATTTGAATCAACTTCACTAAAAATATATTTTCCACCTTCTACAATTCAAAGCCTCTGTCCATCCTCATTATACTTGCCCTAGGCCTTCAGATTTATACACTACCGCCCACCGTTCTGCACATTTCGACAGATCCTTTCTTATCCGATCCTCAACCTTATGGAATTCTATTCCTATTTCTATCTGTCACTCCAACTCTCTTCCTACCTTCAAATCCTGCGTATTTATTCATCTCATCACCACTAAGTCACAACCAAATTGTAAATAAGGCTCTATTTTATTTTATTTTCTACTTATTTGCGTATGTCTGTTTTATATTAGTTTTAGTTGACTTGTTAATATTTATTTAATTACTCTAAGACTTTGAAGCCATTTTATATATTCTGTTAATGTTATTCTAAAGGGAGTTGTCCCAGGATAATAAAGAATTTATTTATTTATTATTTATATATTTGGTATTTTTCTAGATGTCATCCTTGGACTGGTAGGTGCGAATGCGCTGTTGGTTTTCATGGTAAACAGTGTTCTAACTCATGTCCATTTTATCAGTGGGGAAAGGGTTGCAAAAATGTCTGTCATTGCTTCAATAATGCTCTTTGTTCACCGATTGATGGTACTTGTCAGTGCACTCCCGGTAAGTGTTTAAACCAATTGATTTGTTATTATTTTATATTACTGTACTATATTCATACTAAATAACTATATTCATAGTGTATGAGAAAAATTATAAAAATTTACTATCAAAGACTTGAATCAGTTTATTCATCAATAAATTTTAACTTGAAAACTATGAAATTAAAAAATACAAATTATATATTATAATTAATTGTGTTTTCTTCTTCATTGTGGAATAATTTGAGCATATATGTTTAAAAATGTGATATATTACTTTACTTTACAGGTTATCATGGTAAAAACTGTAGTGAGCCCTGCCCTAATGGATTCTATGGTGAAAATTGCGCAGTTAAGTGTAATTGCAACAATGGAGGCCAATGTGATGGAGAAACAGGAGAATGCTTTTGTCCTCCAGGTTTATTACATTTTTTAAATTTAAATTTTAATAAATAATAATTAAACTTACCGATTGTTGAGTTTATTCAGCTTAAAATACACAAATTTTATTTCAAGTATGCCTTAACACACTAAGGCAGTCCATTTAAATTTTCTTTATCACACACTAATACTGTAGTAGCTATAGGTGGCAAAAGCGCCATATTATAAAATTAAATTTATCACCCTACTTATGATATCTTGCTCAAGGCATGTGCTTAATTGTCATTTTTAATGGATAGGCTGTAAAAAATCATATCAAAATTGAACTTAGTGTGTTATGCTGTACTTGAAGTATAAAAACAGTACTGTCTACCTATTGCATAATTATTATTTCTTTTACATGATATTTCCCAAATTATTATTCATTTTAATAAATTTGAACTTATTTATTTAGGATGGAAAGGTCTGTTTTGTGAAAGACCATGCCCAGAAGACATGTATGGAAAAAATTGTTCAGAGCAGTGTAATTGCCAAAACAATGGTGCTTGTGAACCAGTAAATGGTAGGTTAATAATTTTTTGACAAATATATATCTTCTTTAAAAATACAAAGTAGCATATTAGCTTTATAAATCAATTTGCATTTATCTTTTGTTTTGAAGTTGTATATTATTCATATTGTTTTACTCTGTACAATCGGGATTCTGAATTCATTCATGTTTTTTTTCCTTCTGTCACAAATTTCTCATTAAAATGTTGTTGTTTTTTTCAGGTACTTGTATCTGTCCGCCTGGATTCAAAGGCCCCGATTGTAGTGAAAAATGTGATGAGGGCTTTTTTGGTATCGGATGCAAGCAAAAATGTTTCTGTACTGAAGGAAACACCAAGTCTTGTGATCCTGTCACTGGAAGTTGTATTTGTAATGATGGTTGGAATGGTATGTTTTAAAATTTAATTAAATTCGAGTAAATATTATTTTCTTTATAATTTGTTAATAAATGAAATATAATTGATAAGTAAAATTAAAAGTTAATGATTGATGCTCACGTAAACCTTTTTTTAGGGCTGATTAAAAGATCAAGCTGATTCTAATGTTTACTAACCCTATGATTGTTGCATATTTAATTTTTAGTAGAAAGGTTAGGTTGGTATGTTGTCAATAACCTTCTTTAAGGTGGCCACTGACAATACTCCAAATCAACAATGGGACATTGAAATGGATCTACTATAGTATTCGAAATGAAGACACTTTCAAGGGCTACCTTGAGAATCAATCAATCCACTCTGTTGTTCTATTCTTAATTGAGAGGTAGCAATTCATGACCATGTAAACATGTATTAACAAAGCTATAAACTAAAGGAAACAAATAGTATTATTTTAAAATGGAAACATATATTAATAAGAATATATTTCAAGAAGGAAAAAGTCCTCCATTAGGATTGATCCTACATTTTTAATAGTCCTATTCAAAGAAATAATCTGTTCACCAAGTTAGGAATATTTGATTGTATAACTATGCATATTAAATATTAAACAATATCAATTTTTAATATTAGTGGTTTCTTCTTCTGTAAGTATTTCTTGTATAAGGCTAAGGGGACCTATGCCTTATAGATCCCCTGGAATTGACTTTATGTTTTGTGTTCAATGATGCCCTTTAGTGAGTTTTACATACGTTTTGTCCTTTTTATAAAATTTCAGTTGAATATTTTTTTTTAATATTAAAAATTTTGATTCAGGTATATTTTGCGACTCCAAATGCGAACCTGGAAAATACGGGGATGATTGCACTGAAGATTGTCAATGCAATAATAATGGCTCTTGCAAGCAAGATGGTGGAGCATGCATTTGTGCTGCTGGGTGGATGGGCGAGAAATGTGAACTTGCGTGTCGCCCGGGTACCTTTGGTACCTTATGCTCTCAAACCTGTCAAAACAAGAGTTCAGGTAGGTAAAACTATAAATGATTTAACTTTATATTGATATAATCAATTTCATTTACATTAGTTAAATTATACTTATGATTTCACCTTTCAAAGTTAGTTACAGGTTTTTTGTAACTGGTTTGTAGTTCTTGAACATATTAAACTTTTTTTTTACTAATAAAGGAAACAGTTTACCATAAGTAAAAAAAAAATAGAAAAGTTTTTTATTTGTAATTAGGGGGCAGTGTGGTATAGTTAATAGAGCACTAGTCTACTGTTCTCGAGGTCCTGGGTTCGAATCCTGGCTAAGGTAGAATATTTATTATCCGTTATTTAAACCAGGAGGTGACCCTAGGTTATGCAGACCATCCTGGGGGCATACTCCGCCTCTAAAAATTTTGTACCTATAAATCAGGAAAAACCTGACAGCTGAGTGTGATCTCGGCCTAATCACGTTACTGCGACAGTAAGTACAGCCCCCTGTTGTGCTAGAAATAGATCGAATCTCTATATAGGTTAAAGAGCATTTATATTCTCATAAAATAATTGCGAGTTTTATTACATAGCTCTCAAATTATTAATAAAGAAACAACTTAATGTTGTGCTATACTACAGAAATATACTTTTCTATTACCAGTTGACTTGTCAGACTGTCAGTTGTGCTTCTTGAAAATGCTAAGTTCATGTGAATGGACTTTTTTTTTTTTATTTACACAAATTCGAATTTGCAGTTTAATATTATCTTTTCATTATACAATATCATATAACAATACTTTTTTCCACAACCCTCCAGCACCCTTCCTACTTTAATTATCAGCCCTCTAACTTGAAATTAGATCACACAATTCCGACCTTTATATTTCTACCCACTGAACTAACACTTTTAATCTTTTTCTATCTTCTCTATTATTATGGATTTTCTTACCTACTCATATTCACTATTCTTCTTTCCTATCCTATTATTTGCCTTTCTTCTTTTTTGTCCTTATTCGATTCCCACCTTTTCCATCACCTTATGTCACCCCAAACAGAAAAAACACCGAAGTGAGATTTCATTTCAAATTTTGACCCAACAGTGTAAACAAATAATTGTTTATTTCGCCTTAATTCAAGCTCCATGGATTGATTCAGTTTATTTTAAAATTTTCTTCACCACAACTATCTTATTGAAGATTTTTTATTATTTCATATTTTTCTTTTTATATATTTGTTAATAATAATTGATTTTGTTGGTCTTTTAGCCAAACATATTGTTTTATACATTTTAATTCTTAATGGACTAATGGTCCCCCATTTAAGTCATTTTTCTATCTATATATCATTTTTCACTTGATTAATTTGTATTTTATTTTATTTTTCAGGTAAGAACATGTCTTGTGATCATGTGACTGGAGAATATTCCTGTCCGACCAGGTTACATTGGACCTATGTGCCAACACCCTTGCCCGAATGATACCTATGGTCCAAATTGTCAAAATTCTTGTGATTGTAAAAATGGAGATTGTCATCATGTTACAGGTAATTATATATTATGGTATGTTGTATTTGTAGTAACTATAAATTTATTAAGAATTTCTTACAAAATTGCCTATGAATTCAGGTAAATGCCTATGTTTCCTGGTTGGCAAGGCCCTAAGTGTTCTCAGCCATGTCAAAATGGAACTTATGGAGCCAATTGTTCCTACGTATGCAAGTGCCAAAATAATGGAACGTGTCGACCCCTTGATGGACTTTGCCATTGTAAGCCTGGATGGTTTGGTCACCAATGTCGACAGAGTAAGTAATCTTCAATATTTATTTTTTATATTTTATTTACCTATCAATCAATGTATGAATTCACAATCAACAAACTTTATTTTATAATTTTTTAGGAAGTTTTATTTAATGTTTCACACTCAACAAAGCGCTCATTAACTTCCTTTTCTTACACATTTATTTTTCTTCACTATCTTTTACATTATTTTTCTAGTTTCAGGGTTCTGTCCCCATTATCAAGACTTTTTTTTTAAAAAACTTTTTAACACACAACAATTATATTATATATCGAGCTTACTGCTATTTGTCCTATTTGATGTTTATTGGCTAACTGTCCTTCAGTAAACACCAAATAGGATGAATAGCATTAAGCCGATATGTTATACAATGTGTTGTGTGTTAAAAAGTGTTTTTACAAAAAGTCTTGATAACAGGGAACAGAACCCCGAAACGTAGAAAAACAATGTAAAAGATCGTGAAGAAAAATAAATGACATAGTGAAGAAAAATAAATGTGTTAGAAAAGGAAGTTAATGAGTGCTTTGTTAAGTGTGAAACAAACTTTATGTTCATGTAGACTACTACTTAATTATTTAAAATTACATACAACCTATATTTAAATAAATTGTAATTCTTATGATTTCAATTCGCAACGACAATATCTTAAAATTTTATTTCACTCTTTCTGGTTTTGAAACCACTGGCCTTGGTTGTTTTTTTAAATTTTTTTTTTATATCTCAGCTTTGGAGAGAATATGAAGTTTTTAAATTTTTTTTACCACATAAGCTCTTTTAACTTTTCTTCTTTTTTTTTTTCTCTCTCTTTTCTCTTACTTCCATTGGTTTGTAAATGTAAGTATGCTTTTTTTTTTTTCACTGTATATGCACATTTCATACACTCAATGCATGAAATACCATCACAAAAAATAAAATTAATAAATAACCACATTAAGAGTATAAATGTGTTTTTTTTTAAATACTGTTTATTTTAATGATTAACAAAATCTTCAATTTTTAATTTAATTAATGTATCTAATTATCAAGGTACATGGTATTAATTATTTTATATTTTAACAGTTTGTCCAGATAATTATTATGGAGAATACTGTATGAAATTATGCCAATGTAAAAATGACAATTTCATCTGCCATGCAATCGATGGTTGTTCCTGTAGGAGAGGATTTACTGGTATGTGTTACTGTATTTATTTAATTTTAGTACTGCTTCGTCTTGACAGTTAAAAACTTAACAGTTCTGTTGAACTTAATGTCAGTTTCTATTGTGTTTTTTCTGCTTAGGTGAGAACTGTGATATACCTTTGACTGAAAAGAGTGTGCTTGATCCGACTGAACGAGCTAATTCAGGCGGCGCAGGATCAATAGTTGGCGGAACGTTCCTCACTATTTTGGTTGCTGCTGTTCTCGTTTTAATAGTATTATATTATAGAAGAAGGGTTCAAAGTCTCAAAACCCAAATGTGTAATATCCATTATACAGCGAATCCTGAAGGATCAGGTATGAAAGCTTGTGATTTAATTGCTTAAAAGATTATTGGGCCTTTTTTTATTATTAAAATCAGCAAGCTCTACAATCTTTAGCAAAATTACTTAAAGTAAGAGCAAAAATAAATAAATATCTAATGATTCCTTTCTATAGTCATAGACTTTGATTTTTGATCAAAATAAATAATATTAGTTGAAAAATTATATTAGCCAACTTAACTATTTATAAATAAATATAACTTTAAGTATTTTAACGAATTATGTACTTATAAACCTTCACTGTTACAACCCATGAAGAGTCTTGGGTTCTGTTATTTGTTAAAAAGTACTATTTACCAGTAGTACCTTACTTACACCAGGGAGCAGCATGGTCTAGTGGATAGAGCATTAGTCTGTCATTCTCCAGCTCCTTGGTTAAAATCCTGGCCGAGACAGAATACTGCTTATTCTGTTATTTCAGTCAGGGAACTCTGAGGTATGGAGACCCTCCTGGTGGCAGACCCAGCCTTTATAAAGTGGTTACCAAAAAGTAAAGGGGAAAAGCCTGGCGGCTATTTTGATCTTGGCCTAATGGTGATAAGGTGTTATTGCATGGCTGTTGGCCTAGAAACAGTACGAAACTCTATGTGTTCTGGGCCCAAGGCTCTTTATGGGTTGTAGATGTATAGGTTTTTTTTTTTTTTTTTTTTTTTTTTTTTTTTTACTATTTACTTTAGTTATTAGGCTGATAGTTCTTCAAGGAAACAATTTAGCCATGTCGTAGGGTCAACCATCAAGTAATATCCTATCACTTTATTGGGGGAAAAGAGGTTTTCTTCTTGACCAAGATAGACAAGAGTGTTAAAATCTCACTTTAGCAATCGTAAGTCTAAAGTGGCTCCTATTCAAGCCTGACCCAGGCTCTTAAAAATTATTTTGTGGCTGATGCAAAGAATGTATTTTGATATTCCCGATTGGGCTAAAAGTGTTAATGTAGTGTTTGTTATCTGTTGGATAACCAGTCTTATTTTCAAACTCCAGAGTATTTAGGGCTGGTATAACAGAATAAATAATTATCTACCACATCTGGACTTGAATCATAGCCTGTAATATAGGTACACAGTGTCTTACTCCATATTTAGCCGCCTATATCCATATATATATATATATATATATATATATATATATATATATATATATATTATATATATATATATATATAATAATGGAATGATAGGCAGTCCACTTATAGGAAAGAAAGTTTTTAAAGTATTAACTTTAGTCAAGACTATTGATCTTGAATAGATCACAGAATCTGTTCTTTCTTGCTATGTGTGAGAACACCGAGAAAGGACACTCTGGTGTCCATTCTTAAGAACACTTTTTGTTTCAGAACCTGCCCACTGTAAGACAAATGTTACATCTATTCAACAGTGCTTAAAAGACTGAGTGTTTTTGAGAGAACTTTTAATATTATAATGATTTTATAAATAGGAAATGGAGAAATAATTTGGCAGGACCTAAT
Organism: Piezodorus guildinii; assembly: GCA_023052935.1. Lineage (NCBI taxonomy): Eukaryota > Metazoa > Arthropoda > Insecta > Hemiptera > Pentatomidae > Piezodorus > Piezodorus guildinii. The sequence continues at coordinate 122,523,915 of CM041296.1, read as the reverse complement.
GATCATTCCTGTTTAGCTGTGTATTTACTCATTGCTATCACTATAAATGATATTTCAATCATTCCATCTAGTTGATGTTGATACAATATTATTGTTTTATATCAATATCAATAGCATTATCTTCTCCTCAACTATTGTTTTAATTTTTGTTTTTTCATTTAACGTCACTTTTATGCTACTGTGGCTAATTGGTTAATGCTACAGTGGGAACCCTAGATTTTGTCTCTCCAGGTTTAATTAGGATAGGGACCTTTAATGAGTGCCCAGACATAACAGACTTGGGACCATTATTTTATGTTCCCTCCTGTCATAACCTGCGATTTTTTACTGCCTTAAAAAATCCTTGGACCATCTCCTGGGTTTATACCGTATCCTTGGGCCTAGAAAGCTTTTATGCTAGCCACTACCCCACAGGTGACCCCTTTTTCAATTTTTTTTTTTTTATATCTTCTAGTGAATAGATTGTTTTCTATATTATATACAAATTGGACTGAACTACAATTTATTTTAATCAATGTGATCTATATATTAACAACCAGCTAAGTTTGTGGACATTATTTTTGAAGAATGTTTGATGTATAAAACAACAACATTGCAAGGTGTAATATTAGATAAGAAAGGATGAGTAATCGTAATATAATTATTCAAATCAAAAGTACTAAACTAACTATGGTTTGTTATTGTCCTTTTATTTTATTAATTAATTAACCAACAAATACTTTCCTTTTTCTTTTTATAACCTTTAACAAAACTGTATTTTATTTATTTTCCATCTCACACTCATCTTTCTTATGTAATATTTTTTTCCATAGACCGAAATCACTTCGATAATCCAGTTTATTCTTTTGGATCAACTATAAGGGATGAAGAATCACCTCTTAATAATCAGTTCATTAATAATTTGAAAAGTTCCAACTTGAAAAAAGAAAAATTGGATGCTTATCGAGTCGAGCCTGGATTTCTGAAAGGTACTTAATAAAATAATGAGATCTGCATTTCTGTTGTTTTCGTTTTGTTAGATTGTGGTGTGTTGTCTGCTTTTTTTGTCATGTTTTGTTTTTTATTTTATTTATTTCTTCATTTAAAAAATATTACTTAATATAGAATGTCTTTATGATGAATACAGTCGGACCTCATTTTCTAAATACAATGACTTGATAAGTTTAACATCTGGCTTAAATGTATATTTAAAAAAAAAAAAATTCTGTGAGGGACCAAGTTGGAATAAAAAAAAAAAAAAAAAAAAAAGATTTAATTATTGATTATGTGTTATTAGTGGAATATTTACAACTGGTCCAGACCCAGAAAGTCATGTAATAACCAGTTAAAAAAATATATATATGAGTTTATGAAAGATTATTGAGAACTATATATAGTCAAACTATGTAGCTTCAAACTTCAAACTATGTGGCTTCTTATATAAGAGATTTAGTCCATTCTGCAAATATCTGCACTTAAAATTTCACCATCTCTATTATGGTAACAAGGAAGTTTCACTTACTTAATATCTTTTCTACTTTTAAGCTTAATACATATATAATATATTCTATATTTTTGCTAACAAATTTTAATATATATATATATATATACAGTACAGGATTATGTGAATGCTCCATGAATCCATGCCAGTCTAGAGCATGTTGGTTATGCAAACCGTCACCATGTTAACAAAATCAAAGCTTTTACCCCTACCGAAAATCGCATAATGCGTGTAAAGAAGTTTTCACTTCAAAAATCCTGCAAATTATTTTACAAAGGATTATTATTTCCTAATATATTATATATTATATATTATATAGCTACATAGGCAATTAACAACATACATGTAGTTTCAAGTAATGAAAGAGCTAAGAAAAGATGAACCAGCTACACTGCCAATCAAATCTGCTAACTAAAGGCAATATCTCTAAATGCTAATCTTAACTGATTTAAATGATTTCTTTCATTTTGTTTAGAGAATTTAATGCTCAATGGAATCACTGTTAACAAAAAGCAGAAAAACTTTGGTATACCTTAATTCACCAAGTGGACCTTGAAATGTATAACATTAAATTTTTAGGGGAGGTTATTTATCACTTTCACTCATCTATGTATGAAATATATAATAAGGGAGAGTATTTCGACTGCAAACGTTTTCGAAGTTGAGTTTTGTGTGTGGGGTAAGTCTATCTCAAAAACAATTTGTCGTATAAAACTGAAATTTTATTTATTTATTATTAAGAAATCACAGGGGTAAACATTTAAACACATAGGAATCAATTTACGTCAAGATTGTGTTGCTGAGAAAATCAGTATGTTCTTCTGCCACAAGAATATAAAACTAAAAATATCATTTATGCAGAAGTACTTTAAAATATATTATTTTAAAAACTTCTTTATAGCAATCATAATAACAGAAATTGATGCAGACGAAGTCGCGGGCAACAGCTAGTTTAATCTAAAATCTAACAGCTGTGTGTTGCCTGTAGCATTTTTTTTTTCTTTGGTTGATCACATGAGTTCATAAACCAAAAGTTGCAAAACTGTGCCATGTAACATGTAAAAGATAACTGTAGTATTTTCACTATAGATTATCTTAACAAACTAAATTCCACTGTTTCCATTTTACTAAATTGCAACAAATGAGGTTCTACTGTCTTAAAACTAGATGTGTGATTGTTTTATCCTTTTTATTAATTTTTAATCTGTTATAGGCGCTCAAGGTGGTTCGATTCTCATGAAGAACAAAGAGGCTGACCTTGCCAATCCAAACGTATATCACAATCCCGAAGAGGATTTGTTAGATAAAGAAGATCATTTATATGAAGAATTGAAAGATAATGCAAAAAAATTGCAAGGTAATTGTAGGTTATATTCATTATTATTTTATTTGTTTATTTTTCTTTGGGAAATCCCCCCATACAAATAAAAATACAGTTAATCATTGTTTATTATACAAAGTTATACATTGCCTTGATATGGTTATATATCTGAGGATATTATTGTAAAAATTATAATAAAAGATTTGTAAAAATGTAAATACAATTAAAAAAACAAAAAAAAAGAGACAAAAAAAAACTTAATATATTTTGAACAAGAAAGTATAAAAAGAAAAAAAAAATGAATGTAAACATGTTTTCAAAAGACATTTGCTTCTGCCATTGATTTTAAAATGAAAATAAACATAAACAGGTATTTTCTGACAATAATAATACATATATACACAATATTTTGCTCCAAATAAACAACAAAAATAAATACAGAATGGTAGAAGAGTAGTTTTGATCAAAGTGCAATAAAATTCAATAATCAAAGTCAATAAAGGAGTGCTAGAGAAGAAGAAATATGTAATTAAGTATATATAAACTGTATGGTCAAAATTAACTTTATATAATAAATGATCTTATTTTTAAAATGTTAGGTATATATAAATAGATTTTTCTTATAGTTTCGGTATTGGATATAGACAGTAATTGGGTGATTTGTAAACTATTGAAATTTTTAATGTCAGGTAGGTAATGCTGTCAGTAATCATGGTACACATATATCGGGCATTGTACTAGTAAATGAAAAAGATCTTCCGGTAATTTGTAATTGCATAAAGTGCATTAGTTTTTGCGGTATAATTAAATGTGTTTGGTTATTGACTGTTATTTTGATAATATATTTACTTAAAAGACGATGTTGAGCCTGTGTTTTGGTGAATTTAAATGGGGATTCTATTGTTATATATGGAATTGAACTTCGACATCCAATTGGCTTACCCAATTAAACTTAATTTTGGGTTGGCTGTTACGGTGGGACTCTAGCATTTTCAAAAAACATATTTTTGGGAACTCCCACCGCAATCGTCCATATGTAAAATTATGCTAACCCATTTTAATGCCATTTTACTTGCACTTACCTATATAAGGAATATATAATAAGGAAAAGTATTGCGATTGTGAAAATTTTCGAATTCCAGTTTTCAACAGAAATACATGTTTTAGGGTCCCCTAAGTCTAAATAACCAAGTCCCCCAAAAAGGTCAGTGTGTGTGTGTATCTGTGTGTCTGCGTGTTTGTGGTAAGTCTAGCACAAGAACAAAAAGTTGTAGGAAACTGAAATTTCATATTTAAGACATCTATAGGCCCGAGATGTTACAGCAACTTCGGCTCACTGAAAGATCTTTATACCATGCATTTTGCACATTTTTACAACTTTCTCAAAAACGGCTAACGATTTTGAATAAACCCCCCATATTGATGTAAAATTTAATGGGATTTAATATGATGTAGGTTTCATTCTGATTGAAATAGTCTGACAGGGCTTAAATGCCAATAGTTTACATTTTCTTCCTCTGAAGTATCTTTAATTTTGTACATTTGAATAAATCAAACATATAATCTTGTTAGCATAGATAAAAAATGGAATAATACAGAAGCTGAACGAATTCGATATTCAACGAAAGGAGAAAAGAGCAAAAATATTTTTTCATGTAATATTTGTGTAATGGAACATAAAAAAAGTAATATAAATGTATAATATACTGTTGGAAAGCTAAAGATTTAAAAAAAAATATCATCGTATACACATAATTGTAAAAGTTAAAGAAGAGTAATGAAAACTGATAAAATTAACTGATAGTTGTAGATAATAATATAATAAAACACATGTTTCTATTTAAATTAAATTAAAATAATTCTTTGACAATTTATTTTCATCTCTAAATATTTTTAAAAATTCTTAAATAGATTATAACCACGGAGGTAAGTGAAAGTCGTGTGTTGCGTGCACCAGATTTTTTTTAAGATTTCATATCGATTATGTATGACATTAAATTCTACTCTTATCGCCCAAGATGCTGTGCACTTATTTAATGAGAATAGTTTTTTAAAATTAAAATTATGTAAAAAAAAACTTTCACTAGACTCCATTAAATGTTGTATTTTGTTGTTGCAGAGGAAACTTATGATCACCTTGATTACAGTCGACCTGGAAGCTCATTAAAAACACATTATCACCAAATGCCGAACGGTATCAAGAAGTCTGGTGATAGTGATGTGGGATCCACAATAAGTGAAGATACTTAGTGAACTTGAAAAAATAAAATTAATAAAAAAAAAACTCTTACAACTTGCTTATATACAAAGCTGGCAGGCACTGGATTATTAGCAACTTGTAGAGTTTTTAAAGTTAATAAGGAATGTAATTGCTGCATTCTTGATAATATTCTAGTTTGCAGCTGAGTATTAACATGTTCAACCTGATATGGAAGACTGATGGTGAGAAATATAACTGGAGGTTTAAGAAACATATTTTTCCAATGTTGGCTGTGCCTCTACAAACTTTTATCGGAAGAATGAACTGCTTTCAATCACTTGAATCCATCGGTAGAGAAAGAAACCAAACATTGTGTTGAACATGTTAAAGTTTGATATCTGTGATGATTTTTATTCCTGTATAAAACTTTAAAACAATTAAAAATGAAGTGCCTTAAAAATGTAAATATTTTATATAACATCTTATTTTTAGAAAAAATAAAAGTTTATGTATATTGTGAGATTGAACTGATTTGATATACTAAGATAATATCTATTTTAAAATTTTTATGAGTTAGTTTTATTGGTAAAATTGCAAAATATTTTTACTTTTGCTAGTCGTGATTGTTTTTATTTTTATTAATTTATAGCATTATTATTTAAAAAAACAAAAAAAGTAATAATGAAAACAGAGAGACATTTATTTAAAACGTAATAATGTTTATTAAGTATTCGGTTTTAATTATATTAAGTTATATATGTGGAACACCTCTGACCAAAAAAAATTGAATTGTGCAATTTCCATATTTTAATTTTAAATATTAATGGTATGATTTATTTTATGTTAAAAAATATATGTTGATATAAATTTATTACACAGATTGGTTACCTTACATTTTTTATCACAGAATTTCTGTCATTTGTCCAAAATTATGTAAAAATCTATCAATCATGAACCAATCATTGTTAAATTGTAAAATTTATGTAATTTTAAAAGATTTATATGAACTTTTAACTGTATAAATATATATTTTTAGATCTGAGTGTATTTTATTATTTTTCTTTACATTTCTTATTGAATTGTTGTACAGTATGGAAAGTCATTATTAAAAAAAAATATATTTTATTTTAAAAACATTTTTATTAATATTGTTTTTACTTTTACTTACCTATATATGAAATACATAGTAAGGGAAAGTTTTGTGATCATGAAAATTTTCGAACTTCAGTTTTCAACGGAAATACAGGTTTCAGGATCCCCTGAGCTCAAATGACCAAGTCCTGCAAAAAGGTCTGTGTGTAAAGTCTAGCATGAAAATTAAAATTTGTAGATAACTAAAGTTTCATAATTAAGATAACTATACCCTGGAAAAGTAACGGCTACTTTTACATAAAAATCGGCAGTTCAGGAAACACTTTATTCCATGCATTTTGCACCTTTTTACGATTTTCTCAAAAAAAAAAAGGTGTAAAGATTTAGATTAAACTCACTAAATCGATGTAAAATATAATAGACTTTAATAATATATAGAATTCATTCTGATTAAAATAGTCTGACAAGGCTTAAATGCCAATATTTTAAATTTGTTTGCCCTAATGTACCTTTAATTTTGTAGATTCGAAAAAAATAACTATATCATCTTTTTATCACTGATAAAAAACTGATACATATATAATTTGAACAACTCAATACTCAAATAAAGGAAAAAAAAAACGAAAATATTTTTGTTATGCATTTTTTATGTTTTTGAACATAAAACTGTATACAGACATACTATATAGACATATAATATACCGTTAGAAAGCTAAAGATATTTGAAAAAATATTATGTTATTTACAAAATTGTAATAGTAAATGAGTGATGAAAAGCTGATAAGACTAACTGATTGTCATAGATAATAATATAATAGATTTTTTAATGAAACACATTTTTTCTATTGAAACTCAATGTAATTAATTCTTATCAATTTATTTTAATCTTTAAATGTATTTAAAAATTCTTAAATTGATTTTAACAATGAGGTAAGTGAGTCATGTGTTGCGTGCACCAGATTTTTATATTTTCATAAAAGATTTTTCATCTGTTGCATTTTAATTTAATGTTAATCTAATTACTCTTTTTAATGTTATAAGTTTTTTTCATTTCTTTTTGTCAATATAAACTCCCCGTCAAAAGTATTGCAACACTTAAAGATATTTGAATTTCACGAAAACATTCTTTTTTTTATAATAAAGAAAGGTTCTGAAGTCAATAATAAACATTTTCAAACTGGAAACAAACATGTTTTATTAAAATAAATTACAATATTTCTTCCAATAAACAAAAAATTTAGAAAACTTACTTTTTAAAATTTTCTTTTTTTACAATTTTAACTTTTAAATTACAATTTCCATTTTTAATTTGCATTTAATAAGACGTATTGCCCCCTTTGGCTTGAATGACTGCTTCCATCCATCTTTGCATACTTGTTAAAAAATTTTGAAGAAAATCTTAGGGTATATTGTCCCACTCTTCTTATACAGATGTCTTTAGCATTTCAAGGGTAGTAGGAGGTGAATCTCGTGACCGAACCTTTCTTTTGAGATAATCCCATACGTACTCAATTGGGTTAAGGTCAGGACTTCGTTTTGGCCAATCAATGGTGTGAATATGTGTGGTGTTCAGGTATTTAGAAACACATCTTGCCTGGTGAGGACGAGCATTATAATGCATGAGCAATGATTCAGAGCCTATGAATGGCATAAAAGGCACTACACGATCTTGCAGAATCTAGCACTAACTCAGTGAGCGCCTCCCAAGATATGCCACCCCAGAACATGATAAAACCCACTCCAAATAGCTCAGTTTCTATTGTAAAGCACTGACTATACCATTCTCCAGGCCTTCTTCAAACTCTTTCAGCCATCTGGACTGTTAAGGGCCACTCTCGTCTCATCAGTGAATACAACTTTTTCCATTCCTCCTCAGTCCCAAGTTGGTGTTCCCTTGCAAATCGTAATCTTTTTACACGGTGTTCTGCTGTGAGATGACCTTTCACTGGTCTTCTTGACCTGAGGTTTGACTCTCTGTCTTCTAATGACCGTTGACTCCGAGTTTGATAACCCTCCAACACCAGTGATCAAGGTTTTAATGGACGAAGCTGTACAATTACGCTTTATTATTATTATTAGTATATTGTACCTTGTATATATAGAGAGTGATGATTCTGACCGAACCATCATGACTAAAATGATTCATTGTGAATAAAATTAATTTTTTTAACTAGAATTAAGAGAAAAGAGAGAACAGACTTGAGGTAAACGAAAGATAAACATGGACTGAAAGGAAATTTGAAATGAATGAAACAAAATTCCATCATTTGCTGGTAAACAGTAAATAAAAATGATATATCTAATCCCTAATATCTCTCATTTAATAAATAATATTACTATAAATATAAACAAAGTCTGGATTAAGGTCAAATCCAAGAAAATCTCGAGAATTATGGGTGTTACAATACTTTTGATGGGGAGTGTATTTATAAATCTATATGTAAAAAGTTTATTATCATGAAAATTCTACCACTTTTTGATAGTTATTTTTGGTGACTTTGATACTAATGCCGTAAAAATCCACAGTTATAATTTTTCCAAAATTATATGTTTATACAGAAACTCATCAAAACCTCAAATGCCAATAAAATAAGTTGATAAATACCTAAGTTGGTCTTCCGAATTGAAATCTCCTGATCTAAATCACAATATACAATGCATAGTAATAGATATATTAAGTATTAATTAGAATGATGTGCAATCTATAGTAAAAAATTATATATATTTCTAAGGTAAATAATATCTGTTGTATATTAATTATTGATTTTGTAACACCACGTTAATCATTCCCAATTATCATATTATGAATTTAACAGATTACATTTCGTCCTTTCCATCTTACACTCTCAGCTGTATACTGTCCTCCTGGTAACTCCCTTTCCTTTAACCAACTTGAAACCCTCTTATAATGCTAAACACCAACAATGGGGTTGCTGAACATCCAACTCCCGTGGTAATGTCCTTTCTCGTGTCTCTAACTCCAATTGCTATACTATCTTTTTTCCTATTAGCCCAACATATTGGCCAACATCCCTCAAAAAACGTCCAGATATCCTTGATATATTTGTTTCCTCTCAGATATCTTCCTCCCAATCCTCAATCAAAACCCTAAATGACCTGTCATCTGATCATAGCCCAGTTCTGCTTTTCTTGCACTCGAGCCTTGTTCCTAAACCCACCATTCCCACTCTGATTACTGGGCGAGTAGACTGGGACAGATTCAAAAGTGACTTGGAAACCAAACTGGACTTAAAAATCCAACTTAAGACTAAACATGATATTGATAAAGCCATTGAGCAACTGACTGACTCAATTAGCAGCAGCATACTTGACAACACTTCAACCATTAAGACTACCAACTCACAGGAGACTACCCTGCCGCAGCACATTCGAATCTTATTAAGGGAAAAATGCAGGGCATGATCGAAGTGGCATAGGACTAGATATTCATTAGACAAAACTTATTATAATAAACTGACTAACAGACTGAAAACAGAAATCAGAAAAACAAAAATTCAAAATTTCACCGAAAAACTTACTATTACAGAGAGATCATTATGGATGACGACAAAAAAGCTACTGAAGTTCAAAAACTGTAATCATCCACTCCTAACAGAATCCCATGTCTGGACAAGATCTGATGAAGAGAAGGCCCAGATATTCGGTCAGCACCTTTTTCCAACCTTTAATCCACATCCAGATATCCATAATCCCGGTCACATTAAGTTTATAGAAGTTGAACTATAAATCCCACTCCAAATGGTCCTTCCTCCTAAAGCGTTCCACCCGTCAGAAATATCTAACATCATCCAGAGTTTACCATCCCGCAAAGCTCCTGGGCATGATCATATAACTTCCCGTATTTCAAAACTACTTCCTCGAAAAGCTATCCTCTATCTCACTTACATATATAATTCCGTACTTCGTTCCACATACTTTCCTGCCTCTTGGAAATTATCCATCGTCAAAATGATACCCTAAGAAACATCTTCTTACTGTCCCATCTCACTTCTACCAATCATGGGTAAAATCTTGGACAAACTTGTCCTAAAACGCCTGTATCCCATCCTTGATACTAATTCCATAATTCCTGATCACCAGTTTGGATTCAGAACGTCCTACTCCACTATCCAGCAATGTCATCGTGTGGTGGACGTTGTCTCCTCTACATTGGAGCGTGGCTTGTATTGTACGGGAGCCTTCCTCGATGTGGAACAGGCCTTTGACTGAGTCTGGCACCCGGGATTGCTTTACAAGCTCCGCCAATTGCTTCCTCCTACATACTTCCTTATTATCCAGTCCTACCTCACTGGCAGATCCTTCAAAATCAATCATAATAATTCATATTCATCCATTTTTAGTCAGTCTGCTGGTGTCCCTCAAGGTAGTATACTAGGACCCATCCTTTACACAGTTTATACAGCTGATATCCAAACCCATCCTACCACCTTCCTTTCTACCTATGCTGATGACTCTCAAACTCTCCAATCCCACCTCAGAGACCTTGAAGTATGGTGTCAGAACTGGAGAATTAAAATAAATACCAACAAATCCAACCAAATTACCTTTACCCTCGTCGTAAACCTATGACATCCTGCCCTACTGTCTCCTTCAATAATACTCCTCTTGTCCCAGTTGAACAGATCCGATATCTAGGACAGCACCTTGACAAACGCCTTACTTGGAACCCTCATACAAGACTGAAACGACAAGAAGCTGCATGACGTTTTTGACTACTTCAACACTTACTAGACAAACGTTCTAATCTTCCACTTAACTATAAAAGACTCATCTACATGACTATCATAAGACCGATATGGACTTACGGAGTTGAGCTCTGGGGCTCTACTTAACCATCAAATTCATCTCGTATCCAATCCCTACAGTTCAAAATCCTTCGTAAAATCCTCAATGCTCCTTACTTTGTCAACAAATTCATCCATAAAGACCTTAATGTCCCTTATGTTGCTGATTTGGCCCATGCGAGGTATCAATCCTTCCACGACAAACTCCATTCCCACCCTAATCCTTTCGTTTCAATCCTTTCTTCCTCTTCAATTCCTGACAATCCTCCGAGGCGTCTGAAAAGGAGATGGCCCCAGGACCTTCTAGTTTAGAATAGTTTTAGAGTGCTTCCATTGGGAACTTCTCTACATGTGTTTCATGCCTTTTTATATTTCATTCCAATTTACTTGATGTATTACTTATTATACAGTTGTAAATTCCAATAAATAAATATTAAAAAAACAAAACAAAAAAAATCAGATTACATTAGAACCAATGTTTCCAATCAGGTGAGTAAAAGAAGAAATCTATTCAAGATGCAATAAACCGTAGGCACATAATGCCACACTGAATAACTATAGTTTCCAATTCTTAATAATACATAATATTTACTATTAGTTGTAGGTTTTTTAATATGAATGTCAGAGTCTAAGAATAAAGTTGAAGGCAGATATTTAACTTCACCACTATTTTATTTAATTATGATGCACAATGTTTCAGCTATGATGCCATCTTCTGGTGCAAAGAACAATCTTATCAAAGGTGAGTGGGTACTTACAACCAGAAGCCTCATGTCTGAATAGGATGTCATAAAAGGGTGAGGGGGGAGGGGAGAGGAGATTGAAAAATTAAAATAGTTACTATATCTTAGAGTTTAAGTTAGTGTTAAAAACTGTTTTACAGAAGCCATAAGGAACAAATTTTAATTATTATATTAGCAAAGTAAATATTTATGTCTCTGAAATAAGATGAAAACTACCTGTCATTTTATTACATACCTGTCACATTACTTGTATTAATTAAACATACATTATATTCTGATATGCATACACATGCTTCAGTTATTGAAATCTTTCATTCACTCCTATAAGATCCTTAAGAGTAACAAATTTAGATAAATTTAAAAAAAAAATTAGAAACATAGTGTGTTAAAATTCAATGAATTAACTACTTGTAAAATGAAAAACAATAAACTTTTAGAGGGTTCTTACACAGGAAGAAATGATGCCCCTGTTTTGCATACCTAATATCTTTGAACTTTCATGCTCTTAATTAGACTACATTCTTAAATTCAACTCTTATTAAGATCTTCAGACATTTTTCATGATATAGAACTTTTACTTTATGATATTTTCTTTCTTTGCATTTCTGAATGATATATTAATTAGATTTTTAACACTCCCATTGTGAACAAGAAGGGAAGAAAAAGTTGATAGTAAAAACTTTGGCACTATAATTAATGAGTGCATATTAGAAATATGCATATGTACATACTTTCCCATACTCATTATTCAACATTGCATTTATGAGACTAATGACCTTAGGTTCAAGGTGAGCGATATTGGAACATTTTAAACCTGAAACGCCATAAAAGTAAATATTAGAATTCATTATTTTTTCACTTACAAGATTTCACTTTTTCTGGGTAAATACCTGATCTCTTGTTGACTGGAATAATCTTTTTAAAAAATTGCAATACGGGGATATCCCTAGTTAAGAAATAAGGAAAAAATCTTATTAATTGAAAAACGCAGATAAAATTCTTTGTTTTTGAACCAATATTGAGTGGAACATCAATTCTTAATGATGTATCGTAGAAAATTTTTTATTTTCTACAACTTATAACCTTGATTATAATCTATATAGCCTCATAGTTCAATGATATTCTAATAAATAAATTTTAAACATTTAAATTACAAATCATATATATGTACATTTTAAACAGCCTGGCCTATGTAAATGAGACTATAAAAGCTATTTGATATCAATTGGTATTGTGCTGTGGTTCACTCTCACTGGACTTTTGACACAGACATTGATATAAGGTGAGGTATCAATTATTATTTTTATTAAAACATAGCAAGACATATAATAAATGGTTCGGTTTATACAAAGTTTTTAGAACAATAATAAATTAACCTTAATATTTGGGTTTCCTTCTGAAATGGATGTTTGAGATCACCCTTAGTTATTAAAAATACACTATAATGATCAATTAATTTAATACAGATGAATGTCAAGATATTTTAAATAATTATTTAATAATAAGTTTATTATTAATAATTATTTAATAAGTTTTATGATAGGTCTTGATACCTGGAATAAAACTCTTTTTTTGGAATCATATTTCTGTAATTGTTTTTCAATTTTAATTATTTTATAAATTGGTTAAATCTGTTCAATTTTTTAGTTATAAAAGATAACTTTCTTCGTTCTTTATTTAAAAGATAATAATAATTGACCTTCAAATTTTTCAGACTTCTTTGAAATATTGTTTGTTAACCTAAAGATTACAAAAAATGGTTCTAAATGCTAATATTATAATACAGAAAAAGATTAATCCTCATTATAATACTGAGGCTGAAAGACTGATTGTATTTAAATGCAATCTCAATACACTTGGCCATCCATAATTTTATTAATGGCTAGTAATTATACCTTTGTAATAATTTATTGGTATTAATCTACCCTGAAGGGTCTTGGGCTCAGGACATATAGAGATTCTAGCCAATGGCTGTGTATTGAAGTGATTCGGTAGATCACACACAGCCCTACGGTTTTCCCTATTTTCAGTTACCCAGTTAATATAGGCTGGGTGTGTCCCAGAAGGGTCTCCATACCCCAGGTTCACCACACAGCTGAAATCTGTCCACTATACCATGCAAATCAATCCATAGTTAATAATTTATAAATTAATATTTTCTATTCATCTAATGACTTTGTTGTTTTTAACATATTGAAAATGTTATTACTCTAAATCATTTTCCTTTATAATCCCAATGTACAATCTAAAAATGAACAAAGACTAATAAAATCATTTAGAAATTATGAAATTTTTCAATTTATTACAATACTAAGACTCACATATTACTAAGTAACAGAAACATTGTTACAGTATTCCGATACTGTGATATATTTTTGTTGCAGTAAAACCTTTCAAATAAAATGTATCCTCCCAAAAAATAATCACTGTGTGATAGTAGAAATAGGTTCATTCCATTACTATTTAGAAATGAAGAAGAACATGCACATAATGTTTTTTTCTTCTAAAACGTCCCTCGAAAAGTTAGACATCTGTTCGAAAAAAACTTCTGAATTATTTTAGAAGTTTGCTCATAGGCAGAAAACATATAAGATGATAAAGGTTGGAACACAAACAAAAAATTCCTGATCAGTCATAGTTTGTCAAGTGCAGGAAAGTAATTAGATTTGGCGTGAGAGGGAAAGTGGAAAAGGTCTTGATATTTTATTTTGTTTGGCTTAGAATTGACAAGGACCATAAAATTCTTCTTCTACTCCCAAATAATCAATCACCTTTTCCAAAAAAAAAAAAAAAAAAAAACTGCTTCTGGATACGTCTCTGTTTTTTTTTTTTTATTGAACCGGAGTGGTTTTCGAAATCACCTGCAAGAAACCGCCGATTTTTCACTTTTGAACGTCGCATGATCGAAATCTAAAACAAACATTTTCTTAATAATATGGACATAACCAACACAGAGTAGACTAAATGTAGTATTTGCAAGATTAAGGAATCAAACGAAAAATAAATAATTTATCAATGATACTGACTGGAACATCTAGGCCAATCTATGTTCGCGCTGGCCAACCTAATTTGATTGGTACTAACTAATCTTTCTAATTATTCACTGATATATTTAACTGCATGCGTATTTCTGAAATGTCCATCTCAGAGAAATTTGAGTTTACATTCCATTGTATATGTACCTATTGAGGGCCGGACATTCTCTGGAGAACGGCGAGTTATCCAAAATATTCTAGCGACCACTGTCTTTGAAGCCACGTGAGCTAAGGAATGTGCTGCACAGGAAGAAGGAAGGCCAAGATTTATTGCGCGAGACAGCCAGGAAATGGGTTTTAACCTTTCCAAATCCATTGGTTGGTACAAATAAAAAAAATCTGGTGCGCGCAACGTTCATCCTCTCTCTCTCCGTTTTTAAAATCAATTTAAGAATTTTTAAATACATTTAGAGTTGAAAATAAATTGCTAAGAATTAATTACATTGAGTATCAATAGAAACAGGGATCACTTGTAGCTGGGTGGCTAGCGTAACAGCCTCCCATGCTAAAGGTCACGGATTCAAACCCGCAGGTGGTCCTAGGATTTTTTAATGGGAGTAAAAAATCCTTAGTTACGCCGTCCTTCGGAGGGGACGTTAAAAGGTGGTCCCGAGCCTGTGCGATGTCAGGTACTCGTTAAAGATCCCTATCCTAATAAAACCTGGATAGGCAAAATTTAGGACTCCAACTGTAGGATCGTCCGATTAGCCATAGTAGCATAAAGTGACGTTAAATAAATATAAATCAATAAAAACATGTGTTTTATTAAATAATCTATTATATTATTGTCTATGACAATCAGTTAGTTATATCGGTTTTTTATCACTCTCGGTTAACATTTACAATATTGTGTATAAGATAATATTTTTTCTAAAATCTCTAGTTTTCTAACGGTATAATATACGTCTGTATTACTGTTTTTATGTTCAAAAACACAAAGATTGCATAAAAAAATATTTTTTCTATTTTCTCCCAATCATCAAATTCGTTCAAATTATACATTTACCCGTTATTTATCAATTCTATCAAGGCGACATGGTTATTTTTTTAAATCTACAACATTAAAGGTAATTTAGGGAAAGAATAAAATATCGGCAATTAATCCCCGGTCAGACTTTTTCAATCAGAATAAAACCTATATGATCTTAAAGCCTATTAAATTTTACATCGATATAGCGAGTTTAATCAAAATTGTTAGAGCCATTTTTGAGAAAATCGTAAAAAGCTGAAAAATGCTTAATATAAAGTGGCTTTTCTGGCTCTCCGATTCTGATGAAAAAGTTACTGTTACATCTCGGGAGTATGGTTGTCTTAAATATGAAATTTCAGTTTCGCAAGACTATTTCGTTTTTATGATAGACGCACACAGAACTTTTTTCGGGACTTGGTCATTTGGACTCAGTTTAGACCCTGTATTTTCGTTGAAAAATGGAATTCGAAAATTTGTCACTTTCTCTTACTATATATTTCATATATACATAAGTGAAAGTAAAAATTAAAATAATGCATTAGAATAAAAGCGGTGATTTTAAAGTGTTTTTACTTCCAAGCACGTACTTCATTTTTTAACTAATTTTCAAATTATATGTATTTTACACAGTGCTTGAAAAATATAGCATATATTTTCAACCCACTTGGCACTCCTAAGGATTTTCAATCTTCTTGTCCCTCCCCTTCTCCTAATGAAAAACTTGGTTACGCCCATGTCGAGTTCTGATTAGATACTCGACGTTGATAGAATGAAGTCTTTTAAATTATTGTATTCATTATTAAAATAGCTGACGCAAATAACTATTAGAAGGCATTTGGAATACGCATAACTGAAGTTTCATATTTAAGACAACTATACGCCCGTGATGTTACAGCAACTTTTACATCAGAATCGGGGAGCCGGAAGAGCCACTTTACATTATGCATTTTTCTACTTTTTACGATTTTCTCAAAAATGGATCAAACGATTTTGATTAAACTCTCTATATTGATGTAAACTTTAATAGGCTTTAAGATCACATAGGTTTTATTCTTATTGTATTAGTCTGACTGGGCTTAAATGCCGATATTTTATTTTTCCTCTAAAGTACCTTTAATTTTGTAGATTTAAAAAAAATGGAACATCATCTTATTAGCATTGATAAATAACGGATAAATATGTAAGTTGGGCGAATTTGATAAACAACTAAAGGAGAAAACAGAAAAAATATTTTTTTTTTTGCAATTTTTTGTTTTAGAACATAAGAACAGTAATATACATGTATGATATGATATATCGTTGGAAAGCTAAAGATTTTAGAAAAAAATATTATCTTATACACAAGCTTCTTAAAGTTAATAAATAGTGATGAAAAGCCGATATAACTAACTGATTGTTTTAGATAATAATAAAATAGTTTTTTCAATAAAACACATGTTTCTAAATTAATTCTTCATTAGTTTTACTCAATTTAATCTCTAACTTTATTTGAAAATTCTTTAATCGATTTTAGCAGTGGAGGTAAGTGAAAGCCGTGTGTTGCCTACGCCAGATTTTTTATAGTTTATTTCGATCACTGAAATTTCGAAATTTCCCAAATCTTATTATACTGAAACTACACGGAAATTTTCAGCTAAAAATCATTTTGATTTTTGAGATACTGCGATAACTACATAAATGAATGAAATTTGTCTCTGTTTTTAATTTTTGTCCATCTATATTTATAAAAGAATACCACCTATCACTCACTTTTCTGGTCTTCACAGCATCTCAAAAATTACAATGCTTATGAAATTCAAAATTTTATAGAAGTCTCCTCTATCATCTTGATCTGCAAGGATTTGGGAAAATTGATTGGAAAAAAATATTCTAAAACAATTAAAAACCACTCTTCTGAAAAAATTAACAGTACTCATAAAAAAAAAAAAAAAAATTGAATTTTTAACCGCAGCGAAGCAAAGTGATCTGAATCTGACCAGTATTTGCAGAGATACTAAATTTATAACAAATATATTGAAGCTTCTTAGGGTTCATACATACTTTTCATGTGCAGGTTTCCATGGAAAAAACATTCGATAGTTATTGTTTTGGTTTATTAAGGCGGCGATACACGGTCAGAAATAGGGTATGTGTAGGTGAGGTGAAATAGCAATATTCACATCGTTGAGCGCGCTGGAAAGTTGGTGAAAGTAAATATCGCGATAGTTGATGTAATATATCACACTTTCATCTACTTTACATAACGACAATTAATATCAATATCATTTGTTATATTATTTTGGTCAAACTTTAAATAAAAATAGTTTATTTATATTCATATATATTTAATTGTGTTTCTAGGTTCCAAAACCATGATTTAATAATATGTATATTTTCACTGTTTGGATATTATATTTTAATTCTATAGATATTTATTAGAAATTATATTATATATATTTTTGTATTATAGTTTGAGATTAATAATTTTTTTTTGCGTTAAAATTCGAAATAGAAATAGAAAAAATTGAAAGTGATTTAACAAAGCAATGTTGCTGTCATTGGTGGCGTGCATGTTCCGTCACTTGTCACTTGTGTTGTTGACGTTTGTAGTTGGTTAGTAAGTAAATTTGTGTATAAATGTCGAAAACTTTCTTTTCTTTTTTAATTTTTTTGGAAGTTTTTCTTAATATAAACACTTAAAAGAGCACACATTGACTTCCATTTGTCACTCGATCACTTTATTTCATAAGCTTTCATATCTGTCAACGTTTCGGGGCTGTTTCCCCATTTTCAAGCCTTATTATTTTCATTATATAAATGCTTTTTCATATATAATCCATCACTTTATTTCATAGCACACTGCTATTTGTCCTCATCAAGTCGTCAAGTAAACCAATGAACACCCATGAGGAAAAATAGCAGTGTGCTATGAAATAAAGTGATGGGTTATATATGAAGAAGCATTTATATAATGAAAACAATAAGTCTTGAAAATTGGGAAACAGCCCCGAAACGTTGACAGATATGAAAGCTTATGAAATAAAGTAATTGAGTGACAAATGGAAGTCAATGCGTGCTCTTTTAAGTGTTTATATGTCGAAAACATTTTTAGACATTACTCTTATTATTATTAAAACAAGATGACACCAATTGAACATTCATATTTACATAAGAACTTGGTAACCTAAACAGAGCTAACCGACCTTTTCAACAACTTTCCTGAATAATCAGCTGTTCACACATCCGCCAATTTGCCGAATACTCACCATATACACGCGCACATTTTTACTCGCACGCAGTTTTCACCACCCTCTACTCTCGCGAGAGTACTTTCACCTCACCTACACATATCCTATTTCTCACCGTGTATCGCCGCTTTAAGTTTATGCCCTATTCGTTCCTTTACATCTTTACATCAAGTTTGTATACAAGATAACATTTTTCTCAAAACTTTAGCTCTCTAACGGTATATTATACATCTTTATTACTATTAGGTTTTTTTTTTTTACTTAGGTTAGGAAAAAAAATCACCTAAACAAATATTTTGTTTTTTTCTGCTTTTAATTGGTTACCAAGTTTGTTCAACTTGTATGTACATCCGTTTTTTATCAATGCTAACAAGATGCTGACGAAAAGTCGTACGAAAATGAAATTTCATATTTAAGACAACTATACGCCCGAGATGTTACCGCAACTTTTTCATAACAATCGGCTAACCAGAATAGCCACTTTGTATAGTGCAGTTTGCTCCTTTTTACGTTTTTCTCAAAAACCGCTCTAACAATTTTGATTAAACTCCCTATATTGATGTATTTTATGGCCTTTAATATCATGTATACTCTTCTTATGTTCAAAAACAAAAAAATACATTAAAACAATATTTTTTCGGTTTTCTCCTTTAGTTGGATATCGAATTTGTTCAACTTAAAAGTTGTTCATACATATTTACCTATCTTCCATTAAGGGTACTTAGATATTATGGTTATTTTTAAAGAATCTACAAAATTAAAGGCACTTTAGAAGAAGAGAATTTAAAATATTTGCATTTAAATCCAATCCAGTTTTACATTGATATAGCTAGTTAAATCGAAATCGTTAAAACCTCTGGACTTACCACACACACACACATGGTCACACAGACCTTTTTGCGGGGCTTGGTCATTCAGACTCAAGGGACTCTAAAAGGTGTATTTCCGTTCAAAACTGGAATTATAAAATTTTCACGATCGCAATACTTTCCCTTACTATATATTCCATATATAGGTAAGTGAAAGTAAACATTTCTTTCTACCATACTTAATACTAAAATGCATTTCTTGCAGTCCTAAAACTCTTACTAAGCAGCTAATTAATTTATCAATTACATCCGATTTCCTAGCCCATCGAACGTACGATTAGTTTTTGTTTTAACCAGTCTTTTATGTCTCAAAAATGACGAAAATACATTTCTTACGGTTTCGAAACTCTTTCTAATGACCGCCAGAAGAGCAAAGGTCTAGCGAAACCACGTGGAGGCTGACAGCCCACACATTTACTTGGTGTGACTATTTCAGTTCCAATTGACTTAAATAAGACTAGATTGAGTTAACAATAATTATATTATGTAATATAATTGTGAGATAAAACGATATAGTTAATTTATATCAGATTTTTTTTTAATGTATAATATCTAGGATTTTGTTATTTCTTCTTCAATGAGTAAAGAAATAAATAAAATTTCAATATTGATATATTAATAACAAATGGCCCGTTAGAAAAAGTAAACAAAACTCTTTGGCATTCTAGCATTAGTAGTAGAAAATTGTAGGTATTAACTTTTCATCAATCTATGACTATAAATTTTACTTTCACTTACTATATATAGAAAGAGAAAATATTGCGATCGTGAAAATTTTCTAATTCCAGTTTTCAACGGAAATACACATTTTAGGGTCCCCTGAGTCCAAATAACCAAGTCCAGTAAAAAGGTCTGTGTGTGTGTGTGTGTGTGTGTGTGTATGGTAACTCCCGGGCGGAAACGGTAAGTCATATGAAACTGAAATTTCATATTTAGGACAAATATACGCCCGAGACGTTACAAAACCTTTTTCATCAAAATGAGCTTACCAGAAGAGCTACTTTATACCATGCATTTTGCACATTTTTTCGATTTTCTCAAAAATGGTTCCGACGATATTGATTAAACTCGCTAAATCGATGTAAAATGTAATGGGCTTTAATATCATGTAGGTTCTAAAGTACCTTTAATTGTGTTGATTCAATAAAAATAATCATATTATCTTGTTACCACCAATGAAAATTTACCTGTTTTTCATTGGTGTTCATTTTGTTTCTTTAAAGTACCTTCAATTTTGTTGATTCTATAAAAATAACTATATTATCTTGTTACCACTTATGAAGAACAGGTAAAAATATAAATTGAATGAATTCGATACTAGTTGCGTATTATGCGGAGAAAATTGAAAATATATTTTTTTAATCCAGTTTTTGGTTTTTGAACATAAGAAAAGAAATATACATGTATGATATACCGTAGGAAAGCTAAAGATTTTAGAAAAAATATTATCTTATACACAAGCGTTTAAAAGTTAATAGAGAGTGATGAAAAGCCGATAAAACTAACTGATTATTTTAGATAATAATATTTTGTTATATTATATTATATTACAATTTTAGTTTATATACTAATTGATTTTTACTTTCACTTGCCTATATATGAAGAAAATAAAAATCTGGTGCGGGCAACACACGACTTTCACTTACCTCGGCTGTTAAAATCAATTTAAAAACTAATAAATATACGTCAATTAGAACAGTAAAAAATCCTTAGTTATGTCGTCCTTCGGAGGGGACGTTAAAAGGTGGTTCCGAGCCGATGTCAGGTACTAGTTAAAGACCCCTATCCTAATATTGGGTTATTTCACATGAAATGTCTGTTTTTATAGTTTCTGGCATATATAAAGGATTTTGCAGGTCTCTGTTGTTTTCTTCCGAATGTTTACATATTTAAAGTAAACAGTTGCTAATCCTCTACCTTTGAATTATAAACATTAGCTTCCCAATCAATTACCCACTTTTTAGTATACCTCCAAATATGAATATGGAAAAACGTGATTTTCGAGTAATATTTTTGTACGAGTTTGAACTCGGCCATTCAGCAGCTGAGTTAGCTAGAAATATTTGCAAGCCGCTTGGGGAAGGAGCTGTTCATGAACGGACCATTCGACGTTGGTTTGCTAAGTTTTCAGCTGGGGATACCGACTTGGAAAACTTGCCCCGATGAAGACCTCCGTCCGTAATAGACAACGATGTCCTAAAACATACAGTAGAAGGAAACCCCTACCAAACAGTTAAAGGACTCTCAGCATAACTAAATGCAAGTGCGTTTACCGTTTCCAGACATTTAAAGTGTATCGGGAAAGTAAAAAAGCTCGATACATGGGTACCTCATCATCTTACTCAGCGGCAGCAAGACCCCCTTTTTTCAAAACATACCGTGCAAAAATTGAAAGAACTGGGCTACGAAGTTCTTCCGCACCCACCATATTCTCCCGACTTGTCTCCAACAGATTACCACCTGTTCAGGAATTTAGACAACTTCGTCAAAGGAAAACTTTTTTAAAATGATGATCAAGTAAAAAGTGCGTTTTCAGATTTTGTTTCACTTCAAAGCTCAGAGTTTTTCAGTTCGGGGATAAAAAAGTTGGTGTCACGTTGGGAAATATGTGTAGAAAAAGAAGGTAAATATTTCGAATAAAATTATCTTGTTTTCATATAGTATTTTTAATAAAAATCCTTTACCTTGAAAACGGACATTTCTTGTGACACAACCCAATAAAATCTGGACAGGCAAAATTTAGGACTCCCACTATAGCATCGTCCGATTAGCCATAGTAGTATAAAGTGACATAAAATTAATAAAACAATAAACTTCAATTAGAAAAATATTTTAAGTTAATTTTAATAAAACGTGTATTCAATTGCGTTGGAAACATATGATTTAGATTTAATAATATAGCTACGTTAAATTGTTAATCAGTAATAGATTTATTCCATATTCGTTGCTTTTGAGTATCAGATAATATTTTTTCTAAAATCTTTCTCTCTCCAACGGTATATTATACGTCTATATTACTGTTCTTAATATAAAAAAAAAAAAAATTACACAAAAAAATTGTTTTTCTTTTTTATCCTTTAGTTGGTCATCGAACTCGTCCAACTTGTATATTTAGCCGTCCTTCATCAATGTCATTGAGATAACATGGCTAATTTTTTGGAACGTATAATATTAAAGGTAGTTTAGTATAATATAATATATAATATTTACCTATCTTTGATCAAGAGTAATAAAATAATATGGTTATTTTTATAGAATCTACAAAATTGAATGTACTTTAGAGGAAAACAATTTAAAATATCGGCATTTAAGACCTGTTAGACTTTTTCAATAAGAATAAAACCTATATTATAAATGTAATTAAACTATATTGTTCGAATGATTTTAATATGATTCAAAAGTTCCAAGATGATTCTTGACAAGATTGACGTATAGGAAACGGTATAGACGATTGTTCAGCTCGTTTACAATGGCTCATTTACAAGCGGAAATTTAGTGTTAATATTATACATATATTTTCTACTCACGTCAATAATATGAATATGTAAATAGCTCTTCTATCAAACGTTTAACACCACATTACTATTATCGGAAATGAATTAACTAAATCCCATCATTAAATAAATATATAATCGGTTTCAAAAGAACGTAGCAATAGTTTAAAGTCATCCGATTGATTGGGTATAAACTATTTTTTTATTATATTAATATTTTCTATTTGGGGATATATTTCGTTTTTTTATATTTTTATTGTAACTTTCACTTACCTACACATGAAATATATAGTAAGCGAAAGTATTGACCCATATATGTAAGTTATTTACGGTTCTGAGGTTCAGTAAATAAATCACCAGTTTTGTTTAATTATCATTTGTATAATCATGTACTAATAGTGCTATGTAAGGCACTATTTGTCTCAAATTGGCATATATATATATATATATATACACTCACTCAAAAAAGTTTCCATACAGAATGCTTTTATTTTGCACAGCTATATAACATCACGCTGCGACCAATAGGACCGAAGAATCAGTCGAAAATCTGGAAAAAAAATGGGGAAAATTTGGGAGAGAAAAAAAACCTCGCTTCCCAATGATTCCAGATGATTTACCTTTTATTTTTAAATAATTCAATTTCCCGTTAATTTATATTTTTCCATTTAAACACGTAGGAATAGATTTACGTCGAGATCGGGTTACGGAGAAAATCAGTATGTTCTGCCGCAAGAAAATAAAACTTAAAATGTCATTTACGCGGAAGTACTTTAAAATATATTCTTTTAAAAACTTCTTAATAGTAATCATAATAACAGAAATTGATGCAGACGAAGTCGCTTTAGAATATATCAAAGAAAAAGTAACATGTACTAAGAAGGTTTAAATTTGGGTGAAAAAATTCCGGTTCTTGGATACGCCGATGATTTGGTACTGCTAAAGGAAGATACGGAAACTAAACTACCTTAACTAAATACAAGTCCATTAATAAAAACCGGTAAAGAAATAGGACTCGAATTAAATACCGATAAGACGAAATATATGATTAGTAGCAGAAACGGTGGCGACCTTGGTGATATTGATATATTAGGGCATACTTTTGAACACGTACAGAAATTCAAGTACTTCAAGGTTCAATGATAACAAGAGAAAATGAAATCCAGGAAGAAATAAAGTCCCGGTTAAAGATGGGAAATGCGTGTTATTATTCAGTTGCTAAGTTACTTAGCTCGCGGCTTCTATCTAAAAACTTAAAGGTTAGATTTTATAAAACTATTATTCATCCGACGGTTCTTTACGGATGTGAAACGTGGCCGCTTACTTTGAAAGATGAATTCAAAGTAATTCCGCATTCAAAGATAAGTTCCGCAATTCCGCGAAATTGCGGAACTTGTATCCTGTGAATATAATTGATTTTATAGCATCGCGGAGACTCAAATGGGCGCGTAAAGTGGTTGGGCTCAGTGAAGAACGGATTCCAAGAAAGTGGGTACTCGCTGAACCAACTGGTGGGCGTCCAAAAGGCAGGCCGAAGCGTCGATGGGAGGATTGCGTTAAGGCTGATCTCCGGTGCTTGGGCTGTCTGAACGGTGAACATTGAACGAATCTGTGTAAGCAGACTTTGGTGGTATCGGCATCGAACCTTCGGGTTCGTTTAACCTATTATTATTATCTATTTACAACTTGACAATTTCCTAATGTACAAATTGTTAATACAAATATTTGATAAAAAAAAATATATTTATTCATTTTCATTTCATCATTAATATAAAACGAGGCAGAATGTTATTTGTTAAAGGTAGGTCAAAAAAGTTTCCATGCACTTTCAATATTAATCTTATTTGTTGTACTATGACCGTCTTTCCAGTGTTATATGTATAAATCTTATCGCGATAATCAAATCTTAGTTCAGAATTAATTTTACTTGGGCCTTGGAAACTGATTTCTTTTCTATTTGCGCGTTTCTCGTGATTTGAGAGAGCTAATGGTTCGACTACAGAGACATAGTGAGTTAAAACCTTTGGAGGATAGAACACGTGCTGGAAGACAGGAGACTGGAGAATTTCCAGAGACGAGCCATCCTTCCTGAAGTCCATGCAAATCCTCACATTGCCGATACCTCGATGACCATCAGAATAAATAGGTACTATGGGATTCAAGTCTACCCAGAAACAGTAAAAAATCTTCTAAAAAGGGAAGGATACAGTGGTCGAGTCGAGTCGTAACACTAGTGTGTTAGTAAATAAACCTAAATAAATTCTGGAAACGGGTCATATTATTTTAGGAATCAACATTTAATATTTTTGGGCCAAATGGAACGTCAAAAGAGTGGAGGAAATCAACTATAGCTTTCAAAACTAAGAATTTATTTAAGGATGTATGGAAACTTTTTTGAGTGTATATATATATATCAATTTATGAGATTTGTTTTGGTAAGGCTTTATTTATATGTTATCTAAACAAATTGATATTTTTGTAGAAAATGGAGCCCAGAAGTGAGGTAGTGATATCTGGCATCTCAGGACGATACCCGGGAGCTAATAACACTGAAGAGCTATGGAAGATATTGATCGAAGGAGGAGACTTGATAATACACGATACCGAAGAAAAACTGGGTATTTAATAACTTTTTTTTTTTTATATATATAACATTTGTAGTTAGGAGGTACAGTCAGTGTCAAAATTATTCAGAATTCGCATTTCTTTTCATTAAATGGGTATATTTCACAACTCTTAATTTATATAATTAAGACGTCGATTTCCAAAAGGTACTAAAGGACATTTTTTTCGAAGTTGATATTTTGACATATTTGTATTTTATTGGTTTAGTTTTATCTAAATCCGTCATCAGATTTTATCTTAAAAACATAGAAATCCTTTAAGAACATAACCTTTCATTTCATCTCATTCCAAAAGGTACTATATTTCCTAATATACGGCAGAAGCACCTAACCCCGTAATACATTACGAATAATTTATTGTTTTCTTCATTTTGTGCATTTTTATTGGTTCATTTATGAATCACCGCTATTATTTTGATGAATGCTTTTAACCTAATTATCAGTTTTTAGGCTATTTTAAACAACTTAGTTGCGTCGTTGTGGTTCTTGTAGGATGTCAATTAATTTTTTTTTCGTAGCAGCAACATAAATTTGTTTTAAAAGTTTTCAGAAACTCACATTTGAATAGAGTAATGTATTTGATCCAGCAAATAGTTGAAATAATCATTCCACGAACTTGCTAATATGAGAAGAAAATCCGTGCCTGATCTAACTTAGAGGTATTTTTTTATTTATTTTTTATGTAAAATAAAAGCTCAAAAGTTATTATTTATCGGTCTCTATGGTTAAATATTGTTTACGCGTAGTTAATAATATAGATAAATTTGCTTAATTCACAAAAATAGTAAATACTAGTTCCAAACAAACTTCTTAAATACATTATTTCTTATTATAGTGGCATATATAGATAAATAGTCCTTTTTATATTCACTTTATTTATGAATAATAGATAATCAATGTAATTAACCAGCAAAGAAAGATATTTCTCAGGGGGAGAATAAGGAAATATACGGTATTAGGAAGGTTATGGTGACTGTTACCAACTTATAGCTCGTTATATTCTTCCAAAAAGTACTATATCCACGTTTCATTCCAAAAAGTACTATATTATATTGTTTAAAAGTCATCGGAAAAGTGCAATAATTTGGAAAAATAAGTTGGTAACACGCTTAAACTTTAGATTTTAATAAAAAAAAAAAAAAGAATCAGGTAAATTGGTCCAATAATAAATAAATGACAGATTTTTGCGTTTCCTGTAAAATTGTCTAAAGTGGATATATTACCTTTTGGAAATCAATGTCACAATTCTTTTTAACACATAAATCTTTAAAGGAGACTCCCATAAAGGAAAAAATCACAAACCAGATAACCGAAATGTTTTTAAAAATGTCTGATTAATATTGTAAAATTACAAGATCATTCAGTGCCAAAAGTATTCGGAAATCGTATATTCTTTTGTCTAATGGTTCCACATGTTACTATTTTCACTAATATTCGACATAATTTTATGTTCTAAACAGTTCTTCTCTCTCATGTAACATATACTCAACCTTGGAAAGATTTTTTTTTAAAATAAAGCACTAAAATAAAAACGTAATGATCGAACAACGAACGGCTTCGAATATTTTTTTTAAAGAGAAATGGTTGAAACGTTAAAAAAAAAATATGAGAATAAGTGGGATGGCTATCTACAGTGTAGAGGATATAATAATAAAATATAAAAGCATAACAGTGAGCGTCTAAAAAATATTAAATGTTAAAACTAAAAGACTGATTATTTATCAAATAAGAAAACAATATCTTAAATGGGTAAGCCTTAGGTTCTAAATACACAATAAGTGTTTCAAATGTTCGCCGCGTTCTAAAAATAATATGACGAAAAGAAAAGCATGGTACAAGAAGTACGGAAAAGTCTTGCAGGTGGCAAGGCAATAAGAGAACTGGCTGAATGTTCGTAACATTTTTTTAAAGAGAAGGTTGGTGAATTAAAATTTTTACAGATGACTCCCATATTAAAATACATGGTTCTTCTGAAATAATAAAGAATTTAGTATGCCATGGTAAACACCTTGAGCGGTCAGTGATGGTTAGGCCTATTTTTCTTTGAAAAAGGTTGATAAGATTCGATTCTTGGAAGATATTATTGATAGTTTAGTGTATTTTTTTTTGTATGAAAAGCCAGAATTAAAATTAGAAGAAAAATAAGGAATAAATTAATTTTTTTTTTCCTTAAGCGCCACCATGCATACGTTTTTTATTTAGTTTTGGTTGCTGTGCAATTTTCTAAAAGTTCTGGAAATCTCTCTTCCATTATTTCTTTTAAATTTAATGAAATATTTGTGGGCCCTACTAAAAAGAAAAATCAGGAAATGTAATATTCAAAATAAAAATTACCTCAAGGAACAATAAGTGCTTCAGTGGGACAATATTTCGCAACAAACAATTAATTAGTTATCAAGAACAACTTTTCATAGACTAAAATGAATAATTATACAAAAAAGGTTTATCGAATGAATGTTTATATATGATTAATGTATTCATATAATTCCGAATACCTTTGACACTCCTATTTTTATTTTTTTCGTAAATGAACGTTCAAACCGTTAAATATAAAATGATTTTTGTCGTGATCTTTGGATTCAGCTATTGTATACCTTCCTCCTAACATTATAAATTGAGTAACAATTCTTTAAAAACAGAACAAAATCAAGTAAATTACATAATGATAGTGAATTCCGAATACTTTTGACACTCACTGTATATCGACTATATATAAGTTATATACTAGGGGTGGGCATAATCGAATGACGATTATCGGATCATTCGATTATTTCAATCATTCGAATTAATCGATTATCGGATTAATCGGTTTGGAGAAACGAATGATCATTTGAACTGAATTGTTTAAACGATAATCGAGGGATTATAAAGAGCTCAGATAATCGAACGAATTTTTTTTTTTTTTTTTTTTTGCTCATCACATAAATGATATACATATTTCACCTAACCTCAGCCATCATAGAGACGGGAATTGTGGCATATTGTCTCTCAGAATGCATACTAATCATTCGATCATCCGATTATGGAATCATTCGATTATGCCCACCCCTATTAAATACACGAAAACAGGTATTGTTGAGCGTTGGCGGGTATTTTGTCACTGAGTTATTGGCAACACTGCTTGATTGGCATATAACCTAAGATAGAAATATAATCATCTCCCCCCCTCTCCTTCTAACTTAATATCTTTTTGTATTATAATTGTATTTCATATTGAGGGTGTAAAAATTAAAAACAATTATGTCATTTCAGATTTTTTGAATTTACCGAGGTACAAAGGCAGCTTGCCTGGTCAGAAGAGCTTCGACCATTCCATGTTCGGCATACATACAAGGCTTGCTGAGAAGATGGATATCAACACTTGCTTTGCTTTGGAAAACGCATTCACAGCAATTTGTGATGCTGGTAAGTGAAAGTTTAAACAATTTATACGAATCCTCTAAATTAGTGATCCCCAACAAGTGGTCCGCGGGAGGTCATTGGAAAATTATTTAAAATTTTATAATATATAAAATAAATGTTTGCAAAGCCTTGACTTATTACAATAATCGGACGTGCCTTAAAATTAAGACGATGGTTAGCAATAAGTAATATATTGATTTTAGGAAATATTCAGTATTTTTTATTCAACAGTTTTAGTGGATTATATTTGCATTTAAATCTAAAATTGTTTTTGGTTTATTATTTTCAATAATCTACTTTTTTTATCGATCCAAAAAAAAAAAATTACCCCTTCTCAAAATTTGAGAGCTTACGTTTCAAGATGCGTTGAAACCGAAGAAACATAAAATGCGTTTGTCCGCAGCACAGTGGGCAATATGACCGATTTAGGTGGACATAATTCTAAAATTTGTCTATATTTAACCTTTGGGGTCCTAAAGGGTCAAACATCTTGTATGTTAGCTAAAATCTAAAACTTTCATATATTTTACGTTTGAAGTCCCAGAATACGGGAAAAGTAATACAAAAAATCTAATTATGGCTCGGAGTTCCTTATCTGCTAATAGTGTATTTTAAATGATTTGGGAAATTCATGAAATTATAGATTGTGAAACTTTTGATTTGGAGTGTTGTTCTGAAAAAAATGATGTATCACTCAAAACGCAAAAATTCTTTGTAATATCTAAAGACTAGAAGGATTGGTAAAACAAATTCTTGGGGTAACTTGGGGGTTATATAGTTTTTCGTTATTGAATAATGGCATACATTTACAAATTGCTAAATTAACTTTACAGGTGAGATTGCAATGTATATCCAATAACGAGTTTGGAAATATAATGTCTTATCTGTCTCAGCAATGTCTATTGTTAAATTAGAGCAAAAAGTTTTTGCTCTAAATACACCTAGAACACAATAAATGACCATCAAATAAAGATGATCCCACTACCGGTTATTAGGCACTTGTGTGAACAGGAATGATTCATTTATTTACTATTTATTTGTAAACACGGTATGACGGGAAATATTAGTATTAAGGGTCATGCCAACTAATAATAAAAAGGTGAAACACTGGAAAATTCCAAACTTTTGACTTGACTTTTGTCCACCTAAATTGGTGATTTTGCCCACTGTGCGCCGTCAGCGGGATTTCTCCGAAACTACGGGATCAATTTTTTTTTAATTCGCCACAAAAATACTAGTCCATGCAACGATGATACTAACATCTAGACTTTGATATCAGCTGGTTAGTTTTGAAATGACGGCCGATTAAACGGGATTTAATTCAATAACTCCGTTATTTTTGAAGATGGGGACAAAATTTATCAGGGTTTTTTAACAAAAAAACGGCGAATAATTATATAAAAGAGAAAAAAGAAAAGAATTTTTTTTTTTTTTAATTTTACAAATAACTACGCTCATAACTCGTTTATTTTTAAAGATGGAGAAAAATATGAATAGAGTTTTAGAATCAGTAAAGAGCGATAAATATTAAAAATTAAAATAATTGAAATCTCACTTATATAATATACGCTTGTAACTACGTTATTTTTGAAGATAGAGAAAAAATGTATTATGTTTTTTTAACCCAAAAAAACGAGATTTGACCTAATTAATAAATAAATACTAAAAATTTTGCTTTGAGCACCTTTTGATAGAGAATTAAAATTTTGACAAAATGAAAAAATAATCATTGAAATTGGTTAAGAAATAGCTGAGATATTGCGTTTTGAAATCAGCGGTAGTGATATGATATAATCTTTTGAATTTTTGCTTCTCATATTACTTAATTAATACCTATATAAACAATTATACCCTAATATTGTTATTTGGAAATAATAAACGATTGTATAATAATTTGTAGCGTTTTTTTAACTTAATAAGCATGAAATATTAAGCTTGGGAAATACAACTCCCTCCTGATAACACGCACGAGTTGATGAAGCTCCTTAAAGAAAGAGATCAGGGGTCGCCTGTGGTGTTGTGGCTAACATAACAGCCTTCTGTACCCGAGTTCGCGGGTTTAAACCTATCTAGTGGCTCTAGGATTTTTTAATGGGAGTAAAAATCTTTAGTTATGTTGTCCTAACACACACGTTATAAAATGGTGGTCCCAGGCTTGTGTGATGTCAGGTGCTCGTTAAAGATCCATATCCTAATTAAACCTGGATAGAATATCCATTTAGCCACTGTAGCATATACAAAATTTCACCTGTTTCGAGGAAGTTTACTGAGTAGATAGGGATGGATTCACGCTATATGCTGATATCGTAAAATTTCCCAACACCGGAAAGTCACCTAACATTGTGGATTCCACTGTGATATATGAATTTAACGATCTTGAATAAGCAAGTAAAGTGAAAAGGTAAAAAGAAAGAAATCTATAAAAAATGTATCCCTTTCCTTGAGGGAAAGTTTCGCGAGAGCTTTAGAGAGAGAGACTCATTCAGAGGCCTGTGGATCAGAGACTGGCAGAACTGTACTTGATCCAACAAGGAGCTTCAGGGAGGATATAGGTGTCAACGTTAAGGACATAACAAGGACAGCATAAAATATAGTTCTTGACTTTCTTGGAATTATACACCATCATATCTATCCATAGCAAGTAGAATAGGGATCATGTGAAGGGCATGGATGTGGATTGATTTTAATTTTATTTTGTACAGATTTTGTTTTTAGATAATACAGTTTTATTATCGTGGTAGTGTTTTAAACAGTAGTGTATATTTTAATGTGTTATGTTACCGTAAATAAAATTGATAGAAACTATGAAAAAGGGAAAAAAAGATCCAAATGTGAAAAGGAATAAATAAAAACAATTATTTGTAATTATGTTTAAACATTTTTTATCTTTAAAAAAGTTTATGAGAAAAACATGGTAAGCTGTGTAATAGCAACCCAATTAAGATGAGCAGCACCAATTGGCCAATAAAATGCATCTCTATCTCTGCAAAGGATAATGACAACATGACTATATTAAATTGAACAAAAAAATCACCCTGATAAATCTGTTGCAGAAAATAGTGCTTACAAAAGGAATTTTTAAAAAAAATAATATTACTAATTTTGCTGTGTTTGTACATTTAACTGAGCTTTAAAAGTGATAAAACTTTAATGTACTACTTTGTTATTACAGGAGTAAATCCTTATGACTTATCTGGTAGAGAAATCATGGTTTGTGTGGGATCAGGTCCAACAAAATACGATCTTATTTACTCAGTTGAGAAGGCCAACAATGGTTTTAGTATTGTCGGAGGAAGTCAGTGCATGATGGCTAACAGATTATCTCATACCTTGAACCTTAAAGGTAAGTCTATTTAATGTATCCATGTTTATTGACCTCAAGGGGAATAATAATTTTTGTTTTATTATATTATCAAATTATGGATTTAAAAATTTGTATACATCTAGAATGTAAATGATTCACTATATGATTCACAATTTAGGTCCAAGTTACAACATTGATGGGTCTTGGAATGGAATGATTGCTGGACTACGTTATGCTCAAGGACTTATCTCTAGGGGCATGGCTGAAGCTGCCGTTGTTGGTAGTTCCAATTTAGCAAAATTGGATGAATGTTCTTATCATTACCAGCGATTGGGACGCCTCAATTATGATGGAAAGACAAAATCTTTCTCCGAAGATGGTATGACATTTTTATTCTATTAGAGCAAACTAAATAACCCCAATCTAGTCTAGTATGCATTTTAACTTAAAATACTTGAAGCTCCTATTTTTAATTAATATATTAAAAAAATGTTCAATATTTTGCAGCTGATGGATATACCAGATCAGAATGTTGTATTGTATTTTTTATACAAAGAAAACAAGATGCCCATCGGATTTATGGAACTCTTGTAGAAACTACGGTTGGAGATTGCTACAATAAAAATCTGCCTCCTGCTGATGTCGATTATGAAAATGTCTTAAAAGTGATGAAAAAAGCTTATGGAAAACATCCTCATATTCCAAGAGAATTAGCATATGTTGAATGTTCTGGAGAAGCATTAAAAGTACGTTGGCAATATTTTACCCTTGGTTTTATAATTTGCATTATTTATTAAATTGATATTATAATTTTAACTTTGAAAAATTCTATTCAAGGCTTCTTTTATTAAACTTTGTATGAAGTCTCCTCTTTATGAACATTTGACCAGCTCATTACCTGGCAAGTAATTGCATTGGACAACAGTTTTAATTTAAAATTTTGAAAATTCATTATTTAAATTATATATAGCACCTTAATATATATTAAATTCTGAAAGGAGGAGATTAGCTTGTTGTTTTCTTTTTTTTTTTTTGTAATAGTCTTGTAAAGGATTTTGTTTACTTACCCGTCACACCAAAGCCTATGGGTGGTCTATGCTTTAGATATCCAAAAGAAATAAAACTAATTACAAGAACTTCGACTGAAGGAATTCTGAGAAGTGGTATCATTCCATGTTGTTCTTGGAGTTACTCTGCAAAGAGAGAAGTTACGCTTTTCTCTCAATGGAAAGGACAACCTTTGGGAGGGTGATAGGACTATAAATGACACTGTCAGTTTAACAAGCACCTCCATATGGGGTCAGTAGCTTCCTTGATCTGCAAGAGGGTAAATGAAGCTACCCATCTTATTAAATTATATTTAATAATATAATTAAGGCTGGATATATGTGATATGCAGTTTTGAAGAAATGGCTAGTATACAATTTCACCACTTAGGCAATGGCCATATTTCAGAAACTAAGCTTTGTGAGCAGATCAACCTTTACAGTTTGGTCAGATTTACAAAGGCAACTCCCTATCTCAACAGGACAACAGATGGTATACAATAAGTCTACTAAGGCTGTAGTGTAAGATATAAGCTGGGGAAAAAAAAGGTCGCCAAACTATGGTCCATGGGTTAAAAATTGCTGTGAGCACCAGTCAATTAAACAAACTAAATTTTTTGTATTCAGAATGATTTAATATATTTTGTAATACAGAGCATTTATAACCAAATTGGCATTTTTGGAAGGTAGTATGATCATATTCAATTCCTCGGGCTTATAAAGATCAGAAAATAAATGTATTTTGTACAATTATAGTGTAACTTAAATAATTTTAAAAGAAATTAGAAAAAAAAAATGCTAATGTGGTCCAAGAAGTTTTTTTTATTTCTTCTTCCAGTGGTGGGACAGACCATGTAGACCCTGGGTCTCGCGGTGTAACCTCCTCGGAGATTACAATCATGTTTCTCGATTTATTTTCTTGGATAGGGTCATCACTCCCTACACCTAATTTTTTGAGTGGGCACCTTTTGGCTGGTGTGTCTCACATACCTGGGGTAGAGGCTGTGAGTGAATCCCCATTTTTAAATGCTTGAAAATGCCCCTCCGGGACTGGGATTCGAACTTTCAACCTTTAGCGGTGACCTCAACCTGACTACTACCAACTCAGTCATGGGCTTCCCTTTCTTTTAGTTAGCAGTAGAATAAATTTAAAACTATTACAAATGTAGCCATGGATCTATATATTAAATAGTAAATAATTCGTACAAATTTCAAAGACAAGGGAATCAATGCTTGAGGTTTTTATGGTAATTATAAACTATTGGGGAGCCCATACCTGTGAGGCTAGCGCACCAGCCTATCATGTCAAAGGTTACGAGATCGAATTCAAGTTCTGGGAGGACTTTTTTTAAGCGTGTAATTAAATGGAGATTAACCCACAACCTTTCCTGGGTATGTGAGACCTGTCAGGCAAATGGTGGCCACTCAAAAAAATAGGCATATGGAGTATTGAGCCTGCCCTATAAAATATCATTGAGAGTCAAATCTTAGGAAACCATACCGTGTGGCCAAGGGTCTTCAAGGCTGTCCCGCCAAGAAAAAAAAAAATCATACACTGTTAGATATTGGATATATTTTGACTATGAACAGCTGAAGAAAAGTAAAAATTTTCTTATTATCAAAATCAATTAATAAAAAGCTATGAAGTCTCCTTTTTTTTTCTTCTTTCAAAATTCAATGCTGCAAAGATGCATATTGACTGTTGTTAGTGAAGTATGTAGAGAAGGTTGTCTAGTTGGAGAAAAAAAAAAAAAAATCCTGGCTTAATCTTTGACTATACATAACTCTGAGGCTCTTATAAAATGTTTCAGTTGAAACCTGTTGTATGGGTTTAGAAGGAATATTGTTGTAGAGAACGAGCTTATCTAGGTTTAGAGGGGACTAGATTACCATCCTACTTTAAGAGCTACTTTTGATGACCCATGGATGTGGACCAGACCAGTGTATCTTGAATCATTCAATGTTCCTTTCATTCAATCCAAAGGCAAAAAACTAATAATTTAGAGGAGGACAAGAAGAAAGGCGATAAAATTAGAAACACCATGACAAGGACAAACCTCAACATAAGATCAACCCAGAAGCCTAAGGAAGAAAAAAAAGCTTAAATAGCTTGGCCATGTCTCGAGAATGTTGTAGGATCATTTGGCAAGAGCAATATACAAGTTCTTAATACAAATAAGGAGACTTAAAAGAAGACTTTGGAGGAAGGAGTCAAGAAAGCCTGCATAAAAAGCTTTTCTTTTCTTTCCAAATACCAAAATGTGTAATTATATTGTAATCTATTATCCTTATTATATGTATTTATTATTCAAAGTCATATATAATTTGATATGATAGCTTATAATTTTAAAGATATTTAGACTTTAGTTTGTAAAATTGACCTTTATTTATTTTTTCATTTCATCGTCATACTGTTATCATTATTCATAAGATATAAATGTAGTATCAGTATATACTCTGTAAATTCAAATTACTTTCAGTTAATTTTAATTGTTATTATGGCATTAATAAATTTCAGTTTTATTTGTGCTAGATTTGGGATAAAGTAGAATTGAATAGTATTGATGAAGTCGTGCTGAAAGATAAGAAGAGAAATAAACCACTGCTGGTTGGATCAGTCAAATCTAACGTTGGCCATTGTGAAGATGCATCTGCTGGAATGTCTTTAGTTAAGGCTTTGTACACTTTTGATAAAGGAGTCATACCACCAAACTTACATTTCTCCTCATCGAATACTGATGTTCCAGCTCTTATGAGTGGAGCTATGAAGGTATATGTTCTTCAATTACTTTTATTATATATCTGTTACCCAAACAGTATTTATTGAAATGCTTTTAACTAGGTGGTAACAGAACCTACCAAACTGGAAGGTGATTATATTGCAGTCAACACATATGCAGTAGATGGATCAATGTCAAATGTCCTTCTTAAAAGGAATCCAAAAGTAAAAAAGACGGAACCCAAAGTGGGAGTTTTGCCTCCAGATGGTATTCCTCGACTTTTCGTTGCTTCAGCAAGAAATGAACCAGGCATTAAATATATTTTAAAAACGGTATGTGTTCATAATTTTATTAATCTGAAATTTATTTTTTACTTATTTACTTTGCCTTTATTACTTTAATTGTTA
Source organism: Piezodorus guildinii (assembly GCA_023052935.1). Classification (NCBI taxonomy): domain Eukaryota; kingdom Metazoa; phylum Arthropoda; class Insecta; order Hemiptera; family Pentatomidae; genus Piezodorus; species Piezodorus guildinii. The sequence continues at coordinate 122,487,176 of CM041296.1, read as the reverse complement.
GTTTGAAGACTTTAAGACTCTGACCTACCGTGTGTGTGTGTATATATATATAAAGTTTTCTAATGTTCTTAGGTTTCAGTCAATAAATAAATAATTTTATTTATGCAATGTTGCGAGAATATATTGTTCTCATATTTATGCCTTAACAGTGGAAAAACAAAAAACAGAACATTAATATTTTTATAGAATAATTAATAGATGATGTTATTGTTAGAGAGACAGAAAATAATACATTGAACAATTAATAGACATACAGTAGTTAAATAGATTTTTCAATTAGAATTTACATTAAATATATTATTAGAAATTTACTTACAATTTGAGATAAAATTATATATATGTTTATCCATACACACACATATATTTGTCCATTTTTTATCAATGCTAAAAAGATGAGATGATTGTTTGTATAGAATTTACAAAATTAAATGTACTTAATAAGAAAGAAAATTTAAAATATTGGCATTTAACCCTTATCAGACTATTTCAATCAGAATGAAACCTATATCATATTAAAGCCCATTAAAGTTTACATTAATATAGAGAGTTTAATCAAAATCATTTGATTCGTTTTTGAGAAAATCGTAAAAAGGAGAAAAATGCATAATATAAAGTGGCTCTTCTGGGTCGCCAATTCCAATGAAAAAGTTGCTGTAACATCTCAGGCATATTGTTGTCTTAAATATGAAATTTCAGTTTCATACAACTTTTCATAGTCACGCTAGACTTACCACACATAGACCTTTTTGCGGGACATGGTCATTTGGACTCAGGTTACCCTAAAACTTGTATTTTCGTTGAAAACTGGAATTAGAAAATTTTCACTAATTATCTCTTTATTATATATGTATATAATTTTTGTTTTAATTATTCAGGTAGAAGAGATGCCTATTGATGAAGAATTTATAGCACTATCTCACAAACTGTATCGACAAGTAATAAGACCTTATCCATTCCGAGGTTACACAATACTTAATGATAAAGGCGAAGTAATTAATGAAATGAGGGTAAGAGTTTGTCATCATAATATTAATACATAATTACTGTCATTAGTTCAGATGTCTTAAATTGCTGAAGTATAGAAGTAATAGGTTTGTAGATATTCATCTCATAATTTTATTAGCTTAACTTATCATCTTCGACAATTTTTTTTTAAAAATTAATTCGTAAGGTTTATAAATGTTTTCTATCTTTATTAATTCATTAAAGAATCTTTTTTTTTTTTTTTTTGTTAATCCATAATTAGTACATTTATTTTTAAACCAAAAAAAAAAAAAAAAAAAAAAGTAATTGACAATATTAATTTTTTTGGGATGGTAAGATTTAAAAAAAAAATTATCCATTATTATTTATTACAACTAATAAATTTGAGATTTTAGGGATGATTTTTTTGGTTTTTAATAAAAATACATTAATAAGATAGTTTTGAGAGGGAGAAGTTAGCTGAGAGTGCAGTCAAATTAACACTCAATTAAGTGGAAACTTAATTTAATAATATTATAATTTTATTTTATTAACACTTAATTGACTGCTCCCTCAACTAACTTCTTCCCTATATACACACTTCACAATAAGATAGTTTTTATTTACTTACATCAAGTTTCTTTTTTAGAGTTAATAGTATGTTATAAAGTTTAATGTATACAAATTAAGCGAAAAGCAAAATAATTGAAAGTGATACTTAGTAATATTTTATATTAAAATCAGTAATTTTTTTTTTGGAGAAGTTAGTGCAGGGTGCAGTTAAAAGAACACACAATTAAGTATAAACTTAATTTACTCGTGCCGAGGTTTTGGCCTAAATTAAAGGCCTTCTTCTGGTTGATTGAAGGAGTGAGTGTCACAACAATCATTTGTTGTGATGCATTATTTATATTAAAAAAAAAAAAAAAGATAAAAAGCTGTACCATTTCTTCATCATGGTAATCATTATGCACCCTGTCACATAATTGGGAACCTACTGTGTTTTTCAAATGGTTTGGTTTGATATCTATATCCATCTTTATAATACTGTCACTTAATTAAGCATATTACATACAATAAAATCTTTAATTCAATCTTTGATTACAGGAACATAACATGTATAAAAGACCTGTTTGGTTTGTATTTTCTGGAATGGGTTCTCAGTGGACTGGTATGGGTACGAAACTAATGGGAATCCCTATTTTTGCTCAGTCAATTCAGAAATGCCATGAAATACTCAAACCATTAGGCATTAACCTCATTGATGTAATAACAACTACTGATGAAAAAGTTTTTGACAATATATTAAATTCATTTGTTGGAATTGCCGCAATTCAGGTGAGTTAATTACATACTTATTTTATTAGTCTAAAAGTAAACAATATTTTCAAGTGAGACAGAAATTTAAATGTTCATCATATTGTTTATTGACCTGCTCACTTTTATTGGAAAATATTATATCTGTCTCTTGTGGGTATTAAATAATAGTAATTGTTGTAATTTTATCGTCATTACAATAGAGTGATATTCTATCAGTCCTTAAGTCATAATTAATAGTAAATTGCTGATCAAAAAAAATTTTAAATTTTTTTTTATTTTATTTAGATTGGTCTGGTAGACATATTAAATGCGATTGGATTAGTTCCTGATGGAATTTTAGGACATTCTGTCGGAGAATTAGGATGTGCATATGCGGATGGGTGCTTCACCGCTGAACAAATGATTTTGGCAGCATATGCTCGTGGAAAGGCTTCCCTTGATGCTGAGCTGATCCCTGGAATGATGGCTGCTGTTGGTAAGCAATATCTTTGAAGTTTATTAATAAATAATTTCATCTGTATGGCAGTGTTATGTCATGTGGTAATATAAATTTTCCTTTAGGTCCTAAGTAATTGGGTAAAAAAAATAAAATAAAAGAGACCCTTTTATCAAATTCAAGATTTCAAAGAACTTTTAATATACCAATACTTAATAATCTCTTTAGAGCATTCTCTAAGTTAGTCTAAAAGCCTTAGTTTAGTTAGTTGTTTCAAAGAAGAAGTACTTGAAAACTTGCCAGAGAAAAGTCGCCATCTCATCTCCATAGGGAAGGGGGAAAAGTGCAGTAGACACGGTCTCACAAACCTCACCAATCATCTCTCACTTCCCGTCAAATCAAAGAAATGTTTCAAGAACTTCATGGGTTCAAACTCCTGCCTCATCCACCATATAGTCTACACCTCACACCTTAGGATTACTACTTGTTTTAAACCCATGGCCCTTGTTCTTCAAGGGTAAAAGTTGATAATTTTGTGCAAGTTGAAATTGCAGTTCGAGAGTTCTTTGACAGCCATTCCAAAGAATGCTATCAGTATGGGATCAAGCAGATGGCTAATGATGGTACTTAGCAATGGACTATATTTTGAATATTCATTGTATTTTATATCAAAGAAATAACAATACAAATATTTGGTTGAAAAACTGGTGTTAAAGTTTGATCAGTTAAGACAAAAACCTAAGCAGAGTTACTGAAGAGCCTTTGTAGAGTGGTAGGCCGAACTAGGAGGGGTCCCTACCCCTAAACCCTAAAGGGGTCCCTACCCTAAAAAATTAATAGAAAAGAGAGGACCTGAACTAAGGAGGAACTGTCTCATAGAAGGATTCTCGAGAGATGTGTCGAATGGATGAAGACTTTAACTCCTGAAAATCTATGGAATTCAGGCACAAAGGAAGAGGAGAAAAAAGAAGAAGAAGAATTTCTTTATCATATAAATCTTTTTTTTAATGCCTGTCTAATGTTTTATATGAGACAGTTAGGTTTTCCAGATTATGCATAACTGTACCACTTTTCACAACGCTTCAGGGATTGCGTTTGTTGAAGCCATACAATGAATCTATCTTAATTAAGTTCAAGTAATGAAAAATGGATTTTTAGAAAATACATAACAAATGACAAAGATGTATAGAAATATTAAGAAAAGTTGCATAATATGGGACAGGGGATACTCCTCTAGTAAAATTAATTATTAAATATTGTATCTTGTAACAAGGTAATAAACATCAGTAGTAGAAATGAAACTACTAACAAGGGCAGGGTGGTTGAGTGGCTTAGCGCACGGTGCCTAGCAACAGAGAACCAAAGACTTGGAACCAAATCTCGGGCTGGGGAGATTTTATCTCAGCAATTATCTTCCCCTCTCACCCTCTGGTCTGAGAAACCCCCATATAGCCTGCAAAGACGAGGTATGGGTGAACAAAAAAAAAAAGTTGAAATGGAACTACTAAATTCTGCATGTATTAATTTTATTGAGTGATAATGACCGACATTGACTTCTCATTATTCTGTAATACAGTCACAGCAGAAAAAACAATTATCTTTTTGAGAAAGGAGGTAGTCCATGACTTTTTTATTTAGCTCAATTCTTTTTCAACTGGTTTAAACTTATTTATCCACTGCAATCTATTTGATCTATCCACACACAGATTACTGCCGGATATCTTAATTTTTTATTGGAGCAGTAAAAATTATATTACTCTTGTTTAATGCCATTTAGAAATTAATTTTCATATTCTATAAATATATATGTTATGTTTTAGGTCTGGGTTATAATGACATAAAAGACCAGTTACCTGAAGGCATTGATGTGGCATGTCATAATTCCGCTATAAGCAGCACTCTGTCTGGACCAACTGCCTTAATGGAAGAATATGTTGGTTCTCTCAAGGCCAAAGGGATATTTGCTAAGTTGGTTAACGCTTCCAATATAGCCTACCACAGCAGATATATACAGCCAGCTGCTCCAGCTCTTTTAGAAAGTTTGAAGAAGGTATGGAAATTTCATTATCCATATTATTATCATAATCACTGTGGATGACCCATAATGAAATCACTAAGTTCAAAGGTCTTAATCATTAATGAATCTCAATCCTAGAGAATATCTCAGAAAAGTCCCAGGCTTTCATTCAGCATCTCTTTGAAATTTACAATCCACATTCTGATATTCTTAATCTCATCACCTTGAATGTACTGAAGCAGAACTGTATATTCCACTCTAGATGGCCCTTCCAATGGCCCTTCTAAAGTATTTCATCCTTCAGACATTTCAAATATAACCCCACACAACTCCTGGACACGATCTAAATATTCCTCATTTTCTAAAACTGCTTCCTAGAAAAGCCATAGTATTTCTCACCTACATTTACAAGTCATGTGGTGGATATTGCCTCCTTCACATTGGAGCGCAGATCGTACTGTACGGAAACCTTTCTCGACATAGAACATACCTTTAAACAAGTCTAGCACACAGAACTACTTTGCATACTCTGTAAATTCTTCCCTCCTGCATACTTCCTCATTATCTAGTCCTACCTCACTGACAAATTCTTCAAAATAAATCACAATAGTTCCTGTTCACCCCTCTTTACTTCAGCTGCTGGTGTTCCTCAAGGCAATACCCTTGTACCCTTCATTTATAAAGTCTATACAGTTGATATCCCAGCCCTTTCTAACACTTTCCTATCTACCTATGCTGGTGACACTTGTGTGTTATTAGTCAATAAGGATCCAACTATTGTCTCTCTTCGATCCCATATCAGAGACCTTGAGGTATGGTTTCAGAATTGTAAATTTAAAATAAATTCCAAGAAATCCCACTAAATAACATTTAACCTTTGTCATAAACCTATTACATCCTGCCCTACTGTATCTTTTCATAATATTCTGCTTGTCCCAGTTGAACAAATCCGCTCTTGCTTGACAAAAGTCCAACATGGGATCTGCACACAAGTAACTGCCAGCCCCTCTCCCCCTCCTCCGCCTATGGTTACTTCAACACTTACTCAACCTTCCACTTCACTACAAAAAGCTCATTTACATGACTACCATAAGGCCAATCTGGACAGAGTTGAGCTTTGGGGCTCTTTCAAACTATCAAATTCTTCCCATATCCAATCCTTACCATCCAAAATTCTCAATTGTCTTTACTTTGTCAAGAATATTATACATACTGTTCTAGCACAAATATTTTAAATTCAATATTAATAAATTTTCATTGGCATAAGGATTGATTAGAGTTTTTTATAGGGATTCAGATTTTGATATATCAATGATCTTGCTAAATTTCTTGGTATAGATATCATTTATTTGCACGTTTATTAATGTTCATTTCCTAATATCTTATTTATGTTGTGTATGAGGATTTCTTCATTTCCTCTCTTAAATATTTTTTTAAAGCATTTTTTATTATTAGGTCGTACCCGAACCTAAGAAGAGGTCAGAGAAATGGATATCTTCTTCTGTTCATAAAAAGGATTGGGAAACTGAAGCAGCTATGTACTGTTCGGCTGAATACCATACGAATAACCTTCTTAGTAGTGTCTTATTTGAAGAGGCATCAGAACATGTGCCAAAGGATGCTATTGTCGTTGAAATAGCTCCTCATGGATTGCTGCAAGCTATCCTCAAGAAGTCAATGCCCGAGGCAGTACACATTCCTCTAACACATCGTGCACAACCAGACGGAATCATATACTTATTATCTGCTCTTGGAAAGTTAGTATATATTTTTTATTTTGATTTTTTTTATCAATGCTTAGCAAATTTACAATTAAAACATGATCAGACTATATAAAAAATATGCCAGTCAAGCTATCCTCAATCTCTATATATATAAAATGATAGCACAATTCTTGGTTCCTTCTAAACCACTGGACGTATTTTTATAAGGTTTTTACTATCATTTAGGGCATTCTTTTCTATAGGTTTAAAAGTAAAATACAAAATTTGTAATATGTAATATGTTGGTCTAATTTTAAGGGCCACTGGATGGTATCAACAAAAAAATTCTATTGTGAAGTGAAAATTGTCGACTATGTGTATTTACAGTTATTGGGTTGATGCAAAATTAATGCAGGTTTTTAGTAGTTATTGTAAATATGCCATATCTTTACTTCAACCATATATATTTAATCAAAATAATTTCCATCTGAATCAATGCACTTTTGCCAACGTTCAACAAGCTTTCTTATTCCACCAGAAAAAAAATCCGAATCCCTGGACTCAATGAAATCACGAAAAGAATTTTCAATGTCGTCCTGGTTTTGAAAATTTTTCTCCCTCAAAAAGTTGTCCAGATGCCTGAAAAAGTGGAAGTCTGTAGGAGAGAGGTCAGGTGAATAAGGCGGATGTTGGAGAACTTCGTAGCCCAACTCGTGCAGTCGTCAAAGCGTTGGTTGTGCAACATGTGGTCTGGCGTTACTACTGGCACCCACTTGGCCAACTTTTTTACCTTACCAATTGCTTCCAAGTGGCGTACAACTGTGGATTGGTTCACACCGAGTTCCGCCGCCATTTCTCATGTGGTTTTGGTTGGGTCTTCTTCCACTTTTGACCTCAGCTGGTCGTTGTCCAGAGCAAGATGACGGCCCCGACCTTCCTTGTCTTCGAGGTCGAAATCTCCTCTGCGAAACTTCTGGAACCAACGCTGCACCGTGCACTCATTAATAGCCCCCTGACCCACACTTCATTAATATTACGAGCCGTTTGCGCAGCGCTGCGCCCTAATTTAAATTCGTAAAAATAAATTTGACGAAAATCGCACTTTGACATTTTCGATTCAAGACCTTTGAACACACTGAACAAAACGATTTTACTAAACAAATTCATGGTGAAAGAGAGGGTATTAGATAAGGTTTGTTTTGGTATAATAATGATCAATGTTAGGATTAGCTTTGTTTACACAATTGGAATTAAGATATTGCAATAGAGGAAACCTGCATTAATTTCGCATCAGCCCAATAGTAAAAAACGTCTACATACACCACAATATTTCATTTATGAAATAATGTGCATCATTTTTGTATTGATTAAAGTTATGTTTTATTTTATATTTTTAAATTTAATAAGGTCTGTAGAAGATTAAATCCTGCTTATAATATCATTTTGTAATTGAATACATACAAAATGTTTCATAAGAAATGTTTGCCACTGTTTGTTACAACAAATAAATCTACATACACCTCAGTGTAATCCTTTGAATGTCAACAAACATTTGATTTGTTTACATTCATAGAGGTTTTCCTTAGTTTTATTTCCTAATTTAATTAGTTAGAACCAAATTCAAGTGAAAACAATTGCTCAAAATGGAAATTACTCGAGATATTAGGCAGTTAATTGTTGATCATCAAACCGCAGGGAAATCATCACGCGAAATCGCGAAAATTACTAATAAAAGTGTTTCAATGGTTCAGACTGTTATTCAAAATTGTAATACAACAGGTTCCATTGCAAGTAAGCAGAGATCAGGACAACCAGAAAACCTCCAGTGTTACCCTGAGCGTGCTATTTTAAGAAGTATTAATGAAAACCCTAAAATAAGTGCTCTTACATTAGCTACTAATTTATTGCCGGATTAAAACATTGAAATAATACCTCAAACAGTACGCAATTCACTAAAAAAAAATAATCTTAAATTCACAAGGGCTCGCAAGAAGCTGTTTTTTAGCAAAGTTAACCGAGCTAAACGTTTGGCATTTGCGAAAAGTTACCTTGATAAGCCTACCAGTTCTTGAGACAAAGTAATTTTCACAGATAAGTCAACATTTAATATTTTTGTTGCTGATTGCAACTTAAGAGTGTGGAGGAGAAAAAACGAAGCCATGAAATTGAAAAACTTATGCCCGACAGTTAAGCACAGAGGATTAGGGATTATGGGTTGGGGCTCTATGGCTTCAGCTGGAGTAGGCAACTTAAAAGTCATCGAGAAAATAATGGATCGATATGCATACATAGATATCCTAACACAAAATCTGCAACCCAGTGTTATCAAGTTAGGCCTACGATCAAATTTTGTTTTTCAACAAGATAACGATCCTAAACATTGTGCCAGAAGGGTTGAAGAATTGTTGCTGTACAATGCTCCACGTCAGTTAAGAACACCACAATCGCCTGATGTTGACCCCATAGAGCACCTCTGGCAGGATCTTAAAATGAGGCTGAGGCGTTACGAAATAAATAATAAACAACAACTCTCAGAGGCCCTCAAGGAGAGATAGTTGAAAACGGATCCAACTTTTCCCAAAAAAATAGTTAGCTTGATGAATAATCGTTTGAGAGAGGTGATAAAAATAAAGAAGGTCCCACAGACCATAAGAAAATGTTTTGTTTATTATTTATGTTGATAATTATTTTCATATACAAAACATATGTGCCATGTATGCAGACTTTTTTTGTGAAAATGTTTCATCACTTTTTCTATATTAATTTCTGTCGTGTTTATACAATTTTTAAACAACTTCAAAATGTACTAAATTAATCAAAAGGGCCTGTATTTAAAAAAATAAATAAATTGTTTTATCTGTTTTTCCCTATTACTTTTAACCCACCTCTTCAAATTAATAATGTGTGTATGCAGACTTTTTTTACTAACTGTATGGGGGAGAAGTTGATTCTGGGTGCAGTCGAATGAACACTTAATTAAGTAGAAACTTAATTTATTTGTGCCTATGTTTCGGCCTAAATTTCAGGCTTTCTTCAGAGCGATTAAAGGAAGGAGGTCACAACAATGATCATAAAAAAATTTACACCCTGTGTATTTATTTTGTTTAATACGATGATAATCCATTTTTAACCTTATTACTTGTTATGTTTAGTTTAGATTTATGTTTTACAAATGTATATAATTGTTATGCCTTTAATTTATATATCTTGATGTATTTAAATAACAACTCATTATTCTATTCTTAAAAGGAAAATCTTATTAACTTTAAAATGCTGCAATTAGGATTATCCAACTTCATTTTTTGCGATTTTCATTATTAATAATCATATAATTCATATAATTATATATAATTATATCAATTATATATCATTATATAATATAATATCATTATATAATATAATAATATCATTATATTATATATCAATTATATAATTTATTTCATTATTTTTTTGCGATTGATTACTATCTGGTTTAAAATGTTGCAATATTTAAATAGAAAACAAAACAAAAACAAAAAAATTAATTTAATCTTTTTATTTTCAATAAAGGTCCATAGCCCATGAAAAAATTTCTTTTGCACATAATGTTTGTTACTACTTTATTTAATCTTAGACATGACATATTTTACACGCTGTGTATTTATTTTATTTAGTAGCATGCCTCATTATAATCCATTGTTAACCTTATTATTTATTGTAGGTGGAAATAGTCGGGAGTCAGTCTTTTTTTAATATTTTAATTTTGCCAAAGTTTCAGCTCAAGGTTGTGAGCCATCATCAGTGCATTACTGAGCATTGTCCAAGCATAAACTAAAGTATAAAATAAAGCGAATTTATGCTTGGACATGACTCAGTAATGCCCTGATGATGGCTTGAGCCGAAACTTTGGCAAAATTAAAATATTAAAAAAAGACTGACTCCCGATTATTTCCACCTACAATAATTTCCACAGTCAACTATACATCCTCAACTTATTAGTTATAATGTTTTACAAATATAATAATTTGTATGCCTTTAATTTAAATATTTTGATGTATTTAAATAACAGCTCATAATGCCTCATTGATTATTAGGTTATATCTAGAAGGAGTTTCATTAGAGATTGATAAGCTGTACCCACCTGTTGAATTTCCCGTTTCTCGTGGAACTGCATCATTTGAACCTTTCATGTTCTGGAATCATGGTATTGCAGTTAGCAATACAATGGCAACTGTGAGTGAATATTCAAAGCAAAATTATTTACTGATTTTTACTAATGATTTTTGTTTCTTATGTTTTGAGATAGAAATATTTGATTTATATTGATAGTTTTTTAGTGATGATAGGGTAAATAAGAAGTTTTTTTCTTCGAGTCATTCTATTTTAAATCATTACCATAATATTATAAAAATATTCATATCATAGCAATATTTTGGCTCAACATGCATTTTTTAAATATTTTATTATTATTGGGTTGTTTCACATGAAATGTCTGCTTTTATAGTTTCTGAAATACATAAAGGATTTTGCAGGTCTCTGTTGTTTTCTTCCGAATGTTTACATATTTAAAGTAAACAGTTACTAATCCTCTACCTTTGTATTATAAACATTAGCTTCCCAATCAATTACCCACTTTTTAGTATACCTCCAAATATGAACATGGAAACACACGATTTTCGAGTAATATTTTTGTACGAGTTTAAACTCGGCCATTCAGCAGCTGAGGCCGCTAGAAATATTTGCAAGGCATTTGGTGAAGGGAGTGTTAATGAATGGACCATTCGCCGTTGGTTTGCTAAGTTTTCAGTTGGGGACACCGACTTGGAAAACTTGCCCCAAGGAAGACCTCCGTCCGTAATATACAACGATGTCCTAAAACATACAGTAGAAGGAAACCCCTACCAAACAGTTTAAGGACTCTCAGCACAACTAAATGCAAGTGCATCTACCGTTTTCAGACATTTAAAGTGTATTGGGAAAGTAAAAAAGCTCGATACATGGGTACCTCATGATCTCACTGAGCGGCAGCAAGACCCCATGTTTCAAAACATACCGTGCAAAAATTGAAAAAACTGGGCTACGAAGTTCTTCCGCACCCACCATATTCTCCCAACTTGTCTCCAACAGATTACCACCTGTTCAGGAATTTAGACGACTTTGTCAAAGGAAAACTTTTTCAAAATGATGATCAAGTGAAAAGTGCGTTTTCAGATTTTGTTTCACTTCAAAGCTCAGAGTTTTTCAGTTCGGGGATAAAAAAAGTTGGTGTCACGTTGGGAAAAATGTGTAGAAAAAGAAGGTAAATACTTCGAATAAAATTATCTTGTTTTCATATCGTATTTTTAATAAAAATCCTTTACTTTGAAAAGGGACATTTCATGTGACACAACCCAATATTATCTATAAATATTAATAAAGTATTAGTAATGGCTTTTAAATTTTTTTTTCCAACAGTAGTAAAAAAAAAAAATAAAAATGGAAAGGAACTATAATATTATACACAATGAATGATGTAGGAAGTCTATATCTCTATTTATTTGTTTAATGTAATTTTGTGGTTTATTTTTCAGGCTCTAGAATATTCCAAGAATATCAGTATTGACTTTAATGAAGAGAAGTATTCGTACCTCAAAGAATGTACAGTCAATGGCCAACCTTATCTTCCACCTTCAATTTACTTGGTAATTTGTATTTGTATATCTTTAGTAGTTATAGCCAGTTTAGTGTATTTTATTAATTATAATAGGTATATAATATGATAAGTAGAGTCTACAAATTATTAGTGACTATATAATAGAATCTGTAGATTTTTACAATAGCTGTTAATTGGAATTTTCAAAATGTGAGTGGACATTATAAAACTCAGCATACAAATTCAGTCCCTGCACTCCTGTCTAACATTCAGATTATGCGATTACATTATCAAGTAATTTAACCAATTATTTTATCCTTTGGCTATCGGATGGTTCAAATGAATTTCAGATGTAGGCTATGCATTTGATGATATAATGCCAAATATTACCTGATTATTTTTTTCCGGTGACTGAATTATATGATCATTATGTTACCTTATCTGTTTGTTGTTAGATTATTATTTGAAGTCAGTGTTTTGAAATCTACAAGCGATTTTTACTTTTGCTTATGTATATATAAAATATGTAGTTAGAGAAAGTATTGTGGTCATGAAAATTTTTGAATTACGGTTTCTACCAGAAATATACTATAATATGCTTATTTTAAAAAAATATTCTTTTAAGAAAAAATCAATTCACTCAATAATTACTTCATTAAAATTTAATTACTCTCAGGGTATGGTATGGGTTCTTGACAATCAGGCACACAATCTTTTATATAACTTTTTAATCATAACAAAAACTTACAAAAATAACACAAAAAATATGCAGGCTAACCAATATTCCCCTTCATATTTATACAGCAGCTCCTCACCATTATAAGTCCCCAGTCAAACTAACTGATTGACCAGGTATCAAGATACCTGCCAATTTGTACCTGCTAGTGATCTTTTTTCTTAGCATCCAAAATGGATGCTATGTTTGTAAACAAACAACCAAATAGGAGCTGTTATTGAAATTTCACTTATTATCCTATTGTTAACCTGCCTAACACAATAATCAAATTATAAATAAATAAATACTATAATCATAAAAAATGGGTATATTACAATACGTTGGGTTCCCTGTTCCTAATAACCAAGTTTTCAAAAAAGTCCGTGTGCCTGTTTGTATAGTAAGTCCAGCACGAAAATGAAAAGTCATACAAAACTGAAATTTCATATTAAAGACAACTGTATAGGCCCGAGATGTTGCTACAACTTTTACAACTACAGCTTTATACAAAGTATTTTGCACCTTTTCGCGATGTTATCAAAAACATCTATATCAATGTTTATTTGAATCACTAAATGGATGTAAAATTTAACGGGCTTTAATATCATGTAGATTTGATTCTTATTGAAATAGCCTGACAGGGCTTATATAACGATGTTTTAAATTTTTTTTTTCTAAAGTACATTTAATTTTGTAGATTTAAAAAAAATGAAACATCATCTTTTAGCATTGATAAATAATGGCTAAATATACAAGTTGAACTAATTTGATAGTAAACTAAAGGAGAAAAGAGTAAACAGATTTTTAAGGTTTTTTTTTCTGAATACAATAATGGTAATATTACTATAACATATAATATTATATAGAAAATAACTTTATCTTAATGTCAATTATTATTATAGAGGAGTAATTATAATTATGAATGAAATAATTTGAACTTTCTCTTCTTAGGCATTTAAATAGTAGTACAAATGTTGAAACAATTTTAGTTTATGTAATATTGAAATATAATTTTTTTTTAACAATCATTGACAAAATGATTTTTATATAAATGATATATATAAATAAGAGATCATGATACATATGACCAATATTTTGTGCAATATGAAAATATTTATATTTATTGGATAATCTGAAGATGAGGCAAAGAAATACCTCGAAACGTCATTGAAGTTTTATCTATGTTATAATAAATAAAAATATAAAAAGAGAAGCGAAAGTTCCAATTATTCCATTCATAACATTATCTTATATACCAAGCTGTAAAACATAATGCCAAAAGATGAAAAGGGCATACATTTAAATGATTATTGTAAATAATAATTTCTATTGTTAATTGTTTAATCTTAAACACATGTTTCCATCAAAACTTAATTTAACTATTTCACCTTTTTTCAATTCTAACTTTATTTAAAAGTTCTTAAATTTATTTTAACAAAGGAGGTAAGTGAAAGGTCGTGTGTTGCATGTACTAAATTTTTTAGTTACAATTCATTAAAAAAAAAAGTATATATTGATAATTATTTAAAATTATTTGATTTCAGGAATCAATTATAGATCATTACCGAACCATTAATACTACAAAGGAACCAATTGTTATGGAAGATTTCAAAGTGAAATGTAATCCAAACATTAATGATGGTTAGTAAATTATTATATCCTCATCAGTGTTATTTAACAATGATATTTATTAAATATCTGGTATATCTACTCAAACAATATTTCATTTATACATTCATTTAAACTTGTTTGATTAAGATTTTTTGGTTTTTAGTTACAAACAAACTCATCCATAGTTACCTTAATTTTCCATATGTTACTGATTGGGCTCGAACCATATACTTCTCCTTCTGTGACAAACTCCATTCCAACTCTAACCCATTAGTTTCAATCCTTCCTTCCTCTTAAATACCTGATAATCCTCCGAGGCTTCTGAAAAGCGGATGGCCTCGCGACCTTCTAGTTTAAAATATTTTTAGAGTGCTACTGATGGATAGCTTCTCTACACGTCTTGTTCATGTTTATTTTCTTTTAGCCTATTTACTAGTTGTATTGTACAATACAGTTATAAATATCAATAAATGATTAAAAAAAAAAAGTTTAGCTTTGTAGACAATTTAATTATCTTGCTAACAAGCACGTGGAATATATCTGAGAGATGTAATGTTTTCGCATTGTTTAAAAAATTAATAATAAGTGAAAAGGTTTCCATCCTGCACGTAATTCTTGATAAATACTTTTAAAGCATGGAAAATTTAAAAAAAAATATGAACATAATAGAGGATTATATAAAAAATATAGGGGTTACCTGTAGCATGGTGGTTAGCATAACATCCTCCTTTGCCAAAGGTCCTTGGTTCAAACCCATAGGTGGTCTTAGGTTTTTTTAATGGGAGTAAAAAATCCTTAGTTATGCCGTCCTTCAGAGGGGACGTTAAAAAGGTGGTCCCGAGCCTATGCAATGTCAGGTACTCATTAAAGATCCCTATCTTAATTAAACCTGGATAGGCAAAATTCAGGACTCCCACTGTAGCATTAAATAAATAAACAATAAACAAAGATATAATAAAATAACCTTAAATTATTCATTATAAAATTAAATTTTGATTTTCAGGTGTTTGCCAATTATATCTATGCTTGCAAACTGGATGCGGTGATTGGGAATTGTGCCAAGAGTCAACAGAAATATCACATGGAAAAAAAATGCAACACATTAAATCTATGCCCGAAAACAAACCACTTACTGTGGATGGAACTGTCATTTCCAAAGATGAAATTTATAATTATCTTTCTAGCAGAGGTGTAGATATTGGAGCATCTTCTCAAATTATTCAGTCACTAACAGTTTCTGATAAAGGTAAAGCCTGGAAAAAAAAAATATATATATGTTTTAAATCTTAAGATGTATTTTGTTTTTACATAGCTATTGAATTATTATTATGACATACAGTGTTTAAAAAACCTGGTTATGTAACGTTATACTGGATAGCTAGTCTCTCCTTTTAACTCGAGTGAGTCATTGTTGTTGCACCTTTGTATTTCTTCGTCCTTCATTCTTTCGATCTTATTTCTTCATTCTTTACACTTTCCCAAGACAATTTTTAACATTAAGTCTGGGTTTCACATGGCTAAAGTAGTGAGTATTAAGCATAATCTTCATGATAACCAGAAAGCTATAAGAGTTTACCTCAAGACTCCTAAACTACCTCATGTCTTGAATTAAACCTCATGTCTATTAAAATTAAAAATAATTAGTTACTTGGATATGGTCTATTTGAGTAAAGGTGTCATTTGGAGAGTGCCAATTCAACTTATGCTTGTCTTTATTAGCACATTACTACAAGTAAACTAGAGGTCCCAAAGATTTATCCTTTCAGCATTTTCATTCACTGTTTTTTTACCAACTTGAGCATTGAAATCTCCTATGACTGCCTTCCTACACTGTAGGGATGTATTCTGATAGCTCTCTCAAGCTCTTTATAGAATGCTTCTTTATCGTCATTGCTTTTTTTCTTTGTTGTAGCATGTACATTCATCACAGATGTGTGGTTGACTTTAAACCTTAATATGAGAGTACACAAACTTCCATTAGTTGGTTCAAATTAAATTATGGCTGTCGGCAATCTCTTTCCTAACAGAAATGCTCTCCTCAACTCATGTTTCTTTTTACCTCCACAGTAGTATACTGTAACATCCTTATTTTTAACATGACCAGTAGCAGTCCCACAAGGTTTCCAAATGTTATGAGGTTAACATTTATTCCTGACAATGGCCAATCAGCTCCTGGTCTTTATAATATTAGAAATCTACGACAGTTTCTATTTCCAGTTGTTAGCAGTAAATCAGACTGATTTCCAAGGCTTTGTTATTTGTTGGAGCAATTCCTCTATAATATCATTCTTACTGTATTAACTAATTGGTAACCAAAAATTATCAAGTAACCATCTGTGCGAACACTGTGTTCTCCCACAACTGTTATGAGAGTGAGGTTTTGTATCTTGTGACTGTATGTAGAGCTGTGTTTGATTAAGTATTTTGCTCATAAAATGCTGCTGGGTGTACGCTTATTTTATCACCTGTCAATATTATTAAGCTCGTTTAATCTAGAGGATTATGGGACAAAGTGTGGGTGGTCATCCCCTCCTTTCTACCATCCTTTGGATCTAGCTTGGGGCAAGCAATTAAGTCTAGTTAGCTAACTTTATCTGTTTGTTACAACCTTTCCAAAATCTAATCAGTTCATTCCAGCGTGCGCCTAGAATATGCTCAGTACTTTTTATTTTTATTCCAACATATTCGTGGCCAGAAATCAAGGAAGCGGGTTTTCCGTCCACACAACTTCCAACAGAGACCTTAGGGCATATGCACTATAAACGTTCCCTAAGGGTTTACACAAATGCTAGAACACAGATCCAGTATTTGTGATCATACAAGGTTTGCATGTTTGGAGAAAAGTAATCTGGGAAATTATGTTGGCAATTATGTTGGGTTGGCAATACTGTTTAAATAATAGTTGCCCAATCCTGCCTTTGGATTCTATATTTTTCAAGTGAGTAGAAATAGACTGTTTTGATCTGCCTATATTAATAAAAACAATTTGGCAAATTATTGAACAAGAAAGATCTCAGCTGTAAAATTGGGAATTGTGCATTGCTTTGCATTCAAAAGAAAATCAAATATCCAAGGTAGAATCTTCACAAATGTGGTTGACCTGCTTTTAAACTCTGTTATTGTCAATGATTAAATTTTAATAAATATAATAAGTTTTTGTGCTTAATTATAAATTCAAAAATTGCTGTGGTTTTTAGACAAAAAAAGTATTTATATTAGCTTTATAAATTATTTCAGAAAGTTCTGCCAAAATACTCTGGGGTGGTAAATGGAATACACTTCTTGATAGTATTCTGTTATTATATTCTTTATTGGAAGCAGATGAGAGCTCAAAACTAAAATTGCTGTATAGCATTCAACGCATTACAATTGACGTTGCAAACCTTAACTTTGAACTGCATAAAGGTATTTTTTCAAATAATAATTTCATAGTATTGCCCACTTCTCCATTTTTTTTTAATTTTTTTTATTAATACCTATTGCTATTTTCATTTCTTTTTTATAGAAATCACTGTGTCATTTGAAAAAGATTCTGGTTTAATATTTTGTGAAGGATTGGAAATCCTGTGCCCTATGATTAAACGATCAAATGTTCCAAAAAGGACTTCTAAGGAAGTTGTCTGCAATACATTAAAATTCATACAGTATGTGTCAACAGATGTTACTGTAAGTATTTTGAAGAATCAAAAAAAAAAAAAAATTGTATATATCTATATAGAATTTAAATTTTGTATAACCTTTCAACGTTCAAAATTTTGCATAGCTCAAACTTCATAATTCTTCATAGTTTTTTTTGACGGTTGTTTAATATGTGTGGAATCTAACTTTCAATCTTCTTTACCTTTTCCATTCCCGAACACTTGTTCTGGGGTTTCCTTCCACCAAAGCCTGCAGAACATCGTCATTAAGGGAGCAAGTCCCACCACAACCTTCTTTGTCTTCAAGGCAGAAGTCTCCCTTCTGAAAGTTTTTGAACTGTACAATCATTAATACTGCCCTCTATCTAGACTTTATTGATGTTTCTGGACCCCATGCAGGCTGAGCAACTTGTTTCTTTGCAAGCTTGTTAAACAAAATAATATTATTTAATATTCTAATTTTTTATTTGTATAAAATACTTCTTAATGGAATATTAATTATAACAAATTTTACACATTAAATTTATTTTCTCAGGGTATGGGTCTCTGACAATCAGACAACAATTATTATATTTAATTTAAAACTAGAACTTCTTACAATAATAATAAAATAACAAGCAGGCTAATAATCTTGAGCAGCAGGTCCTAACCCTTCCAAGTCCAAACACCAACTTTGTTTTCTACCTGCTTCTTCTCAAGGGTTGATAAATATGTGTGTGTGTGTGTGTGTGTGTGTATATATATATATGTGTGTAAATAAAATTGGAGGCTGATGTCTACTTCACCACTATTTTATTGAAAAAAAATATTCGCACTACGTTTCGGCTAACAATGCCATCTTCTGGTGCAGTGGAACAACTTAGATTTAGTGTGGGTAGCTGCTTCCTAGTCAAAACCACATGACCAAATCGATTTGGTCATGTGGTTTTGACTAGGAAGCAGCTACCCACACTAAATCTAAGTTGTTCCACTGCACCAGAAGATGGCATTGTTAGCCGAAACGTAGTGCGAATATTTTTTTTCAATAAAATAGTGGTGAAGTAGACATCAGCCTCCAATTTTATTTATAAAAAATTTGACCTTCACCTAAAAGAATCTACACCTTAGATATATGTGTGTATATATATCTAAAAAAAAAAAAAAAGACATCTAAGTACGGACTGAATTATTTCAACCCAGAAAAATACTACAGTGGTAAATATATATAAAATAAATATAAATAAAAATATATAAATAAATATAAATATAAATAAATAAACATTATCGTTTCGAAGAGGATTAATAGGTTGACGTACATAAAAAAAAATCTGTACCGCAACAACCCATGAAAGGTCTTGGGTTTTATACATATAAAGATTCGTACTGTTTCTAGGCCAACGACTATGTAATGAGGTGATTAGACCGAGATCTTCTTCCCCATTTATTATTTAGGTACCCATTCTCTTGAGGCTGGGTCTGTCCCAGAAGGGTCTCCATATCCTAGGGTCGTCCCCGAGCCAGAATAACTGAAAAAATAATATTCTGTGACAAACGGGATTCAAATCAAGGGATTCAGGACTCTGAGAATAGTTGACTTTTACTCTATCCAATAGACTGCAAACTGCTCTCTTTTGACATAAATACAAATGAATAATCCAGTAAACATAAACAGTTTGTTATATCGAGGGGTATTTTAAAGAAAACTCAAGATCCTGTAACATTTTCTCGAGGACCCAATATATATGTGTGAATGCATGAATAATGGCTTTCTTAAACTACAAATTTATCCTACCACTACCTAACTATCATTTTGAGATTTGAAACTGGTATTAGTCATTTTTTATCTTATGTTTTAATCAATTTTACAATTTTTTTTTTCCAGGCAGCTGACACAATATTCGATTATAGCTTGGAGATATTAGTTCAAAATATGAAAAAATCTGTCTCAGTTCCTAAGATATATATTATTGAAGTCAATGCAGGAATGGATTTACATAATCAAATTCTTCAAGCAGTTGAGAAAAAGAAGGGTATTAAGGTATGATGAAATAACGAGTTCAATCATTATAATATAATATAATAATGATAATATATATGATAATAATTACTAATTATTGTTATTGCTTAATTATAATGATTGCTGTCTGCTTACCGCTACATTGCTGCACTGACCACTGTCAAAACACAAAACCTCAAACACTGATATTAATCTTGACATTATTCTTTTATGTTACTATTGAAAACTATTTACTTATTTACATTTTAGATATTTCATGCTCAATCAACAGATTATACAGCTTTTAGTGGTCAATACAAAGCTGATTGATATAATATCTTTTTTTCAAGTCGGAAGTTGTACTTAATCCCATACATTTTGCATCTTTTTACGATTTTCCCGAAAACGGCTTTAAAGATTTTGATTGAACTCACTATATCGATGTAAAATTTCATGGGCTTTAATATAATGTAGGTTTAATTCTGATTGAAATAGTTTGACTGGGCTTAAATGTGAATATTTTTAATTTTCTTTCTCTAAAGTACCTTTAATGAAGTAGGTTTCTTAAAATTAACTATATCATCTGATTAGCATTGCTAGAAAACAGCTAAATATACAAGTTGAACGAATTTCATAACCAACTAATGGAGAAAATAACAAACATATTTTTTAATGCAATTTTTGTGTTTTTGAACTTAAAAAAGTTGATGTAGATGTATTATATACTGTTGTTAAGCTAAAGATTTTAGAAAAAAAATTATCTTATACACAAAATTGTAAACATTAGTGGAGAGTGATGAAAAGCCAATAAAACAGATTGTCGTAGATAACAATATAATAGATTATTTATTAAAAACACATGTTTCTATTGAAATTAAATCTAATTAATTCTTAAATTGATTTTAACAAGGATGGTAAGTGAAAGTCATGTGTTGCGCACACCAGATTTTTCATGAATTAAAATTAATGTAGATTTTTTTGTTCTATCTAAATTTTCTCATTTTGCTGTATTTTTAATGAAAACAAGTTATAGAAACTTCAAACTTCTGCCCCACTTTTCAGAAATCTATATTAATTTAGTTTGAATAATCCATAAGAGTTTTACAATTTTAAATTATTTATAAGATTATTATGGTTCCAAAATTGTTCTTGGATTATTACTATTGCTAAAAAAAAAAAAAAAAAAAAAAAAGTAAACCTACTTCTGAAAAATTGTATGGGTCATATAGAAAAAATTTGTTTTTATTTATTTATTTTTAAGTTTTGTTTATAAGTCGATAGCTAACTCAAGATTTTGTGTTGAGCTGCCAGTTATTTTTACCCACTTTGCAATTGAAAGTAAAAAAAAAATCCTATTCTCTTGAATACTTTTTAAATCCCACATATCGGTTTGTTTTCATTGAGATTTTTTACTCTAGTTTTAAACGACTGATTAATTGAAATTTAACTTTTCAAAATGAGTAAAGGAATACTTTTTTTTTTTTTTTTACAGGTCGAAATCTTAAAAGTAGCAGGAGCTGAAAATATTAAGGAGTGCGGTTCTGAAGATGAATACAGCTCTGTCTTGATTGTTAATGCCTCAAAAGACTTAAACAGTCCTGTAAAGATTTTGAAGCAGGTTGAAAATGGTTTACTTTTATTTTTGAACCAAACACCACCTCCATCGCTTGTCACTGTACTCGAGCAAAAGAACGCCACTGATTCATTTTTCTTATGTAAATTGGTTAGTACGATATATTTTTTATCCTAAGGATATTATTTCAGCTTCTTTTATCTTTTAATTTAACGAAACTGTTTGGACAAAAATTGCATTGTTGAGAAAGACTCTAATCATTAGAATGGATACATAAGATGGAAGTATTGGTGGAAGAAAATAGAAAAATTTATATTTGTTTAAAGAAAAAAAATTATTTTCTTCATTAGACCACAAACTTTTCATAATACAGATAACATTAGACAAACAACATTATTCTATTTTTATTTTTACTTACCTATATTTATTTATTCACCCTATCTTGCGATATATGAAATACCGGTTATGGAACATTAACTTGCTGATTAGGCCAGCAAGTCACTGTTGCCAATTAACTTTCTTTAAGTAAGTCTTCTTCTATTTACTGAGCTCCTCTAATGCCTGCTATCCTCCTGGCTTGTCTTCTTCCATGCATTTTGTAAGGCCTTTTCTCAAAAATGGCTCGAACGATTTTGGTTTAACTTACTAAATTAATGTAAAATTTAATGGGCTTTAGTATCATAGAGGATTCATTCTGATTGAAATAGTTTGACTGGGTTTAAATATGTATTTTAAATTATTCCTCTAAAGTACCTTTAATTTTGTAGATTTGACCAATCTTGTTAGCATTGATAAAAATGAGTATTATATATGTTGAACGATTTTGAAATCCGACTAAAGGAGAAAAGAGCAAAAAAGATATTTGTTTTGCAATTTATGTGTCTTTGAACACAACATTGCAATTGAACCATTGGAAAGCTAAAAATTGTATTAAAAAAATTATCTTATAAAAAAAATTATAAAAGTTAATTAAGAGTAATGAAAAGCGAATAAAAGTAACTGAGTGTCGTAGGTAATAATATAATGGGTTATTTAATAAAAAACATGTTTCTCTAGCAATGTAATTAATTCCTTTTTTTAATTTATTTTTTTAGTGATATTGTTTTGTACATGGAACCATGTTAAAATGTTTATATATTTTGTTTTTCAGAATTCAAATTTTACTGCAAAACCAAATTTCATTTTACTGTCGGATCCAAATTGGAAAAGAACTTTAGAAATAAAACTGTCACAGGATGACAGCATAGTTTATCTAGTCGGCACAACTGTGTCCTTA
Organism: Piezodorus guildinii; assembly: GCA_023052935.1. Taxonomy (NCBI): domain Eukaryota; kingdom Metazoa; phylum Arthropoda; class Insecta; order Hemiptera; family Pentatomidae; genus Piezodorus; species Piezodorus guildinii. The sequence goes on along the minus strand of CM041296.1, from coordinate 122,464,338 downwards.
TCGATTATCTATAAATTTGTTAAAGAGTGTGAAAATATGCCTGATTCTACTCGTATAAGGTTTGTATTGTTTAATTTTTAGGATTTTTTTTTTTCAGCGGCGCGACAGGCCGTGCAGGCATTGAATAGGTTTAAACACTTCTCTATTGGTCATTCCAATTTGTTGATGTAATTTTCTCATAAATTAAAAATCTTTTAATTTTAATCCATTTACAGTGATATTCTTGAAATTTTCTTAATAAAGACATAAAAATCAGAGACGAGTAGTTGGATTAAGACTAACTAAAAATTTCTTAAGTTTATCATGTGTGACTTGCTACGAAAACTACAAAATTAAATACAAATAATGATGTAATTAACTTAAATATTATGCAAGCATTCTTCATACATAATTATTTATTAAATCATAATGGCTCGATAAATTAATTAGATTTCAATTTTTTTTTTAAATCTAGTTTATTATTTATTATTATTAGTTTGAAGATGTCTAATGTGGTTAATTATATGGATGTGATGATAAATTGCAATGAACAAACAGATATAACATTTTTATATTTTTACTTTCACTTACTATATATAGTAAGGAAAAGTATTGGGATCGTGAAAATTTTTGAATTCTAGTTTTCAATGGAAGTACACGTTTTAGGATCCCCTGAGTCCAAATAACCAAGTCCCGTGTGAGTGTGTGTGTGTGTGTGTGGTAACTCCTGGGCAAAAACGAAAAGTCCAATGAAACTGAAATTTGTTTTATGTAATATAGTTGTAAATATCAATAAATATATATTTTTTTTTAAATTAGAAATTTAACATTTTACTCATTTTTTGTTTTTTAGATTTGTATTTTTTGACAAAGAAACTTTTGATCTATCCAAGCATGAAAGTCAGCTAGCTAAAAATCTGAAGATCAACATTCATCGTAATGGACAGTGGTGTACCTACGGGTGGAGTTCAGACATCATCCACACAGAGCCTGAAAAGTCAGATTCAGAAATATATCCATTATCTAATTTAAGGTATTATTTTTATTTTATTTCTATGCTCTAACATATTTACTATAAATTTATTTAGAAAGATAAATATATAAAAATGTTCGTTACAGATGTCCTGGAATCAATTTAAGTACAATAGGAATTAATCTGGCTGATGTTGCTGGTGTTGATAAGAAGGTTATTAATAAATTCTAGTATAAAATAATCGTTTACCTCCACTTCCAAAAATTTTATGGATTTTGGAAATAATTGCATTGTCTTGACTTACAGATAGGAGTCATTGAGTACGTTGGTGAAAAGGAGGGGAAAAAAGTGTGCGGCTTAGCAACTTTTTCAAGTAAAACCAAAAGCATTCTGCCTGATGATGCTCTTTGCTGGCCCAAACCGAAAAATTGGTCCGATAGTGATACTGCTTCTGTTCTCCTAGCTTATTCAATGGTATGAATCAATCACCAAGGAACAACAATTTTTTTTTAAATTTTTGCTATCCCCTACTTGGGACCACACTACTCGGTTTTTTACTTTTATTATATAGCATTTTAAATTGTTATAAACATTTATGATTTTGAAATTTCACTTATGCATATTAAATTTTATTTATTTGCCACTTGGGCCTGTATACTGTTCATCAAAGAAATACTAAGGAAATCAAACAGTCTCTAAGGATTTGCTTCACCCAAACATTCAATTGACCCAATTTTTATTCTTAAACATATCAAGCCCATTATTGTGAATAGCATAACACATCTAAAGATGTCCCATTTTATATTTATTAATTTTTAATTTACATATATGAAACTTCTCTTTTTTAGAATACTTAATTATCAATAATAATAATATATCATATTATTTTATAACAACGTTTCAGGGCCTTGCTTGCCTTATCCTCAGATGTATCACTAAAACAATATTTATCATCATGATAATATTACTTATTTTTCAATTTTTAATTAAATTTGAAAATATATTCTTTTTAATAATTCATCGTATTATTACACACCTTAAATATATTCACATCTATTTTTCAATCCAAAATCATTCTATATAAAACCGTCATTATCTCCAATATTCTATTAACTTCGCTACGTATTGTTCAAATTCATTTAAGCATTACATTACTCTGCAGTTTCTCTTCTGATGCACTGATAACCCTCTTCAATATTTGTTTATTAACATTTATTCCATTTAGTAGTATCACATATATTACTATTTTTAAACGAACTTAAATTGTATTACCTGAATTTTAAATTATTCTTAATTTATTTATTACTTCTGCATAATATTTATTTAATATTAAATGCTTTCCTAGTGACTCTCACCATCAGTATAAGGGTGACATATTGATCAAAATGTCTGTCAGCATAAACAGTTATAATAAAAATAAATCTTGTATTATTTTATAAATATATTTTATAATTATCTGAACTAACTAAGAATTATTAAGTAGAGAATAAAATATAATATAGTCATTATGTTTTTGTTTTTTTAAGGCCTATTACATTTTAAAAGTGGATACCGTTAAGAATGCAACTGAAAAAACAATTTACGTCAGTCATGCTGTCCACCCACTCTCTCAAGCTATTATTACAGTCGCATTGAATCAAGGAATGGATGTATATACATCTTATAATGATTCTAAACAGAAGGAATGGATCAGAAAAACCTTTCCCAAGGTACATAACATTATATTAATTGTAATTTTCCATATTTTATAGAATTCTAACCCACTTTGTTCTGAACTCCTTGTTTCCTCCCTCGTCTTTTCACACTTTAACTATGGCAGTGTGTGGTGTACAGCAGAGCCTCTAGTGAACTCAAACATTAAACAAGCTGTGCAATACAATTTGTATTGACGGTCACCAGAGACGTACATATAACCCAGTATTACACTATATCACCATTATAGATGTCAGTATTTACTGGCTTCTTTCCTGTACCAGGTAATCAAAACTTAGCACCCTGCCGATGTCTTCCAAAGTCTCCAATTTAAATCCTCTTTCCAGTCCTGTTCCACCAGATCTGATCAATAGGATTGTCAGTTTATGATAAAACAATTGCCATATATGTTTAAAAAATAATAAATAGTTCTTTTGTTATGCTAAAAACAATGTAACATATTTCCACTTTTCTAACATTTTACATTGGCTACAAGATAAATCGCTACATGAATAAATTAATATAATAATTGGAGCCAGACAAATTGGACTTCCTCTGTTCACTGTATATTATTCTTAGGAGATGAAATGTCCCGGAATAAAAATTATTTTTAATTCTCATTTCATTTCAAACAAATTAGATCGTTCAGAAGGCAAGTTTGTGAATGAACGAGGCATATTGCTGGCTAAATGAATATTTTTTTCTTCAAAGGATATTTATAGGATTTACTGTGAGAAGATTACTTGGCACAGCTTAAAATTGTGTCGTGTAAAGGGCCTCAGAGGAGCTAGCAGCCTAGAAGATGTGTTGTGAAGGGATCCACTCCTAACAAGCATTGGGATGGGGCACTTAAAGGCTCTCACTTGAAGGAGGTGACCACCTCTATCCTAAGAGATGGAGAGCTGTGTCTTTGAGGAGGTTGAGGTAGCAGGGAACTCCTGTTCGAGCATATGGCAAGGTTCTGGATGATCGCTTTGCAGCAGGAGCTAATTTTCCCGAATGTGAGGTTGAAATATGCCAGAGATGGCCAGATGGCCAGATGGTATTGATAATGAGGTTGTTAAGCCTATGAAGGCTAATATTCTCTTAGAGCAAGTGTTGCTACGTTGGTAAGATAAAGCGTGCTAGGGAGATATTTCAACTCCTCCACAGAGCATCTGAATAGGGAGCTTTGCAAGGCATATGAAAAGCACAATACTACTAGATGTCTGGGTTGGCTCTCATGGACCTAAACCTTTTCCCACTAGAAAGGCTGTCAGTAGAAGATACTAAACCATCAAATTCTTCCAGTATTCAATCCTCACAATCCAAAATCCTTCAAAAAGTCCTTAATGCTCCTTACTATGTCACAAATAAACATATCCATTAAGATCTTAATGTTCCATATGTTGCTGATTTGGCCTAAACCAAGTATCAATCCTTCCATGGCAAACTCCAATCCCACTCTAAACGACTAGTTTCAATCTTTGCTTCCTCTTCCATTCCTGACAATCCTCTGAGACTTTTGAAAAGAAGATGGCTCCGAGACCTTCTAGTTAAGATTACCTACTAGAGTGCTACCAATGGGCAGTTTCTCTTCATGTATTTTATCTCATAGCTTATTTACTTGATGTATTAACCAATACAGTTGTAAATATCAATAAATAAATAAACGTTTTTTATTCCAATGATGCAATGGGTCTTTGCTTCAAGGTGTAATCTCTCTCCTAGAGAAATACACTCATGATTCCAATATTCTAATGAATTACAGAGGAGATGAATCCCCATTTAATTACATACTTGAAAAATCCACCCAAGAATGGGGTTCGAACTCAAAACCACCAGCGTGGTAACCATAACCAAAGCCATATGCTCCTCCATTTTTACTGACTGCCAATTTTTTGTATCAAAATAATGATTTTTTAAAAATTATTTTGGTACAATCTTCTCTTCTTTTTTTTATATACCAAAGCCTATTGATATTTTAAAAATATTTTTATTAAAGAGATTGGCATGGTCTAGTGGATAGGGCTCTAGACCACTGTTCTCTGAACTCAGGACGAACTTCTTGTACAGAATAATTAATTATGGGGTTATGTTCAACCATGGGGTGATCCTGGGGTAGGAAGACCCTCCTGATTTGGGAAAAATCTAGCAGCTGAGTGTGATCTCAGCTTAATCACCTCCTTGCATTAATGCCATTGGCCTATAAACAATGTGAATCTATACAGAAACTGAACCAAGACCCTTCATGGGTAATAATCCATATAATTAGAATCTCTATAAAGATAATGATTTTTTTTTTTTTAGTTATTTATATAGAACTCTGTTAATGGTTTGGAAAAATTTAGCAGCTTCTTTCTTTCACTTTAAATGATTCAAATTAAATGAGCTATTTATATGGTAGCATAATTTACAAATAATAATTCATCTTCCGAAATTTGATTTTCAGATTCCTGAAGGTAATCTTATCGATGCTAATTACAAGCAAATTGATGTAATGATGAAAACACAAAAATGTGCGAATGGGTTGTCAATAATTGTGAATACACTTCCCGATCCTACTATGGTTGAAAAAAGTCTTGGACTGATTGCCTTTACTGGAAAATTTTACCAAGTCAGCTTATCGCCTTTGAAAACAGACGAAACAATAGGTAATGTTTTAGTAAGTGATATTGCTGCTTGAAGGTTTAAAAAAATGAAAAATTCTCTTTTTTGATGAAGAATTTAATTTTCAGGTATGTTCATATTTCTTAGGCAAAGTACTATGATCGGTTTAAGTCCTGAATCACTACTGCAGGTAAATGATAGTGAGAAGGAAAAATTGAGGCAATGTATTGCTCAGGGTTTTCAAACAGGAGAAATAAAACCATTACCAACTCAACAATTGACCGACAAACACTTAAATATTGAAGCCGTTTCAGTTCTCAGGTATGTTTCATGTTTCCGTATATAAAACTCTTTGATTGATGAGAGTGAGAGAAGCGACAAAAATTTTTAATAAGTTATAATCAGATGATTTCAAAACTAGGGCTTTAACTTTCGCATAATTCATTTAATAAATAACTAGTGAACCCACCCCTGCTTCGCACGGGTGCAATTTGAATGAGGTGTCATTTATGTTTAAAAAAGTCTGACCGATTTAGAGTTTATCGCTTTGGGAATTTTAGTTCATTGTAAAGAAAAGTGCAAATAGCAAAAAATGTGTTTATTTTATCACATCTTTTCATTAATGTATATTTAATCATTGGCAGAAATAAGAACCGTAAATCAAAATTGGTTCAGTTTATTTTGAAGTGAATCATAGATAACAGAAAATTTAATTTTGCCATATAAAGAAAACTTAATTGCAATTTATATTTTCAAAAACTATTGAAATAACAAAGATTCCTATCCTATTGGGTTTATTACTATTTTATATCCTCCTTCTAGACCTAGAAAAAGCATATGATACTGTTTGGCACTCCAGACTCATATAGAAATTAATCTCATATAACTTCTCACCATACTTGATTCATATCATTCACTCATATTTATCAAATAGACAGTTTTATATTCAAGTTTCAAACTGTTTGCCTTAAGTGGTGTTGATAAAGATACAAAAATCTTCGAATAATATAAAATAAAAAGCTTTGAAAAATCTCCCTTACGCCTAAGGATTAAAATACCCAGTTGAATCATGATTTTCTTTCCATTTAATTTATTTAAAAGAAAATGTTGCTTAAATAAATGGAGATTGACACTGCTACTTTCTGAAATAACATTGTTTTACCTACAATTTTCATCACCTTAAGTTATAGCTCTTTATGCTAGAATATAAATCAAATATTTTAGCTTTAGAAGACCATTTATTTATCTATGTATTTCAGTTAACTGTTTTATTATTATCTTTCAGGGATGAAAAATTGGTAACTTCAAAAGTGATAGTTAACTTGGACAAGAAAGAAACTAGAAAATCACCATCCATTTCTTCATACTTCACAGCTTCTCCTGACAACAGTTACCTCATTATAGGTAAATATGCTATGTTCCTAATCATCATAGTTCAGTATAAGCAAATTCCTTTTATATAAAAGTGGTTATATAAAAATAACAGATAGGATTTATAGTTATGGGATACATCACTACTTTTTAGACAACATTTTCAGTCCTATTAGCATTAAATTATGAATGTTAATACATGACCGGTAAGAGATTCAGGAGGAAACTAGGCTCGGTGGCACTCATTAAAAGCGAAATTTTTGATATGTTGAATCTTTAATTAAAATCTATTTTAATACTTTAATGTCTTTTTTGTGGATATTGTACATTTTTTACATCATATATATTATAATATACTTTCTTTTTTTTTAAATATTCTTTTAAGAAAAATCAATTCACACAATATTTACTTTATTATTCTTCATTTTTCTCTCAGGGTATTTATGGATTCTTGACAATCAGACATATATTTTATATTTAACTTTTTTAATTATAATTATAACTTACAATAATAATACAACAATATGCAGGCTAACTAAGATTATTCTCCATATTCAGACAGCAGCTCCTTACCACTGACTCTTTCTACCTGCCCTATTACCTAGGGTTACTACCTGCTAGGTTTTTTTTCATAGCATCCAAAATGGATGCTATGTTTGGAAATAAACAACCAAACAGGAGCTGTTAATTTAAATTTCACTTTTTATTCTATTGTTAGCTTGCCTAACACAATAATCAAATAAATAAATACTTTGATTACAAAAAATTGGTACATTACAATATGTAACATTATCTTAAGTCATAATTTGATCTGTAAAACCTTTCCATTAGTATATTAAGATCATTGTAATTTAGTTACTTGAGTTATTTACCCATCAATTTCTAATTTTATTTTTAGATATTTACATTCTCTAACTCAGTAATATATATAAAATATTGTTTTTAATGTTATTATTTTTTTTCTATATTCACTTTAATTGTTCTTTCGCATATATATGTTGTTACACACTTTTTGTATTTCTTTTATACCTTTTTAGCTCTGATGATGACCCACAATGGGGGTTGAAACATTGGCAGGCACTAAATAGCTAACAACTATTTAATTATTTCTGTTTTACTGATCTCTATCTTTTAATTTCCTCCTTGATTAATAAATTATTTTAGCATATGTCTTACTATTTTATATTTAATAGTTTCATTAATATGTCATATTAGAATAATTTAGGGTAGTAACAATATATTGTCATTTCTAGGAGATACAATGAATTTGTGGATCCGTGTTTGCGAGTGGCTCATCAAAAGAGGAGCTCTGAACATTCATCTAGTCTTAAGAAAGAATTCATTCACCAGTTCTTCAAATCAACAGTAAGTTTTTATTACAATAATGGAGATATTGATTTCCAAAAGGTACAACAATTTTTTTATGATACTGATATTTTAAATTGAATTGAATTAATAAAAATATGATACTGATATTTTGCCTTCAGGCACAGTAACAAAAACGTTTAAAAAAATACAAACTTAGGATATAATTATATTATTTATAAAAGTAGTAAATACGACTACTTGTTCAACATATGACTAATACTTACATTATTTATAAAATTAGTGAATAGAGCGATAGTAGTATGTATATGTTTATAATTATATAAACATATGTGTATGAAGAGATATTATAATTGTACTTCCCACTAATATCATAAGATCATGAAGAAAAACAAAGTTGTTTACATATTTGTAGTGGTCCTCATTCTAGAATGGAATATGACCATTATCCTAACAATTTGTTTAGTTTTATGGATTATCAATCTATCAACACACTAGTCCTTTAAAAATGCATTTGAAAATTGCAGTTCTCTAAAAGTACTCAGTACTCATTGCAAATAATTCTAAAAAAATTTCATTCCATAATAATATAGTAAAAAAAAAATTAGAGATTTTAATGTTGAAAGAATAAAAAAAAAATGATTCAATAATAAAGTAATGAAAGATTTTTGAGCTTCCTGTAAAATCCCCTAAAATGAATATAGTGCCTTTTGGAAATAATCTCCTCGATTCTCAATAAAAGTAGGGATATAGGTGCAACAAAAAAATTTAAATTTAGTTATAAAGTAATAAACAGCTATATGATCAAGTAATGAACAATAATGAGAGTTGATAATTTGTTTATATCATTGTGTATATTTACTGTTATTATTTGAACTAGATAGCAAAATTTTATATTTATTAACTTTTTATTTATAGATTGAACAGACTTTTGCACTCTAATCCTTTATTGAACCTGAACTTACTTTCTATAAAGCGAATCAGTGATAAAGAGTCTATCCATGGCTTAATAAAGGAAACAAATATCAACACCAAACTTTCTGCTGTATTCGTTATAGGAGAGGTAAGATATATTTCTTGTTTTACTTTAATCGCATTTTAATTTAATTTACTGGTATATTAAACAGTTTCATATTTTGTTCAGCTATCAATGATGTCAGTTCCCTGTATTGCACAGCTACTCTTTTTCTTTTGATCTGTGAACTATGCGATATGCTTTGATAAGTGCAGGACTGTTTATTTCAAACTTCTGTTACTAGAATATGATTGTGTGTGCGTGTGTGTTTTATTATAAGACAGTTTTCGATGTTCTGATGGATTTGGAAGATATTTGGTTTCCATTTTTGTAACTCAGAAGGATTAAGAGATATACTTAATTTTCAAATTGATATGCAGGGTGTTTCAGGGTTAAGTGGCCAGACTTTATAATATTGGATTGTTGACTCTGCAGTTCTGGACAAACGTCCATTGAAATTTTTTTCTTGTTTTGAAATCTTTAATTCATTCCTGAAGTCTGGCCACTTAAACCTGAGCACCCTGTAGAATAGAAATAGAAATAGAATAGAAAATAATCTTTATTCTGGGACATAGTCCCTTAAGAACAACAAATATGTACAATTAAAGTATACAGTACGTCTGGCCAAAAGACCAAATGATCATGATTAATTCTTATTTACAATGGTGTAAGAAGTAATAAAATTAAAAAAAAAAGAAAAAAAAAAGGAATATATCTATACAATAAAACAAAAGAGTAAAATAAATAAACTTCTTCAGATGCATACTTTTGCTGAACAAACTAAATTTAAAAAGATTAATAAATTAAATAAGGTATGATCAATAAATAATATTTCCTTTTTACATTCAAAATCTGATTTTTGATATAAAACCTCATTGCTGTTGAGCGTCTGTTTGGGAATACAGGAGGTATTGGAACAGTTGGGACTTGAATGATGATAGAGATGAAGCATGGCGGATATGAGTAGGTAGGGAATTCCAGAGATTTGCAGAGCGGACAAGAAAGGAATGAACAAAAGTTGTTGTTCTATGGGTAGGAATGTAAAGGTCAGAATGGCGGGACCTTGTTTCGAGGGAGTGGATTGACGATTTAAATTGTAGAAGACTGTGGATATAAGGAGGGAGCTTGGTGTTAATGGTTTGGTAAAGGAATGATCCTAGGAAATATTGTCTACGAATTGGAGGGAGGAGCCACTTTAACTCGCTGTATAAATGGGTTACATGAGACCGCTTCGGAGTGTTGAGGACAAATCTTAAAAATATGTTCATAATTCGTTTTAGCCTGTCCTCAAGCACTTTCGGGAGGCCACCATATACTAAGCAGCAATAGTCAAAGTGGGGGAAAACAAGTGAGGAAATAAGGAGGTTACGGATGGATAGTGGAAGAAGATGACGGGAACGATGAAAGTATTTGAGGGTACTTATTGTTCTGCGTGAAATTTGGGCAATATGGGGTTTCCATGAAAGGGTTTGGTCAATGGTAATACCCAGGTTTTTGATTGAGGAGCTGTAGGTGATTGGATAATGATTTAGGGTTAGTTTCAGAAATTTATTGTTGGATCTAAGGAGGGAACTGGAACCTATAACAATGGCTTGAGTTTTCATAGCATTCAACCTTAGTTTATTGAGGGTTGCCCAGGCACAGATTCTATCCAAGTCTTCCTGAATTTTGGCAAATGCTACTACTGACTCGAAGGAGAGAAGGATAGGTAGATCTGAAAGTCATCAGCGTATAGATGGTGGGAGCAGTGATGGATGGAATTGGGAAGATCATTGATATAGATATTAAAAAGGAGAGGAGATATGCTTGAGCCCTGGGCCACACCTGCCGAAAGGGCAAGAAAGGAAGACAGGGGATTGTTAGGAATAGTGACAGCTTGAGTCCTATTCGAGAGAAATGATCGAAACCAGCCAATAGTGCTGTTGGAAAAAGAGAAAGACTGTAATTTGGAAAAAAGGATAGGGTGATCAAGGGAGTCGAAGGCTTTAGAAAAGTCTAGAAGTATTAGTGCTGTCAGTTTCTTTTCGTCCATGGCGGTATGTATGTCGCTGGTGATTTTGAGGAGAGCGGATTGTGTGGAAAAGCCAGGTCGAAAACCAGATTGGAGAGGATCGAGAAGTTTGGATGTTTCGAGGAAGTTAGACAATTGGGACTGCACTATTTTTTCCAATGGTTTATATAGTGTTAGGGAAAAATGATTATATAGTCAACCTACTTTGTCTTATCCTAATGATTTTCATCCTTCTTTGTCCACTTCATACTCATAAATATGCAGTTAGCACTATAGATCATGAAGTTCTTTGGTCGCAACAAGTGGAAATCTGGTGCTCTTAAAGACATTTTTCACATGTGGGAGTACAGACATCCTGGAGCTCTCATCCAATCCCTGTCCCTTACTTTTATATATAGTATGCATAATCGTCTTTGGTAAAGATAATATGAGTTATTAATTATAGGTTAAGTATGCAAGTAACTATAATCATGCCTCTATAAAAACAATTTTATGAATTCATCGATATCATTATTTTTACTTTTAAAGGAAAATGAAGTGACTGTGAAAAATCTTTGTGCTTCTAAAGAGAGATTCTTAATGGTATCGCTTAATTCTGGTGGAGAAGCTGAATGTGAAAATCGCTCTGCATCAGGATTACCATCTTTAGCCATTTCTACAGTTGAAGACTTTTTGAAATCAGATTTGATTATATCTACCCTGGATCATTTAATTGACCAGAAGAAACCTGTTGTGTATATTTCTGAACTGAAAGGAACAAGAACGCAAGGTGATTAATTTCTTAGTTATTATTATTAAACCCATTATGTTGAATAACAAAACAAAAAACTGATTTCAGTATTAGGAATTCTTTGTTGATTTTTTTCGATGACTATAATTTTTATTGTTTATAATAATTGATGTGTAATTATTAAATTATTTTTAATCCTCTATTGACCAACGATGGGGTTGCCAAACACCCAACTCCCAAGGTAATATCCTTTCTCGAGTCTCCACCTCCCATTGCTATACTGTCCTATCTCCTATGAACCCGACATATTGGCCTACATTCCTTAAAAAACTCCTTGATATATTTGTTTCTTTTCAGATATCATACTTACAATCCTCAACCAAATCCCTAAATGACCTGTCATCTTATCATAGCCCAGTTCTGCTTTTCTTGCATTCAAGTATTGTTCCTAAACCTACCATTCCCACTCTGATTACAGGACAAGTAGACTGGGACGGATTCAGATGTGACTTAGAAAACAAACTGGAATTAAAAATCCCACTAAAGACTAAACATGATATTAATAAAGCCATTGAAAAACTGGCTCAATCAGCAGTAGCATACTCGACAACACTACAACCATTAACACTACTAACTCACAGGAGACTATCCTGCAACAGCACCGTCAAATCTTATTAAGGGAAAAATGCAGGGCAAGATCGAAGTGGCATAAGACTAGATATCCATCAGCCAAAACTTATTATACCCAACTGACTAACAGACTAAAATCAAAATATAATGATGGAGTTTTGTTGACCGTAGAGAAATTAGATGAGGAAGATGGTTGGGGGTGCGGTCATAAATTAAAAACACACAATTAAAAATAAGCGTTATTTTAATTAAAATAACGCTTATTTTTAATTGTGTGTTTTTAATTTATGACCGCACCCCCAACCATCTTCCTAATCTAAAATCAAAATAGAGTAAAAATTCAAAACTTATTCAACTTTATTGGAAAACTTACTGTTATAGACAGATCATTATGGATGACCAGAAAAAAACTACTGAACTCCAAAGAATGTAATCATCCTCTCCCAACTGAATCCCATATCTGGACAAGATCTGATGAAGAAAAGGTCCTGATATTCGGTCCGCACGTTTTTAGAACCTTTAATCTACATCCAGATATTCATGATCCCAGTCACATTAAGTTTATAGAAGCAGAACTAGATATCCCACTCCAAATGGTCCTTCCTCCTAAAGCGTTCCATCCTTCTGAAATATCTAACATCAACCAGAGTTTACCATTCTGCAAATCTTATAACTTCCCATATTTTAAAACTACTTACACGAAAAGCTATCCTATATCTCACTCGTATATATAATTCTTTACTCTGTTCCACATACTTTCCTGCTTCCTGTGCTAAAAATTTAATAAAATAAATTCCTTCATGAATTAAATTAATTCATTAATCCTGCTAAGAATATATGTGTACATAATTTTTCTAGTTGATGAAAAATTGTTAATAAGTGATTGTAATACTCTTTTTTTTTTCTTATAGTACATGATCTTACTATGGCTGACTGCTTCCCAAGTTTGCCGAATTCATCTGCTGACGTAGTGCAGTTGATAAATAATTTCGAGAGACCATGCTGGAAAGAAGTCAGAACCAGTGGTTTCACATCTCACTATTCTCGGGAACTCAGTCCTGTCTTTTTGATATCAACTCTAAGAAAGAGTCATTTTGGAACTTTATTACCAAGATTGTTTAACCCAGCATTTGAAGCAATCATTCCACCCCATTGTGATAATATCACAGAAATAGCCAACCAACTTGCTCAGGTATTTAAAACTTATTATTATAAATGAATGTTATTAATCATTTTAATTAATGAAATAACTTTTTTTATGGACTAGTTTTTCTCTCAGAATAACATGGATTGTGTAGATTATTAATATGAGGTAACTCGAAGTAACTTTTATTGCTTAATAATTGATTCTTATAAGCAATATTTTTTTAAATCTTGAATTATTATTGTTTACATTTATTCAGTAGACTGAGTAAGAAACCAAAAAAATAAAATTAATAACCCCCCCTCAACATTTGAGAGCTTTCATTTCAGGATGCGTAGAATCCGAATAACGAATAAAATAAAATCCGTTTCTCCTAATAAATAAATACCAAACATTTTTTTTGCTTTTAGTGCTATTTGATAGAGAATTAAATTTTGGACTAAATGAAAAAAGAATCATCGAAATTGGTTAACAACTAGCTTAGATATTGTGTTTTGAAGTTAGTGGTAGTGTTATGATATGATGCTTTGAATTAGTGCTTTTCATATTACTTAATTGCCTATAAACAGTTATACCCTAATATTGTTATTTGGAAATAATAAACCATTGTGTAATAATTTACAGCGTTTTTCATTTAATGTGATCCACCTTACAGATAATGACCTAAATCTAAAATTAATTTATGAATTATTGTTTTTTACAGGATATTTTGAAATTCCATGATAATGAAATCACATTGATATGCAGTGATTGGTCCTGGTCTCTAGGATTTACTATTGCTCAAATTTTGGAAGAGGAAGATAAAACAGTAGCTTTCATCGCTTTGGATTCTTCAGCTAAAAGGAAATCGAAATCATTAATTCAAAACTACATTTCTGTAAGTATAAAATTTTAACTCCAATAATTCAAAATGAAATTTCTTTGTCAAGGAATGATAGAATATAAAATATAAATAAATTAATTATAAATTTTATTAATGGGGTGTATAAAAAAAAGACTTTTATCAAATTCAAGATTTCAAAGGACAGTAAATATTTTAATCCTATTTAACTTACCAATACTTACTCTGAACTCTACTACAAACAACTGGATAGATTGTAGGTGAAATTGTGTGGGCATTATCCTGCTTTGATTAACCAAAAAAGAGTTTTATTTCATGATAATGCTCATCCTCCTACTTTAGATAGTTCAGACTTCACGGCATCGAATTAATACTTGTTTCTTCTAAGGGAGGAAGCAGCATGGTCTAGTGGATAGAGCACTAGTCTACTGTTCTTCAGGTCCTGGGTTTGAATCCCAGCAGTGGCAGAAGATTATTTATTCTGTTAATTTGGTTGGGGACAACCCTAGGGTATGGAGACCCTCCTGGGACAGACTCTGACCCTTTAAAGTGGGCACCCAAAATTGGGCAAAAAACCTGGTGGCTGAGCGTGATCGATGCCTAATCACCTCATTGCACGGCCTTTGGCCTGGAAACAGTACTAAATTTTCTGAGTCCGACTCTTCATGGGTTGTAGAGGTTGAGGTATTTTATTTTTTCTTCTAAGAAAAAAATAGATAATTTTGTGGAAATCAAGAACGAGCAGATGGCTAATGATGGTAGATACAATGGACTATACTTTTAGTATTTATTGTATTTTGTATCAAAGAAATAATAATACAAAAATTTGGTTGAAAAACAGTCATTTTTTGTTTTATATACTCAATTATTACCTTTCTTTTGTTTAAGAGTTACATGTTCTTACTATCTAACCACATAACTGATTGGTTTACACAACAAATTTTATATTTATTTTTACAGATCATGAAATACAAGTTTTTAAGAAACCAAGACGAGAAAGTTTCTAAAGGTTTACAAGTTTTAGAAAATAGACTTGATTTCTTGCATTTCCCTATAGCAAATGGTCCAAATCAATTCAAGGGATTCTTGCACATTGTAGTCCCAGAATCAGAGGAACCACTTGATATTAGCATGATGCAACAGGTATGTTATACTTAACTATTGTAAAAACGAACTGTTTAATTTCCCTAAACACTCAATTATGACAAAAGAGTGAATATAGATCTAAATGTAGTATGTATTTCATAATTTAAAATTGAATTCTTTGTTACAGAATTGTGAGAGACAAATAAGGATCCATGCTATTCCCTCTACCAACCTCTCGACCCTGCTAAATGAACCTAAGACAGCAAACTTAATCAATTCTCTTGTGTTATTCGAGCATAAGACTGCAGGCAGAAAAATAAATAAAGTATATCATGAAAAGAGTATTATTGATCATGCATTGAAAACAAGACAAGGTCTACAACGAATTCAATAAATCTTTTTATTAGCCTTTTTGTTTCATGTAATTCCATACAAATCCTTAATTATTACTAATTTATTCAGAATTATAATGTGAATATCAAATGTAAAATTGATTTTGTTTGTAATATTGACCTTGTTTAACTTGATGTCATCTAAATAAATGTACAATAATTAAATAAAAAATGCTGAGTTGAATTAATGAATTATTTATTTCCTTGGAAATCCATTTCTGTAAGTTAGTATTAGTTGCATTGTTGCTTATGAATCAAGGTACTGTAAAATGGTATGAATAGGAACAGTGGTGTGTAAAGGAACAAAACTTGAATATTATTAAGTTGCTTGAAGGCCACTTACTTTACTGTAAAGGTTTTTTGGTATTGATTTTGGTGCTATTGGTTGGCTACTATGTAAATTATACAATTATATGGTTTTGTTCTGTTGGTAGTACTTTTAAACTTATTAGTTCAACCTGTGAAAAATTGTACTAGTTTCTACGAAATTTTTCTTTCCCGGCATAAGATTCCGTTGTCCAACATGTGTTCTCTTGGTTCTTCTTTTGCATATATGTATATATATATCAAAAATACTCTAACAACTCTACGAAAAATTTGTATAGCTGACTATAAGCCCAAGATCGAACAATTTTCCAAACTTTCGAAAATTCATTTTAAATCCTGTCTAAGTATTTCTTTAATTACTATATTATATCATAAAGAATGTATTTGGGTCCATTAAAGAGTACAATTCTAATTAAACCTGGATACGCAATAGCTATAGTAGTTTAAAAGTGACATTAAATTAACAAACAATAATTCCTAATCTTAAGTCAATTTTATTGCAATTAAATATTAAATTTATTTCATCAGGAATCGAGTGAAAGTTGTATAATTTGCCCACAAATCATAAAATTTATTTATAGTAAGATTAAAAAGGAACAATGATAACAAGAATCCTTGAGTTCACCCCTATTTTGAAGGATTTTTTACACCATTTGGCAGAGGCCTGTGGGTGTGTAGTTAGTTGGCATGTTTACTAAGCCAAAGGCTGAGAGTTCGAATTCCAGTCCCTTCTGGACATTATTCAAGCGACCGGAAGTGCTACTTTATACCATGCCTTTTGCACTTTTTTACGATTTTCTCAAAAACAGCTCTGAAGATTTTGATGAAACTCGCCGTAGCGATGTAAAATTTAATGGACTTTAATATCGTGTAAGTTTCATTCTGATTGAAATAACCTAACAGTGCTTAAATACCAATATTTTAAATTCTGTTCCTCTAAACTACTTTTAATTTTGTAGATTCAGAAGAATTACCCATACTGTCTTATTAAGACTGACAAAAGCGGCTAAATGTAAACGTTGAACCAATTAGATATCGCAATAAAGGAGAAAAGGGCAAAAATATTTTTTAAACCAATTATTGTGTTTTTGAAAATTAAAACAGTAATACAGATGTATGATATACCATTGACAGTGTAAGGCAAAATTTATTTTAAATAACGAATAAAAGATAATGAATGATTTAGCTTTTTATTCAGATAATGAATAAATTTAAATCATATATTATCTTTTCATTCGTTATTCGAACATTTTATATGGCTGGCGAAATAGATTTACTTAAGTTTTTCTGTGTATATAGGGGTAAAATAATCCAAAATATATTTACAGATTGTACAAAAAAAATTATATTATACACAAAATTGTAAAAATTAATGGGGGAGTGATGAAAAGCCGATAAAACTAACTGATTCTCGTAGATAATAATATAATAGATTATTTAATAAAACACATGTTTCTAATGAAACTCAATGTAATCTTTAGAAATTTATTTTCATCTCTAAATGTATTTAAAACTTCTTTTATTGATTTTAACAACGGAGGAAGTGAAAGTCGTGTGTTGCGCGCACCAGATTTTTTAAAATATACCCATTTTTTTAATAATTATTGTAGTTATTTATTTATTATTGAGGCGGGCTAACAATCAGATATAAAATAGAATAAAAATAAAAATTAACAGCTCCAATTTGATTGTTTGTTTACAAACATAGAATCCATTTTTGATGCAAGGGTTTTACCAGGTACAAATTAGTAGGTATCTTTATACCTGTTCATAGTTAGTTTTCACTGGGGACTTGGAGAGTGTGGAGCTGAATATGAAGAGGGATCTTGGTTAGCCTGCATATTGTTTGTGTTACTTTGTAAGTTATTATTATGATTAAAAAAGTTATATAAAAGATTGTGTGCCTGATTGTCAAGAACCCATACCATACCCTGAGAGATAAATTGAATAATAATTGAGTAAATATTGTGTTAATTAATATTTTTTCTTAAAATAATATTTTATAAAAAAAAGTATATTTTAATATATTTAATGATAATTAATCTACTCAGTTACATATTAATTATTTGGTATTAATTATATTTATTACCTCATTTTGTAGACCTTATCAAAATGTACTGACAGATAAGATCTCTAGTTTTGGTAAGAGTGAAAGAAATGTACACAATATTTACAACTTATAAAATTCAGTCTTTAGAATTATATTTTTAACAAGGTCAGTGGCAGTTATACAAGCAATGAAAAGAGTCCTGGCAGAGATCTGAAGGTTGTTTATAAAAATCTCCAATCTTATCAACCTAAAATTAAAAACACACTAAAAATTCCTACTCATTAATGAAGGGTGGGTACGTCTGTTGTTTCCCCACGAGCTCAGTGAAAGGAACCTTATTGAAAGGGTTTCATGTTGTGATTCGCTGCTGAAAAAAAATGTGGAGGATCCATTTTTGAAATGAGTTGTTACTGGTGACGAAAAATGGATTCTCTACATCACCAGCCGAAAAAATCTTGGGAGTTGCCTAGAACAACACCACTTGAAACACCAAAGGCTGGCTTACATTCAAGAAAGGTAATGCTCAGTATTTGGTGGGATTGGAAGGGACCCATACATTTTGAGCTCCTTTCACAAAACCAAACTATAAATACTGTAATATACCCATTTTTTATAATTATAGTGGTTATTAATTTATATATTTGTTGTTGAGTTAGGCAGGCTAACAATAAGGTAAAAGGTAAAATTTGAATACCAGCTCTTATTTGTTTGTTTGTAAACATAACCTCCATTTTGGATGCAAGGGACAACCCAGGTAAAAACCCAGGTAAAAGAAAGATACCTGGGCATAGTCAGTTTCAAGAGGGGACTTGTGAGAGGAGTTTGAGTTATGAGCTGATAGGGGAGAAGCTGCTGTATTAATATGATGGATCTTGGTTAGCCTGCATATTGTTTGTATTATGTTTGTAAGTTATTATTATAATTAAAAAGTTAAATAATAAAAGATTGTGTGCCTGATTGTCAAGAACCCATACCATACCCTGAGATAATAAAATGAATAATAATTAAGTAAATATTGTGATAAATTAATTTTGTTTATAAAAGAATATTTTTTAAATAAGCATATTATATAATTTGGCTCCCAACTAGGTGTGGCTTAATTTGTTAAATATTAAGACCACGACAATCAGTGCACAATTTATGGTTTAATTAGTTTTTTTAAGTGTTATTTGTGAGCAAACAATATGGAGGACCAAGGAAATAATAGTTATTCAGATAGGACAGAAAAGATTCAGCTGCTCAAACAATTCATGATGATGATGGAGAAATTGGAACAAAAGGTGGATAAATTTGGAAAAGAAATATTAGAAAACTTTACAAGTGTTACTACAGAAATGAAAATTGATCCCCAGAATAGAACCTCCACTGAAGATGAAGAAAACAAGAAGAAAAAGCATACAGACAAAGAGTGTGAAACAGAAAGAGTAAATCCTACTTGTACAGAAGAACCTCTATCAAAGGCTGTACCTTCTGAAGATCCTACTGACCAAGAGTGTGAAACAGAAACTGTAACTCCAATGTGTACAGTAGAACCTATGTTAATGACTAGTCCCTGTAATGTTATGATTGAAGAGGCCAAGGACTTAATGACTAGCTCTATTGATGTGAAGGAAAGTGTAAATATCAAAGAAGATCAGATTCATGATGTGAAACCCAGTGACAGCACGTGTTTAACTTTCAAAACTTTAATAAGTGTCTTAAGTCCCCAAAATAGACCTCCGGTGGTATTTTACAGATTAAGTGTTTCAAATAATCCAGAAATAGGTTTCTCCATCTTCTATAATTATTTGTCACCAATTGTGAATTTAATTAATCAATGCAGGAATGTGCCAACCAAAACTATTATCCTTTTCATTTTAGACTATGAGTTCTACCAAGGGTATATGGTCTTGGATCATGTTAGGAAAGATCAGACATCATATTATTTTGGACACGGCAGTCTTTATCCTTTTCCAGGGATAAAAAGGGATGATAAGCGTTCCCTCCGTTAGATGAGCTAAAAAATGGGCAGTCTGAACAATGTTCAGATTGAACCATACTGGAAAAAATTGTAAATATCATGTCATTATTAGAATTTTAAGTTATACAATTTTTAATAGCTGATCTAATTAAATTTTAAATTCATTATTCATGCTTTTTATTACTCAGTCTTAAATACCGCAGAACCATATCTCATTGGGGTCTAGATAAACATAAATGTTTAAATTGTTATTCTGTTACTACGTAAATTTTATCTTTCTAAATTATTTTATTATATGAACATTGATCAGTTAGTAAAAATTAAGTATTTAATGAAAATAAATCTATCATATTAATATTTCACTCTTTTCGCCTGAATTTGTTTATATAGTTTATTTGGCAGATGTGATTAATTTTAATATGTTCTTAATTGGATATAGACTTAGTGTATTTCTTTTGTGTATATCGTCCTTGTAAATTTAGTTTGTACATATGTAGTTTTCAAGGTGAAAGAAAAACAAAATATTAATAATAAAAATGCTGTAATATTGTATATAAACTATTTATATATAAGGTGTTAAAAATTGTAACTAAATGGGTTTATTAAGTGTGTTTTAAAAAATGATAAATTAAAAAAAAAAATATTTCTTTCCAAAATATTTTTTTTTTTTACCTAGGATTGGGAAGAAATGTAATATACCCATTTTTTATAATTATAATGGTTATTAATTTATATATTTGTTGTTGAGTTAGGCAGGCTAACAATAAGGTAAAAGGTAAAATTTGAATACCAGCTCTTATTTGTTTGTTTGTAAACATAACCTCCATTTTGGATGCAAGGGACAACCCAGGTAAAAACCCAGGTAAAAGAAAGATACCTGGGCATAGTCAGTTTCAAGAGGGGACTTGTGAGAGGAGTTTGAATTATGAGCTGATAGGGGAGAAGCTGCTGTATTAATATGATGGATCTTGGTTAGCCTGCATATTGTTTGTATTATGCTTGTAAGTTATTATTATAATTAAAAAGTTAAATAATAAAAGATTGTGTGCCTGATTGTCAAGAACCCATATCATACCCTGAGAGATAAATTGAGTTATAATTAAGTAAATATTGTGTTAATTAATTTTTTTTTAAATAAGCATATTATAATACGGACTTTCACTGCACCCAGTTAAATTGATTGAAGGCAGCAACTTAAAAGAAATGGCCAGAGTTGGCAAATCGGAAAGGAGTGCTATAACCACCAAGACAACACAAGGTCCTATGTGTCTTTAAGGACTCAGCAAAAGTTATTAAGCTTCAGATGGGAGGTTTTACCTCATCCGCCGTACTCTCCTGACATTTCTCCTTTGGGCTTCCTTCTTTTCCGTTACAAAAAAATTCTACAAGGGAAATCCTACTCTTCAGAAGATGACATCAAAATGGACCTTTTATTGTTCTTCAGGAGTAAGTACAGTGGCTTTTGGAAAAAAGGGATAAAGGACTTTCCAAGCCATTGGGAAAGGGTAATCGCTAATAGTGGTAACTATTTTGTAGATTAAATAAATAAATTTTAAGTTATTCATCATTTTAACTTTTGTCCAAATTTCTCTTTGAACTTTCCGGACAACCCATATTGAAGAATGCCCTGGTCTCTAAAGTTTATAAAGCCATGTTCCTAACTATTATTATTAGAGAAAGATTTATAAATACAGACACATGTATATAAACTCCTAGAGTGAAGAAACGTATTTGCATAGAGTATAAACACTTTTAAAAAGATCCATAACTAAAACTGACTATCTGGAATCAAGATGTGGTCTCCAAGGAGGCTACATCATGTGGCCAAGTACCTACACGGTCTGTTGTGTCAATAGAGATAAAAAATATATATTAATAAGAAAGGAATGGTTTAGCTGTAATAATTAACACTTTAGCTATATCAATTATATGAATATCATATTTTTCATATATATAGCATTTCCAAGTCAATTGTAACCTTTTCCAAGTCAAATGTAACTTTTTCCAAGTCAAATGTAACCTTTTCCAAGTCAAATGTAACCCTTTCCATTTCAAATGTCACCTTTTCCAAGTCAAATGTCACCTTTTCCATTTCAAATGTTACCTTTTCCAAGTCAAATGTCACCTTTTCCTTCACTTCTAGCCTTAAATATTCCGTTTTATTTATTGAAAAATAATTAGTTTAATTAACATTATGACTTTTTTAATAATTTTGGCATATAATAAATGATATTTTTTTTGGGTCTCTTAGATATTTGATATCAAGTTCTGTTTTTTACTAGCTAATATTTAAAAAAATTAATTATCGTCTATTTAGTTTTAAGATAATTGTTGATTTTGATTTTTTAGATAGGAGGGGTAGTTTTTTGGAATAATTAATGTGTTTTCGGGTATTATAATTAAATTTTTCGAGCTGTATTTTTGATCGCTCGGATGCATTTTAACTCGCATTAAATTTTAATGTTTTTTATTGATATAGGGATTAATTAATGTGCTTTCGGGTGGTTATTATTACGTTTTTCGAGCTGTATTTTTTATCGCTCATGCGTATTTCAACTCGCATTAAATTTTAATGTTTTTTATTGATATAGGGATTAATTAATGTGCTTTCGGGTGGTTATGATTACGTTTTTCGAGCTGTATTTTTTATCGCTCATGCGTATTTCAACTCGCATTTACTTTTAATATTTTTTATTGATATAGGGATTACTTAATGTTCTTTCGGGTGCTTATGATTAAGTTTTTCGAGCTGTATTTTTTTCGCTCGCGCTTATTTTAACTAAAATTTACTTTTTATGTGTTTTCGGGTATTATAATTAAATTTTTCGAGCTGTATTTTTGATCGCTCGCGTGCATTTTAACTCGCATTAAATTTTAATGTTTTTTATTGATATAGGGATTAATTAATGTGCTTTCGGGTGGTTATTATTACGTTTTTCGAGCTGTATTTTTGATCGCTCGCGTGCATTTTAACTCGCATTAAATTTTAATGTTTTTTATTGATATAGGGATTAATTAATGTGCTTTCGGGTGGTTATTATTACGTTTTTCGAGCTGTATTTTTTATCGCTCATGCGTATTTCAACTCGCATTAAATTTTAATGTTTTTTATTGATATAGGGATTAATTAATGTGCTTTCGGGTGGTTATGATTACGTTTTTCGAGCTGTATTTTTTATCGCTCATGCGTATTTCAACTCGCATTTACTTTTAATATTTTTTATTGATATAGGGATTACTTAATGTTCTTTCGGGTGCTTATGATTAAGTTTTTCGAGCTGTATTTTTTTCGCTCGCGCTTATTTTAACTAAAATTTACTTTTTATGTGTTTTCGGGTATTATAATTAAATTTTTCGAGCTGTATTTTTGATCGCTCGCGTGCATTTTAACTCGCATTAAATTTTAATGTTTTTTATTGATATAGGGATTAATTAATGTGCTTTCGGGTGGTTATGATTACGTTTTTCGAGCTGTATTTTTTATCGCTCATGCGTATTTCAACTCGCATTTACTTTTAATGTTTTTTATTGATATAGGGATTAATTATTTTGCTTTCGGGTGGTTATGATTACGTTTTTCGAGCTGTATTTTTTTCGCTCGCGCTTATTTTAACTAAAATTTACTTTTTATGTGTTTTATTGATATAGGGATTAATTAATGTGCTTTCGGGTGGTTATGATTACGTTTTTTGAGCTGTATCTTTTATCGGTCATGCGTATTTCAACTCATATTTACTTTTAATATTTTTTATTGATATAGGGATTACTTAATGTTCTTTCGGGTGCTTATGATTAAGTTTTTCGAGCTGTATTTTTTATCGCTCTCGCTTATTTTAACTAAAATTTATTTTTTATGTTTCATATTGATATAGGTGTTGAAAATTGTGTTTTCGGGTCCTATAATTATGTTTTTTTTAGTTTTATTTATTTATCGCTCCCGCGCATTTTAACTCGAATTTACTTTTAATGTTTTTTATTTATATAGGGATTAATTATTTTGCTTTCGGGTGGTTATCATAAGGTTTTTCGAGCTGTATTTTTTATCGCTCATGCGTATTTCAACTCGCATTTACTTTTGATATTTTTTATTGTTATAGACGTTTGTAATTATCTTTTCGGGTCTTGTGATTACGTTGTTTAAGCTGTTTTTATTGTCGCTTGCTCTCATTTAAACTTGCATTTGCAGTGGTCTTTCTTTGTTTTTGTTTTAGGGGATTCTCATAACGTGTTTTGAACTTTATTCTTTTATGCGCTTGGGAATTTCTACAAACCGTAGGTATTATGTTATAATATGATGTAAAAATTAATTATTGTTTTTTTGCAGGATCTGATTACATTTTTGATTTGGACGTTACATCGCGCATGCGCATTCTTTTAGATCACTTTTCATTTAAGTTAAAATGTGCACTAGCTATAAATAAATGTCATAAACTCTATTAGTATTCCCGAAAACACTATAAACGATCCCTCTATCGAATATTTATGAAATAGAAACAGTAACTTAAAATGAGTAAAAGCGATAACAAATTTGGTTCAAATAATGTTATCAGAACACTCGAAAATAGAATAAACGATTCCTCAATTAAATTATTAAATAATTGTAAGACCAAGTTAGGAAGCGGATCCTTTACAAAAGATTTAGTTGAAAAAATTACTCAGGACGCTAGAAAAGGAACTACAACTAATCCTTTAATAAAATAATAATAATAAAAAAAAAAAAAAAAAAAAAAACCTAAACGATGTATATTCCAGCAACGTTATAATGAGAACCAATAACAAAACAATCAATCCCAATATCAATAAAAAAATATCAAAAATAAAGGCGAGTTGAAATCCGCACGAGAGATAATAAAAAAGCTTTTAAACATTTTCATAACCCCGCGAAAACACAAGGATAGATCTCTATAAAAATAAAAAGATTAAAAGTAAATAGAAGTTGAAATACGCATGAGCGATAAAAAATACAGCTAAAAAAACGTAATCATAACCACCCGAAAGCACATTAATTAATCCCTATATCAATAAAACACATAAAAAGTAAATTTTAGTTAAAATAAGCGCGAGCGAAAAAAATACAGCTCGAAAAACGTAATCATAACCACCCGAAAGCAAAATAATTAATCCCTATATCAATAAAAAACATTAAAAGTAAATGCGAGTTGAAATATGCATGAGCGATAAAAAATACAGCTCGAAAAACGTAATCATAACCACCCGAAAGCACATTAATTAATCCCTATATCAATAAAAAACATTAAAATTTAATGCGAGTTGAAATACGCATGAGCGATAAAAAATACAGCTCGAAAAACCTTATGATAACCACCCGAAAGCAAAATAATTAATCCCTATATAAATAAAAAACATTAAAAGTAAATTCGAGTTAAAATGCGCGGGAGCGATAAATAAATAAAACTAAAAAAACATAATTATAGGACCCGAAAACACAATTTTCAACACCTATATCAATATGAAATATAAAAAATAAATTTTAGTTAAAATAAGCGAGAGCGATAAAAAATACAGCTCGAAAAACTTAATCATAAGCACCCGAAAGAACATTAAGTAATCCCTATATCAATAAAAAATATTAAAAGTAAATGCGAGTTGAAATACGCATGAGCGATAAAAAATACAGCTCGAAAAACGTAATCATAACCACCCGAAAGCACATTAATTAATCCCTATATCAATAAAAAACATTAAAATTTAATGCGAGTTGAAATACGCATGAGCGATAAAAAATACAGCTCGAAAAACGTAATAATAACCACCCGAAAGCACATTAATTAATCCCTATATCAATAAAAAACATTAAAATTTAATGCGAGTTAAAATGCACCCGAGCGATCAAAAATACAGCTCGAAAAATTTAATTATAATACCCGAAAACACATTAATTATTCCAAAAAAACTACCCCTCCTATCTAAAAAATCAAAATCAACAATTATCTTAAAACTAAATAGACGATAATTAATTTTTTTAAATATTAGCTAGTAAAAAACAGAACTTGATATCAAATATCTAAGAGACCCAAAAAAAATATCATTTATTATATGCCAAAATTATTAAAAAAGTCATAATGTTAATTAAACTAATTATTTTTCAATAAATAAAACGGAATATTTAAGGCTAGAAGTGAAGGAAAAGGTGACATTTGACTTGGAAAAGGTAACATTTGAAATGGAAAAGGTGACATTTGACTTGGAAAAGGTGACATTTGAAATGGAAAGGGTTACATTTGACTTGGAAAAGGTTACATTTGACTTGGAAAAAGTTACATTTGACTTGGAAAAGGTTACAATTGACTTGGAAATGCTATAAATTATCTTCTATAATTAGTATGTTTAATAGGTCTCACTCTTCTGCCACCAAAAAAAAAATAAAAATAAAAAAATCATTCTTTTATTAGTATTTAACAGGACAGGAAGTGAAAAAAAATTGTTTTTCTTATTTTTATTTTATTAATTGTAAAAGTTCATAAAATATCTATACAAATAACGACATGTTAAGATAACTTATTCTTCCAACCAATATAAATTACACATCAGAACATTTTCATAGTCTCTTGGCATCGGTCTGGCAGCATCTTTGCATTCAAATAAAACACTTGAATTTACAAAATCTGTTGTCAAATTACTCCTTAACATACTCAAATAATCAACTTCATCAACTATTTGTACATTGATATTTCTTTGGCATGACTGAAAATCATTAAAAAAAAAAAATTTAATAACCTCATTGTAATTAATTGAAATAAGTAAAAATAAATATGCAGCTACTTATAAGACAGGATTTTGTCTATATGAATGTCTTTTGCTTTATGAAGACGATATAATTTAGACCGAAATGTCGGCACCAATAAACTAAGTTTATACTTAATTGTGTGTTACATTGACTGCACCCTGAACCAACTTCTCTCACGTTTATTTATCATGCATCTTGATATTTTTATCATAAATTGATCCATTTTTTCATAATATAGGTGGAATAATCAGGAGGCAGTCTTTGTCTAAATATTTTAATTTTGCCGACGTTTCGGCTCAAGCTTGTGAGTCTTCATCATGGCATTACTGAGCCAAGTCCAAGCATAAACTGATTAGAACGTCGGCAAAATTAAAATATTTAGAAAAAGACTGACTCCTGATTATTCCACCTATAATAGTTTCTACAGTTAAACAAATACATCTTCAATATAATTTTTTTCATAATATTTTAACAGAAAAAAAAAAAAAAAAAAAACTACAGGAACATATGCATTTCTTATAATACTGAAAAAAAAAAAAGCGGTGGTCTAAGCCCATTCTACATAATCCCTGATAAAACGTAATGTCTCTTCAGAGTGGACAACCGAGTGCAAAAGATTAAATAAAGAAAGGCCTACATTTCAGAGAATGACACCTGTACTAATCAATATTGCATAATATTCTCAATGATCAACAATTACTGTATCAATAAAACCTTTCAAATTATTATTAGTCATTCTTACCTTTGAAAGCAGCTCCAAACTTGCATCTGAGGCCTTTGTAAAGTTTATGAGATGGCAATATCCCTTGAACTGAACATCATCGAGAAGAGACGGGTTTGATATTAATCGAACCCTCTCCTGCACGATTGTCACGCCTTTCTCTAAATCAGCCTGATTGTGAACTTCCAAGTCAACATTTGATGTGTCTTTAACCACCTGAAATAAAGTTTGGTCGTAGTATAGCTCTAAATCTTCCATATAAACTGTTTATTGTTTGCAATATATAATTATTGAATTTATTGACAGAGATTTAATGAAGGCAAAGAATAACTAGCGTCGAGAACCTTTGAAAAATAGTCGCTCCAAATTTTCTACCTTTTTAAGGCTTCACAGTGAGAGAACAGGTAGATGAAAATTTGTGAGATTTGTTGATAGTGAATTATCATACATTCCCACAAACTTTCAAGGTATAAATATTCAATTAGCGTATTTTCTATAAAACTTCATTTATTTTTTGAAACTTTTATAATAAATAAAGTTTAATTTCTTAAAATGGAGTTTCTATATTTAAAAAAAATCTGGTGCAGGCAACACACGACTTTCACTTACCTCGATTTTTAAAATCAATGAAAGAATTTTCAAATACAGTTAGAGACAAAAATACGTGAAACTATTAAGGAATTAATCAAATTAAATTTCTATAGAAACATGTGTTTCATTAAAAAATCTATTATATTATTATCTAAAATAATCAGATAGTTTTATGTTCATTTCATCACTCTCTATTAACTTTTAAAAGCTTGTGTATGAGATGACATTTTTTCTAAAATCTTTAGCTTTCCAACGGTATATCATACATGTATATAACTGCTCTTATGTTCAAAAACGAAAAATTGCATTAAAAAAATATTTTTTCTGTTTTCTCCTTTAGTTGGGTATCGAATTTATTCAATTTATATATTTACCTGTTTTTCATCAGCGTTAACAAGATAATCTAGTTATTATTATTGAATCTACAAAATTAAAGGTACTTTAGGGAAAGAAAATTTAAAATATCGTTATTTAAGCCCTGTCAGACCATTTTTATCCAAATAAAACCTACATGATATTAAAGCCCATTGAATTTTACATCGATATAGCGAGTTTAATCAAAATCGTCGGAACCGTTTTCGAGAAAATCGAAAAAAGGTGTAAAATGCATGGTATAAAGTGCCTCTTCTGGTAAGCTCATTTTGATGAAAAAAGTTTTGTCACGTCTCGGGCGTATAGTTGTCTTAAATATGAAATTTCAGTTTAATAGGACCTACCGTTTTCGCCCGGGAGTTACCACACACATACACACACAGACCTTTTTGCGGGACTTGGTTATTTGGACTCAGGGGACCCTAAAACATGTATTTCCGTTGAAAACTGGAATTCGAAAATTTTCACGATCGCAATACTTTCCTTACTATATATAGTAAGTGAAAGTAAAAAAACATGTTTTCATGATGCGTATGTTACACTAGTTTGTTTTGAGATAACATTATCATTCAGTTTTTTATCTTTTAAAAAAAAATATATTTAATGATATGTAATTTTTTTTTTTAAATGTGCCTTCCTCCTCTCCTGCTACTTTTGTGAACTCTCAAAATACCTCCCTCTCACAAATTTTCACCTACCTCTTCTCTCACTGTGTCGCACGGCCTTAATTTAAAAAGAGGGCAAGCTTGGAATACCTAGTTAACGAAAATGGCATGAGAGCGACAATTTTTCACAGGTTTTAGACGCTAGTCAAGAAATACAGATATAAATAGGCAAATAAATTAGAAATGATTTGTGAAAGGAAATAAATTAGAAATGATTTGTGAAAGGAAATAAATTAGAAATGATTTGTGAAAGGAAATAAATTAGAAATGATTTGTGAAAGGAAATAAATTAGAAATGATTTGTGAAAGGAAATAAATTAGAAATGATTTGTGAAAGGAAATAAATTAGAAATGATTTGTGAAAGGAAATAAATTAGAAATGATTTGTGAAAGGAAATAAATTAGAAATGATTTGTGAAAGGAAATAAATTAGAAATGATTGTGAAAGGAAATAAATTAGAAATGAATTTGTGAAAGGAAATAAATTAGAATGAATTTGTGAAAGGAAATAAATTAGAAATGATTTGTGAAAGGAAATAAATTAGAAATGATTTGTGAAAGGAAATAAATTAGAAATGATTTGTGAAAGGAAATAAATTAGAAATGATTTGTGAAAGGAAATAAATTAGAAATGATTTGTGAAAGGAAATAAATTAGAAATGATTTGTGAAAGGAAATAAATTAGAAATGATTTGTGAAAGGAAATAAATTAGAAATGATTTGTGAAAGGAAATAAATTAGAAATGATTTGTGAAAGGAAATAAATTAGAAATGATTTGTGAAAGGAAATAAATTAGAAATGATTTGTGAAAGGAAATAAATTAGAAATGATTTGTGAAAGGAAATAAATTAGAAATGATTTGTGAAAGGAAATAAATTAGAAATGATTTGTGAAAGGAAATAAATTAGAAATGATTTGTGAAAGGAAATAAATTAGAAATGATTTGGGTTCTGGTGCAATCAATGTCCTTAAAAGAAATGACAATAAACTATTAAATATCATGCCTGAAGGCAAAGGCTCAGAACTATTGTCCTCTATAAAACGGGTATCCAAAAATTGTGGAAAAATACTCTGTGGCTGAAGTGTGATTTCACCACATAACCCATCCTCATTCCCTTATATGGACTGTTAGCTGCTGATCCTTTGAACGGCAACGGAGTTGGGAAATTAAAAAGTTTCCTTTTATCATATTTATTATGTATATTTGATCTAGTTACCACTGAAAATATTTTAATTCACATCTTTTTTAAAAGAGAATCGATCCAAATATGATGATTCTGTTTCATGTTGAATCATATCCTAGTTACCAGGTAGTCTTTCAACGAGAACGATGCTTTGAAAAAAAAAACACATAAAACAGTCCTTAATAAATTTAAATAGGGTATAATCTTTAAAAATTTAAAAGCCATCCTTTTTTTGCCTCAAAAATCACCTCCTGTTGGTCTAGAAACTTTACCTTTAATGTGAAGTAGAAAAATAGGGGTTTTTTTGTTGTTTTTTTAAATGTATGAAATTAAATGAGTGAACATTTATTTATTATTTTTGTATTGTATGTAAAATTTCTTATATTATGTATAATGTTTGTATTGTATTTTATTATTTATCATGTATGTATTATATGTATGTATTATTATTAATATTATTACTATTATTACATTGTATCTGTATTATTAGTTTAGGGCTAAAATAACCTTTATGGTTGTTGTTGAAAAGCCTTTATGTTACAAAATAAATAAATAAATAAATGAGTAAACAGGTTCACTTGGGATTTAGTGGCTAGCATGACAGCCTTCTATGCCCAAGGTCGTGGGTTCAAACCCGGAAGATGGCCCTAGGAAGGAAGGAAAATATATTTTTTATGTCCTTGTGCATAAAATGTAATGTACTGTACGTAAAAAAGAAGACCCAAGCCTATCCGATGTCAGGTTCTTGTTAAAAATCCCTACCCTAATTAAGCCTGGATAGGCAAAAGGCAAAATTTGTTTGTTTTATTGGATGGCAAGAGTGCACCGTGACCAACAACAATATATCAGTTTTGTTGCTATTGCAAAGTTAAGAAGGCTGTCGGGGTTGATCATTTCTTAATAGTTGCTCCAAATGGTAAACACCAGAAAGGATGAACCGATAAAGTGGTATTAAATGAATAAACAAGCAAATAAGTAAACCAGTCTGTTTTAAACGACAAAAATTACAATCAAATGAATATTGATTTTTATACTTACTTGGTCATAGACCCTTCTCACTGCTTCTGGTTTGGCCCATTTTGGAGATATGCCAAGTAGCATTAATGACACAGTTTTACCTGATTTTTCTAAAAGTGCTCCTAATTTTAAACCAAGCATCCACATCCAGTCAGAACAAATAATTGTGTACACTGAACTGGAAAAATTGTTCAATCCCTGAAAATTATATCAAGATTTAATAGAAATATGAATGATTCATAAACTATGGAATTGATTGTCAAACCGCAAAATGAGACAGATAACTTTTGATTAAGGATTTTTACCAATTTAACGTAAGTCTTAACATTGACATTGCGTGTAAAGGCTTACTTACCTCAAGTAATTGCTCGGCCAAATCGTTTGGAGTTTCAAAAGAAGAAGGAAGCTGAGCTTCAAAAGCAGGATGGTAAAGAGAACTAATTAGTTCATTCATCTGCCCTTTCTTCAGCGATGGAAGAATAAATACAGGCAATGTTTCTCTGTAGTATTTGGAAGGAGCTGAACTGGTTCTTAACTCTTTCCAGAACGCTTTATTGGAACACCTGGCAAAGCTTGCTATTTCATGTAATGATGTAGGAATATGTTGCCAATATTCTAGGGCAGATGAATCTGTGTCTGAAAAACAAGCAAAGCACTAAAACCATAGCAAACACTTTGTGATCATTTGACAAAAAAATTATAATGCTAAGAGAATTTTAGACTGTAGAATGAATTTTTTGAAAAGCTAGTTGTGGGTAAGGTTTTTGAATAAACACTTCAAACAAGAAGGCCTGTTTATTGGGAACTTATGGCCTATAATTAAGATTTAAATGTTGGCATGATAGGTAAGTTTTCTATTTAATTGTAACACATGAAATGTCCATGCCATCAGTTAAAAAAATAGAGGAGGTATAGCATTTTTAAAGTAGTGGTGATTGGCTATGTTACTTGAATATAAATTGGGGAGCCCGTGGCTGAATGGCTAGTGCACTAATCTCCCATGCCAAAGGTTGTGAGTTTGAATCCCAGTCTTGGAGGGACTTGTTCAAGCATTTAATTAATGGACATTCACTCACAACCTCTTTCCTGGGTACGTGAGACTCGTCAGCCAAATGGGGGCCACTCACAAAATAAGTGTAGGGAGTGATGACCCTGCCCTACAAACATTTCATCAAGTAACGTGTGTGATTTCTTCCAGCAGATTACACCATGCAGCCAAGGGTCTACATGGCCTGTCGCGCCACAGAAAAAAAATATATATATAAATTGACAGTGATACTGGTTCGTCTTTCTTAAGCTCTTTGATTAATTTATTGCTATAAATATAAGTTAATTGCCTAGATAGCTACATAAATTACAATACCCATTAATAGTAAACCATTGTGTAATAATTTTCAGCGTTTTTATAATTCATGACTATAAAAACATAACTTACCTAATTCATTATTCTCACAATGTCTTATGTAAATAGCTGGTTCTGAAAGACTCATAAGTGAATCCATAGCCCTTAGAAGTTCAGTATAATCCAAAGATTTAGTTGCTTTTACAATTAATATTCTTAAATTTATATTTTGGTTTTCTTGAAATATTCCTGATTTAAAGCAGATCACAACAAATCTTGTATTTGGAAGGTTTGTAGTCAATTGGTTTACGGTATAATGATTTTCCTACAAAATGAATAAGTTTAATAACTGATAGAATAGTAAAAAAAATCGCTCGATCATAATTTGAATAAGTAAAAAAAAATTTGAAAATTATTAGATTCCTCTTCTTTTTTTTTTTGGAGAGAATTTCTTCCAGAGATTAAAGCCACTTTTAACTTTTTCTAGATGCAGATATATAGAGAAGAGACAAAACAATAACTTTTTTATTACATAATATTGGCTCACCTCTCCAACAATAAATGCAGTATCTATTCCAGGGCCATTTTTAAATCTATTTACAAATGCCTTCATATTTCCTACAGAACTTAATGTTTTCAAAGAGCATGTAGTAACCATGACATGACCATTAATCGTTAATACTGTATTAAGCCTGAAACAAGAAAGTGATACATGAAAGTATTTTTTTTTTTTTTTTTATCAATCAACAAAATATTTATTGAATACATGAATAATTTATAATTATGGATAATGGATACTTAATTTAATATCCTAAAAACAAGTTGGAAATGTACTGCCCAGGAAATGGCTCTATTCGATTGATCTGTTATTGAGTTTATTTATTTAATGTCACTTTATGCTACTATGGCTAATCGGACGATGCTGCAGCGGGAGTCCTAAATTTTGCCTATCCTGGTTTTATTAGGATAGGGATCTTTAACAAGTACCTGACATCGCACAAGCTCGGGACCACCTTTTAACATCCCTTCCAAAGGACGGCATAACTAAGGATTTTTTACTCCCATTAATCCAAGGACCACCTGCAGGTTTGAACCCGTGACCTTTGGCATAGGAGGCTAAACTAAGCTGTTATTGAGTAATTATGGGCATAACTATAGTACTTCAACTCAAATAATACAATAATTGAATAGATTCTTGCAAATAACAAAATTTCAAGACTGTCCATGATAAGAAAAACATGACTAGTGGTTGGGTATAAATGGAAAATTGTGTATTTATTTCACAGGGTTCACAGTAGCAGTACTATTACACAATAATGATCATTACTTTAAAACAATAATGATTATTATTTCAAGACAATGAGATCCTTTGGTAGTTTTTAATGAACTATTATAAAGAGAGCGGCGTGGTCTAGTGGAGAGTGGAGTTAGAGCACTAGTCTAAGGTTCCCTGGGTCCTAGGTTCGAATCTCAGCTGTGGCAGAATATTATTTATTCTATTAATTCAGTCGGAGGGGGGGGACCATAGGGTATAGAGACCCTCCTGGGGCAGACCGAGCCTCTTTAAAGTGGGGAAAAAGAGCGTGATCAAAACCTAATCGCCTCATAGCACAGCTGTTGGCCTAGAAACAGTACGAATCTCTGTATGTACTGAGCCCAAGACCCTTCATGGGTTGTAGAGGTATAGTTTTTTTTTTTAACTATTATAAAGGAAGATTAGATTCTGATATTTCATGTGCTTAAATTTGTTTTTAATAGATGTGTCCTTCAGAACACATTACATAATTTAAAAAAAATTAAACAATTATTTATTCTATAAAATATAATATAAATTCTATTTTAATAATATTAGTAACCTACCTCTGAGCAGTTACTGCTGATAGACTGGAAATACACAATATGAATTTTCTCACACCTCGCCTAATTAACCATTCCATTAAATTCAACCATCATCATCCTGATAACCTAGATAGATATATTATTAAAAACATTAAGTAAAAAATTCAATAAATGATATTTATAGGTGGATATAAGCAGGAGTCAGTCTTTTGTTAAATATTTTAATTTTCCCGACGTTTCAGCTCAAGCTTGTGAGCCATCATCAGGGCATTACAGAGCCATGTCCAAGCATAAAACCCAGTTACTCAGATGGATAGGAGTAGCCCAACTAGAAAAATTATACTGATGCTTTCTAGAAAGAAAAAGAAGAGTTGGATGTCCTAGATTATGCTGGATGGATGGGGGCAGAGCTCTTCTTGGACTAGCTAACTGTAGGACAGCTGAAAGAGAGTGAATCGTAGCCCCCATGAGGAAGGAAGGAAGGATATTAATGACTGATTTTCAAAATTTAGTAATTTTATATTTTTTTACTGTTAGCAATGATAAAAAAATCTATGCAGGCAACACACGACTTTCACTTACCTCCATTTTTAAAATCAATGAAAGAATTTTCAAATACAGTTAGGGATAAAAATACGTGAAACTATTAAAGAATTAATTAAATTGAATTTATATAGAAACATGTGTTTTATTAAAAAATCTATTATATTATTACCTAAAATAATCAGTTAGTTTATTTTGTTTATTTGTTTATTTACTTAACGTCACTTTATGCTACTATGGCTAATCGGACGATGCTACAGTGGGAGTCCTAAATTTTGCCTATCCAGGTTTTATTAGGATAGGGATCTTTAACGAGTACCTGACATCGCACAGGCTCGGGACCACCTTTTAACATCTCCTCCGAAGGATGGCGTAACTAAGGATTTTTTACTCCCATTAAAAAATCCTAGGACCACCTGCGGGTTTGAACCCGTGATATTTAGTGTGGGAGGCAGTTACGATAATCAGTTAGTTTTATCTTCTTTTCATCACTCTCTATTAACTTTTAAAAGCTTGAGTATAGGATAATATTTTTTCTAAGATCTTTAGCTTTCCAACGGTATATCATACATGTATATTACTGTTCAAAAACAAAAAATTGTATTAAAAAAATATTTTTTCAGATTTCTCCTTTATTAGTTGCTTTTCAAATTCGCTCAACTTGCATATTTAGCTGTTTTTCATCAGTGGTAACAAGATAATATAGTTTTTTTTTATAGAATCAACAAAATTAAAGGTACTTTAGAGAAAGAAAATTTAAAATATCGTTATTTAAGCCCTGTCAGACCATTTTTATCCAAATAAAACCTACATGATATTAAAGCCTATTAAATTTTACATTGATATAGCGAGTTTAATCAAAATCGTCAGAACTGTTTTCAAGAAAATCAAAAAAAGGTGCAAAATGCATAGTATAAAGTGGCTCTTCTCGCACGCTAATTTTGATGTAAGTTTTGTAACGTCTCGGGCGTATATTTGTCTTAAATATGAAATTTCAGTGTCATATCACTTACCGTTTCCGCCCGGGAGTGTGTATCACACACACACACACAGACCATTTTGCGGGGGACTTGGTTGTTTGGACTCAGGAGACCCCAAAATGTGTATTTCCATTGAAAACTGGAATTCGAAAATTTTCACGATCATAATACTTTCCCTTACTATATATAGTAAGTGAAAGTAAAAATGAATGAATATGTATTTTGACAGAATTTGACAACCAACTGAAGAAGAAAACAGTAGAAATATCTTTCTGCACAATTTCCCCATCCCTTTCTCCTCTCCATTCACAAATAGGAATAGTAATATAAATGTATAATATATATTTGGAAAGCTAAAGATTAAAAAAAACATGTTATCAAACACACAAAGTTGTAGAAGGTAAAGCAGAGAGTGAGGAAAAGGGCATACAATTAAATTATTGTTTTAAATAATAATTTTCTAGCATTGAAGAACACTTTTTCCCAAAACTGGTTGGTAATTGAAACCATAGAGACACTCAAATCATTGGAAATGGCTGGGTGTATGATTCATCTGTTGTGGTTGCCAAGCCATATTGATTTAAAAGGTAATGAGCTAGCATAAAGCTGATCAACTCTACCCAACCTAAGTGATTTCTCTGATAAAAGAAAATACTTGGCGGGCATGGCAACAGATCTGGAGACAATAAACTCAGGATAGTTGAGCCCTAAGTAGGCAAAAAGCAAGAAGTAATGCTTGCTTGACTGGGGTTAAGCAGACACACCTCAGACATCAATATTTAATGGGAAAAAAAGCCCTGCCTGAGTGTATTACATGTGGGCTGCCACTTACAGTCATTCACATTAATACTGAATGTTATGCCAATGAAAGAGGACAAATAAAACATCTCTCTGAAAATGAACTCAAAAGATTTATTCTAGGTAGAAGACCATATGAGGAACTTAATGGTGTTTCTAAAATTAATGAACATTTTTCCAAAAATTTAAAATAATACTATTATTATTATTACGAATGGAAATTGTTAGATGGGGTGTGAATGACACTTGTAGTTGAAAAGCCCTAATATAAATAGTAATTTTCATTGTTATATCTTCAATCTGAAATAAATGTTTCCATCGAAACATTAATATTATGTTTTCAACTTAAAGTTAATTTAAAACTTTATTTCAAGAAGGGAGGTAAGTGAAAGTTGTGTGTTGCAGGCACTAGATTTTTTTTTCATTTATATTACTTATTTTTTAATTAAAATTAGAATTAAATTTTATTTACTTAAACATGTAAATAATTATTTATTCTTTCTTTTTTCTTATGAAATTCAAAATCTAAATTATTTTTTATTAAATGATATAAACCATTACAATTTTTCAACTAGCATATATTACAAAAAGTGAATGATAAATATATATATATATATATATATATATATATATATATATATATATACAAATATAATTTAAAAAATTATATATAAGGAATACTTTAAAAATAATACAAAATAGAATAAAATTACAACTTACCAACAATTAAATATAATTTATTTGAATCAAAAACTTGTGCATATGTTACTGCAGTAGCTAAACGTTGTTCTTTCATTGACACTATCAATTTATTTTTTACTTCATTCCTGGGAAAGAAAGTTTATAATTAATTAATTAATATTGTTGGCCTTTTTTCCAATGTAAAGTTCATTTAAATATCTGAAAGGAGCTGTAAATAATCAATTCAGCATTTTAAGAAGTGGAAGATTGAAAATTTTTGTGTTTTCTATAAAAAATAACATTGACCTCTTCAGAACCTCCTCTAATCACAACACAGGTTATTTTAATCTCTAACTTGGAGAGGAAAGGTAGATATTCATTGTTATGAACACTATATAATAAACTTCATCTAGCCAATTCCCGATTACTAACATCTTAGCCTTCCAGAAGACCTTGTTCTGCTGGGGATAGTCCCACGAGACCCGAACCGGAGACCTCTCATGGTCTCGCAGAACTTTTCTTTCAGGAAAGGGATACATTTTTTGTAGATCGCTTTCTTTTCACTTTCTACTTCACCCACCTGATCGAGGCCGTTAGCCTCATATCTGACAGTTGGGTCAAGAGTTAATGCTCTTTTCCTGCTCTTAGAGAAAGCAATAATGTCAGCATACCTCGCAGAACCCTTCATGTCCAAACAGTGAACCTTGTAAAAGCAGGTGTATTCCTTACTAGCGATTGAAACTTGTCAAAAATTGTATCTAGCGGTATCTAGGTTTTTGGTAACTAGGTCCTCCAAGCTTGTCCCCTTTTTAAGGCTGGGAGAGAACAGGTGATGAAAATTCGAGAGATTTGGTGATAGTGAATTATCATACAATCTCACATACTTTTAATGTATAAATATTCTATCACTGTGTTTTCTATAAAACTTCATTATTTATTTTTTTAAACCTTCATTATAAATAATTTTTAATGATAACATAGGAGTTTTTAAAAAGTAGTATTTGATGTTATTATTCTAATTTATTTTTTTTTATAAACATGCCTTCCTCCTCTCCCCCTATTTTTATGAAATCTCACAATACCTCATTCTCACAAATTTTCATCAACCTCTTATGTGTAGCACAGTCTTAATTTAAAAAAGGGCAAGCTTTAAGCACCTAGTCAAAAAAAAAAATATGCTAGATACTGCTCGTGAGAATGACAATTTTGCACAGGTTTTAGATGCTGGTTATTCCTTTTCCCTAAGAAGTCTTAATAATGCTTGCTTGGGGAGTAATGAGAAGGGAGTTGTTGGGGCATTTTCCAAGCACACGGTCTGGAGTTTCTGACTTTCTCTGCCTCCAAAAACATCATTGTTCTTTTTGATTCAATAAATGATGGGGATTAGCCTTTACTATATACTCCTTAATAATGTCCATCTTCCATGATATGATGAAATATATAGTTACATATAACTTAATATCATATTGTAAATACTTGATGATCCGCAAATTATCGATAGCATATGCATGATTTTTTTTTTTTAATTACACTAACATATATATTTTTTTTAACATTTTAATAAAATAATATGGCTTACTTATCTCTAGAAGAAACATCAGTATTAAGCGCCGAGGAGGGAATTCCACTGAAGGAAATAGGTTGTATTTCTCCATTTTTTAAATCATTATTAACTGAATCTCTTAAAAATATTTTAGTTTCAGTCGGTAATGACAATAATGCTTCAGGGTAAACACAGTGAACGCCTGCTCCTACCAGAAATGTACCAAGACCTAAAAAAACATTTAAACATTTTAGAATAGAAAATAACTTAATTCTGCTCCTAGAAGAATAAATAAAATATGCGATTGAAATGTACACAGTAAATATGTTTACCCAAAAGACCAAAGGCACATAATTAATTATTATTTACAATGGTGTGAAAAGATTGTAAGGTTGTTAAAAGTATACAATAAAACAAAAAATCTTCTGGAAGATAACTTCTCTTTTTTAATCTCTGACTTGGCCATCAAGGGAAACTAATGGAGAAGA
Source organism: Piezodorus guildinii (assembly GCA_023052935.1). NCBI lineage: Eukaryota > Metazoa > Arthropoda > Insecta > Hemiptera > Pentatomidae > Piezodorus > Piezodorus guildinii. The sequence continues at coordinate 122,424,709 of CM041296.1, read as the reverse complement.
AGATAATTGGAGTGAATAAAAATAAAATAAATGGAATGAATTATACAACTAATAATATGATATTCGCCTGAATATTTCGAGATCCCTAGATATGACAACATCTAGTAAACAAGGAAAAAACAGTTTCTAAAACAGTAAATTTCCAATCAAAAGATCTATTGGTGAACATAAATTTTATTTATTTTAAATTATTAAACTTTTTCATCTTTTACTATATATAAATAATACCCTTTTAATTATTTCTACCACTAACTTCTCTGTTATCTAACTACATTCTTAATTTATCTTTTTTAATTATAATCTAATCTTCAAGTCCTCCCCGAAAATCTTTTTTAATTGGAACAATTAAATTAAATTACACTCAATCTGGAAAATTAAATTACACTCACCCATCTAGCACCTCTTATTTATACATTAAAATAAATATTCATCAAAATTATTCAGAGGGTTAAAGATTCAAAAATAAAAAAAGGTACTATACCAATTTTAAATGTTGACTCCATTGTAGGAATGGTCACTTGAAAAAATTTAGGTTCATTTTTTCCAAGACATTTTATCATACTCTTTAGTTTTTCAGTGTCAGGTAGTGGGTTAAAAATAAGATCAAAACCTTTACCCAATGTTTTAAGTATAAGTGGTATTTCAAGCTGAGGTTGATTGAAGTTAAGAATGTTATCTTCATGTACCTTAAAAATCATAGAGTCATTTAGATTATTCTCATTTTAAAATTGTAAATAATCAAAAATAAAATACTTACCTGTGGAAATTTATTTTTAAGGTACTCTTTGTGTTCAGGTTTTCCATCATAAGATGTGAAAACGTTAAGTTTTCGTCTGATGGCAAGATTTATTAGAGCTTGTGAGAGAGGTGCGATTCCCTCATGAACAAGAATGTTGTTTACTTGTTCAAGAAAAGCCACTTTTTCCAGGATGTAATATGCCTGAAACAAAGTAATCGTAACAGCTTCCTTGAACTAATCATATTAAACAGTGATAAATTTACATATATACAAATTATATAGCATTTCCAAGTCATATTCAACCTTTTCCAAGTCAAATTCAACCTTTTTCAAGTCAAATTAGACTTTTTCCAAGTTGAATTCAACTTTTTCCAAATAAAATTCAACCTTTTTCAATTTCAATAAATTAATAAAAATCATGTTAACATAATTATATGGTTATTTTAATTATGAAGCATATTTTTAACCCACATGGCTTGTTAACTGTTCCCAGGGGCCCTTTTACATACAATTACTCAAGATTTTGAAATTAATTATCAGTTAATTGTATTTTTTCAGACATATTCGATACTAGGGTTATTTTATAATTATTAAATTTCTTAATTATTATAATTTGATTTAGCAGGGGTTCATTACATATAAGATTAATTACAATTATAAGATTGTGGGCTCGAATATTGAGTTATTTTAGCTTTTTGGGATTTATTCAATATTAGGTTCAATAGCTGGGTTACTGGGGGTTCATATCCCGATTATACTACTAATTTTAAGTGTGCTTGCTCAAATATGGATTTATTATAACTTTTTAGTATTTATTCAATACTAGGCTCAGTAGCTGCGTTAAGGGAGGATCAAATCCCAACTATGCTATTAATTTTAAGTGCGCTCACTCAAATATAGATTTATTTTAATTTTTTTGTATTTATTTGATATTAGGCTCAGTAGCTACATTGCATTAGTGGGGGTTCCTATCCCAATTATAGTATTAATTTTAAGTGTGCTCGCTGAAATTTGGGTTTATTTTAACTTTTTCGTATTTATTCGATGCTAGGCTCAGTAGCTGTGTTATGGGGGGGGTTCCTATCCCAATTCGACTTGGAAAAGGTTGAATTTAACTTGGAAATGCTATAAATTATATGAACTATTGTAACCTTAAGCTAAAAATAATTCATAGATATAATTTTTGAAAATTTTTTTTTTCTACCCCAACCTTGCCTTTGTATTTTTAGAGTCAAGGTTTTGCCTTGGGATTAATGCCAAGTTAATAAAGGCCCCCTGTACCGAGACGTGAACTCCAAATTATTTTAATATATTATTCGAATTTGTTTATCATGTTCTGGGTTAGGCATGGACTATTGACATACATTAACTTGCTCAGCCACCCCACTTTCCAATTTTTAGGGAACACAACATTGAGTATTAATTTTTACAAGTAAGGAAAATTAGAAACCTAAACATCCTAATTTACAATAAAAATTGAACACTTATCTAAAAAAAAAAAAATATTCATATTCATAGTAGTCTTTCAAATTTATAGTGAGAATAGCTTGTTAATTTTTATCAGCCTTTTATCCAATAAATAATAATCTTTTATTCATAGACAGACCCTAAATGAGCCGAATGATCGAAAATAACAATACCACAAAAATGCATTTTAAGTCTAACTAATTAATATCTATCGACAAAGATGACAAGTTAAATTTTTTAAAATTAAAGAATACTTCCTACATATCTGAAGAATGCTAGAACTGTCTGTCATGGTCATGCGATACTTAAGTAAGCAACTTAAACCTAGACTGTAAAGCTGTTATTAACACTTAACTTGAAAATTATTACAATAGTTCATAAGTTCATAGAGTGATTCATAAGAAACCCTGCAAAAAAGAGCCAATAAACCAGACATAGTACTTATGAACTTGCAGAGAATAAGCGACAAAATGTGGTCTACAGATTTCTTCTCAACCATAAATTTAGATACTATAAGTCATAAGCTAAGCTATTAGTGGCAATTAATTGTCAAATAACTTAAAAATACTTACAAATGTGTAAATGACTAGAACTGAGGAAATTTCTTCATGGGTCCAATTTTTCGGTTTAAGCCACATAAAATGTGGGTCTGGTTGTAAGTGGAAATTCCCATCATCCAATGTTGCCAGTCCACATATATGCTTTCCTTGGGAAACACCACTATATTCAAATAGCAGATGCTATTGAAAAAAAAGAAAGAATATATAAATTTCATAAGTAGTATAGCAAAATTTCCATACAAATATAATATTGTGGTTCTGTATGTAATTTCAAAATAATACTACAAGCTGTTTTCATAACGGACACCACTGGAACCTGTTGCTAAGAGAAAGTAACTCGGGTACCTTAGGCTTGTGTTTTGTCTCTATTTTCTTTATTACATTTTGTTAACAAGATATGATATATTAAATCCTCAAAAATTTATTTATATTTAATAAAAAGGAAGATATCATGGTGACACCTGTGGTGTAGTATAACACCCTTCTAAGCCCAAGGTGGCGAGTTCTAACCCAGAAGATGGTCCAAGGAATTTTTAAAGGTAAAATGGTGGTCCCGAGCCTGTATGATGTCAGGTTAAAGATTCTTATCCTAATAAACCTGGATAGGTGAAATTTAGGACACCCGCTATAGCATCGTCTGATTAGCCACAGTAGCATAAAAGTGACTTTAATGAATAAACAAACACTAAAATGCCATATCATTTGTCACAAAAGATGAATGACAATTACTTTTGAAGATGCTTAAACTTACTGAACTACTGTTCTCTAGGTCTAAGTTTTGAACCCCACAATGATAGAATAATTATTTATTCAGTTATTTCAGTGGTGGAGTAACATATAGTTAGGGAGACGCTCCAGAGATTCACCCAGCTTCTCTAAAATGGGGTGTCAAAAACAGGTGAAAACCTAGTATATGAGTGTGACCTTGGCTGGATCACCATTAAATATCCACTTTTCATGACAAGTTTTTCTGGACAGAAAAGGGTCATTTTTGTTTCAGGAAAGAAAGTTAAGTTTTCCTGCAAGTTCCCAAATAGTTGTCGGGGTTTTCTTCCACCAAATCCCACAGAACATCATCACCAAGAGAGGAAGTCCTTCCACAACCTTCTTTGTCATCGAGGCTGAAGTCTCCCTACCGTAATTTTTTGTACCACCCTTGAACAGAGCACTCATTAATGCTGAACTTGCCCCAGGCGTGATATTTTTTGGCATCCTGGGCCTTTCCAGGCAATTGTAAACTCGTAAAACAAAATTATATGAATATAACATGTTGACATCTGGATACAGACTAAATTATTTCTAAGCAGAGAAAGGCAGAGATAAACAAACATTATAGTTCAGAAAAGGATTAATAAGTGTTGACATTCTTAAGAATGAATAATATAGTAAACATATAAAAAGGAGTATTTTAAAGAAAACTCAAAACCCTCCATTATTATCCGGATAACCCATTAATACTGTGCTAAAGACAGTGGGAGTTAAGCATGGTAATGCCCGAGTACCATGTTTCAAAGCAGTATATGCTTGATTGCCATCTAGACCAGCTAATATTTATGTTAAAAAATCTTTGGATATATATATATATATATGTGTGTGTGTGTGTGTGTATATGTACAAAAATTTATTATGTTAAGAATCAGTGGTTATTTAAATGACAACTAACCAGGAGAGGATCCTAAATGTGCCTCACTAATTTTGGTGAAATTGTTTTAGGTAAAACTAGACATACAACCATTAGACTCTGCAAAATATTAGAGGATAACGCTCACCAGAAATCATGTAAACAAATCGGAAAGTGTATGCGCAAAAAACACATTTTATTTAATATCCCTGGTTCCATTGAACGTAGAAAATCAGTTTGGTGTCAAAATTACTTATAATTATAAATAATCTCGTCAAAACGATACTTTTAAGAAGGTTTCTTAAAAACTGTGTTCCTTACTCCTAAAAAAGAATCTTAATCTGAGCACAGTTCTTAAGAAATCTTATTAAAATTATTAAATAATTATTTGTTTTGGCGAGATTATTTATATTTTTAATGTTATTACCAAGCATAAAATTTAAATATTTTGGCTTATTTTTTTAATAATTCCACTTTGAAATAGGGTAATTCTGACACCAAATATTTTGTAGAGTTTAATCGTTTAATCTCTAGTTTCATCTTAAAAAATTTCATCAAAATAGGTGACATTTGGAATCCTCTCGTTGTGAGATCTTGGGTTTTCACAATGTATACCATTTCAGAACGGAATTCAAGAGAAAAGTTTGTTTTAGTCTCATCAGTGTTGCCAACAACTATAATTTAAATTACATTATAAATTTATTATATATAAAATTAATCAATAAACAATAATATAATAATATTCCTTAATGATTTAGAGCAGGAGGGACAGTGTTAGAGGGCACCGGCAATAAATCTAGTTAAACTAGAGCTCCTTAACAAACTAATAAATAAAAATTGAGGCTGATTGAGTATATTCAATGAGCTACCTTTTCTTTATCTCCATATTCGTTAACTGGATTCAGTCCTAAGGAGTGAAGTTCTAAGTCAGGACATCTAAAAATACATATGCATAAGAAAAATCAATTGGAAACCAAATATTTTATTTTTAACTAAAATAATTTGTAATTAAATGCTTAAAAGAATTTCTAGTTTTTTTCTGAAGCAAATAAAACAAGATGATGGAATATAATCAGACATTCTTTAGTCATTGAGATGCAGGGATAGATCAGTAAACAAATTATTAATTGTTTAATGCCTCAATAAAGAGGAATTAATTAAATATGGACTGCATTTGTGTAAATTATCATACTTAAAGTATTAATAGCAGCCTATTTAATACAAAGAGTAATCAATTATTATAAATTGAACATTTAGTTAATATAAAAAAAAGTTAATAAATCATTTGAATAATTAAAGCAGTAAATGATAATTAGAATGTATATTGGGCCAGGGTATACAGTTTGTGCAAGATATATTTGAAATAAGGCATGACAGCATGGACTTTACCGAGGTGAGTGATTTAAGCAAAAGATTATAAGTTGATTTCTCAGTTTAATTTTTTTTTTTTATAAAGAAAATAATTTTTATTCTGGATTAGTTCGTCACCTAAGAATAATGAACAATGAACAGAATAAGTACATTTTTCCTGGCTTCATTCAGATACATATTTAGCAAGTCAACTAATATTAATGAAATATATACAATTAAAATAGTTAAAAGAAATAAACATAAACAGATGAAAACTTAATTAAATGAACTTAGTTGTGCATAATTCCTGTAGTTGGAGGTATGAAGAAGATTGATCTTTGAGGAGGTATAGAAATAAATGGTGTTTGAATGTGATTAGGGATGTGAGATGAGTAAGGAGTTCCGAAGTATGGTAGCACAGATGATAAAGGACTTTTCAAAGGAAGCAGTTCTATTAGAGGGTGTATATAAATCAATAGGTTGAGATCTTGTGTTTAGCGTATGTATGAAAGAGGGCGGAGATAGGACATAAAGGATATAGGAACATTTTATGGTTCTTAAGGATTGGAATAAAAACATACCAAGTAGGTATTTTCTTCGGGAATCATAGAACCATTCTTGACCAGAATACCATTGAGAAACGTGTGATTGCCTGGGAAGGTCATAAATAAATCTTATAAAGTTATGTTGATCCTTTTTCGGGCCAGGAGGTGAGGTTGGGGGATATTAATACCAAGATAAAAGTCTCCCCGGTAAAGAGATGCAAACTCTTAATTTTTTTGTTTCAAGGTTTTGGTCATCTGGTAGCTAGGTTACATGTGTTTAAAGCAACACGCACTAACCCATTCAGCCACCCTATCCACCCCACACTGTATCAATCCTTATAACCTCATCTGGTTTTCGTCAGAGAGATGCCATATACCATATGCCATAGGTATCCATTGTCAATTTGGGAGAGCATGAGAGAGTACACTAGAACATCATGGGTACTTATAGAAAAAGAGTTGAGGAAGCATTGGAACTGTTTGCGAATAGAAATAGATTTCGTGGTAATTTGGGAAATATGGCTATTCACTGTTGAGCTTTAATCAAAGATAATCCCTAGGTTTTTTTTTTATGGAATTTTGGAACTGGATAGGAGTTTTGTTGAGAAATAGTAATGGATAGTAGGTTCAGTTAAGTAGGTCTGTTGAATATACATTACTTAGTTTTTTAATTTAACTTTATAAAAACAGCAGGGATTTATTTTCCATATTTGCTTCTATCTCAACATCAGCATATTCAAGAAGATTTCACTAAGAACTTCTAATTAAATATATTTATATTGATATATTTTTAGACCACTTATTTAATGATAAATAGAAATTTTCTTGAACTTACTTAATACGACGAAATTGGTATACATTCTTATTATCCAACACTGGAGACATACTCAATTGAATTGGAGTTAAAAGGGAAGTTCCCCACTTCCCATTGAGAAATATGTTGACACGCAGATCTTTTCTTAAATAATCTTTATACTTGTCTAATTTAAATGAATTTAAGTTCGAATCAGTAAATAAAAACCTGTAAATGAAATTATTATGAAATTTATTTGAAAAGAATGATATACACAATATTTTTTTTTAAATCCAAAATCTGAGTGTAAGTAAAAAAAATTAATTAATTGATCATTTTTATCAACAAATTATTTGTATATATTTTAGCAGCAGAATTCCTTCACTTTAGTTATTTTTATTCATGATTTTTATTATATTTCATCATAACGTAGTTGTAATTATGAACAATTATTAGTTAATTTTTATAAATAACTCGGCCACTTTTCTATAAATCTGTTGAGAAGTTGTATGTATATTTATTTATTTTTAATAATAGTTTTAATATCTAGAGACTCATTATTTTGATGGATAAGAAATTCTTAAATGAGTTTAATTAAGTTAAATGAACTATGAACTCCAAACTTCTCTACAAAGAAGTATGTGTGTGCACTTGTAAAATCAAAGTATGTTACCTTAAGAGATGTGAGTTTTCAAAGCTGTCAGTTTGCTCAATCAGATCATGAGTAGCTGCAGGGGACGTATATTTATTAACAAAGTAACATAACCTCTGATTTTCAAGGTTTAAACGATTGATTAAATTTACTTTCCAGTTATTGTCATATATGATTAAAGATGGTTCTTTTTCTTGTTTTTTAACCTGTAAAGTCGATATAAAAATTCAACTATCAATAAAAATCAGTATTCACTAAACTATCGAATGATCGTGAAAGAAGTAAAATAATACACTGATAAATCTCTTTGCCAACAATAAAACTATTTTGCAGGTGATGTTCAAAACTAGATAACTATTTTATTATTAATATTTTTTCATCTATTGTAAATATAAGAGAAATAGCTTTATTACAGGCGAAAATCCATATATTGGGGTGGCAAACAAGTCCTTACGGTTTTTCTGTTTATTTTTATGTCACTATGATACAGTTCTTACCTGATGAATTAATCGCTATGGTGGATTGTTTATTCTGTTCATAATATGTCAACAACTATATCTGTTAACTTATGTTGTAACTAGCTTAGTATTGTGTTTCCTATTGCACTGTGAATATGGAAGAAAATATTCATTGTTTGTTTCTTTATTTATTTAACGTCACTTTATGCTACTGTGGCTAATTGGACGATGCTAAATTTTGTCTATACAGGTTTTATTAGAATAGGGATTTTTAACGAGTAGCAGACATCGCACAGGCTCGGGACCACCTTTTATCATCCCCTCTGAAGGACTGCATAACTAAGGATTTTTTACTCCCATCCTGCGGGTTCGAACCCGTGACATTTGGCATAGGAGGCTGTTATGCTAGCCAACCAGCTACAAGTGATCCCAAATATCATTCATTATCAGCATAGTTTGTTGAATTATTTTTAAAAAGTTGAGCATGCTCTAGAAGCTCATAGAAAAATTTGCAGTGTCCTTAACGTAACGCACTTGTCAAAATTATTTGGCCTAGTTTCATTCAAGAAATTCTGACATCAATGATACTCAACGGTCTGATCGTCCAAATGAAATTGAAACTAGCAATGTTGAGGCCATTGTTGATCAAAATTAGTGCAAGAGATTGCTATGGCCCTCAGTGTGTTGCACACAAGCGTATAAAACCATTTGCACAAACTCAGCTATGTTTCCAGGCTTAATTTGGGTTCCTTTCTCTCTAACCGAAGTCAACTTTGCAACACCCATTTCTGTTTATGATACAATACGGAAACGGCAACAGAATGACCCATTTTTAAAAAGTTTGGTCATAGGAGATGAAAAATGGATATTTTACAATAATATAGTCTGTAGAAAATCTTGAGGACCTAGTAGTGAAGCTCCAAGAAGAATGGCCAAACTCATATTGCATCCAAAGAAGCTAATGCTTTCCATATGGTGAGATTTCGAGGGTGTTATTTTCTTTGAGCTATTGTCACCAGAACAAACAATAGATTCAACTCTACACTGGTCACAATTAATTAAATTGGATATCAATTAAAAATGTAAAGAAATGGCAAATCGGAAGGATGTTGTGTGTCAACACCTCACACCTCATTGGTCACTTCCAATAAATTATTGAGCAGTGGATGGGATCTTTTGTCCCACCCTTCCTATTCACCAGATCAAGCTTCAAGTGACTACTGGTCTCTGCAGAACTTCATAAATGGAAAGAGATTCGAAAAGAAAGAGGACATCAAAAACCACTTGGATCACTTTTTAACAACAAACTCCAAACATTATGCAGTTAGTGGAAAGATGGGAAAAGCCATTTTAAATGATGGTCAATTTATTGTAGATTAATAAATTTTATGTTTATAATACATTGAGTTTTATTTCATCCTGAAAAACCGAAAGGACTTAGTTGCCAACCTAATATATTTATTTATCAATTGAGTTTCATTAAAGGAATATTAAGTCTAAAAAAAGTATGAGCATTCTCAGACAAACGTTACAATATTATCACTTCTATACACTATGAATTTTACTGTAACAATGTTCTAGTCAAGATTTAGCTAATCTGTTTAGATCATGTTTATGCAAATGTGTGTGTAAAAATATTTACTTACCGTTTTACAAAAGAAATAGTTCTCATTTTTTATCGTCTGCTTGGTTACTATCGATAAGCCAGGGGGAGGACGTGCTCCTTTGTAGATCAGGAAACCTTCTTCAGAATCATTAAGAACATTTAATGTATTTTCAAAAAGACTGCTTCCACTAATAATCATGCTGTAACTGTCACTTACATCTATATTCATCAGCATAATGTCACTGGCTACAGTCGACATCTTAACCTACATCAAAAATTTAATATGGATCAATTTACCAAAAGATAAAATATATCAAAGATAAACATTCATTTTACCTCATAAACATTTTACCTCTATATCATTCCGCTTCCTTAAAATATCATTCACAACATCTGGTGCGGAAATATTTTCTAGAATTTTTATAACATGAAGTTTCGGACACGTTTCATTATTTCTTTTATACAGATTATCCAAGGCAACCAACAAACAGATTTTAAAGAATTCATCCTGTGATAGACAAAAATTTTAATCAACAATAACAAAAAGGAATATAATTTTTTTTATATAGCTTCATAAATATATATATTGACATAAACAAACTCAACAGTCAAAGAATATTTGTGGACTTTAACCCATTTGTATCATTGTAAAATAAATGGATATATGTGCTTGCTCCATGTGTGTATAAAGATGAATAATAGAATATTTGTTAAGTTAAAATGGATCAATATATATTTATGAACCTAAAAAAGAAAAAAAATCTATCAAACATAATCCTTAATAATAAATCCTTCTCCTGAATGTTGTAAACACAACATAAAAGAATTCATAAAATCGGTCAAGCCATTCATGCTTGATGAGATCACCTAGGGAAAGGGGGATTCGATTTTAGATATATAGATTATCTACAACAATCAGTTTGTTTTATCAGCTTTTGTTTTATCATCACTCTCTGCTAACTTTTACAATTGTGTGTATAAGTTAATATTTTTTCTAAAATCTTAAGCTTTCCAACGGTATATTATATATCTATCTATATTAATATTTTTATGTTCAAAAACACAAATATTGCATAAAAAAATATTTTTGCACTTTTCTCCTTTAGGTGTTTGTCAAAGGGCCTAGCCGGATAAGCATGTGAAATCTGCCCCTGCATGTATTAGAACCAAATTTATACCATTGAGTCACACCTATGAGAAACAACCTTACGCAAATTTTTAGCCCCTTAATCCTAATGGAAGGGAAGTTGTGGAGGGGGGAAGAAAAAACAAAAAAAATTGTTTTCTCCTGAACAGCTCAACCGATTTTCACGAAAAAAATATATGTTATGGACTTTACAAATAGGTTTTAAAAAATATTTTTTTTAATTGGTACATTTTAGATCAACTCGAAAAAATATATATATTGTGCAGGACCCTCTAATGAATTAAATTAGCAAAAAAATGTTGGTGTACCAATCCACAATAATTAAAAAAAATAAAAATAAAAATTTTGACTCACGTTTTCGAAATAAAAAATTAAAAAAAATGTTTTTTGAAACTCTTTTAGAAAACCATTAACATATATTTTTTTCATGACATTCGGTTGATCCGTTTAGGAGAAAAAATTATTTTTTTTAATTTTTCACCATGGGGTACACTTGCAATAAAATTGAAAAAAATATATGTTATGGAGGACCCTCCAATGAAATTAAGTAACGAAAAATTGGAGGTGCACCAAACCATCATAACCAAAAAATATTTTTTTGAAAAATTCAAAAAACTTTTTTGACCAGCATTTTCGTGAAAAAAAATTTAAAAAAAATATTTTTTAAAACCTATTTGTAAAGTCCATAACATATATTTTTTTCGTGAAAATCGGTTGAGCTGTTCAGGAGAAAACAATTTTTTTTGTTTTTTCTTCCCCCCTCCATAACTTCCCTTCCGTTAGGATTAAGGGGCTAAAAATTTGCTTAAGGTTGTTTCTCATAGGTGTGACTCAATGGTATAAATTTGGTTCTAATACACGCGGGGGCAGATTTCACATGCTTATCCGGCTAGGCCCTTTGCTCTACTTGCATATCCAGTAATTGTTTATTAATGCTAACAAGTTGATATGCCTGATTTTTTTAAATATCCAAAATTAAAGGTATATTTAATTTAAAATTTAAAATATCGGCATTTAAGACCTACCAGACTATTACAATCAGAATGAAACCAACATCAAATAAAAGCCCAATACATCCATATAGTGAGTTTAATCAAAATTTCTTTACTATTTTTTCAAAAACGGCCGTTTTTGAAAAAATTGTAAAAAAGTCCAAAATGCATGGTATAAAGTAGCTCTTATGGTTAGCTGTTTTTGATGAAAAAGTTGCTGTAATTTTGTCTCAAATATGAAATTTCAGTTTCGTATGGCTTTTCGTTTCCGTGTTTGACTTACCACACACAGACCTTTTGGACTCAGGGGACCCTAAAACATGTATTTCCGAAAAACTGTAATTCGAAAATGTTCACGATCACAATACTTTCCTTTACTATATATTTCATATATAGGTAAGTGAAAGTAAAAGATTAAATTTATGAACCATTAATTATTTTCTTACTTCAGTTTTGTTGTCAAGTTCAAGGTAAGGAGTAAATTTCGGCAACAAAAATTCTGTTGTCTTTGGAACTGTCGTCAATTTCTGCAGCGGCATGTTTGGTTGACTGGTAAGTGGCAAAAGAATCTCTATGCCTTGGCCCCATATGAAGCCCATTTTCTTATTGTACGTCAATGAACAAACTGTAACGGAACATTGTTAATACCAAGATAGTTATAATCAAAAGTATTAAAGAAAAAGGATAATTATACCCTTTTCCCCTTCTGAGGGAAATGAAGCGAGGTCGATGGCTATTCTCTCAACATACGACACCAATTCTAGCTCATTTCTTTCAATAGATTCAAAATATTCCACCATTTTAAAAATAGAGTCAAGGAAAGCTGACCAATCACCATTCCATTTTATCCCAGCCTCCACTTCTACAAAGAAATTAATAAGTAAATTTTTATCAATATAATATTCAAAATCATTTTCTCAAATTGAAATAAATAAATAATAAGGAATTATTTATAGATACACTACCATTTCCAGACATATACAGATAATCAATCAGCTGCAGTTCAGGATGGACTACATGTCCTAATCCTGCCATGTAAGAATAAACTTGATGCGCTGAAACACATTGGGCTTTCTTCTCTATGATCCTTAGTGGTTCGGTATTATACCCATGTAGAAAAGTGTTGATTTTTCCAATAGCTACAATATTATTTTCTTTACACATTTCCCATTCTCCACTGCCCCTTTGGAAAGTCATAAAGACAGATGTATCACCTATACAAAAAATTAAAAAGTGGGTACAATGAGAAAATGTAAATCATTGAATGCCAGGGAAAATATGAATTTTCTTCAATAAATATTATCACCTCGTGAAACAGTTTAATAATAAGTTACTATGTACTAACATTTCATAAACTAATGTAACCATGCTGCAAATCAAGATTTCTGGTTAGATAAGTTCTATAATGGACATATACATAATTACTTCAACTTTAAATACTTGTAAATTTAATACACTAATAAAAAATAAGAATAATGTTTTATGACTAAAAATACTAGTATTAATTAAAGTTACCTTCATATTTGACAAGATTCTTAAAATGTATTCCTTCAAATAATATTTTAGTAACATCTTCTTTTTTGAATTTTAAATATTCCTCTAGCACAGTACTCTGAAATGGTAAAAGATATTTTATTCATTAAATTCAGTAAATACTTAATGAAAAATAAAATAAAATAATGCTACTAACAATTGGGTTGTAAAACCAGTTTGTAGCGCTTTTATTTTTTTAAAAACTTCAGATTCTTGTAAATATTTTTATCAATAACATATGATCCATTTTGATCTATTACATGTAGCCATCCTTCAGGTAATTTTTAATTCCGTCGTCCCAGAACTGCTTTGATTTTTGTGTAATGAACTCTTCTTTGTACCTTTTGCAGTCCTCGAACGAATTAAAATATTAAGAGAGTTTTGAAGGGCCTGAAATAATCTGTTGAGGGGAGGTCTGGTGAATAGGGTGGTGGGGGATCATATCCCAGCCAATAATTTCTGCTGGGTCTGCAAAGACACACGAGGACAGGAGTTATCGTGATGGCTTTGTAATTAGCCAATGCTGGACACTTTTGCTCAACCACTGCCTTTAATTGTTCCAACAGGGTATAGTGCAGAATTGATGGTCTAGTTGAGTAGGAGGAGCTTAAGATAAAGGACACTTTTCCGATTCCCATCAAATGCACAGCATAACCTTTTATGGATGTAATCCTACTTTTGGAATCGTTAACGGCAGGTCACTTCGTTTTCCCTAGGATCTTTTCCTCACAATATCATTTTACAGGACCCACTTTTCATCCCCAATTATCAACCTCTTTAAAAAAAAAGAACACTAACATTGCATTACAAAAGAGAATTGCTAGAGGAAATGTGGTCTGATAAATTATTTTCTGTCAAATTGTGAGAAACCCATATATCACTTTGAGAAACATATCCCATAGTCCCCAAATAATTTGAGACACTTGCATGAGATATGTTAATCATTAAGGTTGATTTAGGGCTGAATAATTCTTCCATTAATACTCATCTTTTATTTCATGACGTTTCGGGATATTCTCCCATCTTCAGAAGTCTCGTTATATATTCTGTAATCCCAACATTTTCACTAGTCACACCTTGAGCCAGGTAAAAAAGTAAAAACGAAGTCAATATCTAAACACATCAGATCTGAGCAAGAGTATTGCTCAGATCTTTGTCCTCAACTGTAATATATAACGAGACTTCTGAAGATGGGAGAATATCCCGAAACGTCATGAAATAAAAGATGAGTATTAATGGAAGAATTATTCAGCCCTAAATCAACCTTAATAATTAAATGAGATCTTCCTTGTTTAGAATATATTGATATAAAGATATGTTAATCGTTTCTTCAAAATCCCGTGTCGTTAGGTGAGGGTTGTCTGTGACCAATGCTTGGATTTGGTTATCATCAATAGTTGAAGAACGACCTTAGCGCTTTGTATCTTCCAAGTCAAAATTTCTGGTTCTGAACCAAGCAAACTACTTACGGACGGTGCTTTCTCCTAAGGCATCATCGCCAATTACTCTGCAAATTTCGATAACTGTCTTTGCAGCAAATCGCTCTTTTCAAAAATAAATAAATCATTAAATGACGAAAATAATATTTTTTTCTTCCACTTTGAACAAGCAAAATACCACTAAAAGATATAAGAAGTTGAAACTGATGCATAAAAACACCTTCCCTATCCTTTTTTAGAATATATAAACATTATTGAGCAAGTAAGCATGATTTTATAAACACAAAGTGGATTAAATTGAAATATCGAAAAACCCTACAAACTTATTTTACAACGCAACAAGATGAACTTTGGTTTCAGTTCTTAATTAATGGAGTCCTATTTCATGAAAAACTTTCATAGCAAAGAGGTTTCATTAATTCTATTATTACATTCAATTTTCAGCATAGTGCCTAAAATAAAAATATTCCTGCTGATGATTCTTTTGGTATTTTTTTAATAAAATTTTAGATAAAACTTTTATTAAAAATTCAACTTACTATATATTCAGCACTTGGTATGATTGGAGTTCCATTGAGACAACATTTTGTGAACCTTTCATGCATATTATTGTTATTAGAGAATGTTATTTCTCTGCTAATTTTAACCTAAAAAAAAAAAAATGATATATCCTTAAAAAATATTTCATAACAAAATAAGTTTAGAGGGTGAGTAATTGAGGAGCAAAAGTTCTTTTATTTTCTATATAAGAAACATCACAATACTTAGGGTCAAGATATTTAAAATAAATGGAGACAACATGGAGTTGTCTAAATCATTCCTGCATCTTAAACTATTTTAAAGAGGGCATAACACATTACAAAGAAAAATCATATATTCTAATATTATTGAATGATTTTCTCACATTTTTCCTTCTCTGAAGGAAAGTATAAGGCCTAAATGTTCCTGCAGTGTTCCAGTTGAGAAGACTGGCCACAGAGGGTGTTCCTCGAGACACAGGGAATTCTACAGGTGGATATAGCTTTTCGACATCAAATTGTACTCCTTCAACAAACATCCTGAAATTTTTTATAAAGAGTCAGATTTATTTCTATGGCAGAACTAATTGATTTTAATATACATTTAATAAACAAGAATGGCATAGCAATATAATTATCGATATCTTCAACTTGAACATCATGAACTATATAATCAATTAATACAGTTATTAATATAGAAAGATACACTCATAAATGGGAAATTTTGAGATAATCAAATATAAATATATAATCGTCAAGTGAGAATGGTTGACTGTGTGTATATATGGGAGAAGTTAGTTCAGAATGCAGTCAAAAGAACACACAATTAAGTATGAACTTAATTTAATGTTACCAATATTTTGGTCTAAATTATAGGCCTTCAATCGCACTGATGAAGGCCTATAATTTAGGCTGAAACGTCAGCACCATTAAATTAGGTTTATACTTAATTGTGTGTTCATTTGACTGCATCCTCAAAGAACTTCTCCCGTAAATATATAATGTTTAAATCAGTAGATAGTAAATTATCTGCCTGAAGAACAATAACATTCTTAGAGATAGATTTTTTCAAGCACTATACATGAGGTGGTCAGGTAGTATAAATGAAAGGGCCATAGAAAATGTAATAATAATATGGTAAAATAAAAAAACTCACTTTCCAAAAGCACCAAGAAGAAATTTCAGGTTATCAGTTTCAGTTCTATTCGTTAGAGGAATATGTGTAGCTTGAGGTAGCATCCTTTTCAAGATGGCTTGTAACAAACCGTGAGGAGCTATTTCGATAACAATAGCATTTTTGGGAATGTATGCACAAGCTTCTTCAAAAAGTACACTATTCAGAAGATTATTTGTATGGTATTCAGCTGAACTGTACTTTCCAAGTTCAGTGTCCCATTCATCCTCAGGTACTGAGCTAGAAATCCATTTTTCAGAACGTAGTTTGGGTTCTGGAATTATCTAAAAGATAAATAATAATTTTTAAAAAAAATACAAGTTAAAGTGCAATCATTGGCTGTTTCTATGAATTAATTTGAATAATCTTCAATTTTGGTCATGTAAAATTACTTGAGATATTACTAGACTAATTTTTGTATAAAATACATTTTAACATTAAATTCAGTATTTTTAAGATAAATTTAAAGTCTTTTGAGTTAGTAAACTAATAGAACAAACATCTTGGTTATTCAGAAAACATGTAATGTAATTATTTTAAATTCTGACTCACATATATCAGCAATTTTATATTTACCTTTTTTAACTCATCTCTAAACTGGTCTCCAAGTTGTTGAATGTATCTGCTATGGTATGCTATTCCACCCGTTGCCACACTTCTTGCAAAAATCCCTTTCTCTGTGAGCTCTTTGACATACTTTTGAACATCTTCCAAAGGCCCAGAAATAGTAGAGCTGTCTTGCGAGTTATGACAAGCTATATCAATAGTATCTGGTAAACCGAATTCCTTCAATTTTTCATATCCTAAACCTAAAAGTTATGGATAATAAATTAGAGCTATTAATCACGAAATTTTTATTTTTAAGCAATATTCACAATATTGAAGAGCTTCGATAGCAGGTCAGACACTTTTCAAGGAAATATTCACCTTGGGAACCGCAATACTACTTGAAAACAAATGTAAAAGAAATTTCTTGAGCCCTAGGGTATAGAATAATATATTTTTTTTCTCAATCATCATTAATTACACATGGATTTAGAAAGTAAATAGAATGACACACTTGTCAATCACTGTGTTTGCTTTGACCTATCAAGGTAGGGATATTAATAAAAATAAAACCATTTATGGCGTTACTTTCTTATTAGAGAGCTAGTTAGGTTGTTTGATAGGAATAACAGTGCATTGTAAAAATAATCCAGAAATTTACTTTCATCAGATTGTACACACGATTCTTAGGTAAGCATCAGTGATGTATTTTCCATTTAACAGATTAGCTTTTTTACATTCACTTACCGATGTATGAAGTATATAGTAAGGGAAACTATTGAGATCGTAAAATTTATCGAATTAAAGTTTTCAACTATTGGGATGCGTTCAGAAACTGTCTAAATACTGCTCTCTCCATTCCTTTGGCTATTAAAAATGAAGAAGAGCTTGAGGATGCTGTAGAATGCTTCACACAGAAGCTACAAGACGCTGCATGGCCCTCATCAACTCCTAGACGAAGAAAACATGAAAAGCTACCAATTTATCCACAGTACATAAGGGATTTGATCAGAGCAAAAAGAAGAGCCCGGAAAATATGGCAGACAGACCGACTTCCATCAGACAAACAAATTTACAACCGACTCAACAACGAACTCAAACGACAAATTGCAAAATTTAAAAGAACAACTTATGATAACTACATTAGTAACCTTTCGACTGATGATGGCAGCTTGTGGAGGCATACTAAAAACCTTACTAAGCATCGGGAAGTGCCTGCACCCCTCCGAAAAGAAGATGGTTCCTGGGCCATGGCTGACGGAGAAAAATCCGAACTGTTCGCCGAATATCTATCTTCTATCTTTACACCACACACAGAATTCAACAACATCGAACATGATAAAATTGTACTTAAAACTCTGGATGAACCTTTACAACTGACATTACCTCCTCCTTCCTTCACACCTGCTCAAGTCGCTGAACAAATAAGAAAGTTGCCTAAAAAGAAAGCCCCTGGACACGACTTAATTAACGCTGAGGTACTCCAGCAAATGCCCAGGAAAGCTCTAGTGTTTCTGACTTCAATCTATAACGCGATACTGAGGACAACCAAATTCCCGCTTCAATGGAAATACTCACATATTACAATGATTCACAAGACCAACAAGGACAAAAATACTCCCTCATCATACCGACCAATAAGCTTACTTCCGCTATGCTCCAAAATTTTCGAACATCTACTACATAAAAGACTTCTTGATGTACTAACTAACAACGACATCGTACCAGATCATCAATTTGGATTTAGAAGACATCACTCGACATTGCACCAACTACACAGAGTGACGGACTACATATCCACCGCACTAGAGCAGAAGTTATACACTACTGGCGTATTTCTCGACGTTGCTCAAGCCTTCGACAGAGTTTGGCACCAGGGGCTTCTCTTCAAACTCAAGACTATCCTTCCGCCTACTTACTACCTCATTATTCATTCTTTCCTTTCTCACAGATTTTTCTCCGTTCGACAGGGATCAGAGCTATCTGCCATGAGATCTATCGCAGCAGGAGTACCCCAAGGTGCAGTGCTCGCTCCGTTACTCTACATTATTTACACTCATGACATACCTTACAGCCCCAATATTCTAACAGCGACTTATGCCGACGACACAGCGATCTTAACAAAACATAAAATTGCAACCCACGCCTCAGAGATCCTACAACAACATCTAATAAAATTACATGACTGGTTCAAACTCTGGAAAATCCGATTGAATAATGACAAATCACACCATATCACCTTTACTCTTCGACATGACACGAGTCCTCCCGTTTTCTTAGACAACACACAAATTCCACAGACGGACACTGTACATTATCTTGGTTTGACGTTTGACAGAAGAATGACTTGGGGCCCGCATATTAACCAAAAAAAGAAAACCCTTAACCAAAGACTGAGACTTCTTTACTCACTCTTTTCAAAACACTCGAAACTAAAACTTCGACAGAAATTAAACACCTATACTTACCTACTGAAACCTATTTGGACTTACGCATCACAGCTATATGGGACAGCTAAAAAGACTCACATTAACAAACTTCAAATCTTTCAGGCTAAAACGTTTAGAACAATTACAAAAGCACCGTGGTACGTTAGCAACATAACTTTACATACTGACCTTAAGATGCCAACCGTCAATGAGCACATACGGACACACTACAAACGTTTCCACGACAAACTACAAGGTCACCCTAACACGCTAATCAATGACATGGCCACAACACTCATGCCAGGAAATGCCTACAGAAGGCTGAAGAGGAGTTGGATGAGAGACCTTCTCCTTTAGTAATATACACTAATTTCATGCCAGGAGTAGGTGCCGCTGGGTGCTGCTCTCCCTCATGCCTATCACGCCATGTTTCTTAAAATTGACCGCACATTCACTGATTGTTCATTGTATTATTTACAGGTGTGAATAAAGATTTAAAGTTAAAAAAAAAAAAAAAAAAGTTTTCAACTGAAACAAATGTTGAAGGGTTCATTAGACTAAATAACCAAGCCGCAAGAAAATGTCGGTGTGGTGGGTATAACACGAAAACGGTAGGTATACTGTACACCCAAGATTTTACAGCAACATTTTTGATGAATTAAGTCTAAAGTGTACTCATTTTACAGCAATATCGGCGAACCAGAAGAACCACTTTATTCCACGCATTTTATACTTTTTTAAAGATTTTTCTCAAAAATGTTTCATACGATTTTGATTATACTTCCTAAATCAACGTAAAATTTAATGAACTTTTAATACCATGTAGGTTTCATTCTGATTAAAATATTCTGACGGGGCTTAAACGACAACATTTTATTCCCCTTATGAATGTATAATATAACGTTTTAAAGCTAAAACTTTAAGAATAAATGTTATCTCCTATACGTACAAAGTTGTGGAAGGTAATGTACAGCGACAAATAGGGCATTAACTTTAATGATTATTGTCTATAATTATTTTATATTGTTATATTACTTAACCTAAAAAATGTTTCTCACGAAACCAAATATAATTCATTAAACTTTTTTCAACTCTAACAGTATTTAATAGTTCTTAAATTGATTTTAACAACCGAGGTAAATATAAGTCGTTTGTTGCCCCAGATTCATTCTCCGGATTGCCTCTCTCCCCTCTCCTAAAAAAAAGATTTTAGTCCGTGTGCCAGCAACGAAAAATGAACCCATTTTATCAAAATGTTTAGTATGTTTTATGCAAAGCATCTATTATAGTAAAGCAAAAAATACACGTCTGCCAACTCAAAACGGGTGTATCACAAAATGGCGGCCATTAAAAAGGGGAATGTCGAGAAACATTACTCTTTTCTAACATAATTATGGTTACTGTCATGTCAAATGCTCATCATATGAAGATAATCGTTATAAAGTAAATCATTAAGTATTTAATAAGCGTTCATTTGAGGCAATAGACATTTGTATGTGTAATATTCAACGATATAGAGGTATTACAAAAAAACAAAAATTGTCCTAAATCTTATGAGAATAATCGTTATAACATTTGATATAGAAAATTAAATCAACTTTCATTTGAGAGGCTTTAATTTTCCCATAAATACGCCCATATCTCAGTTATTTTTAAAGATGGAGAAAAATGTGTATAGAATTTTAGAATCAGGAAAGTAAGATAAACAGAAAAAACTATTACGGACGGAGGTCTTCCTCGGGGCAAGTTTTCCAAGTCGGTATCCCCAGTTGAAAACTTAGGAAACCAACGGCGAATGGTCCGTTCATTAACACTCCCATCCCCAAACGCCTTGCTAATATTTATAGCGGCCTCAGCTGCTGAATGGCCGAGTTTAAACTCGTACAAAAATATCACTCGAAAAATTTAGGTATACTAAAAAGTGGGTAATTGATTGGGAATCTAATGTTTATAATACAAAGGTAGAGGATTAGTAACTGTTCACTTTAAATATGTAAACATTAGGAAGAAAACAACAGAGTCCTGCAAAATCCTTTATGCATTTCAGAAACTATAAAAACGGACATTTCGTGTGAAACAACCGAATATATATTCAAGTCACAAATTATAATAGATGTAATTCCACGAAAACTCGGTTATTACTGAAGACAGAGAAAAAATGTAAGGTGTTGGAATCAGGAAATTTTATTTGAATGATAATCAAAAGGAAAGTAAAGGAAATAGTAACGAAGTCTAGCATAAATGTTTTTGGTTAATTATTTTCAATAATGAACCTTGGTAATCAACCAAACAAATAAAAAAATTACCTCCTCCCTGAGGGCTTACGTTGGTTAGAGATGTCATTATGACCTTTTCTTTTTTTTCTTTCTTGTGTTAGTTAATTGTAGTTATATATTGTTTTTGGACTGTTATAATTTTTTATTTTGTTCATTAATGTTAATCTTAGGGGACATTGCCCCAGAATAAAGTTTCTTATTCTATTCTACGTTTCAAGATCTTAATCTGTTTTTCTAATTAAGAAATAAATCCAAAAAAAATTGCTCTCAGTGATAATAATAATAATAAATAAGTTCTTTATTATTCTGGGACATGTCCCTTTAGAACAAAATATACAAAATGTACAAAAAAAGGGCTTTAGCGTCTTAGAGTAAATTAATTAAATATAAACAAGTTAATAATTAATGGTATAAAATATACATATTTAAATGAGATGAGAAAAAAAAAAAAAAAAAAATATATATATATATATATATATATATATATATATATATATATTTACATATATATATATACATAAAAATAAATAAATAAAAAGCTTATTTAGAATTCTATTGAGCCTGGATGTGCAATAAGTGATCAAATATGCGGGATTTGAAGGTAGAAAAAGAATTGGAGTGACGGATGGAAGAAGGGATAGAATTCCATAGAATGGAGGATCGAATGAGAAAGGATCTGTCGAAATGTGCAGTTCTGTGGGCCGTACTGTATAAATCCGAAGGCCTGGAGCGTGTAGAACGGGAATGGATAGAGGATTTGAACTGTAGGAGGTCAAAAATATATGATGGACGGCGGGATTGGATAATTTGGTAAAGGAATGACGCAAGGAAATACTTGCGACGATTGGAAGGGTTAAGCCACTTCAACTCGCCATAAAATTGGGATACAGAGGTGAATCTAGGGACTCCGAAGATGAAGCGAACAAAGGAATTGATTAAGCGTTTTATTTTTACCTCGAGATCCCCAGACACACCACCATATACCGTACAGCAATAGTCGAAGTGGGGGAATATTAGGGAGGTAACGAGGAGTATTCGGGTTCCAAGCGGAAATAGGTGACGGAGGGAATACAGTCGCTTTAAAGTTGAAAGGGTACGTCGAGAGATTTCTGAAATATGATTTTTGAAGGATAGACTTTGATCGAAGGTTACTCCCAGATTTCGTACAGTAGGGTGGAACTTTATAGGATTACTATTGAGGAACAAGGTTGGAATACGAGGAACAGTTTTCAGAAAGTGAGGGGATCCTATTACAATTGCTTTTGTTTTTTCAACATTTAATTTTAACTTATTCACTTCAGCCCAGTGGCTTATTCGATTTATGTCCTCTTGTAATCTTTTTGTAGCTAGTAATAGGTCGGAAGGTGGGAAGGAGAATGTCATAGAGAATTAAATTTTCTACAAAATGAAAAGGAATCATTGAGACTGGTTCAGAACTAGCAGAGATATAGTGTTTTGAAATTAGCAGTGGTGATTTTCTGCGTCCTTAACATTACAGTTTAAAAGACAATTTATTAATTTATTAGAAGCGACACAATTGCATGATATTTGTCTAACACTCTTCAATAAACCTAGGTCTTACCAACAGCGGCCATCATCCCTGGATCTACCTTAGCCTCGGTTGATATTTTGCCTCGGTTGTAGGCAGCCAAGATGGCCTGCTTCGCGGTCACAGAACCGTCGCAATAAGCACAAGCCAGCTCTCCGAAGGAATGCCCAACGATACCATCAGGTTCCAGTCCCAACTCTTTTATCAAATCAATTAATGCAACCTCAAAAAGAACAATAGTCATAAAAGTATTTTACTCATCAATTTTTCCTCCTTCCTTAAAAGTTGTTTTTCATATCTGTTACCCTACTTGTATGGTAGTTATTCCAATAAATGCGTTCATTATGTTGTCGAATAATGCCTTATCTTTACTGGTTACAATACTCTTCACGTCGATTCCGAGATGCTTGAGCTCATCGTGGCAAAACTGTACGGATTTCGCAAAAGCTGGTAGAGTCATTAAGTTGCCTGCCATGCCAGCCCATTGAGATCCCATTCCAGTAAACACGAACCAGAGCGGCCTATTTTCTCCTTGGAAAGGCTAAAAAAAAAAAAAAATGAAAGAAGCTCAAAAATATATATAACGGGTTGCAAATTATTAAAAAGCGTATGTTTTATGATTTCTAGGAACTACAACATTCCTATCTTCATAGTATTTGTCTGGTTTCGATCATGTTTTCAATTTCTTAAACAACGTTACATCTGAACATTTCTACACATTGGATATGAGAAACATTCATACATAAAACAGTGAAGAAGACACAGGAGTGCATGATGAAAAGTCAATTAAGAAATTGAAGACACCGTCGAAACCACATTGTTTATTGTTTATAAATTGTTGGATGTAATCCTTTTAAAAACTTATATTTTCAGGTAGCTTACTCGAAAAAAGTACACGAGATCGAAAAAGTTAGGTGAAACATTTCAGAAAAATTTTAGATAATAAATACTAGAATTTAAAAATGTCACTGTTTTATCATATTTACTTATATGTTTATTTATTTAACGTCCCTTTATGCTGCTTTGGCTAATCGGACGATGCTACAGTGGGAGTCCTAAATTTTGCCTATCCAGGTTTAATTAGAGATCTTTAACGAGTACCTGATATCGCAGAGGCTGGGGACCACCTTTTAACGTCTCCTTCGAAGGACGGCATGACTACGGTTTTTTTAGTCCCATTAAAAAATCTACCTGAGCTGTAAAAGAGCTACCTGCATGTTTGAACCCGGGATTTTGGGCATAGGAGGCTAAACACCATGCTTCAGGTAACCCCACATTTATTTAATTCTCTGAAAATCAAATTTTAGATGTAAGTTGAATTTTTGTCTTGGAGAAAAGCCATGGATGGATTTTTTTCAGCTTGTCTCGAAATGTGAAACCTCAAATTTAGAGGGTTAGACTTCTTTTTCTTTTACTTTCACTTAACCTATATATGAAATATACTGTAAGGGGAAGTATTGCGATCGTACAAATTTTCGAATTCCAGTTTTCAACGGAAATACACGTTTTAGGGTCCCCTGAGTCCAAATGACCAAATCCCACGAAAAGGTCTGTGTGTGGTAACCCCCCCTGGCGAAAACGAAAAGTCCTACGAAACTGAAATTTTATATTTAAGAAAATTATACGCCCGAGACGTGACAAGACCTTTTTCATCAAAATCAGCTGACCAGAAGATCTACATTATACCATGCATTCTGCATCTTTTTTTCGATTTTCTCAAAAACGGCTTTAATGATTTTGATTGAACGCACTATATGACTGTAAAATTCAATGGGCTTTTATTTGATGTAGGATCCATTCTGGCAGGTCTTAAATGCTGATATTTGAAATTTTCTTTCTCTAAAGTACCTTTAAATTTTTATATTCTATGAAAATAACCATATTATTACCATTGATAAAAAACGGATAAATATATAAGTTGAATCGAATTCGACATCTAACTAAAGGAGAAAACTGAAAAAATATTTTTTAATGCAATTGTTTCACCGCTTGGTCACTAGCTGTCATCGCCGGACGCTCCAATTAGTTATATCACCGAGAGATGAAAAAAAAATCGTAAAAAATTACTGAATCTCGTAGATAATATTACAACATATTATTTAATAAAACACATTTTTTTTATCAAAATCAAATGTAAATAATTCTTTAACAATTTATTTTCGTTTCTAAGTTTTCTTTCAATATTTTTAAATTTATATTAATAGCAGAGGTAAGTGAAAGTCGTGTGTTGCGCGCTCCAGATGTTTTGATTTTCTTTAGTAGATTACAGAGGTTTATTTTTGGTAATAATAGGTTCTTTCCCACACCGCTTAGAAATCTGCCAGAAAGAATTCATAAAACCACTTGCAACTTCACGTGGGTTTAAAGAACTATGCAATAGCAATACGATCTAAAGATACATGTTAAATATTATGCTTTATTCTGACTTCATGATACCTTAATCGTCTTGAATTTATGAGAAGTATCGCTATCTAAAATCGTGTATCCTCTATATATGTGCTTTTTTATTCCTTTCCCAAAAACTTTATGGGTCAATGCAATAAATTCCTCATCAATTGGCATCTCTTCTACCTGTAAAAATATTGTTAAATTGTATTCTGATAAAGGACTAGAATTCAATAAAATGTTCTTGTGTTGTTTAAAAATTAGAAGATATGGTACCTTTTTCATTATCTCTGCAAGTCCATCTTCGACTCGCCCAGATAAAAGAACAAGGCGTGGTATTCCATCAGGAGGCAAAACTCCTACTTTTGGTTGCCTTTTCTTCGATTTTTGGTTTTTCCTTATTATAACGTGGCCGAAATCCCCAACAGCTGATATGTTGCTAACTGCCATGTAATCTCCTTCTAATGGCGTTGGTTCGGTTACTACCTATTTCGGGAATATAACATAATTTATAATATTCATGGAAATTGGAATAGTTATGAAAAGACTGAAAAGTTCTTGCCTTTAGTTTTCCGGATACCAAAGAAGGTACCAAAGTGTTAGGGGTAGAATAGTACAAATTTGGTGGAATCATTCCATATTCTGATGCAATTATTGTTTTGAGAACCCCTAAGCACCCTGAAGCAGCTTCCGTGTGACCTACATTGGATTTTATCGATCCTATAAGTAGTGGTTCTTTTCTGTCGGTCAAAAATACTTCGGAAACAGCATTCAGTTCAGACGCATCGACAACCTGTTAAACAATCAACGATCCTGAATATGATTTAATAAAATTTAAGAGTTTCTATTTCGTACACGAGTACTGAGGTGAAGAGGTTTTGGTTGTTATCTTGTCAACCACGGGTATAAGAAATCATACCTTGTTGTGATCTCCAACGTTGTGATCTTTCTCCTTCAATCGCCCTGAAGAAGGTCTGAAATTTAGACCGAAACATTAGCACAAATAAAGTTTTCTACTTTACATACGTTTCATGTGTTCTGTTGACTGCACCCGGAATCAACTTCTCTCCTTGTTTTGTGATCCCGGTAATTCATTATAACTTGTTTCCCATG
The DNA here is from genome assembly GCA_023052935.1 of Piezodorus guildinii. Taxonomy (NCBI): domain Eukaryota; kingdom Metazoa; phylum Arthropoda; class Insecta; order Hemiptera; family Pentatomidae; genus Piezodorus; species Piezodorus guildinii. The sequence continues at coordinate 122,397,817 of CM041296.1, read as the reverse complement.
AATATTGCCCTTGGATCATTGAAGTTTATGACTGATGAGTGGACTCTATTTAAAGGGAATTTTGAATATATAATGGCTTATTTTTAACAATATTAGATTGTTTTTTTGACATTACAAAATGACATTTTTATGATATGCATAAGGCAGTTTGGCTTGAATTCATACTAATTTTGAATATCTTGCATGACAGTTTCCATCTTCCTTGTGCTTCTACTCACACATTAAAGTGTTGTAAACTGCCATTGCCTAGTAACTTCACTTATACACTCAGCAACACTCTTTTCATGACTTTTGGCTCATTTTACCTCTGACTTGCACTTATTTGCCAACAAAACGGAGGGTCCAAAATGGTGGAGTCTCCCAATTATAATTCATAATAATTTTAATTGTTAAATTATCTCATATTCAAAGAAGATCCTTAAACACCCCTATATATACACACAGTCAACCATTCTCCACTTCACTATGATTTCTAATATCTGGGGCCGACAAGATTGTTAGCGATACCAACAATCTCTTCGACGTAGTACTCGTTAACGAAATAGAACATCTCTTAAAAAATTTAAGAATTTAAATTAAATTAATTTAAAACTTTGTTATTACCTTTGAGGCACACCCAGACGCTTCCAAATAACATATCTTTGAAGGGTCGATTTTAGATCTCTCATATAAGTTTCTTAAATGTTTTGTGAAAGGTATATCAGATTGATCTGCGAAATGGCTGTTTATGGAACCGTAAAGCGTAGAGTTGACACCTATGATCGTACCGTAGTTGCGGATTGCGTGTTCTTTCCGCTGCACAAAGAATGCAACGCAACCTTCCGATCTAGTGTAGCCGTCGGCTACACATTAAAATTAAATGGATAAGTTAAAAACTTAAAGAATACCAGTGAAGTCTCAGATTGAGAAGAAGCTTACCGTCGTCTGAAAAACACTTAGTTTTTCCATCTTCGTTCAATCTGCCTAATCGGTGGTAGTGATAAGATACCTGCGGCATAAAGATGAGATTGGTGCAGATGACCAAAGCAGCACTGGACATGCCTCGAGATATCTGATCCTTGGCGTATCGAAGTACGTTCAATCCTCCGTTCCAGGAAGCATCACAAACAAAACTTGGTCCTTGGGCATGGAAAAATCGGATGGATGAGATCATTATCATCATAAAAGTATACTTTGTTTTGGCATGAATACAAAAATAACAACATAAGGGTTAATCCATTCAAAATCGTCCAGACCCTGTACTCGACATTTTTTTTTCATGACTTTTATACAAGTTATTCTCTACCCCTTTCTGAATTTGGATAGAAAATTTTTCTGGCTAATTCTTACTAATAAGTTAAATAAAATAAAATAAAACCATACATAGTAAAATAAATAGTCAAGAACTTTGCTACCTTCCCATACTATAATTCTGATGTAGAGTGATAGTTTTGTTCCACTACAATACATATTAACTTTCACAAGCAATGAAAATATAAACCATTTGATTTAACTTAACTTAATTTATTTATTCGGAAATATTACTATTTGTTTCAATGAACAATAATAATATTGATATAAGATCACATTCATACAATATTTACAAATAAACAAAAAGAAAGTCAAATAAAATAAAATAAATAAAGGCATATAATAACAGAATGTATAATTCAAATAAAAAGTAGGTTAACAAATAAAGGAACAATACTTTAACACACTCATACTTATATAGAATATTTATAATCGCGGGGCTTTTTCCCCCACTTGTGGAAGGAGGAATCCCAGCGCCTCTCTCTCAGCCGGTCACTGGTGAGAGCTAGCGGAAGCTGAGTGAGGGCGCCATAGCCACTAATACACCGCACATGAGAGATAAAATGATCAGTGTCAGAACTCCACCACAGGATTTAAAAATGTCTTAGGCCACTTCCATTTAACCTTCTAGGAGGGTTGTATGGATGAGTGGAGCTGGATAGGGAATTCTACTAGAGTATGAGGATGATGAATGAGGTTATGATGGAATTTGGAAAATTTAATTGGAACCAGGTCTAAAATAAATGGAACATTAAAGTCGTGACGCGAGGTATTTTGATATAAAAACTTACCTTTTAAATCGAGAAAATATGCGATCCTGTGGGCTTGCATTGATACAGCGTGGGATAAAATGGTCTGGTCTAGACGTTTTTTTGTTATTAAACATTCATATTCTGTTTCAGCGAGTGAGGATCCAATCAGTGTTGCTGTGTTGGAACCGGCCAAATCGGCAGGGTTAACACCTGGAGCATTCAAAAATTAAATACTAATACACTATTATATTCCTTAATATAAATGAATGCAAACTGATATTTATAATTATTGGTCAGCCATCATTAATATCTTAAGTGAAGAAGAGCTATTATTTTTCTATACTGTAGAGAAGCTACTGCACTACAGCTTTGCAAAAAATAATACTACAGTAATAACTTACAAAGATTATTTTTTAAATACGTAAAAGTTATTATACTGGTATTATATAACAATATTATTTTAATTATGTAAAATATCTATTTTTCTTTTCATTTTTATGTGACAAATTAGCAACTTGCACACGCTACATAAGTAAATCCTATGTTACATTTAATAAGACAATTGTCAATCATTTTTAAAAATATTTCATGTTTTAATTAATTTGGCTCAATAATTATTTTCTTATTTATTTACCAGCGTCACAAATCGCAGAAAATCCAAGTTCCATAATCAGTTTTGTTTGGGGATCCATACTCTCTCCCAATTTTGAATGAACGCCGAAAAATGTCAAATCAAGTGTATATGGATCATTAATCTTACCAAGGTAATGAGGTACACCTAATTCTCCTGAAAAAAAAAAAATAAATAAATTTATATTTTTTTAAGTACTGCTAATTAATTTATTCAGACAAAATTGTAGTTCATAAAGATTTTGGTTATTTGGTCGTTGCAATTATATCTATGACTCTCCGATTGGTTTATTAGTTAGTAGACAATAAGATATTAAATTATATGAATATAAAAAAGTTTTCAAATTAGATTAGGGTAATCCCCACTTTTCCTATTGGGCAGATAAGGGGTCCATATACTGAAAAAAGGTATTCTGTAATGAGAAATCAAGGAAGCTTTATAAGAAGTTCCAGGACTTTTTAAATACCGTGGTTTGCTAGAGTGACTAAACGTCAGCCTTAGCAATTTTGAGTCAAACTGCGACGCTTCGAATTCGGCCTGAGCTTGTTAAAATTTATTTTGTAGTGGAATCTATTTAATGTTGTTGTATCATTGTATTATAACTCTCTATACGTCATTATTATATTCCAACATGGTTTGGACACATTTTAATCCATTATCTATCAGCTAAAAAAAAATGTTTTATGTTTATTTCTGTTTTCATCCCAATATTTTCCAACAAATTTAGTTGTCGGATATCACCATTGCCTTCATTTATATATAAGTTATGTATAACCACACATTGCCCAAATGTCCAGACTAACAATAAGCACTTTAGAATGTTTTCATTGCTCCCGACATCTTCTCCCACTCCCCACCCGTAAGCTTATCGCCTCCTCATTAATATTTCCCCACTTCGACTATTGATGTGTGGTATATGGTGGTCCCACGCATGTACTTGAGGACAGACTAAATCGTATCATGAACACGTTCAAGATTCATCTTCGGTACCTCGACTGAATGTACCTTCCAATGAACCACTTGAACCACGAGTTAAAGTGGCTCTAAACTTCCATAAGGAGGCAATATTTTCTCGGATCATACCTTTACCAAATCATTAACTCCCAACACCCTCCATACATCCGCAGTATCCTACAATTTAAATCCTCAGTCCACTCTCTTGAAGCTAAATCAAGCCATTCTGACCTTTACATTCGCACTGATAGAAAAATCTCAATCACTCCTTTTATATCCTCTCTGCAAGCCTCTGGAATTCCCTACCCTCTCATATTCGCCATGCTTCTTCCTTTATCTCACTCAAATCACACCTTTTCCAACATCTTTTGCCATCCCAAACAGACGCACAACAAATATGACTTTGCAACTCAATTATCTTAATTTTAACGTAAGATATAATCATCCATTCTGCCCAACTCCTAGCATTGTGGAATAATCAGATTATTTTTAATTTCTTCAACCCTAGCAGCTTTTATATTTAATTATATATATATTATTTTTTTTTGGTTTTTGTATATATATATATATATATATATATATATATATTATATATTATTTTTTTTATTATTATTACAACTATTTAGCCATTTCCTATCAATACATTCCCAAATAATCCTAAATAGATGCTAATTTCAAGGAAGATCAACAGATGTCTTTTAGATTCGTTTATTTGTTTATTCAATTTTCATTTCCTCGGGTACACTAACAGCAAATATCATTTAATTTTTTTTTCTTTTAATCTGTGCAAGATGTAAGATTAAATTATTTATTATTTTGCAAACACTCAGAAGAAATGTAATTTTTTTTTTTCTTTACTTTATGTTAAAATTGTATGTATCTTTTTTGTTCCTATGTCAACATATATTGAAAAATTGTAATATCTTTTTTATTTATATTTTATTTGAAAAATGTATATAAAAGTGTATATACGTGCGTGTGTGTGTTGAGTGCAGATATGCATATTTATATATGTGTGTGTTTGTGTGTATGTATATACATATTTTTTTTTCTTTTTAAATCTGATTATATCTTTTAAAATTATATATATATATATATATATATATATATATATATATATATATATATATATATATTTTGTTGTTGTGGTGTTAACATACGTTGAAGAACTATAATTTCTATTCTTTTTATATTTTATTTTAAATTGTATATACATATATATATATATATATATATATATATATATATATATATATATATATATTTTTTTTTTTTTTTTTTTTAAATCTTATTATATTTTTTCATTATATCTTTTTTTTTTTTTTTTTTGTTCTTATGTTAACATACATTTATATTTTTGTTTGTGCATTTTTATTAGAATCTTTCTTTTATGTTCAGCTTATTTATACATGTTGTTAGTTTAATTTTATTGTTTTCAATCATTATACTCCAAGACTAGATTCTTAAGCTAACTTTTTATTTCCTGCTATGTTATTCTAAAGGGACTCGTCCCAGAATAAATAAAGAATTATTATTATTATTATTATTATTATTATATATATATATATATATATATATATATATATATAATATATATATATATATATATCTGTGTGTGTCTGTGTATTTTGTGTTTAATTGTTTGTTTTTTTTTTGCTTGCACATTTCTAAATAAAAAATAATTTTATTGGTCTCTCGGCCAGACATATACATTGATATGTACTGTTCAACATTGACATTATTAAGGAACATTGTCCCAGACTAAAGTTTTTAAAATTATTATTATTACATGTCGTTTTTAACTGCAAGTCAGATGCTGACAAAAACTGAGATAGAAACGTCATGGTTTAATCACTGTTCATTAATTACCAAAACAACTTTCCTTTCCAACACATCTTTCATTAGTTATGCATGCAGATTCATTCATAAAATTGTAATCATATGATTGTATTGAAAGAGAATAAATAAGTTCACTAACCTTTACCCCACCTTCGGTCATCAGAGGTCACACCACTGATCTTGTCGAAGAGCATTTCTTTCAAATTCTCCACATTGTCACAGCCGGGAAAACGCCCAGCGATTCCGGCAATCACTACTTCATCTTTCATCTTATATACCTATAGCTGTAAGATAATTATAAACAAAAAAAAATGTGGTGTGCATACCTTAATTTTTGCTTAAACTAAACTTAAAATTAAAAACAAAACAAAAAATCTTTGAATTTCAGTAAAAACATTTATTTAACATCAATTAATAAAAAATTTTAATTATTATATAATATTACTTAAGTAAAAACATCCATCACTTCTCGTAATCTTCTATGACTTTCTAGGTATATAATATTTTTTTTTAATCTTTTGTTTTCCATTGGCAAATTGTTTATGTATATATTTGTTTTGTTTTTTCGGTTGACACGACAGGCCTTGGAGACCCTTGGCAGCGCAGTATGTTTTCCTGAGATTTTTGATGATACTTTATAGGGTAGGGTCATCACACCCTACGCTTATTTTCGTGAGCTGCCACCAGTTGGCTGAAGAGTCTCACATACCCAGGGAGGTCGTGAGTGAATCTCCTTTTAATTACATAATTGGAAATGTCTTCCCGCCATAGCCACGATCTCCCCATTTGTATTACTTTACATATTTAAGGAAAAATAAAAAACAATCCTAATTTTATTAATTATTAAATTTGTTCATTTGTTCGTCACCGTGTCTGGTAGCATCAAGTATCCTCCATCGGTTGGATCTATAGCTTTTTCAGTCAAATTCATAAAATTTTCAGTAAATTTCATAAAATTTTCAGTAAATTTCATAATTTTTTCAGTCAAATTCATAATTTTGTCAGTCAAATTCATAATTTTTTCAGTCAAATTCATAATTTTTTCAGTCAAATTCATAATTTTTTCAATCAAATTCATAATTTTTTCAGTCAATTTCATAATTTTTTGTACCCATTTTATATACAATGTGTTAAGGATTAATATGCCCAAGGCCACGGGTTCAAACCCGGTAGATTCAAGCACCTTGTTGAATGTATCGAGGGTCATCTGTGGAGTAGTCTATTCTATGCTTAAGGTCGCAAGTTCAAAACCAGCAGATGAACATATATTTGTTTTTAGGAAGTAAAAATCTTGGGTTATTTTGTCCTTTAAGAGAGATGTGAACAATTATGAATTCTGTTGAAAACATAAAAAAAAGTATCCAATGGCCATCTGCCAGGTCTGAACTCGCGATCTAGTGGATAGAAAGATGTTATGCTAGCCACTGCACCACAGGAGACTCTTAAAAGATTTAAATAGTAGAACTCGCAAAAGATCTCTACTTAAGTAAACCTGGATAGGCAAAACTTAGGACTCCCGCTGCACCGTCGGATTAAGCACAGTAACATAAAGTGACGTAAAATGGAAACAATTATAAAATTTACTGAACAAATTATGAATTTCACTGAAAAACTTATGAAATTGACTGAAAAATTATGAATTTGACTGAAAAAATTATGAATTTGACTGAAAAAATTATGACTTTGACTGAAAAAAGCTATATTCTATCACTTTAGAATTTTATCTCGCTTCCCAAGAAGTTAAAGTTATTTATCACCTGGAATCTGTATTGAAACTTTAGGTAACTAATTCATTAACAATTAATATTCATCTCTAAATGTATTTATAATTCTTAAATTCATTTTAACAACAGAGGTAAGTGAAAAACGAGTGTTGCGCGCACCAGATTTTTGAATTACTGACTGTAATAAAAAGTGATTCTTATTCTAAGACATTTCGTTCCATAAGATTATTGGGTTGTAAAATAAGTTCGTCGCGTTTTTTACTGGTGATTTAAATAAAAACTTGAGATTCTTGTAAATATTTTTGATCAATTATATGTGACCCATTTTGATCTATTACATGTTGCCATCTTGGCAAATGCCAATTTGGCCATCATCGACAGTTGAGGGACGACCCGAGCGCTTTGCGTCTTTTAAATCAGAATTTCAGGTTTTGAACTGAGCACACCATTTACGGTTAGATCAGATATAAGCAGAGTTGCTTAAGCTTGGGGATAGAAAAGTGACTGATGAGATGTACAGACTGATTTATGACATCTGAACTTCTGAACGAATGTGCCAGGAATGGAATATCGCACTGCCCTTATATACAAAAAAACTCGGTCGGGCCACGGCGCTGCGCGCCGTGTCGACTTTAACGTGACAACCTCAACGTTAACGACAAACATAAGCAATAGATGATGTGTAGTAAATAAATAATGATGCATGAATGAAGATTATGAAAGATTGGATTGTGAAGATTGAATATGAATAGTTTGTAAAGTTATTCGTAGAATACAGAACACGATGCTCCGAATTCGTTTTTAATAAATGTATTTTCAAATCTCAATACGCTCTTTCTCCATTTAAATTCCCATTTCAATTTTTGATCATCTTTATCGTAAATATGATAAATTTTACATATTTATTTAAGACGTTCACTTTATTTAAGACGCTTGGGGTCTTTAATAACACTTTAATAACCCCAAGCTGTCACAGACATTACCCCCACTCCTTGACGATCAACTCTGACTCTTGCGCACTGCGCACACGTACATGGTAGCGGGACACAACTTTTTCGTTCATGCACCCATCAATTTATAAGACGTTGTCACGTCAAAAAGGTAATAGATTATCATGTAACAATTATAGTTGTATCAACAAAAGAATAATCGCATGGGTGGAAAGACCAGTTGGTAAGTACCAATGCGGGTTCAGGCCTGGAAGATCTACTGTTGACCATATTTTCCCTTTGAGGATAATGTTAGAGAAGGCATATGAATTCAATATCGATATGCGCCATAATTTTGTTGATTTTAAGGAGGCCTACGACAAAATGGATAGAGCAGAACTTCTTACAAATTTGCAAGCATTAGGAGTGCCACTGAAACTAGTGCAACTTGTAAAAATTAGGTTATCTAACACTAAATGTCGTGTGAAGATTCAGAACGACTTATCCAGAGAATTTGATATGGCTGATGGCCTAAGACAGAGTAATCCACTGCCCCCAATGCTGTTTAATTTAAGTCTGGAAATAGCGACGAGATACATCAAGACAGGCCCTGGAGGAACAATAATGAACAGACTAACGCAGCATATGATGTCGTTTTCACGGGCAGAACCTTTTCAATCGCTATCTGGTGCTTTCAGATGTTTCAGGAAGCAGCGAGTATACTTGGTCTGGAGATCAATGCAGCAAATACTAAATACATGAGATCCTCTGGAAGAGACACCCTTACATTTCGGTGTCACAATTTACAGTAGTAACAGCAAAAAATAACATTAAAGAAGAGATAAAAGCAAGACTGGCAGCAGGCAGTAGATGTATGAATGTACTTCAGAAGTTCCTCCAGCATAGAAATCTCTCCTATAAGCCCAAATTAATAATATACCGGGCAATTGTAGGATCGGTGGTGGCGTAAGGCAGCGAAACGTTAGTCTTAACCCAAGAACATGAAAAAATCATTAAGATATGGGAAAGAAAAGTTCTTAGAATAATGCATGGACCAACTAAAGAATCGGAACAATAGCGATCTAGGAAAAATCAAGAACTAATGGATATGTTTGGCGAACCAGACATAGTAATATTTATTAAGAACGCAAGAATACGGTGGCTTGGCCACGTAGAAAGAGTGTCAGAATATCACCTACCAAAAAGACTCCTATACCAATTGCCGGAAGAAAGGCGAATTTAAGAAAGGCCACGCTTAAGATGGCTTGAAGACGTGGAAACGGACCTGCGCCGGGTTGGTGTGAGGAGATGGAGGAGACATGCGTCTGACAGATTAGAGTTTTATTGCTTAGGGCCTGAGGCCCTTTCTTACAGACAAAGTAATAATTTTTACAATAATTAATGTGCCAAAAAAAAAAAAAAAAAAAAAAAGACAGTTTTAAACAATACATATATAACCCTATATATATATACAGAGACGATTGGAAGAGGATAATGTCAGAGGCCAAAGTCCTATAGGGGCTGTAGAGCTAAAGTAAAGATAGAACCACTTACGGACACTTTTTCCTAAGGATTCTTCGCCATGCACACTCCTAATTTTACAAACGGTCTGTGTAGGGGATTTTATTTTTCTAAAATAAAAAAAAATTGTTAATGACGAAAATGAATATTTTCTCTTCCATTTTGAGCAAGCAAAATACCACTTAAAGATAAGGAATCTTGGTTGAAACTGATGCATAAAAGCACCTTAATAATCCTTCTTTAGAATATATAAACATCATTGAACAAGTAAATATGATTTTATAAACACAGAGAGGATTGAATTGAAATATTGAAAAAAACGTTAAGAACTTATTTTACAAGCCAATACAATGAACAGAAAAATATTAATATTAATTATACTCATGAATCGAACAATTTAAAAATATTTACTGTGTTAAACCTATGTTAGTAAATTAGTGGAACAAATCACTTCGTCACTCAAATCTCGCCTCTCGAATACAGCTTTTACAACAATGCAACAATGTATGAAAATGAAAATGTTTTAATAATTAATAATAATTTTAAATTAGTTACATGTGACTGATCTAACAAACCCGTGTGGCTTACAAAGCAAACGGATCTCATAGAACGGAATTCATTTAATTGAAATCAATGTTAATAGGAAGGAGGTCGTGAACTTTAAACGATATGCATAATATATATGGGATATTATTTAATAGCATAACGAAAGTAAGAAGACACTGAGAAAAATATTATTATAATTAAAAGTAATTAAATATGTAAGGTATCACTCCTTTAACGTTATTTTATATAGTAAAAATAATACAAAAATCTGGGGCGAGACACACAGCACTTTTAGTTACCTCGGTTGTTAAAATCAATTTAAGAACTAGTAAGTAGAGTTCAATAAGGTTTAAAGAATTACATTTAGATTTTTTTTAAACATATGGAAAAAGAATAAAAATCAGGTGCGGGCAACAAACGACTTTAACTTACCTCGGCTGTTAAAATTAATTAAAAAATTTTAGTTATTTAAAATAAAATACCTGGTGAGGGCAACACACGACTTTCACTTACTTCCGTTTTTAAAATCGATTACAGAATTTTCAAATACAGTTAGATATAAAAATGAGTGAAACCATTAAATAATTAATTCAATTGAATTCTATAGAAACATGTGTTTTATTAAAAAATCTTTTAGATTATTATATAAAACAATCAGTTACTTTTATCAGCTTTTCATCACTCTTTATTAACTTTTAGAAGCTTGTGCATAAGATAATATTTTTTCTAAAATCTTTAGCTTTCCAACGGTACATGGTATGGCACATGTATATTACTGTTCTTATTTTCAAAAACACAAAAATTGTATTAAAAATATTTTTGATTTTTTTCTCCTTTAGTTGGTTGTCAAATTCGTTCAACTTGTATATTTAACCGTTTTTCAGCAATACTGATCAGATGTTATGGTAATTTTTATAGAATCTACAAAATTAAAGGTATTTTAGAGGAAGAAAATTAAAAGTATCGGCAATGCCAGACTATTTCAATCAGAATGAAACCTTTATGATATTAAAACTCATTAAAATTTACATTAATATAGCGAGTGTATTCAAAATCGTTAGAGCAGTTTTTGAGAAAATCGTAAAAAGGTGCAATATGCATGGTATAA